>CM029114.1:20416912-21164158 GCA_016859345.1 Istiophorus platypterus | reverse complement strand
CATCAGAAAGATGCACAGTCAACAAATATCCTCCTGCTACTCCCCTTCAACCTTCTGGCTACCTCAACATGGTTGGAGAGTTGAGAACATCATTTGATTAACTTGGTTCTATGCTAATTCCCGGCTGAGCCAAGGATAGAAATGAGGAAGGGGTATTAGTTATTGTACAGCTTCTCCCCTACTACAGGTTCTTTTTAATCTGATTTGTCTGTGAGACTTTGTGATATGCTGTGGGAAATCCTTCATCAGATTTGGGTTTGACATAAATTCAAAAGCTGACACTGTGCTAAATGCCTTTACTTCTTTGCTGTCATTTCTTTTGTATTCTGTCTTTGTCACTCATTCTTGTCTCAGACTGCAGGAGGGACACGTATGACCACTAGGGGAAGATTCTCTGTCTGCCTGCCTTAATAAATATGTACATCCTCACTCATTCAACAAAACTGCTTCTCTCTCTTCTTAGATTTTCTCAGTTAGTCTTGTTCTTGCATATCAAGACACAAAAACACACCACTGGGTCCTAATCACTGCGAGAAACAATCTTTTTTTAATTCTTCACCTAGATCTACCTGTTGCTGTGTGCCAAATAGAAAAAGGCAAAACACAGATTTGTACATTCTGGTATTTTTAATAAAACTCTTGGGGTTTTATTTAAAAAAGAAAGAGGGAATGAGTGTTGTCATGCCTCAGCACACATGTTGAATCTGAGTGATAGGTACAACAGAGGCATCCAGTGGTAAATTGGCTTTGTGTGTGTGTGAATGTGTGTATGTGTGTATGCGTGTGTCTGACTGAGAGGCAGAGAGGCAAATTTTCAGCTTGTTTGAGATTAGGTTCAGAGAACAGTTTTGTGGGTAATTATTCCCCAAACTGATGCAACAAAGGGGAGGAGGACACTGCCGTACCTCCTCACTACTCTGTCTGCTGTATTCAGGAACATCAATAGGGAATAAATCATCATAATGTTCCCTAATTCCCTAAAATCTTATGTTTCATTATGGGAGATAGAACACACACAAGGGACAAGACAACCTGCCATCCTTAACCACAGACCGCTTCTTCTCTCAATGTATCTCAATCTCAATGACAAATCAGAAGAAAAACAAGGCAGAATCAGGGTTGGATCTACTGCTAAGGACACTGAAGTCATATCTGTTGTGTTGTTATGGGAAATTCGAGAGGTTTTGCTGACTTGAGCAGGGGGAGAAATTTAGTATTTGCACACATGAAATTTCTTATTATGGGTTTCTCATATTCTGGGGGAATCAAAGGAGAAAGATTTAGAAAAAAAAGAATAGCCTGAATTAAATTAGCAGATCCCTGAAAATACCCATTTTTCAGACTTGACAAAGCTCCTCCAGAGCCAAAGAAGAGATTATGCCCCTGTTTTCAAAGGCTCAGAATTGAGTAATTTGGCATTTACCCATCTGAATTAGATCCTTGCTGTGTAGGGGAGGCTTTGAATAAACATTTACAACATCATCTAAGCAGATAAAATTTACATATCAAAAAACTGAACAATTCAATAAATTGAGACCAATCGAATAACTTCTTTTAAAAGTCCTGGAAATGGCCCTGGGCAAAATAAATGTCTATTATAAGGGTGTGTGCACCTGTAGGGTGTATACACCTGTAGAGAATTAACTGATGACATACAGTATATCACATTACCCAGCTGACTAAAGAGGAAGTATCCTAACAGCTGGTGCTGTTGGAGCTCAACCTCAGGCTATGCATTCCATTTTATATATAGACAGGAGCATATGCAATCCCTCAGTGTGCATTCCAGTCCAGCGGCACTGTGAGAAAATAAATGGAATGTGGTCCCTCAGAGAAGAAATACAGTATGTCTTGTGGAGTGCAAATTTAGTCTGGTATGGCATGAGAAACATAAAAAGGAAGTGGCAGGCAGATAAACCAGTGGAGGGTCGGTCCCATTAAAATGTGTGTGTGTTTGTGTGTGTGTGTATGGGGGGGGGGGGGGGTAAGCATCAAACTGACAGTTACAGGCCAAGTTTAGGGCTAATTTTGAGAATATGCATTAGTGAACTACCATGGGACAGAAAGCCAAACTGTATTCAAATGCCATGGCTCATTAGTCCATCTCTGCTTTATTTCAGATTCTGTCAAATCTAAGGGGGAGAGGAAATAGAACTGGTCTCCAGTCTCCTGTTAGAATAACAACCCTTCATTCAAATTCAGGTCCCTCATATATCACAAGCCACATCTGGTCCCACAGAAATATTTCAGAAAAAAGAGGCAATGAATTCTGGTATATCACAAAAACTACATCTCTATAAATATGCAGCTGCATGTCTTTACAGGATTTTAAAAGAAAAAAACATAAACCAACAGTATAGTAGAAGGTAAGTGCTTTAACAGTCACTCATTCAGCCCGTCATGGTATTGCACATAGGCTACTGCGTGTGGCAGAATGTAACATGAAGACTTTCCACATGACGTATCTGTTAAAGATGTGTCTGATGTTTCACCATCACCTCTTCATCAGGCACTTCTTAGTAGGTTAAAGTTGCCATAACACACAGTAAAAAATACTCAATTAAAAGTCTGCATTTCATTTTTCAGTCAAGTAAAATTAAGCAAAAATAATATATGAAATATACTTATAAGTACTCATTATGCAGAATTTCCTACGTCAGAGTGTTGTAATACTATATACTGTAGCTACTATATACTCTTGGGTTGTTCTTGATTCATTAACATATGAACAGGATCAGGTTGAGGTTGGTCAAGGTGGAACTAATTTTAAAAACTTGATAAACTTTTGGGTAGTTTAATTTGTAACAAAGTGTCATATTTCATAACTGATCATATATTTCACATGGAAATGGAATAAAAAGTGCTGTAAAGAAATATTATATTTTTCTCTCAAGTATAGTGGACTAGTAGTATAAAGCAGCATTAAATGGATACTCAAATACTCAAGTAAAATACAACAAATTTTTACTTAAATACAAGAATGTTGAATAAACACACTTAGTCTCTTTCCACCACTGGTGAACACGAGGGCCCATCTGTGCCCTACCATCCTCGATGATTTATTCACTGACGACCGATTACCGTCTAGTGCTTTGGGTTACTCATGTGTCCCATCATCTTGCACTTTATTCATTTTTCATAAACTTTTTTGATCATTTGTTCACTAATGTTGACTTCTCTTTTTGTGTAGACATGATGACTAACATATTAACAGTGCAAATCCTCAGAACCAGATCGATTTACTATGTCACTCTATTCAGAAATCCTCGCTTGCCTTCTGGGCAAATAATCATGTGTAAATATTGACATAAATGATGATGAGGGTCCATGTTGGATCATAACACCTAGGTTTTATATTATAGAAGAATTATATTAAAGCCATGGTTTGGACAAAGCAGGTTTTAATAGACAAATTAAATTGTATTTTTGCCCACGTATAAGCTCTCCTACATATTCTTCTTTTCTAGTGTTTATAATATCAGATTAGCTCCGTGCTAAGGTCCAGCAGACCTTTGTGAACACGAGCTTCACCCAACATAAATATAACCTACTTCCTAAACTCAGCCTCCATATATTTGACCTACTTTTCTCCAGGCGCTTAAACGCACAGATCTGATGCAACCGGCACGACGGGCGGCGAGCCCCGCCCCTATCCTGTTATTACCGGTCCTCATTGGTCAGACCGTCAGCTCGTCTCTGCTGTGATTGGCTAGTCTCGCCGTTCGTTCCTGTTATTGACCGCACCGGGGCCGAGTGAGGAGGAAGCCACGTTGACACCAAAAATTGTCTTTTATTTACCTCAGGGCGCCGGGAAGTAACGGTCACGTCGCCGGGTCACGTCTGCCATATCAGGAACCTCAGCTTGAACATCCAGAGAAAGGTAACTATGTCTGTGTTTTGTGAATTCGTCGCATTTCTCATTCATTTCTGGCCGGATACCTAGCTAGGAGAGCAGCTAGCCGAGGACAGGCGGTCATCGGGTAGCTAGGAAATGCTATCATCCTCCTCACCATCCAACTGCTGGGAGCACTTGATAAGCTAACTGCAAGTTAGAAAGCACCAGACACAGTAACAACGTGTACTTAACTTTGATACACAATTCAAAGCGTATTATTCCAGTAATGTGAGTCAGTAAACAAACTCACTTCTCTAACTAGGCTTAAAATCAGAGCGTTAGGACTTGATGTCCTCGGGTGACACTTAATGGAGCTGGTCCATTCAGACTGAAACAGCTGACAGCTTTTGTGTCAAATGTGACATAGAAAACGAGTTTCATCAGAATGTAAAGCTGACAGCTGTATCACAGTAAATTCACCCATGGGTGCCAGAGTGTCAGAGGTGTTTCATCATCGGTCACTGTGGACCTGATCCAGGATGTTTCTCAAGATTGTTTCATCATCAAAACCCGTCTCTTTGCTTTTATTAGGCTTAAAATGCATCCACAAAAATGTGAGAGCCATGTTGTGCTTATAAGGTTGTTTTTTTTTTTTTGCTGATAAATTTGCTCCATCAAAATTCATGGCCGCCTGCAACAGCTTTCCGACTGTTTTTTTACAGGAGAGAGAGGCCACATCATCTGACAGGATGAGCGTTGGATTCATTGGAGCGGGCCAGCTGGCTCATGCGCTGGTGAAAGGGTTCACAGCTGCTGGTATGGCTACTTTCTTTCTTGTGCAAGCTTGGCAGTGCACTGAATCCAACTTCACTGATCTCAAACCCAAGGATAAAAATGCAGCCAAACACCATACATACAATAAGGAATAGACCTATCAACTCTGCACTTTTTTACTTACACAATGCAGAAATTGTGTGTGTTGCCAGGGTATAATAATGTTTAAATAATGTAAATAGATTTTTAATAACTTTCCTTTCACTTTTTTTCATTTCGTTTATCTACTTTAAATAATTCTTTCTCTCTTCCCTACCATTTTAACTGCTGCAACAAGTGAATTTCCCCTCTTGGAATCAAAAAAATTTATTTTACAGTCATTTCAATTTCACATATACATCCTCATACCTCACTCTCCTCTTCCTCCTGTGGTCCATCCCCAGGTGTGATTGCTACACAGCGGATTACAGCCAGCTCCCCAGACACGGACCTGCCAACTGTGTCAGGGCTAAGGGTGAGAAGATGAGTTTCTGCATGGCTGAGTGGTGGGGTCTGAAAATGGGAAGTGGTGAGAACTGGTGCGAGCATGCATGTGTGCGAGTGTGGGCTCGTCTGAGAGGTTATAATGTGTGCATGTTACAGTAACAACACCTATTTGGCTTCTTCCTTTTTTTTTTTTTTTATCATTACCTCTTAACACCCCCTCTCTTTACCCTCAACAATTCCCAATCCCCCTTCTTCTCTTTCTGCAGAAAATGGGGGTAAACCTGACAACTAGCAACAAAGAGACTGTCAGTAAGAGTGATGTGCTCTTCCTGGCCGTGAAACCACACATCATCCCTTTTGTTCTGGATGAGATTGGGCCAGACATCGAGGACCGCCATCTCATAGTGTCCTGTGCAGCAGGTGTTACCATCAGCTCCATAGAGAAGGTCTGCCTCATTTACTATTTCTCTGTCTCTCCTGCTCTGTAATCCAGAGTTATTAACCTGCTGAAGTTTCTCAGGCACGCTACCTTCTTATTCATTTTCTTCCTCCTCTTGTTTCTATCTGAAAATTACACTCAATCCTGTTGTTTTGCCATCAATCCTAAAATATAAAAGAAAATGTTTTACATCCTGTCTCTTCTAACTACCTGATCTGTGTTCCCCTTTTAACAGAAGCTGCTTCAATACCGTCCAACTCCTAAAGTCATGAGGTGTATGACAAATACACCTGTGGTGGTGAGAGAGGGCGCGACAGTGTATGCCACTGGGACACATGCGGAGGTAAAGAGGGATGAATGAAGGGATGTGGATACAAGAGTTGGTTTATGAATTCATTGATAGAAAGGAAGAATCTATATTTGTAGGATGTCAGTTATTGCTCAAATAACTACCGCACACTATACTGTGTTTGCTATATATGTAATTTTAACTGCACCTAAAATAAACATACCAGAAAGGAAGGTTGAGTTCGAAATTCTGCTTTGAACAAATTTCCCTGATTTTTTTTTTTTTCTTATTTATTAATCTAAAATCTTGTTTATAAACTTCTTGTCCTCCTCCTCCTGTCAGGTAGAGGACGGCAAGTTGCTGGAGCAGCTGATGGCCAGTGTAGGTTTCTGCACTGAGGTGGAGGAGGACCTCATCGATGCCGTCACCGGGCTGAGTGGCAGTGGACCAGCATATGTAAGCGGGTGCGGGTGCCATTGGGGGTAGTACAGTATATGAGGTGTAATGGATCCAAACAGAATTGGAGTAAAAAGTGTCAAAGGTTTTCGTGTCAATATTGTGTTGTCTGGTACGCAGGAAATAGTCTTTTTAATCTTTTGCAAAGCTGCTCAGGTGATTACACTAGTATGTTAACAGTCACAGGGTTCATTTGAATATTGTCTCATTCACCCTTCTTCCGACTTGTGTATCAGTAAAGCTATCATCTAATGGTTTTCCAAACTCTTCGTTTTGGGCCAAGACAGCCACTTATTTGGATTGATGTCAGAATGATCTGATATGCTGTGTTCCTGGAAGACTGGTCGCCATTACTTAACTATATCTTCAGCTGTCAGGCTTCACAGCCTGGGCCTCAACTACAGATTATCTGTTTTCATTATCAATCACTATTTTAAAATTAATTATTGAGTCAATAAGATGTCAAAAACAATGACAGTGGCAATCTGAAGTAAACAAACCCTGAAAGTGATGGAGTGTTGACTCTGACAAAGTCAAAAACTCAGTGTATTCAATTCATAATGCAGAGAAAGCCCAATTTCACAGCTTTAAGCAGCAAGTGCTTGATATTTTTACTTGATAAATGACCTCAAGGTTGTTGTTGTTGTTGGGTGTTTTTTGTTTCTTGGTTTGTTTTTTTTGTTTGTTTTTTTTAAGTAAGTTGATTGACTTCATTGATTAAACAACAACTCATTTTGGCTGTATACACAGCAGTGAAGACCATGCTGCCTGTCAGAGAAAAGCCTTGCTCAGTCGTCCAGTGGCTGGTGATATTTTTTAGGTGTTTTCAGGCTTGGAACCTAGACATCACAAACAGTGACAGGAAGAAGAGGTTGAAGGAGAGCCCGGGTTTTTGTATCAGGACACTTTTTTTCACTAATGAATGTTTCCTTGAGAAAGCATACAAGGAGGTTTTAGTAATTGCTTGTGTTGCTATACGTGTGTTTCCAAAATCTCGATTATTCCTGCTTTTTCAAAACGGTCACGACAAACGTAGCAGACAGAGGTGTGCGGCGGTTGAGGAAATGAAAAATAATTGTGTCTATTGGGTTTTATCTGCCTTCTGCATAGAGCTTGAGCTTTAGACTGGTCTTTTTGAATATGGTTGAAGCAGTCTGAGTCTTTTTTTTTTTTTTTTTTTAACTGACGTTGAGGAGGCAGTTGGGTAATGTTGGATTAAGTGGTCGTCAGTGTTTGAGAGTCAACTCATTGTTCCACTCATTACTATGAAGAATGAGGGGTAAGTAATCAGGAAAGGAGAAGTGGAAAAGAAATGGACTAACCTGTGCTCTGTAAAAATAAGCTGAGATGAAAACACTGATAAGTCAGACTTTTCCATGATGATGAATTTATATAGTGGCTGCATGTTTCATAAAAATGTGAAGGCATTGTTGCTTTAAAGGAAAAATGTTATTTTTTTAACAGGCATTCACAGCCCTGGATGCTCTTGCAGATGGAGGAGTGAAGATGGGTCTGCCAAGGAGACTGGCTGTCAGACTTGGAGCTCAGGCCTTATTGGTTAGTTGTGTGTGTGTGTGTGTGTGTGTGTGTGTGTGTGTGTGTGTGTGTGTGTGTGTGTGTGAGTGAGTGTGAGAGACGTGTACATTTTCCTTTCGGTTTTCAACATTCTCAACATTTAAGTCTTCACTGATCCTCTGGTTGTCTGTGTATCTGAGGGCTGAGAACACATTAGAATCAAGCTGCTGCTTTCATTGCACTTAACATTTCCACTGTCTCATAACTGCTGAATTTATTTCACTAAAGATGTTGAGACAGTATAAAAATTAAAGTTTGCAGGTTATTCTGATTTGCCAAAATAAATGAAGAAATCCTGGCTTGCAAAAAAAATTCTGAGATGAATTTTAGGGTGATTGCAGTTTTAAAAAGGTAAAAACAGTTTGCTGTTTCAACCTGAGTAGTAAACTTAGACATTGCTTAATAGTGTTAATGCAGACACTAATGTAATCACAATTATAGATATCATAAAAATATAATAAAATAAATTGTACAGTAGATAAAATGGATCACTGGAGATTATTCACTTAAAGTGTTTTCGTAATAATGGAAGCTGCCTCAGGCTCAATGTGTTTAGTTCCTTTCTGCATCTTTAGCATCTCTGTTTTGCTTTTTTCCAGCAAAATCATTTTCAGATGTTGTTGCATGCGGAAGACATTTGACTGTGGGGAAACTCTGGCCAAAGGCACTATAGTAGCATAGTCATGTTTGCCTGTTACAAAATGATGACAGAGGGTTATCAGCTGTATTAGCATTCTATGACTATTTTGGAGTAAACAGAATAGATTTTCATATAATACCTCATCTCCTGCCCTTTCTTCTCATGTTCCTGTTTCTTCTCAGGGAGCAGCTAGGATGTTGCTGGACTCAGAGCAGCACCCCGGCCAGCTGAAGGACAACGTGTGCTCACCAGGGGGCGCCACCATCCATGCCCTGCATGTCTTGGAGAGCGGCGGATTCCGCAGCCTCCTGATCAACGCAGTGGAGGCTTCATGCATCAGGACACGGTGAGATGTTTGCACCTGGAAATGCAAATCACACATGTACATCATCACCGAGACAGGGTCTCTAAATTTCTTTCTCTCTGTTCTGGGGTCCAACAATTTTCATGACCCCAGCAATTCAAGGTGTCAGTGATTTTCATTTTCTATTAATCTAAATAACTTTCATATTTTACTTTCAAGACCATGAAGGCCAGCAAAATAGAAAAGATTAGATAAAAATTATGATATATTCCAAATCACTTACACTAAGAAATAAACATTTTTCAGGCATACAAGTCTCTCTTGATCCTGCTTCTATGTCGGTAGAACTGATACTTATATTAGAACTTAAGCCTTAAAAGGGTCGTCACTATCTTCATTCAATTCATTGGTAAAAATCGAAGGAAATATGATACACATACCTACATTTGTACTGTACAGTTGATAGTAGGCTTCCCTTCCTCTCACAGGGAGCTCCAATTCCTGGCAGACCAAGAGCGTATTTCTCCAGCAGCCATTAAGAAAACCACATTGGACAAGGTGCTCCAGCAGCCTGGAGTCACAGTCAGCGGAGTGGCTAATGGGAACGGTCGATCGGGGCTCAGCCTGTTCAACTCTCGCAGCACTGGGATCAAGAAGAAGAACTGAATACACATAGGGGCAGGCACACACACAAACGCATTACAGGTTTAAGTGTTCTATGTGTACATATCTGGACATAAATACATCTTATACTGTTCAGCAATAGAACTTAAAAGGATTCAGGACTGGTCTGAACTCATTTCCAAATCGCTTTGCCAAATTATTTATTCATACTTGAAGGACATGCAGACAGTGGACCTGATGGTGTCACCACCACTTTACATACAGGGGCACAGTCTTATTCTGGGTACATTTCTCACAGTTAGAGCCTTACGTTGTGATGCAGGATTACTGTCTACAAATACACAAACTCAGATGCACACTGAAGAGCAAAAGTGCATTTACAATCTGTTGTCAGTCTGTGTTACAGCTCTCAACTATCTAGGGCTGTTGAACAGTAATGACCCAGTGGGCAGTCATGGGATCATGGTACACACTAGGCAGCAGATGGCTGCTGGGATACCATCAAGCTGTTAATGTACAACGATCAGCAAAAAACGTTGAAACAAATAACTGGTTTAATGTTTTGTCTGATCGGTGTCTCTCTTTTAATGTCTTTCTCTTCGAAAAAAAATGAAGCCACAGTATAAATCCTCCCATACCCTTCTTTTTTGGTGCAAAGCAATTATCTTTGTTTGGCCAATTGTGGCCAAAAGACAAAATTTTAATTACTTTATTTTTTTGTTGTTTTGTTTGTAATATATGAAGACTATGGCCACCATGGATAAAATACCCTGCCTGGGTGTTACAAATGGATTTCTAGCACATTAAGGACCTTGTGCCTTTGTCCCTTCGACCTATAACATACTTCTCACACATAAAGGTCATTCCAAGCTTAAAGACACCGCTGATGTCAACAGTTTCCACAGATTCTTTTCACCTTATGTCAATTTTTTTTTGTTCCATTAGTTTTTTTTCTAGTGATATTATAGATTTTAACTCTAAATCTTGACCTATTTTCCTGAATTCTAATGTTTTACACCACAAAGGTTTTTTTTTTGTTTTTTGTGATAGTTTCCTGAAAGTGCTATAGGAAAGCTTCATTTATCCAAACAGCCTGCTGAAAAATATGTTAATATGATTATACAACCATAACATCAGCTAAAAATCTCCTAATTGTGTATTTTGTATGGTCCTATATATTTTTATCTCCATAATGTTACATGTTATGTCTTATTTTGTTTGTCATATGGATGACTGAGTTGGTGCATCTTTCTGAAAACAATATTAAAGAAGCAGAATCAAATACCATTGTTCAAAAGCTAGTTTGTAATCTGGTAGGGCTAATCAGATTACAACTGTTTGGAAGTAATTAGGATGCACCCTAGCCTGCAGATGGCGCTGTATGATCAATGTGTCCCATTTGCATGGCAATGAAGATAGTTACACTCCTCACATAGCTGGAGGTTGAGTGACTTAAAATTGACTCTGATCTAACATTAAATACAACCACACAACCTCACTTATTGGTAATAGCATTAACCATAGTGCTACAGTTAGTTGTGTAAACCGCTCTTCATCCAAAACTCTCCTGCAGTCTTCTTTTTTTTTGTCTGGTAGGTCACTGCCTCTGGAGGTCTTTCTCAAACAGATCCCTTCTCCCAAAATCAGATTATGCATATTTCATAAATAATAATGATAAAGGTGTCTTTCCTTGCAGACCTGGAGATGCATTGTGATTGGCTGTTCTAAGGGGAAACAGCATCCAATTTTAGAAGCTTTCTGTCAGCAGGACATATGACCAGGCTGTGGGATCCTGGATTTCCCTCCAAATCCAGCTGTCTCCCCTTCTTTCTTAGAGGTGTTCACATCATTATTACTTGACAAGTTTAAAAACATAGGAGGGCTGTCAATGGTGAAAGAACCTTTACTTCACTAAAGGTAACCAATAACAAATAAAACTCCCACATTTAATGTAAGTACTATCAGATAAATGTAGTTAAAGCACTAAAAGTAAAAGTACTTGTGTGGTAGAAAAATGATTGATTTATTATTATATATGACATTATTACATCATTAATATAAATTTGTTGACACGGCAGCAGCCTATTACTGTTGCTCGAGGAGGAGCTAGTTTGAATCACTTTATATATAGTTAGATCTTTTAGTCCAATGGTTCCCCAGAGTTCTTTTCCCTCCAAGGTGTCACAAGACAAACCTGAGGGGTCGTGAGATGATTAATGGGAGAGGAAAGAAGGAAAAACAAAGCACCGCTACACAAGTTTTTGCTTGTGTTTTTTCTCTACCTTTGTGGGCTTTAAACGATTACTTTAATATGAGCAGTTTAGAGGGGAAATCACTCAGTGATGGAACTGTTAGAAACTCGTAAGAAATCTGAAATGTGACATGGAGCCCCAAGCAGACACCGCTTTTTTTCTAAGGAACCACTAGCCAGGGAGCCAGAAAGGTTGGAACCACTGGTTTAATTTTCAAATGCATGTAGTTATTGTATTTTATAATTTATTCACTTGGTTTATATTAATAGTAGCTATAGTAGCTATAGCTACCAGATGAATGCAATAGAGTAGAAGTTTAAGTATTATTTTATTGAAATACTCAAAGTAAAATACAGGTGCCTTGAAATTGTATTTAAGCACAGTACTTGAGTAAATGTTACCTTCTACCACTGAGTGCTGTGAGTTTAGGGACTAAATAGTAATGGGTTCTGAGTGACTGTGCTAGTAAAGGGCTTAAGTGCAGTTACATCTGGGTATATTAAGAGACAGTAGCTACAGCAGACTTGAAGCCTATTAAATACTTTTTCACGTATTTTGTGCTCCAGGCTGCTACATTTTGGATTAACAGATGCCACTTTGTGTTGGAATGAGATAGGCCTGCGGGTCTATTCAGGCAACTCACAGGTGCATAATAGCAAAGTAAAAATTGACTGAAGAAAAGTGATGTTTTGTGAAGAGTCGTGTCCTCATTATAATTGGACAATTTATAGCTGTTGTAGGATTAGTTTATTTTCCTTAAACTAATACACACACCAGTGTCCCTTGATTAAATTGCAACCTTCGTGCTCTTGGTGCCCGTGGGCTGTTTATTTGTGCGTGCAATGGTTTTTCCTCTGCTACTGAAGTGTCTTGGTAATCCCTCTTTTATGCTGAAAGGTTATTCTCGCTTGCTCCTGCCGCTCTCCGTTAAGATTAGCCATTCCTGGAGAGACTTCCATTTGCCTCTCATGATTGGACTTCTGTTGCCTTTCGTTGATCGAGCAGCTTTGAGTGCCTCTCTCCCATCTAAGAGGATGTGCTCTATGTCAATCATCTTGACACCAGCAGAGGGTCTAAGATGGCAGTTCTGTGGCAGATAATCCTATAGCGGAAAGTTTGGAATGTGCATGTTTGTGTGAGAGAGAGTGAGAGTGTGTGTGTGTGTGTGTGTGTGCGTGCGTGTGTGTGTGTGTGCGTGTGTGCGTGTGTGCATGTGTGCGTGTGTGCGTGTGTGCACACGCCTGCACGCACTCTAGCCCAGCATGGGATTTCTGTCCACAGGTAGGCCAGATGCTACCTGTCATCTCCATTCAATCAATGTAATCACTGACCTTTGCAATAACATGGTTGTTTGCATAGTGTATCAAGGCCAGGAGGAGAGCAAGAAAACCAAGATGAGTGAATAGATGTTAGGGGTGCTTTCCTTCTTTTTGTTTCTCTCCTCCATCACCAAGAAGAAGCATCCACCTAACACTCTCTACAATGAAAAATTTAGAGACAAGAAAGGAAATAGGTGTTTGTTTGTGGGCAATGAGTCTTCTGTGTTCCTGTTTCCATGTTTGTGACCTGCAGTGTTGTCACTAAGGCGTGTGTGTTTGTGTGTGTCTGAGCTGTGCACAACTGTGATCTCTGGACTGATACGGTATCAGCTTGATGCAGCTGTCTGATGAAACAGTTTGCAGTAAAGAGGAAGCTCTGACAGTTACCACACAGTCCGTGAATCTGCTCTATCAGCTTCCCTCTAATGCTAACTTGGTCTGTTCAGTTCTAGAGGATTCATGGACAGACATACCAGTGTCGTACTGAAGCTTATCTGGGAATGAGACATGCACAGTGTGTACAGTGGCTTCAGAAAGTACTCAGACCCCTTTACCTTTTGCAGACTTTGTGTTGTAGATTTGATTTTAAATGAATAAATAAATTAAAATAAATTTTTGCCCATCAATCTACACTTAGTAAGCCTTAATGACAATGTTTTTTGAATGAAATCTCTCATTTACAAGGTATTCAGACTCTTAATTCCATATTTTGTAGAGGTCCCTCTGGTAGCAATTATAGCTTCAAGTCTTTTTGGGTAAGTTTCTACAAGCTTTGTGCAGTTGGATTTTGGGCCGTTTATTTCGTTCTTGTTGGCAGATCCTCTCAAGCTCCATCAGATTGTATGGGAAATGTCTGAACTGTCATCTTCAAGTTTAACCACAGATTTTCTGTGGGGTTTAAGTCCCAGTTGTGAATGGGTCACTGAGGGACAGTCAGAGACTTGTCCTGAAGCCACTTCAGCGTTGTCTTGATTGCATGCTTCTGTTCATTGTCCTGCTGACAGGGGAACTATCGCCCCAGTCCCAGCACTCTATAGCAGGTTTCCTTCAAGGACCTCTCTGTATTAGGCTTCATTCATCTCCTGGCCAGGAGTCCCTGCCACTGAGAAGCCCCACCCACCCACCCAGCATGATGTGGCGATCATCATGTGATTACCGAAGTGGTTGGGGTTCTGCACAGTTTTGATAAATTTGCTAAAATATATTTCTAAAAAAATGTTTTATACTTTGTCAGTACTGGTTTTTTTAGTCTAAATTGATGCAAAATGATAATTTTATCTATTTATAACTAAATCTGCAACATTATGACATGTATTTGAATGAGGCAAACTTAAATTCCTTTTTTAAATCTTCAGTTTAATTTTGTAGATACAGCTCAGATAAGGTTGGCAGAATATAATGTAATATAGCAAAAAATGTAAATGCTCAGCTCGAAATATTCAAAAGTACCTCAAAGTCTTACTTAAATGCAGCGCTTGAGTAAATGTATTTAGTTACTCTCCACTACTCCCCCTTGTGTTTCTGACACAAGTTTTTGGGGGGTTTAGCTTCTGTGGGGGCCTACAAGCTTTGCTAGAGGAAGTACTCAGACCCTTTACTTAAGTAAAAGTAGTAATACCAGAGTGTAGAAATATTATGTTGAAATATTAGTATCAAAATGTACTTGAATCACAAAGAAAAACTGCTAATCATGCAGAATGGCCCATTTCAGAACATAGATGATAACAATGTATTATTATTATTATCAATCGGTGCATTAATGTGTACATCACACTAATGTTGTGAATGAAGTTTGGGCTAATTAGAACATGTTTATATACTCATTACTTATTGATATTATGTATTAATCATCTGAGTCTCCAATGTAACAAGTAACTATAGCTGTCAGATAAATGTTGTTTGGTGTTGTTAGGATCCTAGGAACACAATTTTAAACCTAATCTTAAAAATTATAAAACCTGGTTGTGTGATTATGTTTCGTCACTGTATTTGTAATTCCCTTAAAAATACCAAGACAGTTTCAAATAGTATTTAAAAATGAATCTCTACTTTCAGCAGCCTGGCAGAGATTTACTTTGAATCCTCAAAGGCCAGTGGATGTTCAGGTGGAGATATCAGTCATTGAATGGGTAATACAACCTATTTTTTTTTTATATAAATTGAGATGCATGATATGGAAATAAGCTGCTAGTATTGGTTGGGTGCTTTCTTATCTTGTATGAAAAGTGATCAGTTCCTCATAAATGGAAATGGGGTATGGCTAAATTACTATATAGGGGTCCTTACTGTTTAGATTTGTTTCAAATCAGGATGGGTAGTGAATGATATATGATCAGTTTCTAGAGGTTACTATTTACCTCCATTAGCTCTTTCCAATGTAGACAGATTGGAAACATGGGACTGTAAAGTTGTCAGACAGCCAGAAATGAAAGATTTTTACAAAAAAATATATTAAAAAAACAACTTAAAATCGTTTTGCAAATATATCAAAAGTACCCTGCTAGTAATTTTAAATCTATTAATTTTAGATGAGAATTCTTCTTTACAACTTCACAGCCTAAAGGAAAATGCTGCATTTCAGTGGTGTAGTTTTTTCGAACGTGAAAAATGACAGTTTGCTCTGTGGAAGCTGAGGCAGGAACTTATCTCTTTTGATACTGCCATTTCATGTCCTTCATTTAGAGGAAGTGATACAGTGATAGAAATCTTCGGTTTGAGTCAGTTGTATGTTTTCTGTGACTTAGGTAAAACGGCTTTAGAAAAAACGGACCTGTCCAAAAAAGTATATGTCAGTACGGAATTACTCAACCCAGCACTTGACAGTGTAGTTTGGGTTTTTTTGCTTGTGTGGTTTTTATTTTGCTTACACTGTCATTGAGCACAGATCCCCAATTTTTAAAGACATCTTGCAAGGCATTTAAAAAAAAAAAACCCACCCTGTGAAGGGGGGAAAATGCAGACCACATTATCTCATACCCAGCTGTCACGTTTAACTTTGAATTTTTTAGACCTTTTCCACTGCTGGTCCAGCATCAGGTGTTTTATTTTTATTTTTGTTTTTTTATTATTCCCCCACTCTCCGTGGGCCCAACCATCGTTGGAGCCAATCAGTGCCTGAAATGTAGGGTCTAAGTTTAGCCTCTTGCCCAGAGGTGGGGCTGCCTTGTCACACTTTCCACACCGGCCGTTGTTAGAAGCGTCCATCACGCAGTAGTAGCGTCTCATGTCTCTTTAAATGCGGGTTGCGTAGATCCTTCATGAATGAAACCATGTGATCCAAACATCATTTGACGTCTGGCGCCTCTGACCATAAAGGAGTGGATATATATCTACAGACCTGCGAGAAGGCGTGAGCGGAAAAAAAAAGCCCCCACAACATTTCTCTAACTGTCTCTCGTCCGCACCGGGTCGACCAGCGATCGGCGAACCCCGACCTCCGACGGTGCGGTGGGCGAAAGGCGCCGGTTTGACTTCTGGTGAGTCGGCTTCGTCAAACATCAAAACTGAAATCATGATTTCCTTTTTTTGTTTTTTTTTAAACTGCTGGGTATAGACGTGCTGTTTTGCTGAGTGTGCTCGGCCGCCGGCGCCGCCGCCGCCGCCGCCGCCGCTGCCGCTGCCACGCCGCTATCGCCGCCGAGTGCGGCCGCGCTTGTGTTGCCGCTTGTCCCGGTGTGCGGCGCCGCCGCCGCCGCCGCCGCCGCCGCCGCCGCCGCTGCCCCGTTCAGCCCAACTCGCGGCGGCGCCGCTGCCGTTTAAAGGGCACTAGTCTGGTAATGCTGAATCATCACGATCCGGTCGTCGTCCAGCGCTCTGCCGAGACCGGGTCGGTCGCTCGACCGCCGCGCCGACCGACCGACCGACCAGCCGGCGATTTCATAACAACACAGACAAAGGGGGCGTACGTTACGTAGGTTGTCAAGCTTAAAAAAAGAGAAGCCATGTGTCGGAATTAGAAGACGGAGCGGGGAGTTCGGGGGCAAGTCCGCTCTCTGCGCCGCCGGTGCACCCTGGGGATTCCCTCGTTTTCTGGCTACTAAATGACTAAATATTTAGAAAGGGGGAAAGACAGAGGAGCCGGGGGAAACGATCTAAGCGTAGAGTAGCAACTTAGGACAGCGGGACCCTCCGTAAACAAGGCACGACCCCGGCGGTAGCTCCTCCGACTGTCCCCTGCTCGGGGTGCTGAACCGGCAGCGGCGGACAGAGTGAAGCGCCCCGGTCGCCTCTGGAGCCGACTCCGCCGCTCAGGTAAGATGGCCAGTTAGCCGCCGGGCGGCCGTGCCGGGATCTGATGTGTTTTTCTGCAGGCGGGCTCACCGCCGGACTCTCGAGGGGTAACCTCTCCCGTATTCGCCGCTTGCTTAAGGTGGCCGTGTGGCGTAGGTTAAACGTTCCGGGGACAGAAAAACAACAACAACAACAACAACAACACACAGCCCCGTCCGCCCTTGTGTTGTGACTACAGCGTCCGGCCGTTAGCTACAGGGTACGTCCTGGCCGCGAGTGAGGGGGAAGCGGCGACTCCGCCGGAGCGACTGTTTTGACAGTTGCTTTGTGTTCAGACGCTGTTCTTCCCTCGGGCCTCCGCTTCGTGTGCATCTCCTGACATCGGGTGGCGAATTTTAATTTTATCATTCTATCTTTTTTTTATTATTATTATTATTATTATTATTATTTTTAACGCTCACGGGGAGTTGCGCCGCCGGTCCAGGTGGTGAGGAACCCGTCTATTTCCTGGCGTGCCCGGTCGCACGCCGGCTGAGCTCGCGCCAGAGATGCTGATTCATCACAACGTTGTTATTTCTCAACGTTTGCGCGAGCGGAGCGGAGGCACGAGGGAGCCATGGCAACATGGCACCGGCGCCGGGCGGCGGCGGCGGCGGGCGGGCGGGCGGACAAAGGTCCGCCGCAGGCGGGGGGAACAGCTCGGCTCCTACCGGCGTCTCGGCTCCGAGCTCAATAGGCCTGGTCCGCGTAGCGGACGTCTCTCGGATAACCGGAGCCCGCGCGGGACGAGGGGACGAGCGTCCAAAATGTCACCGGGGCCAAACGCGCTCGTCGTTTTCTGTCGGTGCGTCTTGAGTCGGTGGACGTCGAAGCGCGGGGGGGGAGGAACGTGCGCGGCGAATAACACGCTCCGCGTCGTGCGGTCGCTCGGTTTTGTGTTTTTATTTTTCCTCCCCACTTTTGAGCCGGGCCCGCGGACTTGAGTAGTAAAGCGATCAATGGCGAGCGCTGCCCTCGATGCCCGGTGACCTCGATCACTTTTTATGAAAACCGTGCCAGAGGGTTTACGAATCGAAGAACGGGCTTTTGTGTCGATGCGTTAGTAAATGTCGTCAAAGGCGCACTGGAGCTGCAGGGGGGGACACATTCCCGTGGCAGTCAGATGTTGGACGTTGTTGACTGCTCATGAACCCACACGGGGATGTGAGCTATAAAAAGAAAGCACCTCAGTGAGCTATAATGCCCTGCAACTAAATATCCCCTGATTGATCGCTTGTAGATGGGCCATTATCTGCTGCCTGGTAGCAGCCTGTGAGCAGTGCAACTCTTGAGCACTGAAGAGTAATAGGGAAGCTCTGTGGGCACAGGAAAAACAGAAACTTCACCCCCTAATGACTCCATATCAGCAGCTTTAGTTAGTGTCAGCACTCTGTGGAGTGTATCAAAAGTATGTAGTAAGCAAGTTGGCAAGTACTGTAATAGAGGGTCATAATGATGAAACAGTTGTATCAGTGCTGGAGAGAAGAGCCCCCCAACCCCTCCTTACTGTCTTTCTCTCTCTCTCTCTCTCTCTTTCTCTCTCTTTCCTTCCTCTCTCTCTCTCTCACACATACACACACGTTTTTTTCCATTTCTTTTTCTCATTGCGCGTATGCACATACACACACACAACCTAGGGGCTAAGCTTTTTATACTTGGTATCTGTATTTAATCAGTGCTTGAAGTGCATTTCTCTGTCAAGTACTTTCCCCACTTCCCTGGTGTTCATGGTAATTGAACGCTGACCAATGCTTATGTGTGCAACTTTGCTGATGGTGGCGGAGCAGCAAGGCGCGCGGAGCAAGGGGGGATGAAGGAAGAGGGAGGAAGAATGAGAGATGGGATTTGCAGAGAGATTGAGAACAAGGACCTTTTTGTCTTCAAGGCATTCCCCTGAAAATGCTGAGGCGAAGCAAATGCGCTCTCGCTTGACAGATGGCGTTTTCACTTGTTACTTACCACAGCTAGTTTCTTTGCCTTGTCGTGTGTGTGTGTGTGTGTGTGTGTGTGTGTGAGAGAGAGAGAGAGAGAGAGATAGAGCATGCAAAGAGAGTAGGAGATAAAAAAAACACCTATAAGATGCTAAGATCTAGTTGCTGGAGGGGTTTTGTGTGTGTGAGAGTGTGAGAGAGAGAGAGAGAGAGAGAGAGAGAGAGCAAGCAATGTATGAGCCAAGGATAAAAAAAAAAGTGTGTGTGAGTTCCAAGCTCCCTTTTGGAGATATAGAAAGAAGATGTAGCAATGGGAACTGATTTTAATATCAGTTCTCCATCACAGCCTTTTACACTTGGCTGTTGATTCCTTTCCATCCCTTCACAATGTCTGACCTGAAGCTTCTCTCTTCAGGAGGAAGCACTAAGTAATGAGTGTAACATGACTCCGTTTTATCACATCACAAGAGTGTTCGAGTGTGTGTGTGTGTGCTCATACAAAGTTGTTTGATTCCCTGCATGTACAGGGGTCAAGTTGATGAAACACGGTGTAAAACTGCCTCTGGCTGTGTAAGGAAGGAAGGCTGGGACAGGAGCTATTAAACTAAGACAGGTGTTTATTCTAGAAGAAAGAGCGATATTCATGTTGACAGTTAAAATGTTTGGTTGATTAACTGATTAGTCTATTAGAGAACCAGTCGGCCACAGGTCTCATCAACGAACAGTCTTGCAAGTTGTTTTTTTTAAACACAAAAATATAATAAATGGTTCCAGCTTCTTAAATGTGCATATTTGCTTGTCTTCCATGATAGTAAAATGAATATGTATGGGTTTTAGACTGTTAGCATGATGACATTGTTTGAATCTCAGTTCTGGCTTTAGGAAATTGTAATGGACATTTTCACTATTTTTTGAAATTTTATAGGCCGATGACTATTGAGAGAATAATTGTCAGATTGATCTTTGACGACAATAATCCTTAGTTGCATCATTGTTCTTGTTGTCGATTAGTACAGTTTTGTAAACTTTGGCTTGTCTTTTATAAGAAGTTTTCAAATGCAATAATATACCATAGGCTTGCCATTGTGGGGGTAATAATGTTCAACTACTGTCCTACTGATTGCCAGTGAGACAGGGTACCATTAAGTTTTGACATGGGTGCCAATATGATACCTGAGTTTTACTACTGATATAGATACCAAGACAATATTTTATTGAATAGCTTGAATTAAGGAATATTAAAGAATATTTTTGCAAAAACCATCAGTGTTGATTTTGTCTTAACACAGACCAGCCATAATCAAATAAAAGACAGTCTGAAATGAAAAAAAAAAAAAATATCCTAAGAAACATCTATTGAAAGAATAAGCAAACAATACTATGAAAAAGAGCAAGCATTCAGTGCCAACATCTGGTACTTGACTGTGCGGTCGGTAACAAAAGTGACAAAGGTTCAATACGCAGCCTTAAGTGTCATTGAGGTATTAATTCAAGTCAATAATTCTGAGATGGCAGTTAATAGTTAGTCATGTTTTTGTATTGTACAGCATTATATTATAGCATGTTCCTGTAGTAGTGTTCCAAAATCTTTTCCAGCTCCTGGATTGCATCAAAGCAGAAGCTTCACAAAGGCAGCATTGATTGCAGGGCTATAATACTGGGTTGCACTAGATTGCACAGGTGTTCACAATATTGTGTCCACCTCCTTTGTGTGTCTGTGTTTTTGTGTATGCTTGTGTAAAGGCGTTTAATGTTTGGGAGATGATTTCTAAGTGGTGTCTGCATGTTTATGATCGTGTTTACTACTGGGATCCATTTCAGAAAAAGTCTTGTTACGCTTGCAAATTTCTGAGCATTAGAGAGAAACGAAAGGAGAGGAGTAAAAGCAGGAATAAAAGACGGAATCGGAGAGAGGATGAGAGAGAGAGAAAAGGAAGCAGTTGGGCAGATCAATAGTTGAGTGTTTTTTCTCCACAGTAATGATGAAATATGGTGTAAGCAGATCTGGTGCATAATCATTGCTGTGCTCCACTGTTTTTTTCTGCATCTATGTGAGTGTGCTGCTTGTCCTAGTGTTATTTTGACTTTGTGTGTGTGTGTGTGTGTGTGTATGTGTATGTGTATGTGTGTGTGTGTGTGTGTGTGTGTGTGTGCGTCTATGTGTGTGTCTGGTTTGTGTATGCGTTAAATGTACCCTCCCTCCACAAGTGTCTTGACTCCTTATTTACATAACCTCCCTGAGAAACGAAAAATGTATGAAATCAAGATAAATCCCATTGCAACATGCACAAGAAGTCCAAAGGATTAGTAAATGGAAAAAAAAATTAAATTCAATTAAATGGCTCAAATTACTTTATATAACCTTCTGTCCTGAAATGGTTGTGGTGTGTTCAAATACCAAGTTGGTCTTGTGTATCAATAATTGCTCTGTGATCAGAACTCTTTGAGTCAAATTCCCATGTTTTCCCTCCAAAAACCAGTGGGTTTAATTTTGGAGCTTTTTGAAGAGGCTCCATTTAAAGGAGACTACTTATTGCCACACATACAGTAACAAATGCATACATACTCCACACCATAGCCATGATTTTGTTTTACATGCAGTGCTGGGATATTGAGAATGGCGTGTAGCTGTGGAGATGCAAGGGCCTGGTAACAGGAACATCCGTGCCGGTGGTTGTCTACCAGTTGCATCATCTTTATGCGCCAACTTGCCGCATTTTTTAACTGCAGTGTGACGATCCCAGGATTGTGGTATGTGTTTCTGAACCTTTAAAAAGAAAAACAAACACATGCGAAGACACAGACAAACACACCCACACACACATCCACACACACACACACACACACACACACACACACAAAGTGTGGATCAATGCCAAGGAGTAAAGAGGGGAAACCAAGATATGAGTTGGCCACGAATGTAGCCCCACCTCTTTGTCTTCACCTGTGGAATTGAATGATTTCCATGTAATGACAGTTTTCCACCAAGTTTTAATTTCTCTGTCAACAATGAGGTCTAGTTTGGAAACTACACATCAGCACTGCTCTGATGTGATCGAATGGGAATAGTGGCATCTGTAGTCGGGTTTAACTTTTTAACCATTTTTAGCTGACAGTTGATTACATAGTGTTGTGTTGTACTGCCTGTTGCTCCTGACTGCTGATTCTTTTTTCTACATTCTTTTATTAAAATCCAAAATAGCCAAAAAGAACAGTTTTACTCTGTCATTGTAAACAAAGGTGATGAGGGGGTAACTTGTGTTTTTTTCTTGTTGATTAATCAGCACTCATATTTGATTGAATCAGTGAAATGTTTCCATAAAATACAAGAGATCATCTATCCATTACAATTTCTAAAGAGTCCAAAGTAATATCTTCAGATGTCTTATTTTGTCTGACCAACAGTCCAAAACCCAAAGAGATCCCATTTATTATAATTAAAGAAAATGTGTTTCATTATGATTTCTATGGTGCTTCTATTGTGCAAAGTATATTATTTTGTTAGATAAAACAAAAATACATTTAGATGATGCACAAACAAAGTGGGCTATTCCCATACAAAACATTTAGGTTTGCCCGTTATTGCAGTTACAGATCAGTTTTTATATACCTGGAAGCCATGACTTGTTGGTTTGAAAACTCAGTGTCTATGTTTTTCATTCAGGAGATGGAACCAATACCTGAATTAGATTTTAAGATCAATGGTCAGTCAATCAATTGAGGTTCTGAGGTCAAATATCTAGATCTAATGTTGGGTCCTCAACTGAAGTTTAACAAACATGTATAGAAAAAAAAATTGTAGAGTCTAAAAGTAAATCTGTTCACATTAGACTAATCAGAGACTATCTAACATTTGATGAATCCAATGTGTATACATATATATATATATATATGTATGTATATATATATTATATATATATATGTGTGTGTGTGTGTGTGTGTGTGTGTGTGTGTGTGTGTGTGTGTGTCAGTCTGTGAATGCCGGCAAGTCACAGAACTGTTTTTATAAGGTCAATGACATTGTTAAGCTCTGTTTGTCAACATGTTTTATGTTATATTTTAAAGGCTCCTTATCAGTGTGACTGATGAAGATGAATGCATCCCTACAGAGTCATATGATGCTTATTTTGCTGTTTCACTGAAACTTTCTTTTTGTCTCAAGTTGGTACTGCTGACAAGGGATGTGTAGCTACAAGGGGAAATAAGCTTAACATGTTGTCTAACCACTGGTGTACCGTCAGGCTTAGGCAAGTAATTCTAGACCAGCTAAAGCTACAGTAAAAATAGATATATATTAAAATATTACTGAAGTGGAAGCGATTTCTCGCCGGCATCCTAGAACAGCATTCTGTCTAATAAAGAATTAGGCCATTGTCTCTGTTAGCTAGGTTGACTTCCAGCTGTTGCATTCATCATCTCTCTCATTTTCGTGGCCGTGTCCCGGTGACAAAGGCTCGAGCTTGTCAAGCAGAAGGGGGATAATCCTTTGGTCTGTGACAGGCAACTAGTTATAGCTAGCTACAGACAGGTGTTCTTGTCAGGCTGCCCTTGACTCAGCTTCCACCGTTCTGAGATCAGCTATGATATCACACGTATTGTTATACACATGCGTAGATGTAAAGTTACTTCAACAGTCTTTTCCTGCTCAGAGTTAGGAGGTAAAAGTAGCAGGTAAACGAGCAAAGTACACTGTTATTTATCATCTCACATTGTTGTAAGTTGTCTTTATCATCACCTTGGTCGACATGAGTGATGATGAGGAGTTAGGGTGCATTGTAAAGCTTTTATTAACTCCTTTTGTAAGGAAAGCTTAGGCAGAGATAATGAATACGCAGTATCACATATTCACAGTTAACCCTGTAATATAAAACCCAAGCAATTTAATTCTGTTCTAAGTTTTATTTAATGTGTCAATATCTTTTCCTTTCTGTTAAACAAGGTACAGGATTCTCTGTACAAGATCTGCAGTAGGTCTGAGAATTTTGAACTATTGAGGCAGAAAAATAGATGGTTCTACAATGTCACTGGAGTGTGTCATTGTCAGTTAATGGTAAATATTCTGAAGATTAAGGTAGAAGTAACTTATTTTTTATATATTTTTCATATATTTTTCATCTGTACTATACATTTGATAATTTTAATCTTAGTTCAGAGGGATAATCCTAATACTCGTTCAGAATGGAGAAAGGTGAAGTTGTTCAGGCAGAGTGCAGCAAGATCCCTCACAGGGCCTTCGCCCTTTATCTCTCACAGCTGTCTGTTTTTCTGCTGTTTATTCTCACACACTCTCTCACACACACACACACACACACGCACACACACACACTTACATATACACAAAGAGAGAACCAACTGAACCTGCGGTACATGCTTTCCCTCCTCCTCAAAATAAAAAAGCACTATCAGAAAAAAAGAAAAGGAACCAGAGCTCAATTTCCTGACAGTGCAGTTTTTTTGCTTGTATTGGGAAATTTGTCATCACATTCCAACTTGCTACCTGGAATGGGAAAAACGTGTCGACGCCAGGACTTTTTCTCGCCTTTAATAATACACTTGCACAAACACGGTCTTGCGCGCAGTTAACCAGTGTGTGTGCGTGTGCACGCACAAACACACATACCCACACACACACACACACAATACCCTTTTTGAACTCTCAGAAAAGTGTGAAAGTGATCTTTCCTCTCCATATATTATAATATGTATATGAAGGGCCAAACCCTAACTCTTTTGCAAGTCTTCTCCTTCACTTATCCCTGTGATTTCCTCATCTCCTCTGCTCTTCTTTCTCTCGGCGTTATCATGCTTATTTCACGCTCTGCATACCTCCCAGTTAATAGCTTCCTACTCTTTCTCCACACACATGCGCACACAAAGCTCAAACTGGTGTGTTTTCTCCCCCTCACTCCGCAGGTTCTCACCCTCTCTCCATGGTCCCTTATCTCTGCTTTGAGCCTGTTCCCCCCCTCTCTCCATACACAGGTTGCCATTATCGCTGATCTGATTCCTAATTCTCAATTAGCCTCCACACAGTGCTCATCGTTAATTATTTACCAGCTCCCTCAACACCCTGGGCCCACAGTAGATCAATGAGTTTGAGCAGTGCTCCCTCTTTTTTTTTTGGTTTAACAAAGGCAAGGTGCTCTGAAGCCAGGAGCTGAGTTTTGTGGTGCTCTGAGGTTTTAATTCACACTCCTTATATTTTGCTTTCTTTGTGCCTTTCCATCATGCCGCTCTTTGTCCTACTGTGTGTCTTCACTGTCTCACTGTGCTGCCATCCTTTGTGTTCTCCATTACTGCTCAGAGAGTTGCCTGAGGGAGAAGGCACAGTGAGGCAGTTGTTATGGCAGGATTATTCAATAAAGACAGGCTTGCCACTAAATCACAAATGACTTGTGACTCTTACAATCTATTCTTGATCACTCTCTGTATGCTGTCTTGTTTATGCTTGCGTACACCCACACACACCAACCCCCAGGTCATTTTTGAAATGCCTAATCTGGCTATTTATTTTCCTGTGTGTGTGTGTGTGTGTGTGTGTGTGTGTGTGTGTGTGTATGTGTCTGTGCAGCATGCCACCAGCTTTTAAGCAGGAAGTCTCTTTCTAAGAAATTCCTCTCTGTGGGCTGGTAGTGGCCAGAGCAAAAAGGTTCTCTCAAACAAGATTAATTAGAGCTCTGTCTGAGGCCAGCCACACACATACGCATACACACAAGCACACAAAAGGAGTTCATCATCCTGTTTATCTGCACTACATGAAGAGAAATAAATCCTGCTATATGTCTCGTGTTTTTTCTTGTGCTCTTCAATCTATCTTTATAAGTCCCATGATCGCTGTGTTCACCTTCTGCCTCACTATTATTCTCATTTTAATCCCTTCTCCAGGACTTGATTTGTCAACAAGACAGAATGTGAAGCTTTTCTTGTGTGTTTGTGTGTGTTTCTGTTTGTGTGTGTGTGAGATAGAGAGCAGAGGGTTGTGGGGGAGAGAGAGCGAGATGGTCAGCAGTAGTTTCATTGCACTGGATCAGCTTCAGAACTTTTCTAATTGGAGGTTTTAGTCGTGGTCGTTGCTGAGTTCAGGGTTTTTTCAACCCCCAATCCCCCTCCATCCATTTCTCCCTCCTTGTCCCCCACCCACCCAACAGCTAAGCTCTTACAAATGTGTTGAGGATGCATTTTCACCCAAACGCTTTCCCACCCCCTCTTCCTCCTCCATCTCTGCCCCCCCTCGTCGTCCTGTTCCTCCTCATCGGTGTTCCCCCCTCCATCTCCACCTCTCTCCTCCTCCTTCCCCCTTCTCACTTGCCTCTCTTTTTCTTCTCTTCTTCCTCCCTTGTCATTTGCACTCCCCAGCCCCGTCCTCCCTCCATACTCAGCATTTTTCTCGACTGTGGGTGTGATGTCTTTGCTGTAACGCTAATCAGCTATCGAGACGTCAGCATTCTTTTAGTCCTCCTTCACCACCATCAGCAACCCCCTTCTCCTCCTTCTTACCTAGTTGTTCTTCACCTTTTCTCTTTATTCTAGTTATATTATACTTATATTCCACTGCCTCTCACGCCTTCTTCCATCCCTGTCCCTATGTCCCATCTTCGCCATGTTTGTGTACGTGAGGGAGTGTGTGTGTGTGTGTGTGTGTGTGTGTGTGTGTGTGTGTGTTTCTCAACTGTAACCGTAAGCAGCTCTGCTCTTGAGTCGTCAGCGTTATTTCAGTTGCTTCATAAAAATACAGCCTGCTACAGCAAAAAAGCTGTCTGTTGTAGCAACAGTGGCTGTGGCATTGACCAGACTGCAGCGACCACCCTGCAAGCATTATGGGAAGGACACCTCTGGCACTTTGTGTGTGTGTATGTGTGTCTGGGTGTGTATGCCCAAGATGAATGGCAATGCCTGTGCTCAGCAGATGATACTTAACCTGGGTGACTTACACATGGCCTGAGCTCTCAGAGAACACACACACAAACTAGTTTATTGCAGTTTAATGCTGTGGTGTAGGTCAGGTTTTTGTTGTCTAACCTTGATAAAATGTGACTCAAACTTAATACTCAAACTGCTCCTCAAGTGTATATGACTAACACCACTACTGCAATTACTCCAGCTCATACTATAGTTATACACACGAATTAGAGCTGGAACAATCGACTGATTAGTTGGTCAGTATAATATTAAAGGTGCCCTGTGGAGTTTTCTTGTAAACAACTACCAGAGGTCTAAAACTCCACAGGGCACCATTAATATTCTACTGACCAACTAATCAGTTGATTGTTCCAGTTCTAAATAAAGAGAGGAGAAAAATCTCCTAAGATTTTGATAATCTGATGGTCACTTAAGTTGTTTGCTTTAAGCAAAAGTACAAACAGTTTCCTGGTTCCAGACCCTAAAATTCAAATTTCAGGTATTTGATAGTTAATATATGTTGCTTTTACTATCTGTAGGTATTAACTGTTGGTTGGACAAAACAAGCAGTATGATGACATCACCATATGCTCTGGTAAACTGTGACAGAAATTTTTCTCAATTATCAGACAATCTATTGGCCAAATGATTAGATTAGTTTTTTAGGCATTTTTGCATTTATTGGAGAAGTGATAATATACAGCGGGGAAACAAACAGAGAGAGAAAGGGGTATGGCATTTACAGACATCTGCAGATACCAAAAATGACTGCGAAGAAGCCTGGAAGATAGATGCTACAAATAGTTTTTGTGGACCTGCAACAATTCTGTTTGCTAGTTGCTCTTATCCAAGACAACTAATAATCCCTATACATTTTAATTATGTGTTGTCAAATAAAGAATCAAACCTCTGAACCATGCATGCATACAATTTCTGCATGTATCTTGCATTGTGTAACACTTTCAACTACATTTGCACATTTGTGCAATCACAGTTGTGCAGTCACAGCAGTCACAAAACCTAACATTTGCACATTTGTGCAGTCACAGTTGACCATTTTGCTTGTGTGTTTCATCATGCCCTACTGGAATGGTGACATGGGAATATGTGTATGTGTCTGTATGTTTATGCTGGCATGCTTTTTTTTTGTATGTAGATGGTGTGTGTGTCGGGGGGGGGCACTGGGGAAATAAACAGTGCCTGGCAGGAAAAACAACCTCCTTTTGCCCCCTTTGTTTTCACTGTCCCCCTCTCTTCTCCACCCTCTCTTCTCCACTCCCACCCCCAACAGCCACCCTACTCCTCACGTCTTTGATCCATCTATTGTGTGATGATGTACCTCATGCTCTGGGAGGCTGCATCCCACCAAAATGCAGGAGTGCAGTGGTACACAGGGATGGAAGACATTAGGTTATCTAGAGTAGCTCTTTATTTCTACAGGTAAATGAAAGATCATTTATAATTGATTAATTCAAACCTATTAAGAAGTACTGAAGTCAAATGCTTTGAATGAAGCCATTCAATTGCTCTATCATAGCAAACCTCATATGTCAGCAAAAGTGTAGCATTTCTCTTTTCCCATATTCTATATCACGTCACATTTATAAGTTGCTGTGCATTTTACATGTGTTGTATATGTCCATGCATGATTAGTTGTATGTGCTTGTCGGTACGTTTTTCTTTGATCTACATCTATTTATAACTAGGATTTGCGGCAGCTCACACACAAACACTCAGGCAAACAGACAGAGGTGCATTGTGGGGGAGGCTCAGTGGCACACTCAGTGTCTTTTGACAGAGAAGAACGAGAATGAAGAAGAGCAGACACATTGCCTTGTGTCACTTCAGTGTCATCACTTCCCCCAAACAAGGAGCTTTTTTTAAATGACTCATATTGTGAATGACTGAAGAAATAAAACTTAATTCCAAATCCACTTCTCATTTTCTAAAACTTTCCCTGTTGTAAAATACATAAGAGAGTATAAATATAAACAGTGATAGAACAGATTGTCTTTAATCAGCAGATTGGTTTAACTAAACTTCTGATTCAGCAGTATCAGATGTGGCAGTTTGGCTGGAGAGCAGGTTTTTTATGTTTTGAGAACAACCGCATTTCACTGTCCATTAGACAGCCAATCGCATGCAGGCACGTTTAGTCATTGCCCTTTTAGCTTTCTTTACCCTTTAGCTGTAGTTTGGGCACAACTTCACATTTCAGGAAGAAGTCAGAGGGTTATAAGGGATATATAAGTGGGGGGTAAAAAAGTGACAAAGGGGAGCAGAAATTTGTGTGGCAGCAGAGGATAGAGGGAGAGTGAGATCAGGAATCTGCTGAGTCATCATGACTGGTCTCATGATGATCGCTCAGCAGCAGCAACAATAGCCGCCCTTTATCGAACACACACACACACACACAGAGGTCTGAGAGCTGAGAGCCAGACCAATGCACCATACAAAGCATCTCATTGAGAGCTTCTGGAGATGCTGTGTGCTCTAAGGACTGATCTCATCTTTTGCACTTCCACGCTCCCTCCTTGTTGACTTCTGATTCACACTGTTATGTTGCTATCCTTTTGTCCCTTGATAACACTTTGGTGCAAATGGATACACATCAATTCTTCTGGTTTTTACTCATTGTTTAGTGGTGTTTTTTTGTCTCTAGTAGGTGTAGGTGTCTGTATCTCTCCTTCTACTGTGCTCCAGTTCTTATGCTAAAATTTCTAGCATTGTGTGTGTGTTTGTGTTTGTGTGTTTGTGTGTGTGTGTATGCCAGGGCTCTAACAGTTGGTTTTCCCCTGGAGTTCTTCCCACAGATTTTACCACTTCCTTTTCTTTTCACGCTCATTTCATTACTATTGGCCTGAAGCCAACCAATAAGATCTCAACAACACAAAGGTAGTGGGCACTGTCAGTGTAACCACCAGGAAACAGGAAGTCAGGGAAATTCTAAGAAAAGTTTGTGAGTCACTTTCACTCATACACTCTGATGCATAATGCCACTAAGTACTGATGCATAATACTGTAACATGCTCAAATTACAGTGCTCCAACAGCAGATTTAGATTTGGCATGTCTCCACTGGTCCAGGTGGGTGTTGATCTGTAATTAATATGTTTATATTGATTACAAGGAGCTCTGATTTTTCTTAAACACAGTGAGTGTCCTTTTTGTTTTTTGATCCAATTACTCTGTTGTGTTCTTTGCCTTCCGTACTCTCCTGCCTCTTTGTAGGTCTGTTCAGAAGAACGAGGCTCCTGTGGCATGACGACGACTAACAAAGGAAACAAAGCCTTGAAGGTAAGAGAGTGTTCATTTCAAACTGAATTATCTGTGTCAGATATTTTGCCCACAATCTGTCTCAACCCCCTCCATCATCCTGTATCCTCAGGTGAAGCGTGAGCCAGGGGAGAATGGCACCAGCCTCACAGACGAGGAGCTGGTGACCATGTCAGTGCGGGAGCTAAACCAGCACCTCCGAGGGCTCTCAAAAGAAGAGATACTACAACTGAAACAGCGGCGGCGCACCCTGAAGAACCGGGGCTATGCTGCCAGCTGCCGGGTAAAGCGAGTCACCCAGAAGGAGGAGCTGGAGAAGCAGAAGGCACAGCTGCAACAGGAGGTGGACAAACTAGCCAATGAGAATGCTTCAATGCGCATTGAGCTGGACGCTCTGAGGTCTAAGTACGAGGCGTTACAGACCTTCGCCAGGACTGTGGCACGGAGCCCCACTGTTGGGGTCGGGGTCAGGGCTGGAGGGGGTGGAGGAGGGGTGGCATCATCGGTCATCGGTCCACTCATACCAGGGAAGGTGGCAACAGCGACGAGTGTGATTACAATAGTGAAGTCAAAAACAGATGCACGGTCTTGAGGGAGGGATAGATAGATTTGGGCTTAGTGGGATCGAGTTCAGCTGCATCAGAGTAATTCTTCTTCTTCTCTGCTGCCCCTCCTCTCCTCCACCTGCACTGTCTTTGAACAGCTGAGCACTCTTGACCTCTTTGCCTCAGCAAGCTCCTGTCACCTGTCTCAGATTAGTGCAGATGAAGGAAAGGATTGAAGCAGAGGACAGTTCTAGAAATTATAAAGATGCAAGCCCTTGGTCAGTGCATGATCATTTAGCACAGCACAGATTGACAGGGTCCCTATGGTCACTGAAAGCCAGGAACAGTCAGAGAATCTAAGAATTGGTTTATTCCAGGCCAAGGAAAAAAATTCTTAAAAATGCCCAAAACTCTTTGGAAAAATCATGCAATTTTATTCAGTTGCCATTAAAATCAGTCAGGTGTCAGGTTTTACTGCTGGTAGATTTGATATCTTTGCCTGAACCAAGATGTATAACGTTTAAATTAGCTCAACCTACTAAAATATTCGGAAACATACATTAAATATGGTTCCTGATTTCCAAAAGAATACACAAGATTTCATGTGACCTGCTGATTTTCAGTGGCTGCAGAGAAGTCCCATTTTGCTCCACCTAGCCAAGAACTTTTTCAGAAAAACTACTTAAGAAAAATATATATTACACAATGGTGGTAACTGTATTTCTACTGTTTTGTACCGTGTTGTCATTCACATGAGGTCCAAAGTATATTCTCTGTGTGTGAATTGTTATATATCAGGAATTCTGTGAAATTCTGTGGCGCGTGTTCGTTTTGGTATTGCTATATTTAGTTAGCTGTATTTTTTCTACAGTCTCCTCACTTTCTATGTCTGACTCTCTCGCTCTCTCTTATCTATTATTTCTCTGTCCTTCTGTTTTTTCAATTCCAACTGGCTTCCATTATTACATAGAGTACTTCCTGGATCTAAAAGAATGAGGGAGAAAAGACAATTGATATTTACCAAAAAAAGAGAAAATACAACACAGTATAGAAAAAAGCAGGTAAAGTTATTGAAAGTCACTGACTTTATCTCAGTTTGTAAGAATTTTCAGGGAAATGGTCGCTTGAACACTTGAGCTGAATTAAGATAAAGTTGTCTTCTGTCTATTTGAGTTCCTCTCAAAAGTATATACTTGAGAAATTTGGAAGGGCAAGTGCCTTGGTCTCCTAATGATATGCATCAAGAAGAAGTCAAGAGGACATGAGGAATTGTGGAAGGACGGTGGAGATTCAATGGAGGTGTTTGCTTATGCAGTCCTGGTTGAAATTATTGGCACCCCTGAATTTTAAGTACAGAATTTAGAATATCTTTAGAAATAATGCAAATTAACCAATTTTGTGTAATCAGAAGATTTAATTAAAAGTGCAAGGTTACTCAACAACAACAACAACAACAAAAAATTGCTTTTAAACAGTGAAATTAAAAATAAAATACAGGAATAAAGTGTTTACTGGCAGCCTTTTGATGGACTGATTTAAACTGGTCAGCGATGAGTCCTGACTGAAATCCCATTGAAAACCTTTGGAGAGAGCTGAAATCTATCAATGCTAAAAGGACTCCTGCAAACTGAAAAGATCTTGAATACATGGCAGTGGAAGAGCAGCAGAAACTACCAGCAGACGGGTGCAAGAAGCTTCTAGAAGCTACAGGAAACATTTAGAGATATCAAAGGTTCTACAACCAAAGATTAGTGATGGGTGCCAATTATTTCACTAGTATGCAAGACGGGTTTTTTTTTTTTATTTTCTAAGTAACCTTCGACATTTTATTGAAACATTTAATATAAAATTGGTTAATTTATTTTTGAATATATACTAAATTCTTTACTTAAAATTCAGGATTGCCAAAAATTTCAACCAGGACTGTGCCCGTGCTTACTGGGATACACTGACCAATCAGGAATCAGGTTGTTACAGCATTTAGCTCTTGCTGTGTGTTGTTGTATGAGCTGTGTGGTAGACATCGGGATTAATAATAACATTAATAACACTCATTTATGTGACTTGGCAGTTCATTTACTTAAAAAAGGGTCTGAAAGACAGGGGCCCATAATTACCCTTATTTTCTTGCACAGAATATGTCTTTTGGAAAGGTAATATTCTGTTAAGAGGACAAGTCCATGTCTCTGTTTTATGTGAATTACTTGTTTCATATGTTTATGAATTTGACGAACTCAGAAGGTTATCACACCTACAGCAGCATTTTTGCCATGGGTGTTTACGCCACAAAGCTCACTCTGCAAGAGTTAATGTGATTACTGACAGGGCAGTCAGCCAGCAAGGATAACAAAGACGTTTCTCTGAATTTCCGGTCACTCAAATGGGCTGTCATCCCACATGAGCTTTACCATAAAAGTAGTCCTATGTGGTGTTCTATACTCAAAGAATCTTTGTCTATGTATGGTAGAGTCTGGAGTTTTATAAAGACAATTATCTTTGCATTGTTTGTAACGACCTGTAAAAAAAAAAGGTATAGCGAAATCTGTTTGATATACAGTATCTCTCTATTTTGCAATTGTACCAAAAGTGGCTTAACTACTGAATAGCTTTGTTTTTTCTCTAGTGACTAGGCACGTGTGTAACCGTGAACTAGCGTGTGGTGTGCTGTGTAGGTATGTGACGAGGTAACTATAATGTTCACTATTTCATTGATATGACTTTGATCCTTGTTTGATTTCAGGCCAGCGGGTGATGACACCACTGGTAACTGCACTCGTTCTCTAATGATAAAATCTTTGTTCTCCTGGCCCCAGGATTTAGCTCCAGCACTGCAGATGTGTTAGATCATTTGTAAATCTGCTTGTAATCTGCACTTATTATTTGTAAATTTTAGGAAGTTCTTTTTTTTTTTTGACAGGCTCCTTTTCTGTATTTCTGGACAGGTCTTTGTGGCTCCATTTTGGTTCTGGCAATGGTCAAAGCTCATTATTGCAAATAACATGACCGGTGAGATGAGGAAGTGTTTTGGTTAATCTCACAAGCTCCCTAATGTTTGTATTCAGGACATCTGGTAAAAGAGATGTGAAACTCAACAACTAGCCTGTATATCACCCCTACCACTTCAACTTGTTATTTTTTGTAGTGTTATAAAGATATTTGTTTTTGCTGTGTACACTTTATATATGTATGTATGTATATTTTGATGTTGTTCCTGTTTCATTTGCTTTTGAACTGTTCCCCAAGTGTCAGGGAAGTGAAATAACTTTTGTTATTATTGTTGGTGTTTTATGAAGTGAAAAAAATAATTCTGCTATTTAATGGTTTGTTTGTCAAAGAGTGAGGTTTACCATTAAGTAGTACAATTGCCTCAAACAGTTTTTTTTTAACTAAAGAAAATCAGATTCAAATGAGTAATTTACGTAGCTAGAAGCAATTTACAATGAAAAAACATTAAACACATGCAGCCTTTGACCTGAATTACTACTTTTCCACTGTGAAGAAAAAGGGGTTATCTTGCGTACTGCCATGCAGTTATTAAGATTAGTAAGATGTGTCCTCATCTGTACAGTACATTATTATAAAATGGGATTCAAACAGGTGAACAAGGAGCAATGGGATAGGAAGGGAATGGGTTTGAGATTTTAAAATATTATTTCTCCATAATCTTTGTACTGATAACCATTTGCATGTCCAGTCAACCATGAAACCAGAGAGCTACAAATGTCAAATGAAAATGTCCAATACATTTTTTTAAAAAATGTCTTATCACAGGAATATACTCCATGGTTTTCAGTTGCAAGCATATATAGGTATCACACCAATTGTATTCATGTATTTCTTTATATTTTAAAAGATTTGCCCTGTTTTTATGGGCAGAATGCTATTATTTGATTTTATACTGGATTTTTTTTTTCATATATTCTTTCTTTCCGTCACTCTGTCGACTTCCTGTTGGTCATAACATTTACTTGTGTTGTGATGTTTTTCAGTTTTTTACCAGCAGGTATGTGTGGTCATGTGGTATAAAGTAGGAAGAAGCACAGTGTGCTAAGAATCAGTTTGTGTCAATTTAAAGCAAAATATGAAACCACTCGGTACTTTTCAAACTGTACTTACTCTACGTGCCACTGTAAGATGATATTTTTTCACTTTGTATTTTTTATGCTTCTTTAGTTTAAAAAGGATGCATATACTGTGTAAACATAAGTGTGTCAACATGGTGGCTGCTGTTAACTAGACATCTCTAATTATGCAAAGCGTGTAGGGCAAAATTAGAACTCCTGCCACAAAGGAGCACTGATGCTATCGTAATCGTTGTGTCGAGTTGTCTGTTTTTTAATTGCAGGTACAGTGTGATGTGACAAGGTTAAAGAGCTCATATACAGAGTGTTTAGCATTTTATAAATGCCAGCTGCAGTTTGTCTCTGTTAAATCTGGCTTATGTGTTGTGGTTTACCTTTCTTTTTCCCAGTGTCACTTAGCGATTAACTGTGAAAACATTAAATCATTAACATTTATTTTTTATCCTCTATCATCTCCCAATTGAGAGGAAGACAGGATGCAAAATATACTGTAGCTGTAATGGGGGTTCCCAGTGTGTAGCTGGGTCTCTAAACAAACAAGGTGACACATTCCCGAAGTTTAATCCTAATTTTCGCTCAGCAGACAGGATCAGATGACAACAATGACCTTTAGTGATCATCAGACAGGTCCGCTTGATGGCTTTTCATAGCAGAGTTTATGAGCTTGTAAGACACGCTGACCTTATTTTTCCGCTGTTGTACAGAGGTCATACCCTCATTATGAAAAGACATTTCATCACAAACCCAGGCAGACACTCCTAAACAGCATCTATAAATATTTTACAGAGGCAGAAAGTGGTAGTGGAGACACATCTGATAAAACTCTTACTCATGCCACTTATCCGATCTCTTTTTACAAAGTGTCTACGAATGAGCTCAGCAAGTCCGTCTTCCAATCATCCAATTCTTCTGTAAGAAGCAAATCATTAACTCCTTATCTTGCTGCATGGCCAATCGGTACGCAGTCATTTAGTTGTTTTCCTGTCGAGTGAATCACGCCACCAGACTCAAAAAGTCCTTTCACCCACCTCCGCTGCCGATCAATGAGAGTGAATGAAGCAAGAATTCCTTTGATTGTTTGTGTGTGTATTTTTTTTAATCAATTCTCTCACTCACTTCTGCCCTTCCCTCCTCAGTTATCTTTAACCTCAGAGTTCAGGTCTCCCATCATATTTTTTTTTCTTTTTTGCTTTCTGTTTCAACAGTCTCCCTCTTTAATTTCACTTTTTTCCCATCAAACCACATTTGTCTGCTGGAGAGTATTTGGCCAGATTGCTCTGGGGAGTTGGGATATTTTTGTGTTTCTAAAAGTATATAACTGTCAGTTTAAAGCTATAGAAAAGTAGTGAGTTTCCGTGAATATGGCATAGCCTGTTCAGAAAAGCCCTTGTAATAGAAAATTCTGTGTTTTGTAATATTTCTGTATGGGGTGTAATAAATTATTCTACGACAGTACTTTCTATGGGAAAATACTCAAAATGTGACAGTCTTTGTAAGTATTTATCTTCACAACTAAATTATTGTACTTTTTTTGCAATTTGTAGATATGTAAGTGATGATGACAAGGTACTGGTAATCATGAAATTAACTGTTTCGTCATCGGTCTGATGCATCTTTTAATTTATTGATGTATATACTGTATGTTTGTTGATAAACAGCTTACTTTATTTTGTATATGACCAATAAACATGTTTTAAAATGGAACAGCTATTGTGTGTCTTTCGTATTTGGGAGATAGAAGATCATCTGTTTTGTTTTATTATTAACAATTTACATTGTGAGTATTTTAACCAGATATAGGGTGCCTTCAAAATTTATGAAGCAACTTAGTGTAATTCCTACTAGCTAACACAGACAGTCACTTAGGCTGTGTTTCTTAATAAACATTGTCACAGTGACAATATGTTCTCTCTTTTTTTCCCTTTCATTTTTGTCATCAAAGACATGTCTGCATCACAAATATAGAGTGTCACAGTACAATATTAGAAAAAGTAGCAGGTCAACAGACATTGCACACTTACTATAGATATTGCCCATGTATCTTGTTTGATAAATCATAGCCACATTGAATTAAACAAATGAATGAAACAAACTTCTGTACCTCCCAAATTAAGCGATTTTACATATCTAAGGCGTTTTTTTGAGATATCTCATTCCTATGCATGAAAATATAAAGAATGAATCATTTACTGCTAATAGCCTTTTTAAATAATTCAAACTGTATTTTGTTCTGAAACTCAAAGCTTCAAATCTCTGCTGCTGTTGTATAAAAAAAGAAAAAATAGGGGGAAAAAAGCACATAAGATAACGAATGATAGTGACAGAACGCTTTTTAATCTATAGCTACTTGTGATGCATGCATGCCTATCAGTTTTAATATGTGATATGTGTCACAATTCAGGAGCTTGACATCATGCGGACTTTATCCACAGAAGAAAAAAAAATTAATTTTTCAAACACAGGTGTATCTAATAACACTTAATTCCCGCATTGCATTACTACGACTGCTGAAACAGAGTCGTCATTAATGTTATTATTTTCGCTGATGCTTTTCCTGCTGCTGTAACTCCACCTGTCTGCCGTGCACAAGGTCTATTGACATTCAGTGCACATGCTGCACACCTGTTAAATATACAGGGATGTATTGCAGCTTTAATCTGCAAAACCTAACTTGCAGCTTTTTAAAACTTATTTTCCTCCGTTTGAATCTTATCATATGGTTTGAAAAAGTGGATGCTGACCCAGTAGTGCACGTCAGGAGCCAGTCAACCACCAAATATCTTAAAACAACGCAAGTCTGAGAGGAAACCGAGATCACGTGGACATGAGGTTGATGTATTTATAATTGCATATGACTGAGAATAACAGGCAACAGCACAGCACAATTTTTATCCTTTGTTTCACTCCGGTGCTGCGGGACCTTCGCCTGCTCCTCCCCGTGCAGCCTGAAGTCTGAAGGCGGCGGCAACGAGTCGCCGTCAGCTCCATTCGACCCAAACCCGGCTGGATCCTGCGAAAACGCGGAGCGCCGCGACTCCTCCGTCCTTATTGACTGAAGCTTCCCCGGGGTGTCGCGGTCAAAACGAGCTGCGCGTTTCTGGCCAACGTGACGAGACTTTCTGCGACTTAAAGTCGACATTTGTCTCCGAGAGGTTTCCGACCTTTATGGAGGACGATTTGGAAAATCCAGGCTCACGCTGCGAATCCACTCCGGGTTTTTTGTGAGCGCCTCGACGGGCTCCAACTGTCAGCGTCCGTTTCTCCGGGAGGAGAAGCGGGTAAAAATGTAAACACTGACCCGTCGTGATGGAGACCTTTGTTTGGTAGCTAGCTGGGTCCATTTTCTGCCCTTACATCACAAGTGACTCCTCAGAGCTGCTCTAGTTACGCTCGGTTTTGTTCTCTTACACCTTTAATGTGTTTCGACTTTACCCGTGTGGCGATAAACGCTAACCAGCTCCGCTTTAGCTATCTGGGCTAGCTAGCCAGTGTTACAGCTCTGCGACTAACGCTAGCAAAGACAACACGATAAGTTTATTTTAATCGTGTTAGTTACCCCTTTGACTGTCTAACGTTACCACCGACCGCATCCCGATGCTACCTCATGGAGGACTTCGACAAATTTGCGCAGCGTCGTTTCTCCCAGCTGAGGAGAACTGAGGAGGAGGAACACGGCAGACCTCCACCCACATCCTCTCTCATCCGCTTCTATGGGCGACCCGTCCTTCCTCCCCTGGTACGAACTCGGTTTTATGGCATTTCTAAATAAATCATCGCCACCGAGGGTTTTAAACCTTAGCTAACAAGACGCACTAAAGCTAGTGAAGGCTGCACCGCGGTGCCGCCTCCCCGTGTTGTGTAGATAATGTACTTCCGTGCTGTATCTGGTCGTTTTTATGTAGTAATGCTGAAACAACTGGTCGATTGACGGAAAATTTGTATAGATGTAACAATTAATTATTAATAGAAGTCAGTGATATTGAATTTACAACGATATGGACGTGCCACACGTTCTTCCAGCTGTTCACGCGTTAAGTTTGTCCTGATCACTATCAGATGTAAATATATTTGGTTTTAGATTGTTGGTCGAACAAAAATAAGCAATTTAAAGAATTTCCCTGGGTATCTGGGAATTAGTGATATACAAAGCTCCGTATTTCTAGACATTTTATACAAAACAGAATAATTGATGATAATCCGATGATAACAGCTCTCAGGGGAGCAGAGAAAGGAGATGCAGCGACACAGAGATGCAGCACAGAAAGCTGCTGGCCGCAGAAAGTTGAAGGATGATCCAAGAATGGCCTATGTGCAAACTATTTTGCACAGCGTACAGGTAACTGAAGTCCTGGCTTTTCAATTATCCTCTTTGCAAACTTATTACAGATGGGTGACAAATTAAAAGAAATACCCGAATAATGAGCCCGTATCCATAGATTATGAGGAGTCCCTGTTTGGTTTGATGAGTATGTAAATTATGCAAATCATATGCCATGGCCTTCACAGTCACCAGAGATGAACTCTATAGCACACCCATGGGAGATTTTGGGGAGATTTTGGGGAGATTTTGGGGAGATTTTTCACAGAAATGTCAGACGGTGATCTTCACCACCATCATCAAAACAACAAAACAGAAAATCTTTTTGAATAGTGATGTGCATCCCTCCAGTAGAGTGCAGAGATATGTAGAATCCATGCTGAGGAACATTGTAGCTGTTCTGGCAGCTCTTGCTGGCCCAACACCATACTAAGATGATACCCTGTTGGTTTTACATTTAATTGTCACTCGTCTGTAATTGCCTGCATTTTTGTTCCTACAATACCTCAGTTATTTGAATGAATAGAGCCATAGTTAGATATTTATTTCTTTCCTTTCTCTCATAAATTGCAGCTGAGGAAGACACCAACACTGGAGGAGTTGCTTCAGGAGTCAGAGATTAACATAAAATCTTCATCTCCCCACAACATCAGTGGCGAATCAGTGTCACAGAGTAAATTTCTCATCGGAACAAAGGATGGTCTATTGCTCTCGCCACCACCTGTAGGGAAAGGAAAGGATGGGCCTTCTCTTCTTCCAGTGACATCAACAATGTGTAGTGCCTTTTTCACTTCTGATGTGACACCTCAGCAAAGTTACTGTGAGGGATATCTTGTTGATCAGCATGAAAGCCAACAGGGATCACAGCCAAATTCCGCTAATGGTGCAAGCCACCAGTCACTATCCTCAGGTTACGTGACCTACGAGAATGTCGAAAACCCCATTGGTGTCTCTGGAATGATTGATGCAGAGAGTGAGAGCTTTGGCTTTGGTTCCTCAGAGGGAGCTTATAGTATCAGCGGGTTTTTGCTTCACAGCACCTCAGACACAATTGCCAAGATGCCAGAAATTATTAGCCATCCTCCCATAGATGGAGAGGAATTAGAGAGGAGTGGACTGGAGTCATCCTTTTGTAATAACTTCATAGCAGTAAAAGGTATTTGTTGCACCTCATTCCAGGAGGATTCAGTCATATGTGACCATTTACCAGCAGAAAAATCTGAAAACAGTCATCTGGACAGCTTAGAGATTGGAGATATCCCTCACTCTACAACACTACTGGACCTTAACAAAGATCACATTTTGGACAGAAGTGAGGACCCAGTCTCTTCATCAGAAAACAGGGAGTTATCAGAGACATTAAGCACTCATTGCTCTCCAAAAACAGAACTGCATAGTCAGCACGAACCCACAGAAACACAACAAGCAGACAGCCGTGTAGATGAAGCAAAGCCATCTGAGGAGCCTTATCGTCTGAGCCTCCAGGCCATGCTGAAGAAATCTCAGGAGTATAGGCGGCGCCAGCGGATGCTTAGGAACCAAGCCAAAAACACTCAAATCCAGGAGAGGACTCAAGAACAGCCAAGAGCAAGGGCAGAGGAACAGAGCCTCTCAGATAAAGAGAATGATGAGTCCCCTTGTAAGGGGACTGTGACTGCAGAGGGGAAGAAAACTAAAGAGAGGAGAGGAACTTATATTCCAACAGTGGTAACGTCATTAAAGAAATCCTGGGAAAATGAGAGAATAATTGACATTGGCTTTACTGAGAAAAAGACTAACGTTAAATCGGAGAGCATGCATTTAACAGGAGATGTGAATAGTGAGGAAATGACTAGAGTTGAAGAAGAAACAACTTTCAGAAATAATAAGCTAAACACTTCACAAGAGATTGTAACAGAGCCTAAACAAATCAGCACCTTCATCCAGCAACCGCCTGTGTCAAAAGAAACCTCCCCAGTCCAGGAGGCCTTTTACTTGACAAGTGAGCAGAGTACCACCTATCCCAAAGGTGTCTTTAAAGGAGTGGGTAAATATCACACTATCCCAGCCCCTAATTTCTGCATGAGTCCTGTTCATTGCAAAAACAAAGGCAGTGTCAGAGATGGAGAAGCTGTTGATGGGGCCAGGACCTCAAAGGGGAAAGTTGTGGTCACTACTGGCCTAAATGAAGACCCCATTGTTGAAGAAGAAAGTAACCTGGGACATCAGAAGAGTCACACAACAGTTCCTTCCCCTATGAATCTCATGGTTAAAGGTGATAAAACAAGTGCTTTGGCAAAGAGTTCAGAGCACATAGATCAGCTTGAGTCAAACCTTTCCATACTAAAAGTAGTGATCTCAGATCTGGAATCCACAGTGAAAGAAAACTTGGAGAATTACAGCCAAACTGAGAGCAACACGCAAAGTGAGTTCAGTTTTAAAGATGTCAATCACTCTGAGCAAAGTAAAAATGATCAACACATGCAGGTACTGCAAAATGATTGTGACCTTTGGGAGGACAAACTTAGGGATGGTAATTCAGCATTCAGGGAGTGGCCAAGAAGACAATCTTTCGACAACAGCAAAGACACGCGTGAAGATACAGGACCGGAACCAGTCTTCAGTGAAGCAGATGATGTTCCCCTCATGATGCAGGAAACAGGAAAAGAGGCGGTTCATTTAAGAGAGATTAGGCTAGTCAAAACCTTGGCTACAGAGAGAGTAAAGGAAAGAGGAACAGGTAACCAGGGACTTGGGAAGAGTTATGGACTGCATGGCGGCTGTAGAAAGCAGCAGCCACCAGCTAGGTGTATCCTGTCTGCAGCACAGCGGATGCGTATTCCTGATGCATTCAGAAATGTTTCCTCAGAAACCATGGTTCCATGTGGCCAGTCAGTGCTCTCCGACACAAGTAATCATCCAGTGGAAGGGAGGAATGAGATGGCTGTGGAAGGTCATGACTCTCTCAACAGGTCGTATGATGTGGACACACCGTCAGACCTGTGGCTCCTCGAAGGGTCAGGGTCTGACTTTGGCTCCAAAAGTCACCTTGCTCTGGAGCAGCACTTGACCCAAGAAGGTGGGGGTGAAGGTCAGGGTGAAATATCTAAGGTTAAACGGAGACTGCTCATGCACGTGACAGAGGAGACCCAGGAAAGGAGTGCAGATACCAGTGGAGGAGCAGGCTGTGTAGTCAGACCCAGCTCCACCTCTCCTAGAGGTAAGAACAGGACATGGGAGGACAAGAGTGTCAAAATCTGAGCCATGAAAGACACATGATTTTGAACCCTGATGTTGTATTAGTAAGTGTTTTGCTTTGCCGACAGTTTATCTTTGTAGTTGACAATGCATTGTTCTATCTACTGGTTTTAGCTGCGGTGTGGTTGTGCGAAGGCCATGGCAGTCAAAAGAACAAGCAAGAGCAATTGAAACAGGCCCATGCTGCCCAGGTCAAAGCCCTGCAAGATGAGCACAGGAGACAACAGGAAGAACTACTGCAGGTGAGACAGTAGGATGGATTATTGGTAGTACAGAAATTCAGATTTTTAAAATTCGAGAGCCGACCTGACAGTACAACTGTAATCTTAACCTCTTTAGGCTATTTCCAACAAACTTTTTATGTACTGCAGCTAATAGTTCTCTGAACAGCTCGTAAAACAGTCTTGCAGAAGTACATGGGAATATGACTGATACCTTATGTTACAAGACCAACATGATGGCAATAATAAACACTCTTGGTAAGTGGCATTTTTACTCTGTGTCTTGGAAAAAATGGAAATTTTATCCATGTAGAATCTAATCTACAACCCAGTAAAGTGTGCAAAATGTGAAGTGGTCTGTATACTTTCTGAAGCCAATGCTACAGACAAACACATCAACAAGCCATACTATGACTAACACTATCATTATGATGAACATGGGCATTGTAGCTTATTTTGAGGTGATCCTACAGACACTATCCTGCTGCCAAAAATATTCAGTGGAACATCAAATCCACAGCTGAAATTAGTGCCCAATTTACGCCTGTTGAGTAATGTTTGCTAAAAGCTACAGTGCGATGCTGTATCAGGTATTAATTTATCCTTTTTTTCTTTCCTTTTTTTTTTAAATCAAAGTATACATTTGTGAGCTTCTCTAAATATGTATATCAGCACACAAACAGGCTTGGATAGAGGGCCACAGACAATGGAATTGAAACATTTGATTTAAATGATTGCCCTTTAACATTTCCTCTTCACTTGCAAAAGTCAAGTTTTTTCATTATTTTGCTCTGAGTGTAAAATAAAATGAAGGAAATTTAAAGAAAATCTCAAATTACATGTTTCTGAAATGCAAAAAAACCTTGACCATTTATTTGAACTCTAAATATGTTTCAAACACAGTCATTGATATTTCCTCCATCCCACTAGTCTACTTCTTGCATTAGATTGCATCACGCATTGCTGTACGTGATGCACCGTGCAATTCCTGTACAGCTGCCATAATTCACTCTACCAAGGATGTTGACTCCACCCAAAGTCACCTATGAGAAATTAAGAATTAATGTCCAGCTCAATGTTTCCATCATTTTAAAATGAGAATAGATTGAAAATTTCTAACTAATTCAATAAGCTGTGATATGACAGTGACCCTAAATGTTCCTTTGAAACTAAAAGCAGACCTTTGGAAGGCTCTGGCACTGTTCCACATGGGAGCGTGCACACACACACACACACACACATACACACACACACATTTATAAACATATATACACACACACAAACGTTGTCCTCATACCTATAAGATTGAGTTTTTGGCGACCTGGGTCGTGGGCAGACTAGCAACATCTGCTCATTGCAAGAGCACCCCCCCAAAAAAAACAAAAAACAAACAAACCAAAAACAGGGAATCTACCATAAATGTTTCATTACATCCCTAAGAGGCGAGCTGGCATAGTCGCTCGTTTCTGTGTGTGTGTGTGTGTGTGTGTGTGTGTGTGTGTGTGTGTGTGTGTGCGTGCGTGCGTGCGTGCGTGCGTGCGCGCATGTGCAAGACTTCAAGGACGCCTGCTGTTCTCTGGCAACCAGTTCTTGTTTCTTCAGCTTGCGTCTGTATTTGTTCTTGGCCAGTGTCCTTGCCCTATTAATCACAGTCTCTGTTTAATTTATGTTTCCTTAACAACAATATAATTAACATAAGCTGTTTAATAAAAAGACTTCTTTTCAACTCCCCTCTGTCCTTCCATCATTTGTGATGTGATGAGAGTACGAGCTGGCTGGACTCTGGCAGAGGGAGGAGGGGACCGAGGGAATTGACACAGAAAAGGAAAGGATAATTTGTTTAATTCATGAGCGTCTGTGGATAAGTGCCAGATCGTCCCGCAGAGTGCCACCACTAATGGTCCCTTATCCTTCTTCTCTCTTTTTCCTCTCTTCTCATTCCTCTCTTTGTTTTGTCTGATACCGCCTCCAACATCATTTTTACTCACTGGCTGGATTAATTTTCTCCACCCCTCCTGTCTCATCCCCCCCCTCCTCTCATTTCATCCCTCTTGCCTTTGTGCCCCATCTCTCCCCTTCTGTCTCTTTCTGTCTACCCTCAATTAATTTCTTCCTCCTGCTTCATTTGCCGTCTTTCCAATTCAATATTTTCCATCCTTGCCTTCTCCCACATGCATGCGTGCCTACACACACACACACACACACACACACACACACACACACACACACTCACACACACATATACACTACATGCCTGTGCACACACACGCATTTCTCCTCTTATTCCTTCCCTCCGCCCTTATGTCCTCTTCCTGTCTCTCTCTTGCCGTCTGTCTCTCTCTCAGGCGTTAGCGGTACGTTACCGTCTCCTCCAGAGCGTGTCCTTCCCCTGCTCCGTGTCAGCCTCACGTCTTGGGGACACGCTGACCTTTTCTTCCCTCTCTCAGGTATTACCATCACATTTGTTCACTAATGCCAGTGATGCGAAAAGCTTGTCCTGCTTATCCTTGTATCCGCAGGATTTTTATTCATCATCAGTTGGTTAACAAACTCAGGTGAAACAGATAGTTTGCCCTCGACGTCTCATTCCACATCAGTTACCTAACCTCTGTCATCTGTAATTACTCTCTGAAAAACAGCTCTGCGTCGGTTAGACCACATTTGTTCAACAAACACATCCCTTTACTGCAACAGCTCTAGAATCAACAAGTGAGTGACAGTACATCAGCTGCTTATTATCATTCCCTATTATAATGATGAGCCATGAGTCCACTTGCGCTGATGCACTAAAGAGATGCCAACTAAAAGACCTTGAGAATCTGCATGGGAAATTAATTGGTTGTCATTGATGGAATTAGCATTCTCCTCTGTCTTCCCCTCTGGTCCTCATTATTCACTACTCTCCTCTCTCGTTCTCCCCTCTTCATCATCTTCCTCAGCCTTCCAACCCACTGTCAGAGTGCTACCGCCCCCTGCTGTCAGCAGCAGTGAAAGGTTTTCTAACTCGCAGGCTGCTGAGGACTGAGAGAGTGGTGCAGCTGGTGCGCACCATCAGGGTAAATAGAGACATCAGTGTCACATCTGTCTTTAGCAGCACTCTGTCTTATTGTCATAAAATGAACAAACACTTTGTATGCAGATTGCAGCTCTGTATTGTGTGTGTGTGTGTGTGTGTGTGTGTGTGTGTTTGGACATCTAGGACACGCAGCAGTTTCTTCATGCCTTCCAGCAGCAGAGCCCCAACAGAGGAGAGTTCTCTAGCAGACAGGACCTCTTATTGCAGGAGAGAGTAACTCTGCAGGTATGAAGGCAAACACATGTTGTAAACATCTGTTAACCTCTCCACTTCTCTCCTACACTGAGAACTAGGCAATTACCCCCCCCCCCTTAGCAGTTACCACAACAGAGACTGTGATTACACACATTCATTCAAACCATCGTCGACTCTGTAATTGCCCCTCCAGCTGCGTGCTGCACGTTACGAGGTCTACGACATATTCTTCAGCCTGTCAGCCGGAGAGAGGATGGGGCTCATCAGATGGGACCGAGAGCTGGCCAGGGAGAGAGAGCTCAGACGACAGGTAACCTTTTCAGAACCTCTGGCCAACATGAAAAAAAAATATCAGACCCATTGGAATAGATAGTGAACAAATAAGTCCCATAAGACAGGCAATAATTGTAGTACATGTTGGGAATGGGAGGTCTTGTAGTGGTAGAGTTAGGACTACAGTGTCATCGTGCACCACTGGGCCAAAACCAAACAAATGATTCAAAGAAATCTCAGGATTCAGTTATGATCCAGTTCTAATCATTAAAATCCTAATATACCATTATTTTTCAGCACTCTTGAGTCCTTTAAGGGATCCAATATTTCTAGCTGCTTAATGATGATAGTGATGGATAATGATGACCTTGTGGCTTCATTTTGACCAGCCTAATGCTTATGTTAATCTAATTTCCCACAGTAGGCAGGACTGTGATGTTTGATCTATACTGTTTTAATCTACGTTTTCTCTCTTTTGATATATGTTACAAAAGATGTGAGTGTTAAAATATAACCAGGGAGTAGTGCAAAGACTGATCTATTCTGTACATAGATGTTTATGCTTGTGTGTGTATGTGCTTTCTTAGAGTGGACACACAGGACATCCCAGAGGAAAGAGTTCTCTGTCAGCCGCAACACAAAAATCACTGGAGAGGAAGAGAGGAATGATGTGAGTTTTACTTAAGTTGTGTGTATGTGTCTGTGTGTATGTGTTGGGGTCATTTATAAGGAAACATGTTGACACAGTTATTACCAGTACAATCACAATGCAGGATGAAGGAATCTCAGTACATCAGATAAATCAAAATTCTACTCTGCTGGTGCCTCAACTCTGAGGAAAGTACGAAGCCATGCTTTATGTCAAAATGTTAGTTGCTATTAAAGACCTCTTACTATAACCCTGTGCTCCAGATCTCATCATTCCAGATCCTACAGGCCCGATACAGTATGGACTAAACCTGTGAAAGCATTCAAAAGCTCTTCAAGATTTATTACTTATATTATTGTTACTTATATTATTGAATCCAGTAAAAATTCTGAATGCACTGTTGTCAAAAGTGTTCCTCTAATTGTCACAGCTTGCTTAAAGAGCAGCATTCATCTTAATTATTTTAAGAAACTGAAAATCTTGCATCATAGGGTAAGAAACCTTTTTTTTGTTAGTGGATTAAACCTGCCTTCTCTTCCCTCCAGGACGCAGAAAAAGGCGTCAGAAAAACACAGGGGGATTGTAACGAGGACTGGACACAAAACTGGATTCTCTGTCGAACAGCCTCTGGAAACCAAACGAGGACAGTTCCGAGCAAATCCTCAGAGGGTCCCCAAGAGCGCTTACTCCACTAGGCCCCGGTGACACCTTCCTAATTGGCCCCAGAGAGGGCTCCTAATAAGGCCTCCAGTGATTACATTAATATTGTATAACCAGTCATCCGAGAATTTCCAAATCCAAAAACCAAATTTGACTCACAGTGATGTCTGTTACTGACTTAACTTTTTTTTCTTTATCCTCCTCAACCAGGGTAAATATTATTATTGTGACTACAGTTCCACTCACTAGGAGTAGTTTCACATTAATTGGATGCCCAGTGGTGGGGATAAAACATCACTCCAGCTGCTCTATCTGCAGCTGAAATTCTTTACCAGTCTTTTTCACCACCTTCTTTGTACTCATGTTAAAGATGTTACTGGGAAAAATAGTTTGTCGGTAAAAACACTTTGGAATCCTTTGACAGCACTTTTAAAGCTCTGCACATCTGAAAGAGGATGCATAAACCTTTTAGACGGAAGACATAGGAAATGCACAGGTGTAATGAATAATATTAATGATGGTTCAGTTTCAGTGACTCAGTGGTTCCCAACCTTGGGATCATGAGGTAGAGCTTGCGAGATTAATATCAAAGGAAAGCAACAAAATTATACAAGATTATAGTTTAATCTTGTTATTACTTTGCATTTTTCATTTGAATTACTGAACCAGGCCTCTAACATGTCAAATAAATCATTGTGTTATGGAAAAATTATTCTGGCTAATTGTTTACACCTTGTATACATGCAGTCTATGAGCTTAGCCACCTTCAGTGCAACCATGATTGTAGTTATTAATTACACCTATGCTTAAATTTCCACTGCCAAGATGCTTTATTGACCAGCTGATTACTTGAATGTGCATTTCAGGGTCCTCCAGTTGCCCAGTGTTAACCTCTGCTCTGTAGGCTGGACTCAGACATTTGATTATCCAGTTCCTCTGTATTTATGTGCCTGATTAAGTGCAACCAAAAACAGACCATCCCCAGATGTATTGGCACAGATTTAACTTCGATTGAATTTAGTTTAATATCTCAATATTTTTATATTCACATATCCAAGTGTTAATATCTAGCTCCAGATCTTAGTGTTGACGCTAATAGTTCAATAGTGTGTCATTACCAAGTGTTGCCTTAAATATTTGTCCTAGAACACTGGGAATACATATCAGCCAAAACACGTGTTAACTTTTGGATTTATTTTTTTAATCTATGTATTTTGGACCTATTTTATATGTTATTTATTTGTATGTGGTTGAAAATAAATGTTTCTTAACGCTTTAATCCGCTCTGAAGTTTGTGAAAGCTGAGACTTAATTAGGAAAACACGTACGGACTCCAAGCAGCAGAGGGCGCCGCTGCCCGTCCCCTTCATCGCTCCCCGGACAACATCCGGCCCGGCTGTCGTTGGTCGCTGGTGTAATGAGCTTTGTTTTGAATAGAAACTCGTTTCTCGGTTGATGTAAAACAGGATGGCGGAGGCGGCGGACGCCGGCGCTTCATCTCGGGCTGAAAGAAAAGCACTGGAAAAGGCTAAAATACTGCAACGGGAAAGCGAGAGGAATATCTTTAGACTGGTAAGACGCGAAAACAAGACATTTAGTACTGCTAGTGCCGAGCTGGCTTAGCTAAAACAGCAGCCCATTGCAGTGTTTCCGAGCCCGACCAAGTTTTTCCTCATTTCCAAACTTAAGGTTGGACAAGTCTTGAAGAAACCGGAGGCTGAGCGGTCAGAGGAGGAGGCTGCTGTGTTGCTGCTGCACAGAGACACTGTGGAGGAGCTCTGCAAGAGACAAGTCCGCAGAAATGTGCTCAAGAGGAAGCAGGAGGAGGTGAGACTATCGGGCCCAGCGAGTCAACTGATCCGGACGGGCACAAAACATGGCCCCAGGGTTAACTGATAACTTTTTCGGGGGTTTGGCTCATAAAGTGGTGGTGTTGCCCGTTTTGCTCTGTTGTCGATCCAACCTTTGCCCTAATACAGATCGGCAGTTTTGGGTCTAAAGTTAGTCATACCAGGGAGTGTTATTAAAGACAAAAATATTTATCCCACGATAGAGACATGAATCTGCTCAACAAAATCTATACCAAATTGCCAATTAGGAGATACTGTATTGCAATGTGCTATCTGCAATTTTGACAATTCAGTCTGAGAATGGCAACAAAGGAGATCTAATCACGGAGTGTCTAAATTGTACATCCTCTTATAAGTTTGAATGTGTTTAGAAAGTTCCAACTGTTGATTACAGTGTTGGATTCAACTCAAAATTCAAGGGATGCTGCCTTGTTGAAGTACAATAGTTAAAAAGTCTGTGTTACTGTGTGGGCGGATGATTAAAAAAGAAAAAAAACCCAGCACACGAGTCTACCTCACATAATTGCACACAGTTTTACTATGAGCACAAACATCAGTCTCACACAATGAGAATTTTTACAGTAACATTTGGCTCCCTCATTATGCTTGATACCAATATTTAATACATATACAAGCTCTAACATGGCTAAAGACATTTTTCAAGTCATTGTTTGTTCGATCAGCACGGCAAGCAAACATTTAATGATAAATTTACATACAAAAAGTATTATTTATTTAGGAGCATTTTAAATCCTTAAAATACTGAAGGGATATTCATAGTTATTGAGTTTCCTCTCCTCAAGCCTCACTGTTCACCATAATTGGACGTAATCGGCAGGATGTATTGAAGGCACAGTTTGAATCAGACAGTTGTTAAGTCATGCCATATTTGTTTTTATATGTATTTGCTGTGAGCAAGGAATGGCACATATAATGATAAATACCTGCTTTAGTTGCTACTTCATACAACAGATGTGTGCTGTAAACTTGAAACATCTTAATTTCCTGTCATTTCTTCAGGTGTTTGATGATGATGATGAGCTGAAAAGTAAGGTCAGACAGCTTGCCGTAGCAGTCAAACAAGCAAATCACCTGGTGGTTTACACTGGAGCCGGGATCAGTACAGTATGCCAAACTCTGCCTCTTCAGTTTCCTGTTCCTTTTTATACTGTCACAAGAGTGATGATTTCTTTCCTTTCAGGCAGCTTCAATCCCAGACTACAGGGGTCCTAATGGGGTGTGGACACAGCTACAGAAGGGACGGACAGTCAGGTGAGATATGCAGGTACTGTCATGATTTTATATTAGCTGTATGAATTTCTAAAGTAAATTAAACTCCCATTCTCTCTTCTTTTCTTGTTTCTCTGTACAAACAGTTCATCTGACCTGAGTAAAGCAGAGCCGACCCTCACACATATGTGCATTAGGAAGCTACATAAGGAAGCAATGGTATGTGAGACGTAGATAGATAACCTATACTGAATAGGTGCTCTGTTGGTATTTATGGATACTGGTATCTACAGTGTATAAATACAATGTGTGTGTTTCTCTGAAGGTAAAGCATGTTGTGTCTCAAAACTGTGATGGACTTCACCTGCGTAGCGGTCTACCCAGAAATGCCCTGTCTGAGCTTCATGGAAACATGTTCATTGAGGTGAAACAAACATTCTCAAACTCTTTTTCACATAGACATACACACACAGACATACACAAACAGCTGTTTTCCTGAACTTCCTTCTCTTAATTACTCTGAAATGAAAGATTTCCACCTGTTAGAAAGTCAAGTCAAGATATTTTTGGACAGAATTTGCAGTCCTGTCTGCAGAAGCTGCATCTCAGCAGGATTCAAGACTTTATTCTGAAAAACACTTAGAGATCCAGGCATAAGTACCAGCCATATAAAGTCTGATCCTTTTCTAATACTTTGTTTGCTGTGAGAATAAAAGCTGTCAAAATATCCCAACATGCTGGTTAAAAAAAAACAAAACAAAACAAAAACTTGAACGGTGAATGAACCTCTGAGTTCACACACAATGAATGAACAGCAGCCACTGGTTTCGGTCATTGAAATGACAACGTGCATCAATGAACCATGCAAGCAGAGCCGCTTCGGGTTTTTGTCTACAGCACCAACATTTCTCTGGTGCATCATGTCTCTGAGGTGTTGTTGGTTGAAAAATGGCTTTGAACTTCAGTATGTTTATTTTTACTCACTAAAACTTTCCCACTGCAACATAGCCATCTGTTATCCATGTGTAAGTTGCCTTTTTAAATGTACTATAATTTTCATGTTGTGTGCATCTGTATTATTTATGAAAAAGATCAAGAAAACCTAATCAGGTTTCCTTACATACAGACTCTCAATGCTGTTACCAAGTGCAAAGAGACTTGGGAGATTTCTTCTGGATTTTACATTGTCCTGAAAACCTTTTTTTGAAATGAAGTAACTTACCCTAACATGCTGGTTTTGCATCGAATCCTCAGGTGTGCATGTCCTGTTCCCCGGTCAGGGAATATGTGCGTTTATTTGATGTGACAGAGCGGACATCACTGCACCGGCATGGAACGGGTCGCAGTTGCAACCACTGTTGTGGAGAACTCAGGGACACCATAGTGCACTTTGGGGAACGTGGGACCCTGGAGCAACCTCTGAACTGGAAGGGAGCTACTGAGGCTGCCAAGATGGCAGATGTTATCCTCTGTTTGGGCTCCAGTCTAAAGGTAGGCGTTATAAAACCACATTGAGTCTGTAAATGTAATTCAGTCCAGTAAGATCTGTTGTAGACGGAACAGGTTGGCTCAATTTTGTGTGGACTTTAATATTGACAAGATTGACATTTATTTTATCTGTTTACATGGGCTGCTGACAGAACAGGTTAATTCATATGCCGGTTTACATACTATAGAACATGGCCTGATAACTGAGTTAACACTCCCCTCCCCAGTGCTCAACCTGAAACCCTGTCTTTCTGCCATGTTTCTGCCTCTGTAAATCATTTTTGCTTCATCCATGCATGTTTTGTTGCAGCTTTTCCTATGAAGCTGTTATATGCAGTCTCATTATAATTAGAGCATTAAACAGAAATGTTACATAACTCAAATTTTGACAGTTCAAACCTATTTGAATGTGTTCTTCCCAAGTATTACCTTAGAGAGAAATCAGAAAATATTTTAGGGATTCATTTCTTGTAGCATCTTCTTCACTGTTATATGCTTTGTCTCTTGCTCTTCTAGGTGCTGAAGAAATACGCTTGTCTGTGGTGCATGAACCGACCAGCAAGCAAAAGACCCAAGCTCTATATTGTCAACCTCCAGGTATATTTGGTTTTGTCGTTTAAGGTAAATGAGATGTGAATGAAGTTGTGGCTGCGTGGTGGCTGATAATGTGTTTGTGCCTTGTTCAAGTGGACACCAAAAGATGATCTGGCTATGCTGAAAATTAATGGGAAATGTGATGATGTCATGCGCCTCCTCATGGAAGAGCTGAACTTTCAGATTCCTGTTTATGACAGGTAATTATAACCAGTATATCTTTCAGAGACACTGGTAAATCATCTGTGATATAAAATAGTTTGAAAGAGTCAGATACCAAAATCAAACAAATAATTTGTGCTCTGTCAACTACATTAATAGGATTTTGGAATACCCCCAATATACTCTATTACACACACTCACAAACACAAAATAAAAAGAGTAGATGGTATTTTTGCCTCCCAGCTCAGTTTATGTCTTTCTGTTTCATCAGGGCAGAGGACCCCATCTTCAGTCTAGCCACCCCTCTGCGAGCAGAGGAGGTGGAAAGCCATACACGTGAAGTCCTGGTCCCTCGTGACGGTCAACAGGACTGCTCAGTCGAAACTGGGGGACAAGCAGAAGACTCCACAGCTCTGCAAGGCGGCTGGTTCGGACGAGGCTATGGTAAAGGAAAGAAGAAGAAGAAAAAAGCTGCATAACTGAGGGAACTTTATAGACAGCGTACACTGTGGCCATGTATGTTGGAGCCCCCTGTGATCAATCCCACTGAGGGATTCATATTTTGGTCCCACAATGAGGACAACTTGGACTTGAATTTTCAAGGTGCTATTATGCCTTTTTGGCTGCATTTATATCATTTAGTCACATGCACTGTGTGCGTGTGCAGAGAAAAAAGAAGATTTGATATTTGGCATTTGGAAATGGCACTTTGCACCCTGAACTTATTATTTTATACAACATACAGTTTTAAATATTAGCATGATTTAAAAGTTATTTATATTATGCTAAAGTTGTTTCTTGTGCTGCTATCTTTGTGGCAGCTAAGCTAGCTACCCAATATGGCTAGCATAGTAAGCATGGCATATAAGACAGTAAGTTTGAACAACATAACTGTATACGTCATCACACACACATATATATATATATGAGATAGATATGATTATATGAGATAGATATGATTATATAATATATATGTGTGTGTATATGATGTGTATATATATACGTGTATATGTGTATATGATGTATATGTATATATCATATGTATGTATATGTATATATGATGTATATATGATATAGATATATATATGATATATAGATATATGTGTGTGTGTATGTGAGTGTGTGTGTGTGTGTGTTTATGTATATTGTAGTCTCTGTATATAAAACATACAAGGAAATGTTTTTAAAGCCATGTATTTTTTTACAGCCTACAGGTGCTCAATCATTTTTGGTGAAATATCATTTTACACTGTTTAATTTGTATTTTTACCGAGTGGTTAATGAGTACATTACCGTAACTAATTAAATTTGCAACATGTCGCTGGATTGAGCATTAGCCAGATGCAACTGGATGTAAAATACTGATGTGTTATATCAGTGGAACATGAGTTGGTTGGTGTTAATAAGAACAACAGCAGGAACCAAAGGACAGTTTTTGGATTCTCTGCTGCCACAGCTCTTACTGAGAAGAGATTTAGAAAGATTGAAGAGGTCAGAAATTTATTACATTAACTGCTTAGACTAAAATATATTTTTGTATTCTTTTTCAGATATTTTAAACTTTCATTGTTGAATGTATCTCTTTCAACAGCTTATTTGTGTGTTTGTTATAACATTTTTTGGTTTACTTAAATTATTTCCTGAACTCACACCCAACCTTAACTCTGCTGTCACCCATCCTCAGGTCTGCAGGCAATGTAGTACAGCTACTACTGCACCTTGGTTTACTGAAGTTGTTGAATTTTTTTTATGTTTACATTTTTACCTTCTTTGTTTACAGCTCTTTAAGATGGAAATCTGGGTTTTGTATTTTGATTTAATTTCAGATTAGTTGTTAGCTTGTGTCTGGTCAAGTTACTGTTGGTGAGAGGAAACCAACAAATATGTGTCTCTAATAATTTGTCTCAGGAAGATTGAGTAGTATTTATAATTACATCCTGTACCATACAGTGTCAGAAGTTGTGAAAGACCATACTAGCCATGATAAGCTAGTGTTCAGCATTCCTAAAACTGAAACCTGTGCTAAAACTTGATGTGAAGACTTGTTTTTGTATTTTGCAAAAAACGAGTTGTTTTATTTGTGAGACAATAAAGTAGTCTTCATTTTAATGTGTCTGTTCATGATAACCTGCATTTTCATTTTACTGCCCCTTGCCTGCTAGTGGATTCATATTAGAAATTATATAGTACATTTGATTTATAGTCTCGACTTGACAGTACTATAGCTTAACCTGTTGTCTTTATTACCCAAGTGACACTTCTGTTTTGTCCACAGGGTTAAAGCCTTTTTTCCAGGAAATATTTTGTATTCGTATAAAACGTTTCAATTGTTCAATTAAAAATAGATCTTAATTTTTAACTAAGACTACTTAGACTCATCCTTCTAGGTGTTTTCATCAGTGGTCAAAGAAGTATTCATATCCTAATTAAAATGTAGCAGTACGCAGTGTGATGTTTGTGCAGCAGGGAGGCCCCTGTCAGCATTACAGTATAATGTTGTGTACCACTGAATGTTTGTCCGCGGTATTTTAATGTTGTGCTAGTCTGGCGCTTTGCTATTTTAACTGCTTTATATAATACTGGTTAGTTAACCTACAACAATGCTTCATATGTTATCTTTTGTAAATTCTTGATCTGCAAATTAACTAACCAGAGCTGTCAACGATACCCGGGGAGTGAGGAGCCTCCCGCGTGTGTCGGTAACAGAAACCGCAACTACTCTGTTTGTTTATAGGTCGTGGGCGATCACGTGACACGCGCGATTACGCAATCAGCGGGTCCGGGTGGGAGCGTCGGTTCGTGGTGACGTCGTGCGGGAGGCGTTGGCCGCTCGGTGTCAGTGTCTGAGGCCGACGAGGAGGCGTCCTCTCCCCCGCTGATCCCGAGCTCTAACCCGGGCCCGACCGACACCGCTGCTTCTTAACCCGCCTTTCCTGTCGTTTTTTAATTCGTCCCGCGTCGAAGATATTTGCCCGAGACCCCTCGAAATGATCAAAAACGGTCACCACGCCAGCGACGACCAGCGGGATGGAGCCGGCGTCGGGAAGCCGGGGGACTCCGCCGTGTGCAGCCCGTCGAAGAGGAAGCGCGTCGTCCGGTTGTGGTGCGACGGCTGGTGAGTCCCCGTGTCCGCCACCGACCCACAGACCCACAGACCCACAGACACTCGGTCCCGGTTTGTTTGACTCTCCGCCACAGTTTGTTGTCGTGTGTGCGCGGTGCCATGTGCACCGGCAGGATCCGGCACCGCCGGTGGGTTAGCATGCTAATGCTAGCTAGCTACTTACATTATCAGTTTTGTAAGTTGGCGACAGGACTTAAAGGTCGGGTCGCCCACATGGGCCGTGGAGTCGCGTTGATAAGGGCCAGCTGTTACTCTGTCTCAGACGGCTACAGTTTTATTTTCTAAGTCAGAAAACTGCTTTCGTTTTCTATCTGTGCCAGCAGCCCAACCCAAACAGCCGAGGACTTGTTCAGGAAGCAGTTATTAACGTGACTGTGTTCATTACTGATACTTTCTGTTCTACTGATAAGCCTCAGTTCCAAAACGGTTTCATTCAGAGAGAGCGTAGTATTCAGTAGTATTCAGTAGTATTCAGTAGTATTCAGTAGTATTCCTCTAGAACACCAGCTGCTACTTATCAGTTTTTGTGGCACAGTGCCATGAGGAAATTAGGGAAAAGGTCCTTTCTGACCTCAGTGCTTCTGACGTTGTGAAAGATTAACATGAATGAATAAGTATGTGTGTGTGTGTGTGTGTATATGTACGTGTATATGTGTATATATGTATGTGTATATGTGTGTGTATATATGTATATATGTGTGTGTGTGTATATATGTGTGTGTGTGCGTCTATATGTATATATTCATCATATATTTATGTATGTGTGTGTATCTGTGTATATGTGTGTATATATATATGTGTATACGTGTGTGTGTATATACGTGTGTGTATATGTCTGTTTGTATATTTTTTTTATGTATATTTTTGTGTATATGAAACTATAACCTTAAGACCAGAAGCTATGATTATTTATAGGAAAGAAAGAAAGAGAACCTATATTTGAAAACCCCTGAAGCGTGGTTTCCTACACAGATATTACAGATGCTTCTTATAACATTGCTACAGCTGACCCAGAGGAAATGTCAGACAGCTTTTCTATACACCTCTTGTGAATTCAGTTGAGATGTCCAAACCATGTCTGCTGTATGTACACCTAATCCCTTGCAGTGCCTTCCTGCCTTAGTTGTTTAAAATTCTGCTATTAATTCCTCCAAGTGTGGCAATGGTGTCTTGTGTAAACCATTTGCACTGTAGTGTAACGCCAAGTACTTTGAAATATTCTGGATATTACTTATGGGCATTTATTTACGCTGTCTATCTGTCTGCCATGCTCACATTAACTGAGAGTTGGCTGTGACTAAATCGTGTCAACCCATGGATCAGAAGCGCATATCTTTTTGTTGTTATTTTAAACTCTGCTGTCACACCATTGTAGTATGAGGGAAAGACCATGATCATCACGTGATTTAGCTGCAGCTTAAGAGACAACTCACTTCTAAAGTGCAATGCATAAATTCTTTCCTGGGCTCACTCACGGCACAACGAAGTGGCCGGGATATTGATAGCTAGTTTGACATGGCCTGTCCCATGTGATGGTTATAAATAACAAACATAGTGAACATGTTGTTCACTGTGATGTAAAAGCAGCATGTTGGTTCGGTGGGCAGGGGTTCCTCCTTTTGGCGGGATAAAGGTTAGATTTAAAGAGAACAACATATACCACACAAGGGAGGAGGATATGAGAAAAGAGGGAGAGATCAAATTTGAGACTACTATTTTCGCTGCAGTAAAGTGTAAGTGTCAAAAACCCAAATTAATCGGCAGCAGTCTTGACCATGTTATTGGATTACATTATTGGGTGCAGTAGCGCTATTGTGGTTCAGGACACATAGCCAGGGCATCGGCAAAAAAAAAAGATTTAGAAAAAATACTTAAAGATGGAGTTCCAGGTGGAACTAGATGGTGTCATGCATCACATCAATTACTGCTTCAGTAACAAGACTGCTTATGGTGCCTCCAAAACACAGTGGCTATTGATTGTTTGATTGCTCTATTAATTAATTTTACAAACATACAGCATATGTACATTTGTGGACTTTCAAAAAAATGAAAGATATATTGTGACTGCATCTAGTTTAATATGAAATGTAATTTAATTTGTTAAAAGTTGTAAAATGTCACACAATGCATTTGGAAAATTAGACACCACCTTATAGTATTTACTTTTTTCTCCCTTGGAGTTCTAAAATTGTCGGAGTTATAGTTCTGTGTGCTAAATTATCATAGGGCAACCACTAATCTCGATATATATATATATATATATATATATATATAAATCTCTATCTCACTCTCAAGAAGACAGGTGTAGCTGTCTTTAGAACATATTTTATAACAGATCCTGACCAGGCTGGGTGAGGGAGGTTGGAGGATTACTGGCAAGGAAGTTAGCAGCTTGTGCTAATTTCATTATAGAGGAGAGGTCTGGCCACTGGAAGTACAGTGACAGAGAGGGTCTTTTTTTTAAGCAATCAGAAAATGTTTGCTAAAATGATAGCTTTAGGTGCAGAGGTTTGAACAGAATTGTATAATAAAAGCCTAAATCTCAGAGTGGATTGATCTTCAGGACTAAATGGGAAAAGCAGGACAAAAGAAGTCTCTGTGTACTAGTTTACCTCCTTCAAAAACTCTTATCTAAAAATGAGTAATAGTTCCACTTTTAGCATTCAGGATGAGGTTTCATATACATTTGATGTAATTTATCTTATATTTAGTCATCTGAGATCTCTCAAATTAGCACAAATATAAGTGAGTAAAATGAACAAACTCTTGCTAACAAGTTATTTAAAACATTTTTTTTGTAGAGCCTGGGCTCTTAACCACCAGCAGCTCCTGCGAATCTGCTCAGAGCTTGTTGTTGGCCTGGACGGTCCTTAGATCTGAGTTTTTTGTAACTGCAGGAATGTGAAACTGCACGGTGCTAAACAAAAGCACATTTTCATAAAATGAGCAACAGCCCACTAGAGTCGGTAAGAGTATATTTAAGAGTTTGAATATGTCACAGTGAGCTAGAAGAACTCATATTTACTTAGTTTTTAAAAAGCAAAACCAATAAAAACAATGACTGTAGAAGTTACTGAATGGCAGAAAGCAAACAAACAGTGACATACTGTACACGTAGCGTCTTTGAACATTACCTTTCGTCCACTAACCTTTATCATTTTGACTCACCACATTGATAGAGCTATCAGTCTGTGTTTTCGGATATAAACTGCTTGATTTTGATTTTTCTGTCTCCACAGTTATGACATGGTACACTATGGTCACTCCAACCAGCTACGGCAGGCCAAAGCCATGGGAGATTACCTCATAGCTGGAGTGCATACAGATGGTAAAACTGCCACAGATATTCACTGATACAGATATTCCTTTTTTTCCCCCCTTAATTAACTGGTATTACACTGATTGAATACTCAGTTCTGATCAACTGGTTAAGAACTCCACGGTCAAGTCCAGTTGTTGTTTATTTCTAATCAAAATCAATACAGGTTGTGGTAAAAGGCCACGGAGAAATTACTTTCTGGTTACTGCAGACAAATACTTAGCTAACATGGATATCATTTTTCCATTGTTCCATTGTTATTGTAGGCTTTTCAGACAGCATGAGTGATGGTGGTAAGAGGCTGAACAATGATTGAATGTAAATGTTTAAATATCTAATGTTACTAAGGCTTATTACCATTAATAAGCAATTCATTCCCCAACCTCTTCTTAAAGCGGAGATTTCCAAGCACAAGGGTCCTCCAGTCTTCACTCAGGAAGAACGCTATAAGATGGTGCGGGCAATCAAGTGGGTGGATGAAATAGTAGAAGGAGCACCTTACGTCACCACCCTGGAGACTCTGGACAAGTACAACTGTGATTTCTGTGTGCATGGAGGTGAGTCGTTTGACATCTGCTCTTTGAATCCTGTTTCGTGGCTTAACGCCAAGTGTCACATATCCTTACTTTCAAAGAGTCCTCCTTAGTGATGTAATGAGAATATGTTGATAATGGACTAATATCATTGTTTACAAGATGACATCACACTGACAGTAGACGGCAAGGACACATATGAAGAAGTGAAGCGTGCAGGCCGTTATCGGGAGTGTAAACGCACACAGGGTGTCTCCACCACTGACCTGGTAGGACGTATGCTTCTCATGACCAAAGCCCATCACAGCAACATGGTGAGTTTGTGTGTCTGTATTTGGTGTATAGACAAAAGTTTTTTGTTTTGCTTTTGATCTAATCTTTTCCTCTCTAATGATTTCTGTAGGATAACCCAGATTACCAGCAGCATACAGACAATTTTGGAAAGGTACATGCCATGGCTTTTTATGTTTCTATAACCTTGTCTTGTGAATAAATTTTTATATTTATTGCACATAGCCTTTGCCTCATTGTCCAAATGATATTAATGCTTCAGTCTGATTCAGTACTGTATATTTTTATTGTGTTCAAGGGTCCTAAAGGCCACAGTCCATGGACAGGAGTGTCTCAGTTCCTCCAGACATCCCAGAAGATCATCCAGTTCGCGTCAGGAAAGGAGCCGCAGCCCGGAGACACCATCATCTATGTGGCTGGAGCATTTGATCTCTTTCGTATCCATAGCACGTAGAGATGATAACTGGAATTGAGTTTTGAACTCTAGGGGAAAAAACATTTCTGCTATGTATGTTGTAGTTGTTGCCTTGACCACACATTCCTCACAGACATTGGCCATGTTGACTTCTTAGAGATGGTCTATAAGCAAGCAGAGAGGCCCTATGTCATCGTAGGTCTGCACTTTGACCAGGTATGCCTATTCACACACATGCCCTCACGCCCACATCTCAACAAACACAATCTTAAAAGTCTTAGAAAATCACCCCTCCCTGCTGTCTCAGCCTTTTTCAAGAGAAACATTTGGAACACATTTAACACATAAGCAGCCTAGATTTTATGGTTAGACAGGGACGAAGGCCTTCTTAACTCCCACTATAAAATTTACTGAGGTCTGTCCCTATGATTCAAGTGTATTGGCTACATATCAAAAAGGTAAAAATGAAAAAGTAGTCACTGAGCTCTTCACTCTCTTCAGGAAGTTAACCGGTACAAGGGGAAGAACTATCCAATCATGAACATCCACGAGAGAACACTGAGTGTCTTGGCTTGTCGGGTGAGTTCACACACAGACTGAGAATATGTTCAGCGCAGCAGGATGTATTTCTCCCTCGCACACTCACAGCACTGAAGGCTGAACTTGGCTCTGTGCCCCTCATTCCTGCTGGTCAGCTCTCAGTCTAGAACAATAAGTCTCTGTGCCCCCTTCTGCACTGTGTGTTTATGTTGAAGTTAAAACAACGTATGAGAATGTTATACAATCCTAAAATCTATAAATTACTTTACTCTGCCATCAGGTTGTTTTTTTTTTCAGTTCTTGATTACAAGGTACAGAATTTGACAGAATTTGACCAATATGACATTCGAGCTCTCCTGTATGTTAATGATGCTCTTTAGTTAAAATTGGAATTTTAATGGAACCACACAGAATCATTACCAAAATAAACTTTATGAAACTTTTTTTTTGTTTGTTTTTTATCATCCTGTCTATAGTATGTGTCAGAGGTTGTGATAGGTGCACCGTATGCAGTGGGCAAAGACCTGCTAGATCACTTCAAGGTGAGTTGCCTTTGTCTGGATTTCAATCTGTTCATGTGGCTTTACTGTATTTCATATATTTATAGAGGCCATTTTGCCAAAAATAGTGTGTGGAGATGAAGAACTGTTTTGGGCAAAATGGCAGCATAATCATTTTATGTCAGCAAAAATAGAACTAGTCTTCACATTAAAACATACCATTTTTCAACACATAATAAGAACTATACAGTAAAACAGTAGGATTTGCTGACTTCAGTCCTTATCAGCAAGTGAATACAGACTCCAGATGTGGTTAGAGCAGTATTTAAAAGAGTATTTCCTTTGGTGTGGCATCAAGAATTATTATAGCCTGTCACAATACTCTGTAAACATTTGTCAGTCTTCAGTTTATGAAAGGTGCATCACCTTAGAACTAGAAATAATTGTGATTTACAAATAAGTTTTGGAGTGAATCTGATTAAAAATCAGATTAGATATTACCAAATGCCTTTGACAGTATAGAGCAGAACAGCATATCACTGTGTGGTTGCAGTATTTGAAAGACTCACCCAAGACAATTTATGTCTGTGTCATTTAAGGGGTCCAATACTGAACACGGTGGTGCCCTCTTGTGGATAATGGAAGTTTTAGACAAAAGATCATATACAAACTGAGCAGCCACAACATTAAGAAGAGTTACCGGTTTTAATGTTTTGGCTGATGGGTTTGATCTGACTTATAGAGTGGAAGTAGTTAACAAATCAGTATCACAGCCCTTTTCCTCAAGTTGTGATATACAGTTTGAAAAGTCTCAGGTAAACCAGTAAAAAAAAAGTGCTGCACTATGTCCCTGCACTCATCTATATGAATAAGGTCTAAATAAAAGATGATGTCAAAAACAAGTTTACCTTGGCAGGACTGAGACCAGCATTACCAGTTTATATGCATAAGGATCTGCCAGCACAGAGCTCCTCGTGACAGGCAGTTACACCGCAGTGAATGTAAATATGAATATATAATTATGTGCTTGCAGGAAGACTGCAGTGTATGTCTCTTTGTATGGCCATTGTGGGTCTAAGAAACTGTTTTGTATCACTGTGCAGGTGGATCTGGTGTGTCATGGCAAGACAGAGGTGTTTCCAGACAAGGATGGGTCAGACCCCTACGCTGTGAGTTCAGGGTCTTATTCTCTCTAATCAAAGTGCAGCAACACCCATGATTGTACTGCATTTATATATTACATGTGTTTAAATTTGATATTTGTTTTACTCAAGCTGAGGTAGTTCTTAGTAATACAGCAAGCATAAAAATATCACAATATGGGACTCCAAATAATACTTTACTTTTACTATGACCTTAAAACTGCTGTCAGAAATATGATGTAAATAAATATTGGTTAATTTTTTAGAAAAAGTGTGAAGTGATTTATTTATCAAAACATTAATCAAGTATAGGCCATGAATACACAGGCTGCATTATTAGGGCAACTTTGCCTTTTCATGACTTTTCAGTGGTTTGGTGATCGGTGTGTCTTTAAACTCTGCCACTCATGTCACCCTGTGACGCCACTAACTGCTTCATTATCATCTTATACTGAGATAAGTTGTCAAATGTCATTACTTGTTTATCAGACTACTTTGATCTATCTTTGTAGCCTACAAAGACCTACAAAAGAATGAATGTATTCAAGATTGCTTTCTTTTGCAGGGACTCAAGAGGGACTCTTGTTTAACTTCTTAAACATGTTTTCAGGGCTACAATACAAGTGCCTTTTTTTTAATTAAGGATATCAGCAATAATATCTATGATGATGTATGGTGAAAAATGGTGGGTTTTCACTGGACTCCCATTATCAGTCCTAATAATTGGTTTAAATCTGACAAAACTCTTTAGGAATTATGTTTGTTATTGCTCCATCCTGGTTTTACAAAAGAATCACAATTGGCCTTGGTAATGCTTGGTTTAAAAATAACCAGCTGTGTATTCTGCCCTCAGGAGCCTAAGAAAAGGGGGATATTCAGGACCATCGATAGTGGGAACAATCTCACCACTGATGACATCGTCCAGAGAATCATTGAAAACAGGTCAGGGACGTCCCGTTCTTTCAGTTCTCATCATCTTCATCTACATTTTAATTCTCTCTGTATAGATTGGTCTTTATGTCTTCATTCCGTCTTTATTTATCTTATTTATCTTTATCTTGTTTCTTGGTCGCAGGCTGCAGTTTGAGGCCAGGAACCAGAAGAAGGAGGCCAAGGAGATGGCGGTTATCGAGGCATTGAAGAAGAGAGAGCAGCAGGAGCAGAGTGAAGCTGAAGCCCAGACTGCTCACTAATGAAACCTCAGACCTGGATCCAACTGCTTCTGTGTCTGTTTTACTCCTGGTACACTCAGCTTTAAGAGGGTGGACTCAGGTGACCCAGACAGATGGTCCGTGTTGTTCTAAACTAGGCCTGGCTTTGGGTGAAACAAATCCAGGGGGCCAGTCGCGTTCTAGTTGTCTGCTGGGTGCAGCATGCTGCTTTTCACTTTTGGTGAGGCAGTGTGTCCTGCACACTGCTGGGTTAGCTTCTCTCAGTTCCATTCTACACAGACTACTCCAGCCTAAATTACATTAGATCAGCTTTGACAGGAACACTTAACACATAGTGTGACTTTTAACCTGCAAAATCCCTTTATATTTCTTAGTCCTCCACAGAGAAATTTGTCATTTTTATCTTCTGTCATGTTAAATGTTGTATCCATGACTTCTCACACTATGTGTCCCTGTTTAATGGAATGTTAAGTTTGTAATTATCCTTAACTTATTGACAAAATGTTATTCTCATTGTCAATCATGATTTTAGATTTTAAGCAACATATGTCTTTAATGATCAGTCTTAGAAGTCTCATCAGTAACGTTGAATTTTTACTACATTAAGAAAATTCAGGTTTATTTTAGTTTCTGTTTTTGTCCATCCTACAAAAAACACAGTTTCTGCAGTAAATGATCTGTGGAGTAGTCTAATTTTAACTGTGGATTTTAACTGCCTGAATTTGCACCAAGCGTGTGTGTATGTGTGTGTGTGTCTTTGTGTGCGTGAGAGAGTTGACTGAGGTTAGTGAGTGTTTGAGTTGTAAATGACAGTAGTGCCTCAATTCTAAAGCTATAACTAATGCTGGGGCTGTGAATTGTATCAAAAAAGTCTGAACTACTGAAGTGTCTCCACAACTGTTTTATAAAATTGTCTTTCTCCAATCTACATTCAAGGGATGTGTTTGAGAGAACTAAAACGTCCTCTACTCTTTTTTTTCTCTTTTTTTTAATGAGACAATCTATGAACTTAAAGATTTGGGACCCAGTGTCACTGTGGAGTTGTTGAGGTTACTGTCTGTTGCTTTTCCTGTCACTCTATGGGGCATATAAGTTCAACGTGAATTGTTAATGGTGCAAGACAGTTTGTTTTATAAAGTGTGTATGTGGGCTAGAAGATGGGATGATGGCAGCCTGAAAAATAAACAAGTTTCTGAATATACAGTGGAAACTTTCACAACCTTCAATTATGTTGCAATGTGTAAATTTCCATTTATTAAATAAATAGGTAAAATGGCAAAGTATCACCTGATGTGTGTTTTACAGCAACGGCATAATGTGTGTAGCCTGATGACAGAGATCTTTGTTGAATCAGCACAAAGCCACGGTTCACTGAGTCAGTGAAATGAGGCCACAGCCACTTAGAAACTGCTAAATCCGACCTCTCCTGTCCCATTCACACTGATCTCAGATTTGAACAAAAACTGCAAACCGTCACCTCATTACGAACACAAAGAGCCTTTAATCCACTAACCCGAGTGCCCCGGAGGAGCTTCAGCAGGAAGGATCCCGCCACTTGTCTGAGGGATAAACCGACACAACAGTCTTTTTTTACGTTAGGTTCCCCTCTACATACTGAAATGTCAAGATCTCATTCTTCACATACATTTGATCTAAGAGGTTAATGGTTTTGTTTTCACTTGTCTGATTTTCAGTGGATGAAACGGATGATAAACCTTTTTTTCTGTTAGACTAATGATAGAAATTACTGTAATAATAAAATTTACATTGTAGTTTGGTTAGTGCAAACAGGTTTCCAGGGGTTAGACAGAAAAAATGAATATATTATTCTATAGAAATATACATATAGAAATAGAAATTATTTTGACTGTACTGTGGAAATACTTTCACCTCTTCGGGCCTCTAAAAATCCTTCAAATAAGACAATAGAAGAACTAATCACTTTAGTCATTTTCTTTTTTTCAATTATTTATTTACAGGAAAAACAGCAGAACAAAGAGAAATGTTGGCAGATATGGGCTTGATGCAGGTGTCTGCTGTCCCATGCTGTGAGGATGAAGAGATAAAACAGCATTAGGACAAGACAAACAGAAACAATAAAAGTAACATTTTAGACAAAAAAATTCTTATGTGAAGACTGAGTGACAAACCTATTTTGTCTTGAGAGAATACTTAGTAAAAGGAATACAGCATTTAGCAAAACATCAAATTTATGCATATATTTATATATATACACAGAGACAGGGCACACAGACTTTAAGATAAAAGTGTTCTGTTGATGATTACAATTTTTGATTCAGAAATATATGTATACATATTTAAATTGTAAAGAAGAAAGCGGAAGCATTTCCAATGTGACATGAAATTTTCTTTTAACTTTCAGTATATATACAGAAATTTTATCGACAAAACAGCCCAGAGTAGAGAGGCGAGGGGGCAGTTATGTAACTGATAGTACAGATTACCTAGAATACCTATAAGACTGTTTGGGTTTGCGTGACTGACATCTGTTTTATTATGGTGAAGATAAAACTCCATCACTCTTACTCCCTTTGGTGGAAGAACTGTTCAGATCTTTTACGAAAGTAAAACTTCCATTACAACAATGTAAAAGTCCTCCATGAAAAAACCTACTTCTGTAAAAGTAGAGGTTTTACCAGCAAAAGATACTGAAGGTGTAGTGACGCAGAAGGACTCATTCTGCAGTAGAATGACCCCGAGATAAATCTGAAGGGTGAATAATGGGGGAGGAACGAGGGAAGGTGGGACGAGGGGGGAGGTCTCAAGCCAAGCTGGTTTAATGCTTCAAAACTGGTCCTATTTCATAAACTCATCATGAAACTTTTCATACCAGAGGTGTGGTTGACGTGGTACGAAATATCACCTGATGAGTACACGTAAACGCTACATTTGCCTCTGAAACATGGCGGAGTGGAAGTCTGAAGTTTCACAAAACTCTTATACTCAAGCAAAGTGCAGGTAACCGGAAAAAAAACAGAACCCAAAACAAAACTGCGCGGTATTTGAGCAAATGCTCCCAGTTACTCGCCGCCGCCGACGCGGCCGCCGACGCCCCGGTGACGAGGCGCAGGTGGGCGACGCGCCGGGCGTTTCTCAACCTGCGCAGGTAGACGGGGTGAGCACCCGGCACCGCGCGATCAGCACTTTTGGCCCCCGGCACGTCACTTCCCAGGGAAGTCCCAGCCTTCCCGTCCGGGCTCCAGGCTGCGGTGGGAGGAGGCAGTTTCAGGATGAGCCGGGCTCCGTGCCAAGGCGGTAGAGCACAGTTTGAACCGCTGTGGCGCACGCTAATGCCGACGTTGTGTTGTTTTCTCTACCTGTGGACAGTCGCTAAAAAAAAAAGGTACCACGCTTTGAAACCTTGGAGCCATGCGTAAAATCAATTTTACGCACCACGACTCCGAGTCCGCGAGTTTTTAAAGGATGTTTCTCGAGATAGCCTGACCCCCCCACCACCCCGCCCCACCACCCCCTCTTTCTTTTCTGGAGAGTTGAATTTTTCTACACTGTGAGACTCTCAGGAACAGACTCCGGAGGAGCAGCAGAGGTCGGAGCATGCAGCGCGTAGACACTGACTCGGGGTGATCCCACTCTGGACTCCCTGCCTTTGTTTTGCTCTGTGGCCCCCGGTCGGAGAGGAGATGAGTGCTCGGGATGGGACTGTGCCTCGGTACCGAAGTCACAGAGGAGGAGAAGAAGGCGAGGATACACAGCGCCAGGATAGACAGAGAGCTGTATGAGTGCGCTAAACGGGAGATGAATGTGGTTAAGATACTCTTACTAGGTGAGACTGACAATCCTGATATAAACTCACCTGATAGGAGTTTGTCCCTATTTTCATTTGTACCTGAGTCTGTGCATATAAAGTGGTTCAAAAACCTCCAACCACCTGTGTCTGTAACTGGATATTTTCCAGCGGAGGACATGATATAATTACTCATTTTGTGTGGGAACTCCTGCTAACTCATGAAGGCCCCCAGGCTGTAAACTTTACCATCAGCTTCGGATTGGGAGACAGACTCACTCCTTATGAGCCACAGTTAAAACCCAGCAGAGACGAGAAGATGCCAGTTTAATGTGTTTTTTATCTGTGAAACATGTTTTTGTTTTTTTTAAAATCATATTTAACTACTATTTACAACCCCCTGCAGGTGCAGCAGAGAGCGGCAAAAGCACCTTGGTCAAACAGATGAAGATCATCCACAGTAATGGATTCACTAAACAAGAGCTTACTAGCTTCAAGGTTCGCACACACACACACACACACACACACACTTGGTCAGACTACAGTCTGGTTCACCCCACCTGTGTTTTGGGTTTTTATGTGTTGTTGTTTTTTTATAATTCTAAATCAGGTAACAGTCTCTTTGCATACAGTGGCTTTTGTGTTGGGCTTTCCAGTAGAACATCATTGGATGACATCTTAGTAAGGGAGTGGTATAAAACTTACAAATGTTGTAAATAGCCCAATATGAAATTTGTACAGTTTTGAGTTATTGTCATTGTTGAGTTTCAGGCAGGAATCTGATTCCTTTGAAGTCAAGGGGTCAGTTTATGCTGCAGGCAGGGTGATGCATTATTAAATGAAAGTTAGATGAGATAAAAGAGTGTGATGGAGATGAACAGGAGATGAGGTGGAAAATGAGGCAGCGTTCAGTTCCTGTGGGGGACTGAGAGTTCCCATGATACCCAGGGTCAGATCCGAGGTGGTATGCGGTGGTTTGGCTCGCATCTGCTCCCTTTTCTGTGTGTGTGTGTGTCTGTGTATGTGCGTGTGTGTTGTGGGTGACTGAAAGCCAAATTCCTCCGTTGTACTAGGGGTTGGGTGGGGAGAATTGGAACGGTTCGACACACACACACTCACAAATGCACACACACACACCCACAATTGCACACACTGTTTCACCCCCATCAGCTTGTTTTTACTGAGGGCTTATCTTACTCCACATCCCCGTCCTTTAACCTTATTTTTACTCTTGCTCTTTCCCCTTTACTATTCTGAATCTTTTCCTCTTTTCTCTCCCTGCCTCCTCCTTTCTTTTATGCATAAACATAATGAGTTTGTGATGACAGAAAGAGTCTTTCTCTGTCCCCATCATGCTTCAGATACCTGCTCTGTCCCCCTGCAGTAACGGCCCTGCCAGTCTGGGCGAGCTTCCTAAATCCAGATCAGATGGTGTTGTTTGAACCCACCTATACATAATTCACTCTGTTTAGTTTGGGAAAGAGACAAGAAAATTGAATGTGGGCTTCAATGCAAAGCTTCTGGAGTTCGCACTCTACCAAAAATCACTCCGACAATATTCCTAAAAGAACCATATTTGCATAGAGGGTCAGTGTTTCTGTGTGTTCATCCTATTAGCATCACACTATATTTGTGCAAAACACTGACATACTTTGGCCTTTGGCAGTTGCTCATTGGCCGTGCACTGACACACTGATGCAACGTATGAAGGTCCTGGTTGTTTGTAGAGGCAGCTGGGATGTTTGAATGCATTCCTAAACATTAAAGACACCTCAGTTCCTTCTCTGGACGCCTCTCTCCTTCTACCACCTCTCATGTCTCATAACAGTCACCTTGTCTGTAGTTCACTCCTGTCGACACAAGCATCATACTTTCTTTATTGGACTGTGCATGGTGAAAGACAGATAACCCCTCAGCAGGTCAATTTGGGCTTATCAGAACTGAGTAGGACGGGGTATAGAGCCTCAATACCTTTTGGTATCCAAAACTGTCAAGGAACAAAATTTGGCATAGAACATCTGGTCTTATTCATAATCACGTTAAAATGCTTCAGATGCTTCCGGATTTAAATCAAATGTTTGACAGTTTTGGGTGGGTTGTAAAAGTTTTGGGTGGGTTTTAGATATCAGAACTGAAACCATTTTGCCACAAGCATCAGAAAATATTAGGAGAAAAAAAAACAGTCATGCTAGCACTTGTACTAAATGAGCTGAAGGCTAACATCAACAAACGGATGCGCACAGTGACAATGCTAACATGATGATGTTTAGCACGCATATCGTAGTCACCATCTTATGCTGCTTTTATGCAATTTCAAAAGAATGGGGAAGTAGATGAAAGACGTCTCTTATTCTGATCTAATCCTGGAATTGTTGTTATTCCAGGGTTGCTGGTCTGAATGGCAACCTTGTAGTCAAATCAGATAAACTGCCTAAATTAGCTTCTATTGTTGTGTTACCTATTTGTAGCAGTTAGTTAAAGAGTGAAACCAGATACAAACAGCTCCTAAAATTATCTTAATGGATTGAACAAGTGTTAATAGTGGATTTTATGTGGATGTAACTGCCAAGATGAGAATGAAATGAAGTTTTTTCCCACTTTGCTGCTTGTAATTTTGGTGGAAATGATATGGCGCAGCATTAGTCCAGCTTGCTGGCTAGCTGACATTGGCTATTTAACACTAAACACAAGGTACAGCTGTGGCTGATGGGACTGTCATTTATTTTGTAGGTATTTAATCTTGAACCAAAGTATTGGACACATTGAAATTCTTTATTTATTTATTTTTTTTAACTTGGTGATGATGCTAAATAAATAAAGTCAAGGGATCACTGGGGATTTTATAATTCATCCTCTTGGGAACATCAATGACTGAACCAAATTTCATGGCGATATATCAGTCTGGGCCCATGTGCTGGGAAAGCGGCTAGAATGGCTAAAGTTTGAAATGATACTCAGCCCTAAGTATAAGTCGTTACACATTTTCATTGTTCACAAGGTGCTTAAAGAGTTCCAAAGAGGGACAGAAAGTATTTTCTGCATCAATTTAATAGAGATCCATAAATAAGAATAATATCACAAATTAAAAAAAGAAGAAGAAAAACTGAATTTGTAATGCAATCTGCTGAGAACGGAACCTGTTCTTTCCAGCTCTATAAAGATTGATTTCAAAGCACTCCCTGTATGGAATTTATAAAGCTCTGGTATCAGTATACAACGAGCCTGCACACATGCAGGAACACATGTTTAATTCTAGTAGCTGGATCTCTTTTGTTTTCCCTGCTGTCAGTTGGGTTTGCTTTTGTTCTCAGGTGACGCCCTTATTTTTAAATGGAAAATGACACTAACCCACAAACCCGCCCTTCCATGACCATCACAGCCTCCCACAGCAAACACAGACACACCCTCACACACTCACACATCAGGCCCACTTCCATATCCTTTCACATGTGTGTTTGTGTTCATTTCTTACGTCCCTACGTGCTATCTTGAATAAGTGTCTGTGTGTCCAGCAGAGGCGTAGTAAAGATCTCTACTCTGCCTTAAACTGGACAGGTTGTTGCTGCTCCATACTATCCTATCTCTCAAATGTCCCCTGAAGGCAGAGTGAAAAAAGCTCATCTCTTTATTCCTCTGTCTGGCTCTTTGTGGCCCTGCCAGTAGGTTGTATTGCATCAGGACCATGACAGGACCTGCTTGGGACGAAAAAGGAGAGGAAACGTAGGAAGGGGGCTCCTCTTTGTCTCATCCCTCCTTTATTTGCAGCCCCCGGCCGTGGTGTTGTTTTTACTGTGGATAGGCTGATGGGCTGAGATTTTTCCTTTCATGCTAGTCCAATACACACAATACTCTTTCAACAAAAGTGATGCTTTGTGTGTGTGTGTGTGTGTGTGTGTGTGTGTGTGTGCATGCGTGTGCACACATTGGCATGGCAATGGTTAACATTTATGAACAGAATTAATATTTCTCAGCCAGGAATGTCTCTGTTTATTCAGGTGTTTGTGTCCGTATTTGTCTCAAGGATAAGTTTCTTGAAAAATTCAATAAATCTGGGAGCTTTCTCACCAAACAGCTGTCAGACTTTACTTTGGGAAACCGACAAAGTTTAAAACTTACAGCCACACTCATGCATACTTAGTTATACATTGTTATGTTCAATCTGTGGTTAATGATTAAATTCCAGGTCAACACCAGTTCAGCTGCATTCTTTGTTGTTGGGTTTTTGTAGCAAATGCTCCAACGCAAGACAACCGCTAACGGCTGTTAGTTTTCCTGGTTCAGGGAGCTGATCCAAACATCTAGCTGAACAGCAAGCAATAGAACAATAGTTCAGTGTATCTGGATGGATTTAGAGATTATACTGTTGTAATGAGAGTTGTAATATCTCCGCTGACACACAGTGTACAACAAAGTTTATGGTGGTGGGAGTGTTAGCAGCCAGCAGGAGACAGAGGTTAGGAAGGTGGAGGAGATTTCTGTCCGTTGGATTTCCTTGTAAAATGATGACAACCAATACATGCTAGCATACACACACACACACACACACACACACACACACACACACACACACAAAAGCCTGGGGCTGCAGGTGTGTCATTGTATGGTAATCTGAATCCCCTATCAGCTATACCCTACCTCTCTGGATAACTATGGCGTAAGATGATACTTTGTTTTCAGCTTTTGTGTGTGTGTGTGTGTGTGTGTGTGTGTGTGTGTGTGTGTGTGTGTAGGCATGTATTTGCTTTGTAAAAAATTAATTGCCAGGATTTTTTTTATAAGGGGTAATGTATCCATTTGGCAGAAAGTGTGTTTAAATGTAACAGCTGACATAGGCTTGTTGGTCATCTGCTCCAAAAGTGCTAAAGTTTCCTACACATATTGTTTGTTGGTTAAAGAAATGGTTGCAGAGACACATACGATATGAAGTGTTTGATGTTGTTCAGCCATGGCCTCCACCCTCTCTTTCTGTGTAACACCTTGAGTCAGAGAAGGAGGAACAGGGAAACAGTTGATAAGGAGGACAAAGGTGGAGGGAGGAAAGGAAGGAAGGAAGGAGAATGAATTAGTGAAGACAGAGATGAGTGTACAAACACTGGATCAGGGACATTATCTGTGACTTGTGGGAAGCAGAAGAGGAGAGATAATAGGGGCACAAATTGGTGGATGATGCTCATCAAGTTCTGCTTTTGTTTAGATGGGCGAAATGTTGTTGACCTAACTCCAGGGTCATTTTTGGGGCCATAATTTGTAATATTATGTGATTGTATTTCATAATTTTGAACCTAAGAAAAAACTCTTTTGGACTGAGATATGTTGTAAGTTCAGTTTATACAAAAGCCCCTTTTAATTTTTTTTTCTTTTTTCTTTTTGGCATTGTTGCCTTTCCTTTCAACAGGCAGTGCAGAGAGACACAGGAAATCTGGGAAGACAGAGTTGCAGTCTTTTAGCTACATAAGCCTTTCTAAAGTAGCCTCATAATTGTACACTCTAAAAGATTTGGGATTCAGCAGACTTACCTCCAGCAAACTAGCTCTTTCACAAGCTACTCACCAACCTCACTGTGACCCTTGACGCTTGACAACTGTTTTCTGCATTTTCAGATCCGATCGTTTGAATATTTAAACCTGCAGGGTTTAAAACCCTTACATTTCATTAGGCTAGCACTCTCCCTCCTGCCTCCCACTATGACACATTGCAATGTCGATCAGTAGAACATGGGAAATATATCGCTTGGATTGTGTAGCGCATTGTCTGTTTGCTCGTACATGTACATGTGCATCCTTATACAAACACAACAGGGACCCAGTGATTAAAACCCTGGTCCATAGCGACTATTGGTCAAATTCCCCACATGGTACCCTTTGAGGCTGGCAGTCCTTCCCCCTAGTGATCAGAAATCATGTACATTTAAATAACTTCAGGAACTCTCAAGTGATCTCATCACTGCCCTCACAAGGGCAAAACAACAAACTGAGTACAGTTCGGTCAATGAGAACAGGTACTCATTTTGAAGGTCCGCGTTATTAACTGAGCCTATTTGAGACCAATGAAGTTTTCAGTGGAAAAAACTAATCGACCTTTTTATGTAAGTATGAGGGAGTGAAAGTTTTTCCTCTTCCGCAGTGTCTTACTTCTGCTCATAGATTTGTAGCTTTCATACTTGGAATCCTCTCTTGGTCATAAATAGTGCCACGAATCTGAGTTTTTCCATTGAGTGCAGGATTTCAAACCAACTGTTTGATTATCAGAGATGTTTGATCATAAAACATAGAAGCTGTACCATAAAAATACAGTATTTACTGTTCTTAAGACAATAAAAATATGTTCTTATCATATAACATATTTAGAGCAATATGAAATTGCGCATCTGAGGGGACGGCAGTGATGGTTAGGCAGGGGGAGACAAACACATGGCAGCTTATTTCTACACAAATCAATGCAGTGCTGTCAACAAAGGTTCTCCTAAAAGGGACTAATTTGTCCCTAATGCAATGTTGTCAACAGCCCTGAGCTCAGCTCTGCCCATAAGGTGAAGCCCTGTCACCTCGCTCACTTATCTCACCTCACACATTTCAGTGGGAGAGCAACACATCTCAATCTGGACACTAACACACACACAGAGAAGAGCGACCAGACTGTGATAGAATCGTGATGGAATGTGAAGCTTATCTGTAGCTGGCAGCAGTGTGACGGAGAGCACACACACAGACACACACAGACACACACAGACACACACACAGACACACACACAGACACACACACAGACACACACATAGACACACACACATAGACACACACACACACAGAAACACAAACACAGAAACACACACACACACACACAGACACACGCATAGACACACACACATACACACACACTCAACTCTCTGTTGGAGTCACTTTGCTCAGTCACCTAAGCGTCCAGGTTTCTGAACACTAAGACAGAGTTATGACTTTAATCAATGTGATAAACTCTGTACTTTCTTTCGTTTTCACTCTCTGTAGTCTTGATAGCTGATCCCGGACTGTGATAGCTGCAAACACACACACTCTGCTGAACATAATCGTATAGACAAATTCATAATTTTATTTATTTTAGTATTCAAATCATTTCTGTTAATCTACACATTAGAGTAACAATGAAAGCTTGAGTCTAATTTTGATTCAACAATAAGTCAAATATCCAAAGAGGTTCATGCTTGTACACCTATGGCACCTTAAAGTACCATTCAATTTTTTATGTTAACATAAAAAAAAATATTTTATTTTTATGATAAAATAACTGTGAATGGTGTTGCTCATTATGACAAACCAGCAGATAATTGTCACATCACACTGCAGTTCCCGTCACCTCTCTTGAGAATTGAAGTGTTTTTAAGCTGGTTTTACAGCCCCTAACTTTAATGTTTTAGTCCAGTCTCACCACTTTCATTGGTGTTTTTTACAGTAGAAGGCATCTGTTTTAATGAAGCTCAGAAAAACCTACTGTGCACTACCTGGCCACCACCAAATGGCAAAACTATCAACTAACTTGTCAGCGTAGCTGAAAGTTTAGCTGCTAAAGAGACAGATATTTTTCATTTGGTGGAGACCAAATCAGAATTAAAAGGAGAGGAAATATTGAATTTACCTTTGTCAGGTGGACAGAGAAGTGACTCTAAATAAATGCCACATTTGCTCTGTGTCTGCTGGATGCGTAAATAGGAACCTGTAAACTGTTTACTAAGATATTGTTGCCAACTCAACTTCATGAGAGGATAATATGTCAATGTTGTGTTCAGAACTGTAATGTTATATGAATCGTGTATATAGAACCTTCCAGACAGCCATTAATTTCCATTCATTTCAGCACAGGATTAAAACCAACTGAAATCACTTCCTTACTCAAGTCTTTGCTCACTGCACCCAATCAAAGCTAATCTGGCACATTTTAAAACCACAGTGTCATTTTAACCCTTTTTTTTTGTACGGATTAAACAAACTAAATGTAATGTGTTAATTGGTGAGCAAAAGTGGAACTGGTTGGCTGATTTTGTTATTTTGGACAATCTCCAGCAAATCTTTTCACAGTTCTCTTAATTTTCACCTTGAAAATCGCAACAAAATTTTCAAGGACTCTTCCATCCCCGTTGTTTATCCTGTCACGTGCTTGTCAGACACAATACTTTTGTGAACATGCAGTCATATGACAACTGTAGTAAACCCTTTGCAGACTCAACAATCTACAACACAAATAGAAAGTGTAAGGTTTCTGTATAGTGTATAACAGTTTTTAGGTGCCAGGGTTCTGTCTGAATCTTTTTTTTTCCTTCCATTGCCTCGGTTATTCATGAACTTGACTTCTGAACTTTGGCCTTTGGCAGCCTGCAGTGTTGGATAACCTCTTGACCTCCATGAAGTTTGTCCTCCATGGCATGGGCATCCTCCGGATAAACCTGGCTAACAGCAGGAACAAGGTAGGTCCGTCTGGAAATCTGCATGTCCGCTCTTCGTCTCCCTTTCTCAAAATCTGTCTTTGTCCTCTCTGCTTTTCTCCTCCTCATACTTCTCCTCCGTTTAAAGCCTGATAGGAGTCTTTTTAATGCTAGCTTTTCCTGCACTGCTCCGAGATCGCCACTAGAGAGAAGCATCTGAGCGCTGCAGCCACATCTGATTCATATGGCACCACACACACACTCATACACACAGCAACAGAGAGTATAAAGTTAGATGAAAGGTGGGTGGTGTGATTACGATGTTCAATTTGATTTAAACTTTATTGTCAAAGTTATCAGATCTCATACACTGTCCACCCACTCAGCGCATCCTGCTGGGAGATGATGACCAAAGTACTTCCTCTAGTAAATGTCAGCAGGATGTGTATGTGTGAGTGTTTGCATTTGTGTTTGTGTGCGTATCCATTCATTTGGGCATCTATACTAATAGAGCAGAGACAGGCACGGTAATTATAAACTTTTCTCACATGCTTTTTTCCATCTGGCCTCCATTCCTCCTTGATCATCCATCCACATTTCTGTCTCCCTCACTGCCCACAGGTCCACGCCCATTCTGTCCTGTCGTGTGGGCGGTGTTTTGATGAAGACCAGGTGCTGTTTCCTTTCCTGAGCCACGCCCTGTCCTGTCTCTGGACTGACCAGGGGGTGAGGGCCGCGGCAGCTCGGGGATACGAGTACGAGCTTAATGACTCGGCGCTGTAGTAAGTACTCTTCCAGCACAAACTCACGCTGGGCTGAAGGGATGCAGGGGTCTAATTAGCTGGATTTAGCAGCTGATGCTCGGCCTTGTGCTCGCTGTCACTGAGAGTCAGAGGCTGTAGAGTGGAGGGGACAGCGGGAGGGAGACAGACCATAATAAATTGTAATTACGTGTGACTCTGTGGCTATTATACACACCTATATACCTGAATAACATCTATAAAATAAATACACGTTTTTATTTTTTGTATTTGGTTTGGTTTTTAACATATAATAGCAAAGAAATGCCACACAGAAATTGTTTAAACTTAGAGGCATGAATGAGTGTGATTACCAACAATGTTTAAAAATGTGAATATTTAAGAAGAAGTCAATCATCTGCAGGCACAGTAATGAAAGTAGAGGAGAGGGGTTGAAGATGAAGAGTGAAAATGAGACATGAGTTTAGAGGGGATTGCGTGTGTGATGCAGAAATAAGGCAGAGCTGGGACCCACCAGGAGGCTGTCTGTTCTCATCCTCTACCCCAGCGAGAGGCCTTGGCTCTGGGGTTATCTACACCGACAGGCCCCCTGGTTCCTACTGAGAACGACCGTACATCACCATCACGCCCCGCACTCCTCAGGCACGCACACATACATGCTTGTTCTTCTATACTTACAAGGACCATAATTGACATAATGCATTCTCTAGACTCTTACCTAAACCTTAAAGGGAATTCTGGCCTAGTACACCTTGTTTGTTGTAATTGGCCATCATTCTTATCAGTAATAACAAGATTGTACTGGCCATGTTAGATGCTGAGATCTGGGAACATGATAACATAGATAAAAATAGGTCAGATGAGACAAGAACGTAGGTATTCATATGATCAAACAGTTTTTCATCAAACCTCCAGGTTAGTCAAAGTTATTTTGTAGTTTAATGGGTCAAATTAAATGATGTTATTTATGATTGTAAGAACATAGAGTTTTAGGTGTGCTGAGTTTTTTATTTTCTTTGAAATAAAGAACGTTTAGACAATCTGGCTTGTCTTGGATGCTATGACCTTGTCTAACAAGATTTCAGCATTTACTTTTGGTACACTGGTAGAAAATATGTGGAAAACTGCAAAAACACAAAACACCTAAGTTGAAAAAACTCAACTAAACTGGAATTTTTCTATTAACTGAACCTAATTCTAACCTTAAACTAAAACCAAGTATTAATCCTTAAAGCTGCTCTAATAAATATTTATATATTAAAAATGGATCAAATGACTGTGTATAATGTGAGAGGGGTTCATCAACCTTGTTCCCAGTAGGAGCAGGAGACAGCTGTTTTTATGGGAGGTGCTCTGAAGATAGCAATGAGCTGGTGAACATAGTGGAGCACTTATCAGCTAAAATAACAGATATTTCCCCTAAGAAGATGAATCTGAATGAACAATTATAATCATCATCACTGTTCAGTTCCCAGTTTGTTCTGCGGCCCCCCGATGTCTGAAAATCAATTAATATAGCCTTATGAAGAACTGAAGACTGGTAAAAATGCACTGCCTTGAAAAATTACCCCTCTCTCTAAAAGTCTAAGTGGTCCTCACAAAGACAGAAGTACAATGACACACACACACACACACACACACACACACACACACAGCACTCACGCTCACATATAGTCTGCAGAGTCCAGTGTCTGGCAGGTAGTGTGTCTTTAAGCAGCAGGATGTGTGTCGCTGTCGAAGAAACTGATTCAGGATGACTAGTTGAGAATGTCACAGGCAGTTCAGGTAGGTGGAGACGTCACTTGTGTGTGTGTGTGTGTGTGTGTGTGTGTGTGTGTGTGTGTGTGTGTGTGTGTGTGTGTGTGTGTGTGTGTGTGTGTTAAGAGAAAGAGCACATCTCACTGTGCACCCACATGAAACAGTTGATTACACTAGCTGTGTTAATAGCTAATCTGTGTTTGAAAGCTTAGCCTCAGTGCGTTATTATGGTAAATCACAGTGTGAATATTCATTGCGATGAGCCGCTGTGCCCCCCAGGGCTCGAGTCTTATCAGTGCACACCCTTCCCGCCACCTGGCACGAGCCAGGGGCCAGGAGCAAGGAGCCTGTACGAGCCTGCACATCCATAACTGATACCTGATTTTATTCTCCTTTGATGTCAGCTTTGTCTGCGGGTTATTACATTTTCCTTCCTTCTCTCTTTCTCTCCCTGCCTCCCCCTTTTCTTAATCATTTCATAGTTTCTTTGAGAACATGGCCCGCATCATGTCTCCAGACTACGTGCCCACAGAGACTGATGTTCTGCGAGTACGACTGAGGACAACGGGTGTAATAGAGACCCAGTTTAAAGTCAACCACCTCATTTTCAGGTAGACACCTTTTCCCTTTGCTTTTTATTAAGACATAATGATGCACAATAAGGGTGCTCAGAACCACTGACTAACTCAGAGCGGCCACCATCATTTCTACGCTCACTTTCCTGGGAGCACCTGTCGTACCAACTTACTTCACTTCCTTAGCTGTGACACTCTTATCTCTGTCCACAGCCCTGTGATAGGCCCGAGATGTAAGATTGAGATGGGCGGCTTCATTCAATACGTCAATATGGCACCTATCAGTTGGCTTTACACCCATCTACTGATCGCAAACACATATTCAAAAGTGATAGTTGCTCGGTCTTATCAGTGGAGAAGCAGAGGGCAGGTATCTGAGCTCAGGAGGCTGATGTCAGATGACCACATTCATCTCTGATCAATGAGCTGGTCTCACATAATACCCCCTACTCTATCATCCTCCAATGGCTGAACTCATTTCCTGAAGCTGCTGGTGTTCATGACAGCGTGATAGATATTAATGAACTTGATTTCTCTGCAGCCCGAGAGATGCAGAGCAAAACCACGTCAAAGATTGTTAAAAAAAACCCAAAACATTCATTGTTGGTGTTACTGATGTTGTACTGGGTTCATTTTTTTGTTTGAATGTTTTAAACCAGTGGTACTTTGGTTGAATTTTGTCAGGCTAATAGGTATGGTACTGGTTCAAATATTTGCAGTACTTGTGCCGAAAGCTTAAGAGTTAATAACTACACATTACTTAATTTTGATGAGTATAAACATTTTTTTAAATGCATAACTTTCAAATGGTGTCTTATCAAATATATTACAAGAAATTAAAAAGAAATATTGCAAAAAACTAGAAAAGTCAAAAAAATGTTCTAAGGAAACTGTGTGTTCTTACCCCTGAGATTTAAGCAGTGAAATCACTCAAAAGTAAAACCTGTAGTTCCAGTGTGAGTCACAATACAAATATTAAAGTATTTTAAGTAGCTGAACTGTAAACGAGGTTGAAGCTTCAGTTTAAGCGTAGGCACTTAATGAGAGTGTCAGTTTAAGTGTAAATGAATCAATTGATATGCCATGAAATCCAACAGAAAATTAATATAAAATGACAGCATAATAACAATCAGAGACTAAGTTAACAGACATAGAATAAAATGTTCAGCTATTTTAAAATATCAGTGCTTAGTGGTAGATTTTGACTGAAGTGTTAAGAGATATATCTAAAAAAAAACCTGTCCCGGTGTCAGTTCCTTGGAATAAAAGAATCTCTAAAAGTGATGAAAGACAGGATATGAAGGGTACAATTAACTGAAGTACAAGCAGATATGGCAAAACTGGGGACATTAAGGGTTTGACTAAAAGAATTGATATGGTATATTTTCAAATTTGAGTAACTGTTTTTTTGATAATTTCGTTTTTTTAAATTAATTGAAGACCAAGAGGCAGACTAAGAGACTGCATCCACGATAGCAGCTCTCCATGTACAGCAAAGGCTGATTGGAACATCAGTAGTTTTGCAGGTATTCATTCAGACACTGAATTCTTTAACAAATTAAAATTTTGTTCTGATGATTGTGCTATCTGAAAAGTCACAAAAGTTAGTACTGGTCACCCTGAGGGGAACATGAATGGCAATCAGTCAAATAGCTGTTGACACACTTCACTCAGAGCCACAAATATTAGCCACTGGTGGTGCTAGAAGGAAATTCAGGGCATCGCTAGAGTTAAGTCGCAAGTAATGGTTCATTACCCATCAATACCTATTAAAAAATGAGCCAATAAACCTACTAGATGTAGAAACAGTTCAGTGGATATTTGAAAAGGGATTGTTTTTATAGAAATGCATAAAAGTGATTCTACAATGCAGGCAGCAGCATGACCTATGTTTTTTTTTCAAGAAATACTTAAGATTTTAATCTAAACCAGTAACTTCTTATTGAGCTCTGAAAATTTGTGGTCTGTAGAAAAGGGAAATTAAGAGGTCGTTTTTTAGAGCTCATAACAGCAGCATGAAGGAATGTGGATAATTGGTTTCACTGGAATGGTAATGAGCTATGGAGGGTTACCAGTGATACAGTACATTTAACCCCCTTTTTTCTGTAAATGGGTGTGTGTCAGTGTCTGTCGACAGTGTATCTGTCCTCATGTTCAAGAAAATAAGATTACTTTGTCCCTTGCTTAGTAATATCCACCTGAGGAGCACCTCCTCCCTCATCCTACTGCAATATCAACCTGTCCTTCATCCCTGCTTGACATTACATCTCATATGGAGTTATAATAATAAAACCCATTACTGCTTCAACTTTTCATAAGATCTCTATTTAGCATATAAACATCGTAGAGAGAGCCAGTTTGTCAGCGGATGGCTTCAGTATGGGGCATTTGCATCACATCTAAATGGGTCCACTACGTCTCTGGATGCCGCTAACTTGGGTGTGTTTTGCATCAAATGTCACGAATTTATTTGACTCAGTTTGACAGAAGTACTTCGCACCAGCAAAAGTTTCCCTAGGAAAAAAAAGGGATATGATCGTAACCACATCTGTTGTCATGAGCAGATAAAGGCTGCTTTTTCCTCACAGTCTTACTGTTTGCGTCACTGTTGAGTCAGTCACAATCGTTTTGTCATCGCTTTTCTGTTTTTTTTGTGTGTGTGCATAATTTTTCCTGCAAAACCTGTGATGGTGACCTGGTGGTGACGGTGTCAGATCCGGGCGGGGGAGCAGAGTCCCAGGTGGTGCTGCAGGACGGAGCCCAGCCTCCCGCTCTCACACACCCTCTATCTTATCTGCCTGAATTCTTGAGGAGATAAATAATTGGATCTAGGAAATTGACACACAGCACAGCGTATGTGTGTGCGTGCGTGCATGCGTGTTTGCATGTGTGTGTTCATGCCTGTGACATGAAAAGATGAAGCCCTTTGACTTGATTAGGAGCTTAGCATATGCTGATGTAATTATTTGAAACTTAGCAACAAAAAGCATATTAAGGGGATTTAGAGAAATAGATTGTTTTTTTTAACTGTTTGCCACAGAGGAGGGAAAAAAAAGCAATTCCAACAGAGAGTATGTTGAAGACTAAGCTAATAAATGAACAAATGATTAATTATAAGTAGAGACACTGCTTTTTTCCCAGAGAGTCCAAAATATTACCTTCCACATTGTATTAGTTTCACTTTTATTACACCAGAGTGTTTAGAGAGCAGCAGAGCTTGCAGAGTTAACATGGAAATGGGGGATCACTGCTCGGGCTTGGTTTCTTTTTGTAAATATTCAATATATTTTCACGGTGCAAAACTGTCTTCCCTCAGTTCTCTCTCATTGGTTGATCCTCAGGTTTTCTCATCTGCACCTTGCATCCCTGTTTTTATTATTTAAGAAATTGTTAGATATCAAAATTGACTGTTTGAAATCATTCTCGCTTCTCCAGTATTGCTAAAGGATGTGTTTGCTTTGCTGAATCTGCACATTTCTAGTTATGAATTAAAGCGTGTTAAAGTGCGCTTTTGCTTTTAGCGGTCTATGATTCATACCATGCAACCATAATGTTCTCAGTTTGATTCTGGCAGGGACCCTCGTTGCATGTCATCCTACACAGCCCAGCACCCCACTGATCACCTCTCTGTCTCTTTAGACTGTTTTCTGTCACATCAAAGCAAACATACCATAAATATAAGCTTAAAAAAGAATGTAGGCTCATTTTAGCAACATGCTACATCTAAATCACTTATGTTGAAACATGCAGGGATTAAAAAATAACAGCCTTGGCTCAAGCTTTGGGAAACATAACCTTGGAAATGCTTTAATTTAATGGTATGTTGTTCCCACAACATATCCTTAAAAGAGCTATTGTAAGTTATTAGGTATTAAGTACAGGCAATTAATTAAGTAAGTGCTTAATTAAGTAACCTATTGATTAAGTAACCTAGATAATTATATAGTCTACATGCAAGCTTACAATTCAATGTAAATGGGTAGGAAAGTTTCAAATAAAAATAAATGGCCAGTAACAAGAAAATGCAGCAGAGGAATGAGATTTAGAAACTATGGTTGTCATTAACTTACTGGTTTATTTTTCGGCTATAAAATGTCATTGAACATCACTAAACGATTGATAAACTCTAGAGAAAAATAATCAGTAAGCTGTCGGCCTAGAAAGTCCAGTAATAGTCAGTCCAAGACTTTCCAAGGGCTTCACTTCAAACTTAAGTTCCATCTGTGTTTCAAACATACATTGAATAATAAATGTGACCAATGTTCATGATTTAAATAATTCATATTAAATAACATGTATGAACGAGAGTTGGATAACACCTCAAGTCTGTAGACAAAATAAAGATGGGAGAAGATCAGCTAAGTTTAGCATAAAGACAAGAAAGAGTTACACTGCATAACAACCTGTGAAAGTATAATTTATTGTTTTTAAATTTCTGTTTGAAAGATTTATAAAATGAGATGTTAAACAAAATGTTAATAAGCGAACCTTAGAGGTGATGTATTTAAGTTTGGACAGAACCTGACCAGATGTTTTCCCCTGTCCCCTTTCCAGTCTCTATGTTAAGCTAAGCTCACTGCCTGTTGGATCGAGCTCCATAATTAACAGACAGATATGGGAAACACAACAATCAGCCTCCTCTTGTAGCTTAAGGAAAGAAAACATATATGTGTGGTTCCCAAACTGTCTAATTATTGCCACAGGAATTTCGAGATGTAGAACAGGAAGTCTTATGCTAAGTGTTCTGTTGACAGTAATCATAGTTCTTTTCATGTTTGCCATTGCATTTTTTTTTTTTTGCATGTGTGTGTTGACTGCGTGGGACAGTAAAGTAGACAAGCTGTAAAGTTGGACTGAATAAGTGGATCTTACTGATCACCACTTGTCATTCTCTGTTGGAACAACTGCTACTCAGTTTTTATAATTGCGAGAAAGAGGAATCTTATTCTCTCAGAACACATCCAAACAAAAACTGTAGTCTGGAGCACATGCTCTTAGACGTTGAGGTTCCTGTTATCCCTCATAAGTAAAAAAATATTATTTTTCACAAATTCTGATTGTACTAATTCTTTTAAAAGGAACAAATGCAGTCCTGTGCCTGAAACAAGCCACAAACTCATACCCTGAATCACTGATGAAATAAAATCACTCCAGGTTGAATTATGTCTCTATTCAAAAACTTAATCAGTAGTGTAATGGAGCGCCCAGCTTTCTTCTCTCTCTCTGTGATTGTGAGTGTGTGTTTGTGTGTGTAAGAGCATACAGTCTCACAGCTTTACACCCAGACACACTCCTAATTTGCATACAGACGTCCTGTTTGACCTTAGACCTCTCCATGTCAGAAGGATCCTGGTCTTTTCCTGCATCATTAACATCAACTGCTTGGATAATTAGACTTACAAACACTGCAGATGAAGGTGAACGTCACGAGGCAAGAACGGCAGGTTTGGGGGGAGAGCATGATGTCAGCTGGAGATGAGGCGTGGTGTATAAAAGAAAGTGTTATTTATACTGACAAGGATGTGAAGGCTGTTTAGTCTCTGCATATAGCAGATAGCTTAATCAGGTATACTGTATACTTAATACATTATAGAGACCATGGACAGATTGAAGACCAGTCCTCTCCTCATCTCAATCAGTTGTGTCCACACTGTCAGATACAAAATTATTAACAAAAAAAAGGTTTTTTTTTCTTTATTTTGTTTTAAAGAGAATCAAGTCGTGAAGTCCATTCTTAGACTTTTATTCATCATGTAATCCCAAACCAGAATGGTCTATGTGTGTCTGTGCACTTGCAGCACACCTTTTCCAAGTCAGAGTGTTTGTTATTTGAGTGACATTGTGCATATGTGCTTGCGAGTAGGTTTGTGTAATGAAGCAGCAGCTTCACTTAACATGTCCCATGCCGGGCGCCTATTTCCACGGAAAATTTCCACTGGAAATCTTATCTCAACTTTAAGTTGGCGCTGCCCTCTCTGTTTGTTCCCCTGTGTGTGCATCTGTGTTTCCACATGTTCATTTCTCCTCTCAATAAAGAGCTGCAATAAGTTGGTGGATGCTCAAATGGAAGGTGGGAGATGGCGCATCTGGTTTTGAAAATGGGTGAAGTGGGACAGACTGATCTATGTCTCTCTCTCTGTTTTTTCTGCTCTTATTCCTGTGGTGTTTTTCTCCTCTAATATTGACCTTTGTGCTGCGTTGTTGTGATTGTCTTGGGGAAAATGTTGTGATTGTCTTGGGGAAAATGTTGTGATTGTCTTGGGGAAAATTGAAAAAAAAAAAGGGCACCTGGTCTGCACAGACATGTAACAGGGTTCTCTTTATTTGTGTGTGTGTGTGAGTACAAATAGCATATTTGAGGAATATCTGACCTTATCCAAGACCAATACAAAATGTCATTGATTAGAGTTATCCCTCAGTACTACAGTAGGCTTTACCATCAGTATGGAAGGTCATGAACACACAGGAAGCACAGCCTTACATTTTTCTTCTGGAAATTGAGTCCTGATTAAAGGACATGTCAGTCGCAATGAGATGTCATTTCACATACTTACACACGCACACGCACACACACACACACATTGACAACTTGGGTGCAGCGCTGCCTTCACTGTCTGATGTATAATAACTAAACAGACTTCCTCTCCCTATCAGTATACTAACACACAGGGGAAGATTTTTTACAATTTTACGTCATCCAGCAGACATTAGAGTTCTGGATTTAAATATTGTTATGATAGTAATAATGTAATGTTAATCTTCTTGCCTCGGAAATCTGGCAGTAGAAAACATCTCCAGTGTCTTGTCAGCTTAGCGGCTAAGAAAGGTCAGATATTGTCTAAAAGTAATATTCAAGAGCATGTGGACAGAATGACTTGTGCTTCAAGAAAAGTCTTCTGTGTGATACTCAACGTCTGAACAAGCGGCTTCTCTGTGTTGTGAGAGTTGCTGCTGCTGAGTGTGCGTATGTTTGTGTGTGTGCGCCAGTGCTCATACTCTATCGACTCTCTCGAATGTCCCTGATTGGAGTGTGCTAGCTAGCTAAATCAGGGCCACCTGGGTCCAGTATCACAGTGTGGATCTCTTATTAGTGGTTGGGTTTCGTTTTAATTTCCACATCTTGCAACACATTTTCTGCACACGCTCAAACGATGGGGTTGTTTTTTGTTTTTGAAGAATAGGCAGACATTTTCACTTGGCATGGCAGAAAAAGCACAGGTGTAACTAGTAACATTAACGATAGCGTTCTTCCCTTCAGCTGTACCAATAACACCAGACCGTGAAGCAACTTGGCTGTGAATTGGGCTCATCAAACTGGATGCAGCCATTATTATTGTACATAATTTACACCTGGGATTTTTTCTGCTATGAGATGTCAAAACATCACACTCCAAATACTGCACTAATTAGAATAATAAAGGTGTAAGTTGTTTTGCAAAACAAATAGCAGAGTAATAGAGAGGCAATCACAGTCCTGGGTGGGTGGGCTGTAGCTGGGATCGGGATCAGACTGATAGAGAAGTGTTAGGTCAATTTATTGTCTCACCCTTTTCAATATGTGACTGCTATGACTGCTATACTCTGACAGATTTTGTTATGACCAGTGTATGGCACTATAATCCCATGCTAAATCGCTGCTGCAGTGTGTGAAAAATGCATGACAATGCACAGACCGGGTACAGTCACTGTTCACCCTGCTCAAACACAGCTCTTCATCAGTTGCCTCCAACCAAGGATGCTCCACCTAGTGGCCAGAAGTGTGCACAAAACCGAAAGTGACTTCACCAAATGAACAATTTACATCTATATTCAATAACAGGGGTTCAGACACACCGTTTTTTGCCCTCATTCTGCAGTGTTGCTTATCCCAGGGTCTGTGTGTACACTGTGTCTGTGTGTTACAAAAAAGATAAATTCCTTCTGTCAAGTTACAAAGCTATAATACTTCAGAGTTTACAATATACAGTGCAGAAACACACTGTACATATACAAAATTCTTGGTGCATACAGTGGCCCAACTAGTTTTCAAATTAATTCATAATCTCAGTAAAGTTGTGAGGATCTTTGGTCAATTTACATGTCATTTACATGACTTGTACATGACCTGCGTTGTGCTGTGTGTGTGTGTGTGTGTGTGTGTGTGTGTGTGTGTCCTTGGGAATCGATCATCCTCCTTCTTCTCTCCATCTCTCTGTGTGCAGGATGTACGATGTAGGAGGCCAGAGAACTGAGCGGAGGAAGTGGATCAGTTGTTTCGAGGATGTGAGGGCGGTGCTGTTCGTGGTGTCACTCAGCGGTTATGACATGACCTTGGTGGAAGACCCCGCCATGGTACAAGCTGTAATCTGCCCCTGCCTCGCAAATGTTCATGCTCTCTAATCTGAGTAGTTACAGACCACATGTTAAGTCCAACCCAGTCCGATTATAGTTTATCCTCATAGATCAAGTTTTAAAGGTGATAAAGTGTCTCCTCTGCACCTCCTCATCTGTCTGATGATGTTATGTTATGTCTTCTCTGCAGAATCGTCTGCAAGAGAGCATGAAGCTCTTCTCCTCCATCTGCAACAACGTCTTCTTCCGCAGCACATCCATGGTGAGAAATTAATCAGTCACCCACATCCTCGGCCTCAGGAAAAAAGATACATGTCGTAAAACAAATTGGATTTTAAAATAACTTAAAGATTTAAAGATTTGCATCTTGATAGTTTGCGGAAATATGGTGTGCAAAGTTCCAGTAAAGAAAAATCAACAGAGCACCATCCATAGAACAAAGAGATTGACTCCTCATAGATGAGCTGTTTCATGGGGGTGTTTTTCAATGGAGGAATCACAAAAGTGCAGCAATGATGTATAATTATCAGTGTGTGTTTCCATGCACGCCCTTTTTAATGTTTCACCAGTGTCTCATCTGGCTGACACCTTGTCAAACTGCACCAAAGCCATAAGAGTTTGTTTAAAGTACCATCTACTGCAGAAGTTCCCATCCTGTTTGGCATGAGACCAATTAAAAGTGTACTCCACCAATTTAGCATTGCACTGATATCACACCGTCAGACAGAGGTCCAATGAGCTTGCTTCTTTTTAACTCCACACCCCCAGAGTTTTTTTCATTTTTGTACTTGTCACCTTTACACCCAATCATAGATAGACACATATGCACATTACTCAAGAGCTGAAATCAGACTTTGATGTGGAAAATCAGCAGAGTTTCCCTTTAAACACAGATATGTTGACTACACTTTACCTGGCATGGGCTATGGGTTTGGTCTTGATGTCGTAATGTCTTTGAGTAAGATGCTGATGCTCGCATTGAGTGGTACTACGGATGTGTATGCAGCAGTGTTTGCCCATGATGGGAATGAATTCCCTACAGAATCACAAATTTTTGAGGGTTACAACATAATTCATAGGATAGAAAAAAAAATCATTTTTTTTTACCTTCTAATACAGAGCATTTAGTTCTCATTGGATCATTCTGCTTTAGTTCAATTATTCACCACTTATCCCAAGATGTTGATTGGTAATTAGCTATAGCTTTGTTTTAAAAGTCATGAGACAAAGAGGTTGAGGCAACTGTGTCCAAACAAAGAGTTCAGTCTGACAGTTCAGTTGGTGGAAAGAGCTAATGGAGGAGAGACAAGCACAAAAAAGGAGGGCGTAGCCTTCCATTTGTTCTCGATGACACCATGAAACAAAAATAACACTAATGCTGTTTCCATACACACAGATCGCAGCCTCAGCCCTTTGTCTCTTAGTCCTCTGTCACTTGTAATTGAACAGCAAGTTGTAATTAGGGGGAGCTTCACTGTGTTTTTCCATTCCCGCTTCTGGTAAATGATCCCATTAATACAACTGTGTAACAAGCTCGTTCAATTTATTCCACTTATCTTGCATTTCAAGCTCTTTAGAAATATAAGTCACTGCGTGTTGATGTGAGCATCAGTTGCTGTCAACTCTGAAACCTTTCACTTTGAACACTTTTCAACATTTGGGATTAGCTTGTGTACAAGAAAACTCAGTGTTTCTGCTTCGATTTAATTAGGATCTTGATGATAAATCAGTTACTGTTGCTCTGTGGTTGAAGTTTCAGTTTTACACCAAAGCGTCTCTTTTTTTTTATCCATAAAAAATTATTGAAGGCTTCATAAGAGCCAAATGAGCAATTAAATGTCTATGTGTGACATGTTTATATACAGGGTTATGTGTGGGCCTGCATGTTAACATGGCTAATTGGCTCATTAAACTAAAGTGTTTAATGATACCTTTTTTAACATGGGAGGGAATTTTTAACCTCCACCTCGATTAACTCTTCACTGTAGATAGTTAGCACTAATTACACACCAAGGTGTTGCTCTGTATCCTGTTCATTGAAAATATGCTCTACCTCATCTCCCCCTCATTATTATCAGGGGGATTTCTGTGTTCGTGTGTGTTTATTTTTTGTGATCAAACAGGCCAGAGAAGTAGGGAACTTGATTGTAGTTTTAATTGGTCAGCTACAAAGCCAAAAGTATCTATGAAATGTGTCGGCAGCTGAGCAGAAATTGAGTTTCGAGGCAGTAAAACAGCAGGAGGACAGACATTTATAACATTTGCAGCTGAGTTTGAGCTCTTTCACTAGATACTACATGAGTGATTGATTGCACACTGACGCATGGAGCGAGGTCATCGATCCGCCATTGTCACCCCATGCTGGTATCAACACAGCTATTGATTTTTGCTTTTTGTATAAATATCTGTAAAGTGACAATAAACGTGAGTATAATGTTTGAAACTGATTTATTGGTTTCATTTTTGTTAGTTATTGCAGTGCTACAGAGTCATGAAATCAAATCAGCATATTCTTCTCATGATCTCTAGAATTGATTTTCTTTTTGCACAGGGGGGGAGGCCTTTTGATTTGTGTTGAGCTTCTCATGCTCTCAGCTGATTGTTTGTTTTGTGTGTGTGTGCGTGCGTGCGTGTATTTGTGTGGTATTATTACAGATTTTATTCATGAACAAGATAGACCTTTTTCAAGACAAGATTTTACACTCTGGACGGCACCTGCGGTTATACCTGCCACAGTTTAAAGGTAGGACTGATGACAGTTACTTATTCGGTCATGGAAATACCATTGCCAATGAACATAACTTTTATACATAAAATTAGGTACCTTTATTAGATACCTGGAAGGGAAATATAAAAAATAAATTATTCATAGGAAAGAAAAATGTCATCTCATTTATCCAGGGCTCTCTATGCAAAATGTCCCAGTTAAAGATGTCAGTGTTTGAGGTCCAAGAATGTTTTTAGGATAAAATATCTCCGTTAATGAATTTGAAAGAAAATTATTTCAGACAAAAAAAAAAACACAACAAAAAACCTCTCCTTCAAAATAAAGGATCAATGTTTTAAACACACACATACTGATATTAGTCTCCCACACAGGCAGAGACACACTGATACTTTATTTTTTGAGTGATGTTTCGTATCCGCTCTGCTCAGGATTTTGCTCCCCCACGTCTCAGTGGGTTCAGCAGAGGCTGTGTCCTCTCTGCTCTCATGCAAATGTCAATATAAAATGCTAAAACTCTTGAGATTGGGGTCAGCCAACAGAGCAAGCATCCATTCACACTGACCTCGGACATAATGACTAGTCTAATACAGTATATATATTGTTCGATGTGCCCCCACAGCCCCAACAGAAGAGCTCATGTGCCCTTTAACTAACATCAGCTTGTGACACTCCAGATGTGTTCATTCAAATTCATCATAAAATGGATGTTGTATAATAGCATTGATTATATAAAAATGATCCAAGACGACCCTGTAACTGTCGGTATATAGGTTTGGTTTTACTTTAGTTTGCATTTGCATTTTTATGATTCTGTTCTATTTTTGCTTCTCTGCTTGCTTAGTGAAGTATATTTACTCAAGTAGTACACTTAAGTACACTTATAAGGTACTTGTACTGCACTAAAGTATTTCCATTTAATGCTGATTTATTCTTATTTTCCCCGATATTTCTAAAGGAACCTTTTTACTCCACTACATTGTACTACTGCTGAACAGTAGCATAAAAACATTTGGGCACCCCGGTTAAAGATTTCTGTTATAGTGAATGGTTTAGTGTGTAGAAGCTGAACTGATCTCCAAAAGGTGTAAAGTTAAAGATGTAAAGTTCTTTTCAACATTTTAAGCAACATTTCACTGGTAGAGGGAGGAAAAGATTTAATAAGATACCAGCAAATTCAGGGAGCAAACATCACACTGTCTGTAAAAAAAGTTGAAGATGAATAGAAGATGGCTTCTACAACAGGAGAATGATCCTAAAACACCTTAAAGCACCACAACAGAATAGAATAGGCACAAGCTGAAAGTTTTGCCGTGGCCCTCACAGGCCCCTGACCTAAACACCATAGAAATTCTGTGGATAGACCTCAAAGAGTAGTACATGTAAGACGGCCCAAGAATTTCACAGAACTAGAAGCCTTTACAAGGGTGACTGTGATACTTGCCAAAGGGGGTGTTACAAGGTACTAACCTTGCGGGGTGCCCAAACTTTAGTTTCAGGCCCTTTTTTGTTTTTTTGGTATTGTGAAACTGCAAAAGATTGAAATAAAGAAGTAATCTTGCTTAGAATATCAAAGATATTACATTTTAACTTAATTTCTTTTTGAAATCAGTTCAACTTCCGGTCACTTGACTATTCATAATAACAGAAATTTTGACCAGGATTGCCCAAACGTCTCCGTGCCACTGCAGTTTATTGGTTATTGTTACAATAAATGTGCGAAGGATCAACCTCACACCAATTTTATGATTGTACTTGTGTCTTTATTTTCCTCCTGAACACAAAAAAAAATCACAATTTCTGTTTTTCAAATTAGCTGAGCATCTTCACATAATTTCCATGTACCAGTGCTTGTTAAACACTGGTCTAATAAACATCTTACCGACAGTTTTTCCGTGTTCTAACGGAGGCAGGTGTTTCACTGTAAAGTGATTCTTCCCTCTTCTCCCTTCCAGGTGCAGACTGTGATGTGGATTCCGCTGCCCGCTTCATCGCCGCCACCTTTGTGTCGCTAAACGCCATGCCCAGCAAACTCATCTACCACCACTTCACCACAGCGACGGACACCTCCAACATCCAGGTCGTCTTCCAGGTGGTAATGGACACGATAATCAAAGAGAACCTGGAGGCAGTGTCGCTTCTGTAACTACCAGCGGAGGTCCGAGCCACCACAAACTGAGACGTCATTGGACACTAAGCCCAGTCGGTCTTTGGCTGTGTCATTTTAAAAGACTAACCTAGCAAAAAAAAAAAAGAATGAGGATCATCTCAGCCATCATCTCAGTTTTCTCTCTTAAGGAGCAGCCTGGGGGCTCTAATGCTCTTTGTCGCATTTCATCCTCAGTGATGCTTGATTTCATGTAGCTTTGAAAGATGGTATTAAAAACATTAAAGGAGGAGGACCACTGGGCCAATCCTTCGTTTTTGGGTTGAGCCTTGAAATGGCGACTTTTGAAACCTTGTGTTAAGGGTACCGGGCATTTATATTTTTGTACTGTGCTATAAAATCAGAAAACGAACAGTGACATTGCATTTCTGAAGACTTTTTATATATGTGCCATTTATTTCCCTCTCTCCTCCTCTTTGTGTGTGTGTGTGGGCAGGACACAGAGGGGGTGAGGATTTACTGTTTGTCCGTTACTTCCTTGGCGAAGGGTTCACTCATGCATACCATCGTGTGTTTTCCACTCATTCATCACTGTGTCTCCACTCTGCACATCCTGTGCGTCACCCTCGTCTAATGAGGCTGTGATCACTGTAAAAGCAGCCTAGTTTGAGTTTACCCTTCCTGAGCTGAAATCATCATCCCACATTCGTTTTAATCTCTGACGTTACTCGTTCTCCTAAGTCTTAACAGGCAGCGATGATGCTGGGAGACTTAATACTGGAAATGGAAAACGTGCATGTGAAGAAATATCCCTGGAGCCTCTGACTTGTGTTTGATTCCCTACTTTCACCTCTGATGATGACGATTGTTGTGATATCTGATGCACACTCAAACACACACTCGCCAACCCTGATTTTGGCATTAACTCTACCATGTGATTTGTGGCATTAACTCAACCAGGGTCTGGCTGTTTTGAAGGTTCCCCTGAGAAAATGACTGTGCTATCACACCAGCTCCTCTCTGATCCAGTAATAATCAAGATATGGAAATGACTGATGTCTGATAAGGATACTGAAAGTGAAAGAAAGGTGGAAAACACCCACAAGTGCCTTATGATGAAGTGCTTTTTCTGTTGTGTAATTAAAAGGCTTCATACTTGTATGAAACTACTACATGTGTATTTTTCCTTCTTGTTCCGGTTTCAGAATAATTCATTGTGTTTCATTCTGTATCTCTACTCTTAAATCTAATAGAACATATTCTCAGATTGTTGTTTTATAGTTTTGTACTTTTATTTATTTGAAAACAACCATGTAAGATGATAAAAGTAAATCAAGGTAGTACTGGATCACTTTTTTTCCTTTTCATCGACCACTAGTTGAATATCTTAAGACAAACCAAGGCCACACAACAAATCACCAGCGTTTGTTCATTTTAATAGATAAAATAAATTAAAGTACTTTACAGGAAATCTGCTCTGCAATCAACTTTCTGGACATTTAATACATTTTGCCAAGGGCGGCTACATTTCTATGGTAAACAGTAAAGACGGGCGGCATCTGGGGAAAAATGGTTTCAACTAATATTTCTCGCACTGATATTTTTTTCGTTTTTTTCTTTTTGATCCTTTCTATGCAACCAAAGCAAAACTGAACAATGTTTGTGATTTTTTTTTTTTAAATAAGAGAACATTCAGAGTCTGCAGCGCTCCATCATCAATAACGATCGGGGTTTCCCTCTGCGCCATCAACCCCGGATCCCCAACAAACTCATCCATCCCTCATTCCTCCATTTTACGTTTCCCCTGGAGAAGCGCCCCCGGGGCTCGGTGGAGGACGAGGACTTTCTCCGCCGGTCCGACCGGGACTCATGCGGACAGGCAGTCCAGGGAGTCCAGCGTAAGGAAGACGTCCGCCTTGCACTGGAAGGTGCCCGTGCCGTCCCGCATCAGCTCGCAGCTCTTCAGGTTTGGAGAGATGTCCTTCACGCAGATGGCCTGCAGGAGGTGAGAATGAACGAGGAGAAAATTTAAAGTTTCAGCTTGTAGTAGTTTTATTCAACTCTTCCGCCACTGCCAAATATAGCTGGGACTTAGAAGGCGCATCACGCCGACCTCACACGCTTACATTTCATTTATCTGTAAACGAAGAGCCAAGTTCTTGGGGTTATTTCGATTTACAGACATATCAACATGAATTGCGGTGGACTGTCCCTTATAGATAAATCCTATATTATTTCCTTTATTCGGGTGTTTTCATCAGGTAATGATAAGTTCCAATACAGAAAAGTTATGTAGTTAACGATAGTTTAATGCTGCTGGCTGCGCTTTCACCTGCAGTGTCCACCGCTTTGCGTCTTTACGCACGAGTCGTGCAATCTCTACAGTTTGGATCTCAACAGCGTTTGTCCTCGTCGTCTTGATGAAGGCAAAAGTAACAAAAGTAAAATCTAATCCCTGTCAAATCTTTGTTCACATGAAATATGTCGAACTTTTAATACTTACGCATCGCTCCAGCTCTTGTGGTGCTGAACGGAAAGCACCTTTTACGCGCCTCTTCCTAATTTTAACCACAGTGTAAAAAAGGAATAAAGTTCACAGTATCAACACTGTACTTACCATGCTCTTGAGGATGGAGATCTGCCTGTTAGACTCTGGGATCACGTTGTTACCTGGCGTCTCCGCGCTGTCTATCAGCGTCTCTTCAGAATCGGACCTGCGGACGTAAGGCGACCTCCTGATACCGGACAGCAAACCGGAGGCGCGGCCCACAGAGTAGTAACTGGGCCCGGTCGACTGCTTGTACCAGGACTCGACTGGATGGCAGGAAATAATCAGAGACACTCCGACGCACACCACGGCGAACCTGACCGACCTCTGCATGTCTGGAACGAAATCTTCGCCCTTTTTTTACGCAAAGGAAACCAACAGCGCGTCTCTGTTCTCTCTCAGTCAGCGGTCGACTCTGTGCTTGTTGGCTGTTTGAGAAACTTTCTCGTGCTTATATAGGCTGTCTGGGCGACGTTGTCGTGACCCAGGACGTTCGTCAAATCAAAACCGAGGTGGGCGGATGATGATCCGTCTTTATGCAGGAGAGAAAAAAGACCAATCCGAATCGATTCATTTTTCGTGGTTTGGGGGCGCCATGGGAGGGGTGGCGTGTGTGTGTGTGTGTGTGTGTGTGTGTTAAAGAGTATGAGGTTAGAAACACATAGGGATGCCAGTCAGTCTTCCACTAACGCCTGTGAAGTAAACGTGAGATGGATTAAAATCAGTGGACCAAGATAGACATTGACGCAAGTGAAATCTCAAAGATCTGGTGTGACAGATAAGTGACAAACATTATAATTTTAAAATATCCTGAATGTCCAAAAACACTGTATGCAACGGTACATGTAACAAAAGGTGCACAACAAAGCAGAATCAATGTGCATGGCTTCAAAAGACTTAAGCATGAGTGAAAATGGACAAAGTAGAAGTAAAAAGATGTGCAGTTCAATAATCATGAGGGAATAATCGACTGATCCAAATTGTGTTAAGTTTCATCAGCTTTCTACATGGACGGACTGCGAATGAGTGTCACTTCAAAGTGGAGCTCTGAGGGAAAAAAGGCCTTTATCAATAAAAACCCTTTTCCAGATTGATTTACCAACCTCACCGTTCATGCCTCAGGAACTCCACCAAGTCTGCAATCAGCTGATCAATAGAACAACAGCAGTGATGGCGACTAAAACACAAAGAGATGCATCTACATCTGTTCAGTTAAATAATAACAGAAACAGTTAAATGTCATGTAATCATGTTGCCTATTGATGAAACAGGGTTATGAGCGGGTCTGGATGATGGGAAAAGGTACCTTAAATGTATAGAAGCAGATAAGAAAGGCCACTGACTGGAATGATGAAATTATCCAGTAACATAAAGACAAAGGATACTATACTGAAGACATTTTTAGGAATAAAGACAACTTAAATTGTGTTTATTTTTGAGCTTTAAGCAACATGAACATATAAAAATATAAAAACTAATAAACATCTTTTATTTTTATAAGATGGATGTTTTCATGTACACAGACATCATGTCAATCAGGATGAGAAAAGTACCATTACAGTCCATCAAAGTCCATTGTAGAGTGGTCTGCAGTGTGGCTCCAGTTTGTCCTCCATGACATAGTCTGGTCCACAGACCCAGGGGTCTCCCGTCTCCCACTGCCACTTCTGCAGACTCTGCCTTAGGCTTTCCAGCACGGTGCGGTAGGATGGGTCTGATATCAGGTTCCTGGTTTCCAGTGGGTCTGTTCTGTGTCAGTGAAGCATTTGTTAATATTTAAACAGGACAAATAGCCTCAGGGCAATAGCCAAGATTTAAGAAATACTTATTATAACTCCTAGCTTGTTACTTTGCCCCAGCTATTTAGCATTTATAAGAACCACATCAAAATTAATCTAATGGTTTATAACACTCTACACATATTGTAGATGTGAACTGCTAGAAGGGCTTATTCATGTATTTGTCAAAAACTATAAATCCTCCTCCGTACACTGGTAAATGCCTCCATTTACCATTGCACAGAGGAGGATTTATAGTTATAAATGAGCCTCTTCATTTATAGACACATAAAAAATGACGATAATCTAAAAAACCTTTGTAATAATAATATATTTTCTAATGATATAGAATTATAATATATCTTTATAAAATGTGTTTGTGGGAGAAGTTATAATTGTTGACAAATACTGTACTTCAAAGTGTCCTTATGTCTGTGTAAGACTCCATTATATTGCCATTTATTAAATGTAAAGATCCTGATTAGAAATGTTAAACAGGGAACACAGCGTTAGGTGTTACCAGATTTTTTTTTATTGTGATGAATGGTAATGGAAAATCAGGTTAAATTTGCAAGCAAATGGCTTTTGAAAGCCAATAAATGTTTTAAACAAAATACTTGCAATCACTTCTTATCTTCTATTATCCTTCGTTAGTATTACAGGCAAAAAAAAAGGCCAATCTTATTAAGTGGAGAGGTAAATGGTGTGAGTATGAATCACAGATTACTCTTAACGTAGATCGGACTCAGGGTGCGTCTCTGCTCTTTACGACAGAGATGGTATTCCTGCTCCTTCTATTATATCACAGTCAAGCAGAGGAAGCAACAGACCCAACTGATGATTTTAACTAAGGATTAATTAATATTCCAGCTATTAATTTGATCACTCTGTCATTTAGTATATAAAATGTCTGTGAATAGGTAAAATTGCCTATTTTCGCAATTTCCCAGAATGTCTTCAAAAACCAACAGTCCATTACTCAAAGTCATCTAAAACAGAGAAAACCAGCACATTCTCACATTTGAGGAGCTGCAACCAGAGATATTTTACCTTTTTCCTGCAGTTCCTCCATTTTTCCTCTTATTAGGGAAAATTGGGCATGGCAGGGGATTTTTTTGTTTTGTTTTGTTTTGTTTTTTTTTAGGAGAATGCCGAACATCAGCAGGAGAATCACACATTTCCCCTTGTGAATATTAATATTTGTTTTTGTTTTAGTACAATTTCTGTCCCTTACTACTTCAGTTATTGAGCATTTCACCTCAATGTCTCAGGTGCATCTCATTTCTATCAGTGTATCTTGTAATGTTGGCCAGGTGTTGGAAGTACTCTGCTTTTGAGAGCTCGATTTCAACTCATGCAGCAAGAGCCCCTCTAACTTACTAAAGTTTTATCTGGGGATCATTGCTGAGAACATTTTCCTTCTCCTAAGCTGACAAAAATATGAAAAACACTGAAATAACGTAAGCGTTAGCGGCAGCTGTAACCGACCTGGAGTCGTACAGCTCCCAGCGCTCTCTGTAGTAATACTGCTCCAGGCTTTTGAACCAGTGCGTTGGCTGACTCAGCCTGGTGCGGTTAAGCAGGTCCTGGAAGGTGGGTGACACGTACAGGTCCTGGTCGATGGGGAAGGGCATGCGGTAGTGCAGGTTGTGGAGAAGGTGGTATGCCCCCTGGTGGACAGAGCGGGTTGGGTAGTACATGGTTACCTGAAATCAAAATGACAGTAGAGCAGTCAAGGCCCTTTGCTTGACTCTTCCATGAAAGTCTGCTTCTAGCAGTCAGCGGCATTGACATCCCGTTTGAAAGCAGTGACGCTCACAGACCTCATGGAGGGACTGGCTGGCATAGACCGTGTGCCAGTGGCTGGGCTCGGTGACCAGAGCAGGCAGTAAGGAGCGACCGGTGAGGTGGACCGGGGTGGTGGGGCTGCCGGGGAGGCTGTAGGACGGGTAGGGAACAGAGAACCAGTCCAGAATGGTGGGAGTGATGTCTGCCAGAAAAAGGGTGGCAGAAGAAGAGAGAAGGCAAGACAGACAGTGAGGAAATAAGGTAACGACTACACCACCTGCAGTTCTTAAATAATGAACTCCTAATTAGTTTCTGCTCTTTCGCAGTGTATACAGAGGTGCATCTGTTCAAAGGAAACCAAGTATCTTTGATTATGTTAAAATTTTCATACGTATTTAAGGATTTATTTTTTGGTTGAAGAAAATTCTCCCATTTTTTAAGACCAATAAATCATTTTAAAGCCCATTGCTTTGTCTGACAATTGTATCATAACAAAGCAAAAATAAATAAATTTAAAAAAAAAAATCAGGGCCGTTCCTTTAATGAAAAGCTGAGAGATACACAATTTTCAAAGGATAGTGACACATATTTATGTTAATATCGTGTATTTACTGTTCACAACCACAAGTTATATTAAATACTTGACATGATACAAATCATCCTGTTTGTAATGTAATGTTTGTAATGTTTTGTAATTATCTTCTCCACACATTTATATGACAGCTGTCTCTGCTCTTTCTGTGTTGTTACCATTGTTTTAATTGGTGATATTTTCATATTTACATTTATTGCTACCTGCTGAGGGGATTACTTTCAGTTTGTCCTATTTGCTCTGAGATCTGTTGTCGGAGCATCATTATTAAGTCTCCCTCTGTTGGCTGCTTTATGCACATCAGACAAACACACTGACTTCCTGTTTGTTCATGTGTGCCAGTGGTTCCTAGCCCACTGGTGTAAGCACTAAACTTGAGTCTGCTATGTACACTTAGGGCACAGCAAGTGGCTGGCCTATGGTTTTGTTTTTGTTTTTTTTTTTTCAATCAGAAATTCTCGGTCTCTGTTTCTCACCTAGAAGACTGACATAGGCCTGGCTGGTGTCTCCCCATCGCTCCCTGTGTTCTGGAGAGGACACCAGCATGGGTTCTGCCGTCCCGGAGCGATACAGATTGGTTCTGCCATTGGGGAAGGGGATGCCGTTATCTGAGCTGTAGATGACCAGAGTGTCATTCTCATAACCAGCATCCCTGAGCTCCTGAAGAACTAATCCAATGCCTGTAGAGGAAATTTACACCAATCTAACTTAGTTTTTTACAATAATAGCTTCTCTCCATCCATTTCTTCTTGTGTTACGTGCAGGTGTTGTTACACACCCTGATCCAGCCTGCTCACTGTAGTGTACTGTGCAGCCAAGTCAGCTCGTGCCGCAGGGGTGTCTGGCACAAAAGGAGGAACCTGATGTACAAAAGATGAAGACAGACCAGATAAACATGTGTTATGATTAATGAAATATATCAAACTCAGTAGATGATACTGATGGAAGCTAGATTTATCTCTCATATTCAACAATGATGATCTATTTCTTAAGAGGATTAGAAGCTGAGGGAGAGAAATCTGCCAGTTGTGTAACTTTAAAATTTCTGCACCTATTTTTCATTTTTTGAGGCTGTAGAAAGCTGATGTTATGATACAAGAAATATCTTAAAATACGGAGTTGTATTATTGTAAAAACTGATCCTTGTCATAGAATGCCATAGGGATTTTTTTCCTACATGTAACTGTATAAAATCTTTATATCACTGACCTTTACTTGATCGGGTGTGTAATATTGTGGTGTCCAGTCAGGTATTCTTCCCATCCCCATGTCACCATTCCCAAACTTCTCACAGAAAGCTCCATACTGGGGCTGGGAATGTCCACATCGGTGGGTGTCATGGAAGGCAACATAGAGGAAAAACGGTCTCTCTTCATCTCTTTTATCATCACTGTCTCCTTTATTTCCTTTTTTCTTTTGCCGTCGCTCAATTACTTCCTCTTTATGGGTCTGGAAAAACTTGCGGACCAGGAGTTTGATGCGAGTGATGTTCCTCCCCACCTGAAGGACAGAGCTGTTCTCCTCTGTGTAGGCAAACTCAAAAGGGTATACAGATCCTGGACCAACATGCTTCTTCCCAATTATACCTGTATAAATGAAAGGGTAGTTAAAAAAAGCAAGGGTTTGTGTGAGTGTAGACTTGAGACAAACTGGTCTCTTTCATTTACCTGTGTGTACATTAGCCTGGCTGAGGAGCAGTGGCAGACTTTGTACGCCATCAAATGAGTTAAAGTGGTGGACCCCCTGATGAAGCCCGTACATGCCGTTCTGATGCTGAAAGCAGATGACAAACACAACTCAATACTGTATGCTTGTGAACAAATAAGAGGTAACCCTGAGTGTGTGTGTGTGTTTTACCTGCGGCAGGCCAGTGAGGATAGTGGAACGGCTGGGGGAGCAGCTGCTGACTGATGTGAAGGCGTTGCTAAACAGCAGGCTGCGCTGGGCCAGAGAGCGCAGATGGGGGGTGTGGACCACAGAGTTGTTATACACTTCCGTCTCAAAACCTGCATCATCAGCTGGAGGTGGGAAAACACAGGGACTCTTCACCAAGTGTGTGCGAGGACTCTGCACCCAAATAAACCCCATCCTATGGTACTCAGATGTTACACTACGCTGCATTACACTGCACCACATTCATGAATTCAAAAGTAAATATTCAAAAACTGTTGAAGAATCCAACTCACTATCTTTTTTTTCAATCACTGATGAATTCATCAGTGATTTATAAATAAAGCACGAAGCATAAATTCTTGTAACTGATCACTTTGACTTTTTATAGTAATATTCTTGCAAATAAAGAATAAAGAAAACTCTTCACATTAGTGAAAATAAACTAAGTTTAAACTTTATTATCTATCTGTTCAAAGTCTCCAGTTGTGCTGGGCTCTTGTGAGCAACGCTGCAAATCAGCTAGCAGGATTGCCCGAGGCTATATTAGATTTTTATACTATTCTTACATCAGTCAGATCAGTCATCTTCTTATCTATTTATTTGCTGTTCTTTCACTTACAATTAGCACGCATACATGTCATATGCTTGTGTGTATGTATTGATTTATGCAATTACTTTTCCTTTGCACAAAGTCTGTGCAAACCATTTCATAGAGGCACAATATGTATTGCTATGGCCCAAAGGGGATATTTCTATCACCCATGTTCAATAATATTTTATGATTCCAAACATTAAAAGTGATCACACACAGCAAAATACTTTTCACATCAATAGATTAAGCACTTCGATTTGTGAGACCTTTCATTTGCTGGATTAGCCCAAACCATCCATACTGGAATATTACATTAGAGCATATACAATGATAGGACACTCTGTCTCTTGATATAAATGGAGTGGACAAAATAATAGAAACAGCACTCAGTATAGCAGTCAATCAAAAAACGGAATATTACAACGGAGACGAGGGTTGGGATTACTGCAGTACTGCTGTGTCCAGTGCTTTAGTTTTGGCTTGGCGTCTGTCTCAGCATCACAATTCCTCCTGTCACGTTCATGAGCCAGCTACGGTCTTTGTAAGTGCCGCGTTTTCACCGCTGGACAGATGTGTAAACATTCACTCACCGATTATCAGAAGGACATTTCTTGTCTTTGCCTCCCCGGTGCAACAAGACGCCAAGATGAGACCAAACAAGTGCAGTAGCATGATGACCACGATGATGATGATGATGATTAGCTATCCGCACTGTTTTTTTTTCCAAACCTCGGCTATTCTTTAAGTCCTGGGTCGATAAGTATGTTCTGGTTCGGCTCCGACACATCTGAACGGACCCTAGACTGGGTCCGGACAAGCAGATGAAGTGACTGGCAGAGCCCCAACCCGGCGGGGCCCCTGGGAACCGTGGACCGGGACGAACCTCGCCTCTCGCTCCTCGCCCTCTTCCGGCAACCTGCGGTCACATGACGGGGGGTCACGTGACGAGAGCGCGAGCCGGAACCTCGGTCTCGCGCCTGGTCGGTGGACGTGGTCTGGGTAAAGGGAAGAAGACTCAGACAGACATGAGCTGAAAATCACTGCAGAGCCAGAGGATCAAACCGGGTGAGACTGTCTGCTCTTCTCTTCTGGTGACTTTCTACTCTCCTGTGTCGGTTTTCTCCTCCAGGCGAGACTCGTGTGTTTTTCTGTCCTTTTCTATTCTGCTGAGATGTTTCTATTCTGTTCTGTTACATTAGACTTTGTTGTTTCTATTCGCTTCTTCTCTATTCTACTCAGTTGAGTTGTTTTTCTGTGTTGTTCTATTTGATTTTTTTTCCTTTTTATTCTAATCTAGTGTGTTGTTAATATTCTATTCTATTCCTTTCTATTCTATTCTATCTGTGTTGCATTGCACTATATTCTGTTGATTTTTGTTCCATTTTCAGAGCTTCTATTCTATACAGTAGTATCCCAATAACTTTTGTTCTGTGTATTCTGCTCTATTCCAGTCACACGCTAACTATTGTATTTAAATTATTCTTGCTCTTTCACTTTGTCATTGCAACATTTTATTGCTTAACCAATTTTAATGTTAATGTCAATATTAGAGTCTTGGAAGCCAGCGGGAGATAAATAAAATATAACACCATCAGTGTCTGTTACTGGCAGTTCACATAACAGAGGGATATTTGTTGGAATGTTCCTTTACCAGGGGGTTTTATTTTTTGTAGGAGACTGTGGGATAGTCACTGGTCAGAGACAAATATGCAAAGTACTGACCTGTCATATGATCATAGCATGATTATCAGGCCCTAAAAGCTAGATAAGGTCAAAGGTCACAGAACAGACAAATATGTGTCTATCCTTGAATAAAAAACTAGACAAAACCTGTTAAGAGATGTCTAGCAACTTTGTCATTGTCTATAAGACCTTGAAGCATGCAGATAGTTGACTTCTGTTGTTTTGTTGTTGTTTTTTTCTATTTCACACAGATCACGGCATGTCTCTGAAGATATGGCCCCCCACTCCCTTAGATCTGCTGTGTTTTTGTCCAGAAAAATGCACGGACGAACAGACACATGCATCTGCACAGAGCACCTCTTTGTTGTGCTTTCCTGAATTGTCTCCCTGTGGAGGAAGACTACTCTCAGGAGGAAAAGCCAAAGCCCCGGAAACCAAGCAGCACTTCCCAAAAGCCAGTGAGTGACATTTAAAGCAGAGGACAAAACTTACTAGCTCTGTGTAAGGCTTTTTTCTGTAATCAGCCTTCTCATGAACAAATTTGAACTTTTAAACATTTCTTTCTGCACTCACAGCTGTCTCTTTATCCCTTCTGCCACCCTCCTCCTCTCCAGGTTCCCCTTCCCCACCTCTAACCTTTCCCATACGACGGACCAGCCTCCAATGAGACGAGTGGCAGCCCAGGGCCGCTGCTCCTATGGCACCCTGAAGGCCTCGCTGCCTGTCCTCTCCCGGCTGCCCAGGTAGAAGCTGAGGTGGCTTCAGATGGACCTGCTTGCGGGCCTCACCGTCGTGCTGACGACTGTCCCGCAGGCGCTGGCTTACGCCGAAGTAGCCGGCCTCCCTGTGCAGGTGAGTCCCCGCTCGTTTCGTCTGAGGGTTCATCTTTTGATATCAGTTTTCATTTAGCTGTGCTGTATAAATCCTGCCCGTATGTACACGTCTGAAACTGAAACTTACAGACAAGCTCTCCCCCCTTTCCCCCTTCAAATGAATGTGAAAACCAATTCTGCAAAGTGAAGATCAAAAGTAACAAAAAGCAAAACACATATTTGAGATGAGGGGGACTTTAAACCTGAATGAATTCATCGTTAGTTGCACATCTATTCATCCTTTAGTCTAAAAGGATTTCCCTCCTCAGTACCGGCTCTACTCTGCCTTCATGGGAGGTTTCCCCTTCACCCTCCTGGGGACTTCTAAGGACGTGACACTGGGTCCCACGGCCATCATGTCCGTCTTGTGTTTCTCCGTGGTGGGGGGCAGCCACACCGAGCCGTGCTACTCAGCCTCCTCTGTGGACTCATCCAAGCTGTAATGGCATTACTGAGATTAGGTGGGGGGAGCCGCTGAGGTCGTGTGGAAACCTTGGGAAACCAGTTTTGGTGGTTTTCTGAATTTAGTCAAAACTCACGAGACAAGTGGAGGAATTTTTAGCAAAATAAGAGTAAGATTTTCTCCACACTCTGACACATTATTTTGACCTGAATTTGGAGTGAACACTATGTCGAGACCTGACGTAACAGTATTATTATATTAAAAAAAAATGTTGTGACTAAAATGTCCTGTGCAAACTGACAAAGTTTGAGGGAGAGATTTTGAGAGATACCAACAGGATATTAGTTAGCAAGTTCAGGAAAGTCACCACCACATCCAGAACTTCCTGTGCTTAACCACGCACGGTTTCTATGAAATCAGTGGATCTCAAACATGCTTTTATTTTTGCTCCAAGGTCATGGCTCTGTAAATTGTTGATTGCCTTGGTCGTCTTGGGCAGGCTTCCTCTTGGACTTCATCTCCTTCCCTGTAATAAAAGGCCTCACTTGTGCTGCTGCAGTAACCATCGGCTTTGGTCAGGTCAAGGTGAGAGCGCACGCACATCACATGTGCATACACACATCTACAAACCCACTAATTGCCAGATAATGATAACACTCAGTAGAAACTCCACTTTCACATTTGAAGTTTATAGACCCAGCGTTCTCATTACACACTTTTTTTGTTCAGCTGGAAAATGTCCAACGATAGATTTTCTCGATTAAAAATGTATTAATCATTATTCCTCATTTTCTAAGTAAAAATGATGAATAACGATTGACACATCTTCAAAATAGCTGGTGATAGATTTTCTGTTGATTGATTAATCAGCTCTAATGTGAGGATTTTCAACATTTTGTTTGTCTTTTCTGATAGTAAACTAAGTATCTCTAATTTTTGGACAGCTTCTTGGAAAAACAAGCAAGTTTCTGATAATGCCTTGGCTTTCAGGAAATTATTATGGTTAATTTTATGACATTTTATAGACTAAACCGTTAAATGATTACTTAAAAAAATAACTGTCAGTTTAATCAACAATGAAAATAATAGCTGCATCCCTACAAATGTTTATTTTTTCTCTGTTTGTGCAAAAGAAAAGAAAAATGAGGACATATTTTTAGATATTTTAAACAAAAAAATATTGATGAAAGTGGCATCAAGTATTCAGTATCAGGTGGTTGTTACATCAGGATACAGTTTGTACAACAGTCAGGTCTGGTTTATATGATGGCAAGAGTGCATACCTAATTTTCTGATTTAGGATCAGCATGTTGATGTTAGATCCGGCTTAAAGAGGGAACCAATTTAGCAGTGGATTTGTGTCAACAATTTCTTATATATAAAGCGAGATTATGTAACATTTGGAAGAAAATTCATACATTCTTGCTCTTTGCACACCCTTGTGTATTTCATACTCTTCATTTGCTTGTCTTATTCTGCCAAACATAGAAATGGATAGAATGTAATTAAAAGAGGATTTTGATGGATTTGTGTTTGCTAACTTAGTTTTTAGTTACTGTTTCTATCTAAAGAGCGAAGAGTGTTCACCCAGTGTGTTCATGATTCGACCAGATTTGCTATTTGTTGATGGTGTTAGCTGATGTCAGTCCTGTTGCTTCTGTTTGTAGCATATTCTGGGACTTCAAGACGTTCCTCAACAGTTCTTCCTGCAGGTTTACTACACCTTCTACAAGATCCCAGAGGCCAGGATAGGTGACGTGGTCCTAGGTCTGCTTTGTCTCGCACTGCTGGTCATGTTGATGTTTATGAAGACGAGTCTGAGCTCTGACGACGCGCCCCCCTACTCCAGACTCGCCAGGAAGCTAGTGTGGGCTGTTGCTACCAGTCAGTACCTGTGTGTGTGTGTGTGTGTGTGTGGTTGTGGTTGTGAATCTATCTGTCCTCTCTCTAAGCATATACAGTGATGACACTGGTTCACTCTTTCAAAGAGTTACTTGATACCTACTTTTCTGAAACTTTCCCTTTTTTTCCTGTGTGTCCTTGTTCCTATCTGTCTTGGTCAGTGCGTAACGCTCTGGTGGTTGTGGCTGCATCCCTCGTAGCATTTTCCTGGAATGCTTATGGTCATCACGTGTTCACAATCACTGGGGAAATTTCCCAGGGGCTCCCGCCATTCAGGCCCCCACCCACCTCAGATACCACAGCCAACGGCACCATTGTCTCCTTTGGAGAGATTGTAGAAGTAAGGAGGAAAGTGAGGGGCCAGTAAAAGCATAAAGACAGTGAATATTTTTAGTGAAATGATTGATTTGCAATTTTCACTTCCCAAAATCTCTCCACTTCTCTAAGAACCGACTGATTACCCAGTCTTGCACTATACATTTTTTTTTTTGTGCAGGGCTTTGGAGAAGGGCTTGCAGTTATTCCTTTCATGGGTCTTTTGGAGAGCATTGCTATTGCAAAAGCTTTTGGTAAGTGTTTGTTGATATGGCTGTAATCTTGCCAATGTCGGTCTATCTGTTGGTCCACCACTTTAACCTAGACTGAGATATAACAGGCACTGGATTGATTACCATGAAATTCGGTTCAGACATTCATGGTCCCCAGAGGAAGAATCCTCATTACTTTGGTGATCCTCTGATGTTTCCTCTTGTGAAACCATGAGGTTGACATTTGTGGTTTTGACTGAGATGTCTCGAGAACTATTATATGGATTGGCATGAAATTTGGTGCGGAGCTGAGATTACTTTGATGATTCCTTTTTAGCTCCATCTCAGGTCAAAACTCCAGTTCGTCCAGTATTTTGGTTTACGAATAAATGCCTGGAACCAACGATATTCCCATCAGCCTCAGCCGTATGACATCAATGATTATTAGCAAATGTTAACATGCTAACATGCTAAATCAACATTGTTTTTAAAAAATGTAATAACTGCTGATGTTTAGCGGTTATAAAACATTATAATTGCTAACCATCAGCATGTTAGCAGGTTGTAGATTTTTTTCAGCTCTTTCAACAAATTAAAATGAGTCAAAGTGAGTTAATGCAAACTTATTATTAGAAATGGAGGTCTTACCATTTTAAAAGCACTTTTCTAAGACATTACACCAGCATTTGAATCAAGGCAGCTAAAGAATGAGTGTTTCATCATACTGTCAGCTGATGTTAACTTCCTGTTTGTCCTCAGCCAGTCAGAACGACTACAGGATAAATGCCAACCAGGAGCTGCTGGCAATTGGAGTCACTAACATCATGGGCTCCTTTGTGTCAGCCTACCCTGTTACTGGAAGCTTTGGGAGGTTTGTGTGTGTGTGTGTGTGTGTGTGTGAAAGAGAGAGACGGAGAGATCAAATGTCAAATACTTATAGTGTCATGTTTTGTCTTCAAATCCAGAACAGCGGTGAACTCCCAGACCGGGGTCTGCACTCCAGCTGGAGGCATCATCACCAGTGAGTCCTGACTCTTTCAGCTTTCACTTTATCTGTCGTCACTCTCTTACTCCCTCCTGTGGTGGTCTGTGATATCGTATTTTATCTCCACGTCCCCTCAACCTTTCTTTGCTGCTTTTTCCGTTTCTATCACCTCTGCAGAAAATCTAAGTTTCGTCATGGAGGAAGACGTCTTAAAGAAAACAGATTACACAGGTTTTTAGCAGACATGACAGATTAAAAAACAACAAAAAGAAAAATTAATCTTAAAAAAAGACAGCCCTGCATGTTAGCATAGGCAATTTATGTATTAATTTTTCAAAAATTAGAAATAGAGTATATAGACAAAAATTATGAATAGTAATTTGGCCTTTGTTTTTTACAGTCAACCACCTCTCCACAGGCTCCAACCATGAATATGTTCATCACCCATCAAGTCACAGAAGAACAGAAAGACTTTGTGTGATCACCACATAAAGTGCTGTTCCTGTAGATGGTGTAATACAGTGTAGTCGCTGTTACATACTGGTATATTTTTACTTTTGCGATGCAATCAAACCTCACATAGCAGTCTTCACACAAACACAGACAATGTCTATTTATTTATTTTTCAGTTTTAAATCAGTTTCTGCAAGCAATCTTTTAAACATTTTTTTAAGACCTTGTATTCTCTGCTTTCCTGTTGAGTTTGTACAGTACATGTTTCTAAGTTTGGAAATGAGAAATTCCTCTTAATTTCACCTTCTCTCTGTGGGTTTCTGCAGGTGTGATTGTGTTGCTTTCCCTGGCATTCCTAATGCCGGCCTTCTACTACATCCCCAAAGCTTCTCTGGCTGCTGTTATCATCTGTGCGGTAGCTCCCATGGTGGATTACCGTGTTGTGGCTAAGATGTGGAGGATACGCAGTAGGTGTTCGCTCAGTTTTTTTACTTCAGTGTTTCTCACATGTATCTGTTCGTTTATCTGAAGCCCGGTGCTCCTGTGTCTTCCACAGAGCTGGACCTGCTGCCTTTTGTAGTGACATTCTCAATGAGTTTCTGGCAGGTGCAGTACGGCATCATAGGAGGTGTAGCCGTATCTGGAGCCCTGCTGCTGTACAACACTGCCAGACCCCAGATAAAGGTACCATAATTAACTGGATATAAGTAGAATTACTAAAAGTACTGTTTAGGTGTCCAAATCATTTGATCAGTACCAAACCAACCAGAGCACCAAACAGATTTCAACATGGAGTTAGATTTATGATACAGTGTGGCTTCATCAGGGCTGATGCAGGCTGCATCTGGTAACAAAACATGAGTGTACTGGGTTCAAAGTGATGCTATGCAATAGGCCCACTGTATTGGTTGATCGAGGGTATGGGAAATATAATGATGTTGCCACGTGTCATTGCCGTGAGACTTTAGCAACTGCTCAACCACAGGAGATTTTTCTATAATGCTTTATACTAATAGGTATCCCTTATCCCTTATTTTGCAAATGTTGAGCAAAGCCCTTCTCTAAAATGCAATACTAGATTTACAGAACTTCTGCTTCAGTTCCTCAGGTATGGTTTTTCAGGGATTGTCTTACTCCACCTTGTTCTTTAACAGTAAAACCCATGTGTCTGCTCTGACAGTATGTGCCTATCGTGTGCAGGTGTCTGATCACGGTGTACTGGTGATGGAGTTGAGCAGTGGACTCAGTTTTCCTGCCATAGAGTATCTCAGTCACATCATGCACACCCAGGCTCTGCAGGGTAAGGATTTGTTTGCTAATCAGTCTCTGTTTAGGGGACAATTAAATGCGTCTTGTTTCACCGCCTCCTCTCTTTCAGTTTTTCTTGTCATTTACTCTGCCGTCTTTACCCCCTACCTGCCCCCCAGTGTCTCCTCCGCGGTCAGTGGTCCTGGACTGCCATCACGTCAGCAGCATAGATTACACAGTGATCAGCGAGCTCAAGGACGTGCTGAGGCAGTTCAAACTACGGGACGTGCGGCTGGTCTTTTCCAGATTGCAGGTATGATTGTCTTTTATTTTGGGCCAGAGTTCAGTTCTTATAACGACACAACAAAATAAATAGAATGTTTGTCTCGCTCTCTTTTTCCCACACACTCCTTCAGCCCTCTGTTCTCGAGGTTCTCCTAGCAGCTGATCTGCAGGACCTCAGGTACACGGACACTGTGGAGGCGGCGCTGCCGATGGCGTCAGGGGACCTCGTTGATCACTGACACAGAAACTGTCCAATCGTGGGACGGAAACAATGTAGCAACAACACTAATCAGTGACATTCACGTCTGAGATTATTGGGCTGTTATGATGTTAAAACGGGAGCAGCAACCTCCATTTATCGTCAAGTGAGCAGCAACTGCCAAGTGATGTCCCCCTTTCTCCTGTCCCAGGAAAGTTTTGCACTGAACTTCTGCCAAGTTTGAATCTGGATATTATTGTGGAATCTCCCAGATTACAACACTACTCTATGATTGTACAAAACATGGACCAGACATCTAATAGTGTTTTTTGTAGGGTTTTATATGCTTTTGAAGAACATTTAATGTTTTACGTTCCCACGAATGAGGAGATAATGAGAGAAGTAATATTACTGAAATATGTGTTTTTACTAACATCCCCTCTGTTATCCCTGTAGGACTGAAGGGGATAGGTATGCTGCCAGAGACCAAATCTGAATTTACAGAATAACAATTTACACATCAGTTTGTTGATTAATGCATCACAAGCACAGTAATTAAATTATAGTACAAACCCAAATCCTCACATTTATAATAGAATTTTTTCGTGAATAAAAATTTCACATTTTTATTTGTATGCATGTGTGCATGTGTGTGTCTTTGCATGCAGAAATGTGAGGTAAAACAATTTTTAACTTGAACCGAACACTCGGCTCAAGGATACGGCAAGAAAGAGTGTGTGAACCCTTTGAAATGATCAGGTTTTCTCCACTCCCACAGCACAGCCACAGACACCCGATGGAGCAGATTTAGTATTTGAGGGATAAACTCTTAATAAATGACCGCGGGGGCTTTTCTCAGAACTTTTTTTTTCATTGTTTTCTTATAAAGAAATACTTAAAATTTGTAACCAAATTTTTAGTGGCTTTAAGACCTCTGCCGGTATAACTTTGGAGAGGAAAACTGGTGGTGGTGACATCCACACTACATGGCTAAAACCAAAAGGACTCTGGTCAAGAGACTTTGTGAACACCAGAACAAAATCGACCAGGATTCAGTGCCGAGTGTAGAGAGATTAAGAAGGACATTCACATTTGACAACACAGACAGGCAGGACAGACAGACAGGGACGAACTTCACTACCATATGCCATCACCAAGGCAAGTCCAGTAAAAAAGCAACTTTTTATGACAAAAATCAATACTCCCACTCACGTCCAGTGCTATTCTGTCCCCATGTTATGATGTTTTGAGTATGTGGCACCTTCCAAGTGTTTCATCCAATGTACTCTAATACACCCTGAGAGGTACTCAAACAAACAACACCACAACAACAACAATGTATCTGAGTCTCTGTCTGAAAGTTGTACTGTGGGTAAAGATTTTTTTTGAATGATATCCAACCTGAGGAGCCATTTGAATTGCTCTGTAGCTTAAGTCCAGTAACATTTAGAGCTACTTTCTGACATAAAAGAGTAGTGGAGCACAGAGCACAGTGTCAACTATTTAACCTAGTTTGATAAAGACAAAAGAAGTTAGTTACGAATTGTGATAGACCAAAAAAATACATGAAGGAGCAGACTGATTTCAGGTAAGCATGATGAAGAATGAATGAAATATTAGTCAATATGCTGAGAACACAATAAATCACATTAGGAAAGGTCATTCTCTCTGCTTCACTGTTTCATTCAGAGCGAGCTGCTTCAAAAATTTAAAGATGCCCGTTTAAATCACGGAAATGAACTTTTCAAAGCCAGACAGTTAAATACAGTACATGAGACAATAACATACAGTGTCACAGTTATTTATACATGATGACATTATTGAAATCTGTAATTATAGACAATTGAATGTCTGTCATGTTTTCCTTGGCCAAAAAGTATTTGATAAAATAATCATAATACCATATACAATTTCAAAAATGGATGAAAGTAAAATTTGTTCAATGACTATAAATCAAAACTGAGAGATATCTTAATTGTGTGGACCTTGAGTTAGGGTTATTGGGTGTTAATACTTTTTCCAATGCCAGCAATTAATGTTCATTTACAAAATTTCATGTACTCTCTGGCTGTTCAGTCCCAGCTGTTGACAAAAAGGGGTTGAAATGGACACAAGCACTTGAATGTGGTAACGTGAACACCAAAAGGTCTGGATTATGTTTCAACACTGACTTGAGAATGATTGAGGAACTCTCAGGGCTTTGTTTGTGTGCAGTCCTTTCAAATTTAATAATTTTCTAACTTATTTTAATTACTATGCAACCCTTTTGATGTAATATGAATCAGTGCTGTCCATGACCCATTCATGTGTACTTACCAGTGATGTCTTCATATTGCCCTTTGCACACAGAAACAGGCCTTTAAATTCTCATGCTTTCCCTCACTGGGCACTTTTCACTTTCAGGTTTCTCATCAACTGCTGGATTCACTTTAAGTTAAGCCTAAAGACTGGCAAGGTAAGGAATTACCAAACAAACATTTAAAAATATGATTTGAAGACATCTCTCGTCTTTTTCAATAAGTTTGTGCTGTCAATGTGGTCCCTAATCAGGGTTAGAGATTATGACTCTTATTTAAATGAATATAAACCCCAAATTTACATTTTTTAAAATTTGACACCTATTCTTAACTTCTTAAGGTATTTTAAAATATTCTTACACTGACTTAAATAATAAGAGTTAAGGAGCCATTTTCTATGACTGCACTCACATCAGATTACGAAAAGTTAGATCTCTTGAATATAATTTCATATATTCTATGAATATTTTATCATATAAGTATTATTTTCTTATATCATATTTTGGAAACTAGCATATATTTTATTATATTTATTATATATATTTATTATATAAAGTTCTGGAGGTGGGGACAAAGTTTGTCATTCAAAATGCCTCTGTAATAATGATCTACCAATAGACAGGTGCAGTATTTTAGATCACCTAAAGACTCACAAATTTTACTATTTCCTTTACTATTTTTAATGTAAGGAATGGTGATTACAACTCACTCCTCAGTGAGATTTGAAAGGATTTCTTTTCTGTGGAATTGTAACCACAGAATACCCAAACACCGATCATCCCAAATTAGAAAAGGTTAGTTTATTTATATCAGTTTCAAGACTTGATTTTCACTGTCTCATTTGGAAAAGCTATTAGAATTTTGCAACAGCAAGCATAAAACCATCCTCATATTTTTCAAAGTGACACTTGTTTCTGGCTGCGATTGATGTCATGACAAAGCCACCTGCCCAGAGTCATGAGGAAGAGGAGACACTCTTACCACCCAGGCCCTCTCTTGTGTCTGTAAAATGGCAAAACCCTGGAGTGACTCTTCCCGCTGTATTCAAGGTTATCGCTCGTCACCAGACATGAGCTGTGTAGGCACTGATGAGTGCTCCCTCCAAGATTTGCCCTGTGCACCAACTCAGGTTTGCCATAACACACCAGACTCCCTCAAATGCCGTGACCCTCAAGGAACAGATCAGGCCTCTCCTCCCACTCTAACCAGGTCAAATGTGTAGGCATGGACTGTATCAGTAACAATTTTGTCTGACCACTGCTGACCCCCATGAGCACTACACTGATGATTGGCAGCAAATAACACAGGTAATATCATCATAGATTTTGACTAACATATTAACTGGCAAGGCTGGTGTCGCCTGTTTCTGGAGCAAGCCAGTGCTCACATCTCACAGAGGTATGTAGGTCCAGACAGGTGAGGGACACTTGCTCCGATGTGGATAACAGAACCTCATCCCACACAGTCAGATGAAATCGTAAATTGCAGACTGCGTGGTGCCTGGGCCGACATCTACTGCTTTTTTAAGTGACACACCATCCATGTCAAGCTCTGCTGTGGACCACATGCTCACTTGTATACTGTGCAGGTATTTTTCAATATGAAGCATCTTTAGACTGTAAAAACAAATTCACTTTTCTCATCTAATCCCTTCATTTAAGTGTTTTAGGCTAGTGAAGATGCATTTGTCCTCTTGTCCAAAAATTCTGTTAACGATTTATAAAGGAAAAACTCTCATTGGCTCAGCGTCAGTACAGTAATGTTTTCATTGTAAACAGGGGTGAACGGAAAGGACAATAAAGTTTCTTCAGTTAAACCAGATCAAAATCCACAGACATCTGCTGCCACTCAGATCAGCATTGCTGCCGCACCAGCAGCATACAACAGTACAACTGTTGAGAGACAGGTCCACCTGGCCAGAGCAGTAAAGGTCTTCCACCGTGGACACTAGGGGACTTGTGTGATGCTGCCTGGGACCAGGTTGATGCTCAGGTGGTGTGTTGACAGCTGGGCTCTGGCAGGGTCCTGTAAGCACAACAAAATGCAGGTTTTGGACCAGGCAGTGGACCCATCTGGTTGGACAATGTCAGTTGTGCGTTTCACTTTTATAAGCATCACTGTCCTCAGAAGTGGTGTTTTCTAAGGACACCTGTGGCAAAGCTGCATGGACCAATGAATGAAGAGAAGCAGCTAAAGCAATAGGCTTTATTTGCTCACTAATGGTATTAGCCTTCATTTTAGATTCAAGACTTTGACAGTCATTTTCCAGTGTCCTTTACAACAACAGTAGTTTCAGGTTCTGTGGGGGTCAAATCCCACCACTAAATCTGTGACTTGCACAAAGCTTACATCTATTATAAACCTCTCCATATGCATATCTCCATTATGTGTTTATGCAGTTTTCTGTGTCAAAACAAACTCGGTAACTAAGCTGCCTTTTCACTGGGACATTTAATATTTTAAGCAATGTTCATATACAAAGTCCCTCACATTCAAACTCAACATAGGTTTAACCACTGGTTTTATTCAAGTGACAAAAATGCCCATAGGACTTCAACAAAGCAGCTTTTTCTTAGTGATAGTCTTTACTCTCTGCTGGGCTGAAATTCTTGTTGTCAAATCTACAGTAAAGTTCAATGGGGCCAACAATTTATTATGTAAACCTTCAGACAACTTCCCCTCCTAAATCAGCTTCCATTTTTTTACTGTTCCAGTTCCAATATGGTTTGGTCTGTTTTTTCATTTTTTCAAATTTGGTCATGTTTTTCTGTTGTTTTTCAGGCCCCACTTGCAATATTTGTAGTTCTTTCTGCTGTTCAGAGCTTGAGCCTGCATCGACAGAACTAGGCTGAATCCTTTCCTCCCTTTTTAAGACTCTAGCTTCCAACAAATTTAATATAAAAATGGCTGAAATTTTTGCCTTCAAAAATTCATCAGTTCAAGTTCAGCTATTTTAAAATCTGATGAAGAAATTGCATCACGGATTGATAAAGGGATCAGACAGAGTCAAGAAATGTATCCACTACAACGTGTAGGGAACTAAATGTCCATCTTTGCTTAGGGGCAAATGTAAAATGGATAAATCCACTACGATCCTACACAGAGCACAAGTGTTGATTTAAACTTTCAGAAGAAAATTTGAACCCGAGTCAACAGCAGCAACATGCGAGCACTCAGTCCAGAGAAATCTGATCTTTCCAGTGTTTGCTGAACCTACACAAAGATTGGCCAAAACAGCTTTAAGCGATTCAGTTGTGCCAGCAAGAATGAAGAAATAAATTATTACTTTCTCTAAAAATCCTTTCTCTTTTTTTTCATGTCTTCAAATCTTTTTTTGATTTGGTCTTTTTCTTCAGTCAGATTTTTTGTAAGTTGTCTTTAACTGGTCAAATTCTTTTGTCAGGTTCTTGTAACTGTTGTGTAACTGGACCATCTCCTTTGCCCACTTAGAGTTGCCTTGGCCGACTGTGGGTGACTCTCCTGAGGTCTGAAGTAGCCAATAAGCTTTATCAGAGCTTTCTGTTGTATGGTCACATAGTTTCATAAAAACATTTTCCCACCATCAAGTCTGGCCCTTCTGAACAGCTACACAAACACTCTGAGGAAGGCAAAACCCGGCCCTAAGCCCCATTTTGGGAACTACTAACAAGCTACTGTCAGAGGAATTTAGAAATCTAGAAGAAAAATGCTGTCATTGCTTTTACCAGGAAGGGCAGACTCTAAAACATACAATTCTTCTAGTCTTCCTGCATTGCTTATTAGGTGATCACTAGACGACAGATCGGCCAATTTTGCTGTCCCAGAGTTTAAACTTTTGTGCTGTGTAAAGGCCAGAACAGCCTTGTTTAATTGTGTGGGTGTGGGGATGTAGTCACTGTGGCCAATGATGACACACATAATTTACAGCCACATATCATTAGATGTCTTCTGACAAAACAAGCATCTAATGAGGCCTAAAGCTTTCTAGTATAGATGAGGAAAGTATTAGTTTTGGAGCATTGATTACAATTCTCCTTTACTGATGCAGAAGTAAATGGTGCCAAAGAACACTACTATGTAAAAGGAAAATATACATCCTCTCCACCACTTCATGGTAGACAGTATAGTAATGAAGATCATCTGTGGTTGATTTCTTTGCATCTCTACGTCTTTCCCTTCACATTATTGTTTTGTTGTTTCATTTAAATCTTTTCTGTGCCCATGTGTAGAGACTGTTCACACATCTGAATACTCTTTTGCCAGATGGTCATTCTACATTAAAAGTAAAACTCACTTTGATGGTGGGAAAATACAATAGTTCACAAAGACCATGACACATTGTTTTTGTCCAGAGACATGTCTCAGCAAATATTTGATGAACTGCCTCTAAATTTGGTCCGGACAACCATTTCGTCATGACTTTGATGGCCCCCCTGAGATTTCTTTCCGTGCCAGCGCGAGGTTGATAAGAGTGAAACGTCTCGACAACTTCTGGCATGAACTCACAACAACTGGGAAACGATTCTCCTTAGCACATGGTGTGTCAGATGCAGGTGTAATAATCACAGAGATGAAACCATGCGTTGCTAATCATCTGACATACGCTGAAAGGATAATGTTCAAGCAGCATGATAATATATGCACCTCTGCAGCTGTTGTGTGTGCATGTGCAAAGTCATCACATCTTTAGGTTAGATCATTTACATAATGAGCATTTGCTTATCTTGTGATGGTAAAAACAAAATCACAACACATCTGGTGCTATTCTGAAGCCGCATTCGCCTCGTAAACCACGAAAACCTTTCTGATTTCCCAGTGCGGTGCCGTGAGGGATTTTAATTCCGCGGCCGAATCGGGGTGTAACGTATCCCGCCACAGAATGTACCCCCACACCGGCACCTTTGATCAACACTGAACTGATGCAGGTTTAAATGTGGATGGTGGGCAAACAGTGTTGTGGGTCGAAGGTCACAGCAAACCCTCCTGCTCTGCTCTCGAGGAAACTCAGAATAATGCCTGGTGTGCGCGGGGGGGAGGGGGCGTGTCCTCGGCCCCGACTCCTTTAACTGACAGGCCCGGGGACCAATAGGAGGCCTCGCTGGCTCAGCGGGGGCCGAGGCAGCGAGTGACCGACGTCTCCCAGTCGGGTTCAGGGCTCGGACCAGTTGGGGTTAATTTCCGCTCCGTAGCAGCAGCTCCCACAGAACAAGCCTCAACTTTTTCTTTTTTTTTTTTTTTTTTTTTTGGGTCCTGCCCGACAGCCGTCGCCATGTCCAACAACAACGCCAGTGACAACTTAATCATAGCTCAGAGGACCGTGAAGCAGCTCCGGTTAGAGGCCAGTATCCAGAGGTTCTAGGTGCGAACCCCTCAACACTGACACACCAAACGCGGAAGACCGAGCTAAACCCGCCGCTGAATGGCGGAGACGAACCGACCGGAGAAGGGACGCAGATCGGACTCTCGGGTCTTAGGTTCAGCGAAGTGCTACGTTTCTCTTCAGCGAAGAGTTACGTTTGTGACACATTGACCCGTTTCTCGTTGGCTGTACGCAGAGATACGGGCGGACAAGTTCCTTCCGTGTTCCAGCGGCTGTCACCGTCTTGTTTTGGGAAGTAGCGACCACTTTTAAAGTTTCACCGACAGAAGTGAGACGTTCGTAACTGTTGTGCTTTTAAGTTATCCGAAGGAAACAGGTGGGTATTTCTCTCCCTAAGGTCACGCAGCGGACGCACCCGTGCGTGGACTAACTACACAGTTGCTTGCAAATTATATGCAAAAGAAAAATCGCTATTCAGTTTGTGTACGAGGGCGAGAGAATGGGTAGTTGACGGGTTTGACAGCAGGCCAGTCGGGGCATTGCAAATACTGAACATGTGATAAGCAACTTGTGTGTTCACACACACTCACACACACACACACACACACACACACCATCCACATCATCATCATCATCATCATCATCATCATCATCATCATCATCATGTCTGGCTCTGCAGGTGTCCCAGGCTGCCACTGAGCTGAGGAACTTCTGTCTGCAAAATGCCTCCAAGGACCCTCTCCTCATCGGGGTCCCCTCCAGTGATAATCCCTTCAGACCCCCCAAGTCCTGCTCCCTGTTCTGAGGTAGGCCTGCTTTGCACCAGCTGGGGAGATAATCTGTACACTGAATTGAGCTTGAGAGGAAATTAATTACACCTTCACATTCAGTTTAGACTAAAATCAATCAGCAGGTGCGATAGAGCTCCTAGACCCACCAAGAACTTGTGTAAAAGGTCTAATAATTCATGTGGTCCACACGGGACTATGTTCTCAAATGTGAGTATTTGATGCTTTTCCTATTCCTCTTCCTATTTTCATCAAAGACTAATCTGCAAGTTGTTCTCTTGAATAATCAATCAGTCATTTTATCTAGAAAATGTCAGAAAATAACATAAAATGTCCATCACAGTTTCCAAAGGGGACAATTTATAGAGAAAAATTAATTTATAGAGGAAAGCAGCAAATCCTGACAATAAAGAAGCTGAAATAAGAAAATGTTTGGCATTTAAGTTAAAAATTTGAATTACTCACTTTATCAAAATAATTACAAATTAATTTTCAGTTGGTTAGATAATTGATTGAGTAATTGTTTCAGCTGCAATTATGTTGCGAATTGAGGACGTTAGTAGTGTTTATTGTGTTCTGAAATTCTTTGTACTCTCCTTTTCTTTGTTTAATCTAAATCTAATTATATCTTAGTTAGAATAGAGCTAAACCAATTAAATTATAAATTACTCTATCAAAGGAAATTAAGCAAAATTGCTGGAGATTCAATGGTTCCAGCTTCAGTGACTTTGGTGCTTTCCTTCTGCTATTGCACTCATTAGTCTTATCACGTCTTAAAAACTGTTCAGTGGTATGCGTCTCTGTAATTTAGATTAATAAATTGCAAAATAGGGCTCAGAACAAAGCACCACTCTGTGCACTTTGTTGTTCTTATAAAACACATGCTGGTGAGATGCATGGAAATTTATCCTGGCTTAAAGTGACAGAAAATGCAGTATTTGTTGTTTTACTGCAAACATAGAAATATTTCTGTCGATAAGTAGCTAGAAATCTTACACAAATGACTTAGTTCAGATGAACATGATCACTGCAAAATACTACAGAACCATGGTGTCATTGAACCTTCAGGAAAAAAAGATCAATTTAAATGTTTCATTGAAGCAAGCAGTCTCATCTTATAATTTTATTTAGATAAAATGCTAAAATTTAATAGACACCTTGGAATTATATCAATTCCACCTACTTGTTGAACAAATGAGAATTGTTAGGTTAATTCATAGTTGAAAGGTATAACTGTGACACACAGGTACTTAACAGTCTCATTTTTAAAAACATTGTATTTGCATTAATTGTAGAGCATTATATGGAAGTGCTCATGTTGTAAAGTTGAATAATTGCACTGTTACAATAAAGGTAATACACTATGTATGGTATGGCAAGGTACCAGTGTTTTCTCATATTCTAGTTGATTAGACCTCTTTTAAGGTTGAGGCAGGGTGGAGCTATGCAGGGAATTAATTGTAGTCCCCAAACTAGATGTTCCAATAAGAACAGGCATTTCTCCCAGCAGACATTCTGACAGTAGGAAAAATGGAGGTGTTACTAATGAGTAATGGCTCCGTTCTCTCTGAGTGTCCCAGTCAAACTTGACTGTGACAATAAACACATTCCCAGGACCCTGAAAGGAAGCAGCTGAATGGTCTTCAACCGTCATTAATTGTTTTGTGATTTTTATTCTTTTTTAGAATTTAACTGTTGATAATTTACCTCTGCTTTTCTGTTTACAACAGAAATAAACACGGAGGACTTCTGAAGGCCTTCTTCACTTCTACTTGATTTCTCTGTAGATCTACCAGCTCCTCTTGGGATGATGCAACATGGGAATGATGGATTTCTTGGGGGGAGGGGGGGGGGGCTCCACATGTTTGCCAAAACTAATGGTATCATAACTCCCATCTGTTACATTAAAGCATAGCCAAACTCTACATGTTCATAAAAAATGTTATTGACACTAGCCTGACTAATGATTAAGCTGTTCTTGGTTCTCCTAGTAGTCAACATGTCTGTTCTCAATTTACTAGCTTAACATTGTCTGTCTCCAGTCAGTGAAACGCAGCCCACATGATTGACTACTGAAAGTACAACTTCCTATTGTATTTTTTGTGGTGGGTGGAGAAAGAATCAAATATTAATTTAAACCAGGTGCTGTTTATGAAAAAGAACATGGGTTATATATATACACACTGTTTCTTACCATGTTTTTAGAAAACACTAACTGTGTATGTGGCCCACAGACATATTGATAGCTTCTGAGATAAAATGATTGGTGTGTTAAACTACTCATATTTTTGGCAGTGGTGAAGGTGTTACTACTATTCTGTGGTACAACAACAAGGTACAGACTTTTTAACCCTTTCGGCACAGGGCATGTGATTGTTGATTAACTGTTCAGCCCGTCCTTTTTCTGTATATATTTAACAGATTGTTACGATTGCTTTTATCAGCTTATATCTGTTCCTGTCTTTAATTTAAAAAAATAAAAAATCTCAAGGCCTTACACTCTTTGAATAGTGAAACCTGGTAGAAAATTTAATGTACATCATTCTAGATACAGAAATGTTCATGTCTATTCAAAATTTCCAATGATGTATTTAATGAATCTTGCTGCAATGACTTGTTGCATTAATTGATTGCCACACTGGAGTGATTTTCCAATCAACCAAAACTTTTACTACTGTTAGCTTTTATCTCTGTTAACTTTGCTACTGAGGGCGACCTTTTAGAAATTAAATTACGTTTTTGGACTCTGATGAATTGCTGTGTGTGATTTTTGAACATCAATCTTTTGTGTAAATAGCAAAAAAGAACCCAATTCTTGACAATTATCGCTTTTCAACAACTGTTTCTTAAACTTAGATTTATAAGACTTTGATTTACAAATGACATCAAACCCTCTCACTTGAAGGATATGAAGACATCAAGATCTCTCAAGCATATCATTTATATGACGTCATCCAATGTTGGTCTTATTTAAGTGAATAGGTGGCTGTTAAGTTGGCCAATAAACTGATGGATGGTCAAATAATGATGCACCAACCCTCAAATAATAACTGTGGTGGAGATCTGGCCACTGTGTCATAAATCTACAGGATGATGCCAGACAGGCAGCCCCATTAAACCACTGTACATTTATGTGAATCACAACATTTAAACTATGGGTCATTATTTATTTGCAGAGTGTGTCCGGGAGGATTTAAAAAACTGATTTATTGATGTAAATCAGTTTTTGTTTTTAAGGAAAGTGCTAAAGGTGTTGGAAATTCGTGTTGTGTTTGCTCCATTTGTGCTCTTAAAAATAGAATACAACAGCAAGCTCAGATTCACTTGACAGGGGACACCACATGCTGACATGATGTGATTTTGGGACTTAAAACAGTTTCACAGGCAACAGATTTGAAAAATGCTGGTCTTAAATCAGATGAGCGTGTAGGCTTATATCTGGGTGTGTCTCAGGGATTATTGGCTTACTCCTCCTATCCCGGATGATTTTTTTGTTTGTTTTTTAATTTGGCCAAAAAACACCTTGTGAAACCACTTCATACAAATAATAGTTAATGCCAAGCCTTGAGCACAAGTTAAAGCCTTGTAGGAAGCAGTTTGACTGTGTCATATTAAATCTTAAAGCTTCCATCTTCTAGCCCATTGTCAGCAGTAATTAGCAGAAGTGCCATCACCTGGAAGGAAAAGAGGCAGCAACTGTCTGAGGAGGTTTTACAGCTCAGGTAAGGAACTACAAATGTACATGTGAGCTGATCCATTGTCAGTATAGTAAGGATTGTCATTTTAAGCATTCAAAGAACATATTAGCATAGAAATGGTTGTGCCTATTGTGTAGATCCTGTTGCAGTGCACAGCAGTTAGATTTGCATGGGAGTGAACTGTCCTTTTGTTTCTTGTATGTGATTTTGGCATCCAGATGGCTTCCAGGTTTGGCCAGAGGAGAGCTGGAAGATGGCAGGAGTACACAGGTAATAACGTCTCCTTTCAGCGGAGATGTAGATACATGATCCAAAACCTTCAGCCCATGGATGAAAAATAATTGATTCACAATTGCGCTCACGTCATCCTTTCCCCTCACTTACCTGCATCCTTTTGTCCTTTGTTCTGGCTCATTTGGTCTACAACAGACTCCTCTCTGCTTAGGGATCCCAGCCCCAACCCTCTGAATGAGGTGTCTCAAAGTGCCACCTGGTGGGCTGACAGGGAGGAGCACAGCAAGCAAGGAGACTCACTCAAAGAGTGAGTAACATGAAGTAAGTGAAATAGATCAGTGCTGCTGAATTCTATGGAAAACCTAACTCTTATCTTGTAGGAGCAACTAAAAGAGATGGATGGGCATGTGGCCAGGCTCCAGGACATGCTGAGGTGTGAGCGGACCAAAGTAAGCTGAACTTGTGTAATGAAAGACACTGTGGAATTTATTACTACCCAAGTCTTCCCCAAACTCCTCTTTTCCCGGTTTCCAGTGCACCAGTCTGCAGCTGCGCTGTAACCAGCTGGAGGCAGAGGTGAAGCGTCGAGAGCAGTATGGCAACAGACTGAAGGAGCCATTGTCACAGTTCACTGACAGACACAGGGAGAAAGGACCCAGTTGAATCCACAGAATAATCCAGACACAGCTATTTGCTTATATATCAATCAAACATTTTGCTAAAACCACACAAAAATTTACCATCCTGCATATTTCTATCCAGCCATAGAGATGTTGAACTTTCCCCCTGGAGGTCGAAGCAAACGAGAACAGCCAATCAAATCATTCAGGTCTACCGCAAAGTAAGTTGGCTGTCCATTATCATGATTGTTGCCTTTCATTCTCAACCTCTTCACGCGCTAACTCCACCTTGTAGACGAGAAGAAGCAAAACTATGTCTAATGCTGGAGCACAGAGAAGCAGAACTCAGAGAGGCGATGAAGCTGTGCCACAGCCTAACCACTTTACTTCATGCACTCAGAGTTGACATGGAAAGGGTGAGGAAGAGGAGACTTTTTACCTTGGACTAGGGATGGTTGATAATTGACATTGGTCCGCTAGACATCAAGTCAGTTTTTATCAGAAAAGATGATTATGGAAGGGACAGTTTTTAATAACCTCACTACAAAGTCTGTTTAATATCTGTTCAGAGATTTAAATTGTATCACACAATCCTCCTTAGGTGATGATGCACCAGAGTTTGTCTAGTTATCATATGGATACAGATGTTTAAATTCCCATTTTTTTCTGGCCATATTGGCTTGAAGATGAAATTGAAAGTTCATTCTTGACCTTTATACAGCATTTGACAAAACAGTCCTGAAATAAGCTCCATTTATTAGCTGTTCTTCAGCTTGAAATTTCATTCATTCATTGAGCCTTTAAGCCGCCACAAACGAGAAGTCCTTAGTACTTAGAATAATAGAAATTGGAACATCTAAAATTCCATGACAACTGAGCAAACATCTGCTGAGGAATATCATGTAAAAGGGTCAAAAGTTCTAACACAGCCACTAACGGGACCTTGTAGTGTGATTGTTTCGTCAAGTGCTATTTCCTAGAATTTCATCTCAGTCTTGAAAGTTGAATGCTGAATGCAAGATAAGTATTCAAGATAAAAAAAAATCTAACCTTTTAAAGACCCTGTCAGACTCGGTGGATATTCAGGATGAGAACAAAAATGAAGACAAAATGTTGGATCAAGCTGAGGTGAAGCTTGGTGACCATTTGACAGGAGGTATGGTTCAGACATGGAGGAAGGTGCAGAGGAGACTGGGCCATGTCCTATCTGAAGGTAAACGCCCAATTCACAAAAAACAGTCTTTTAAATTACACTACAATCTCTTTTACCTTTTGTGACACCTATAGCAAGTTACAATGTACGAACAATGTACAAATACGTGGTCTTTCTTGAGTGTAGGTCACACCGATGTTGGCACTGACCATGACAAGCTCCTGGCTCAACTAGAAGCTGAACTGAAAGAGAGTCACCAGCTGGTCAGGTTACAGCAGCAACTGCTGCAGGTACAATTCTCTATAGTGCACAAACACACTCTCATATGAGCTTTTGCTTGGTTCAGATGTAGAAACACACTCCTCGGTTTCTCTCTGTAGGGTAGCCTTACCTCACCTGTCCCCCCCGAACTGGCTGATTCTAACTTTTTGGAAGAGTGGGAACGTCTTCAGTTGCAATGGGCAGAGCTCGATCATCAGAGGAGGACATTTGAAAAGGAGAGACAGTCCTTCACTGACGCTGCTATCCGACTAAGCCATGAGGTGAGAAGAAATGAGGCAGAGGCTGCTCTTAAAGGACATATAACGACTACTTGGATCGTTTCATCACATGCTGGAGGTCCTTGCTGATTTAAAAAATGTACTAGTGATACAGGATTAGAGTAAATGAATGAGGTAAGGCTGAGGGATATAGCAGCTGTTGTGAGGGGAGCAACTGTGTGAGGTATTCAATCAATGAGCATCTACATGAGCTTATAAAGATGCATATTACTGTGTAAATGCTATTTCATTCTCTACAGCGCCATGATTTTGAGCAAAAGAGGGCCTCTCTCGTCAAGCAGCAGTATTTGTGTGACTCACCTCTGTTTGGTAAAGGAGCATCAAGCAGCTACAGACGAGAGAGCACTGCTGTCAGTGAGTATACGTGTAAATTAAAGGGTGAAGGGGTAAGAGGCTGTTGTTGGCTGTTGTCTTTTTTTAATGTGGTGAAATGATTTTACTCCAAAAGCCCTCAACACATCATTTGTATACGACTCTAGATTTCTCAGGTTTGGGCCCCACCAGCATATCTGGCTGTCTTCCCATTACTCCATCATCCACTGAGTCAGGGACAGCTGAACCTCCTGCATTACATCAGGGAAGTATCAGAGTTCAAACTCCTAGCACCCCTGAGCTCTATGCTGCCCTCAATCTATCGTACAACTGCAGGTTAGTCAAACCCAATCTTATAGCAGCTGTTTGCACTGAGCTGCTCACAGTTACATATAGGCCAAATGTGAATTATGTTATTTTTAGGTCTGGTTTTCTCTAAAATCTGTTTATCACTAATCTTTATCTGCACTGACAACATTCACACATAAGATTCATCAGTGCTCCTCCGGTGCTCCCTTTTACATTGTCAGTTACTTTACTTAATGAGCACAGTCCATCCTTTTTTCTGCTTTTCTATCTTTTATAAAAATGCTACTGACAGTAATCAACATACTTATTATAAAAAAGATGTGGGTTAATATTTATCCAACTGTTGGGTACACTATTTCAGACAAATATATACAAACCAGATGCATTTCTACATGCTCCTCTTTGATCCTATAAACTGAAAAAATGTTGACAGTTAACTTATAAGGCAAACAGTATTATGAAGGCCTGAGAATTTTACACTGCAAGGCTTTAAGTCTGGCTTCATGTATGTAAAGCTCTTTAATTTAATATTCTTATTTTACTGCTTTTCTTACTTTACCAACCCCTCTTCTCCATCAGAGCCACAGAGGTTGATCACCAGTCAGAGACTTCGGACAGCAGAGCAGACAGGACAGTACACACACCACAGGCTCCAAACTTGGACTGGTCATTTTAATACAATTTTTGTCATTATAGTAGATGCCCATTAAAGCATATTGTACCTAATTTCCCCTTTTTAAAATGATAAATAAAGCCTGAAAATATTTTTACCTTTTCTGTTATTTTTCTATTGCGTCCTGGCAATGCTTACCAATGCAGTATGCTTTCTTATAGTGGCTAAATACGATAGGACACTGTATCCTCTCCCTAAAACAGTTTCTAAATAAAATAATACAGCAGAATAACAACTGCAACTACAGTCACTTTAAATACTATGCTTTCTTTGATGTGCTGTTCATGTAAGTTTGTAATGGTTTTATTATAGTCATTAATATAGAAAACTGACGTTATTATACTAACCTTTAATTTCTTTGAACTGCAAAGAGCTGCAGGTGAATAAATGGTGGCGTAAGCCCTGTACAGACATTATGTGTAATTCAAGCTGAACACCGTACTTTATCTCCCCAAACTGCTCATTTACGTGAGACTTAAATGTTATTTTTCTCATAAAACCTGACTATGCGGCCTCTTGTCGGGGCATGGGCGGGTGAGTGGCGGTGCATCAGGAGGCAGAATGGATGGATGCATCATTCAACTTGTCTGATTGGAGGAAACTGAGACGGTAACTGACCCGCACGCCTTGTGCATGAGCTCATGTGATTGGCTGCACACATTTGGAGCATGACCTCGATCACCACTTGTAGTCAATTACCAATCAAAAGTTTCTTACTCGCCTGGGGTCGTGTCTTCGCTGCACCTAACGTCGTTATAACAAAGTCAGCAACCCGATCATCTCACCCAGAGGGAGCCTGGCAGACTGGACGAAGACACCGAGAAGGAGTTAGAATGAACAGCATAGTTCGGGGGCTCTTTCATCACCTGCCGCGCTTCATGGAGTCGGAAAGCAAAAGTTTCCAGCCCTGGAGAGACTACATGGGCCTGTCGGACATAATCAGGGAAATCCTGGCACGGAACACCGCCACGGAGCCCTCGCTGCCCGCTTCCGAGGCCCTGCACTCGGAGTGTGATGATCTATGCAAGACTCTGGTCGACTGCGTCAATACGCACGGATACCGAAGTGACCGCTGCGCGCCGGCCCTCCCCTGTCAGTCAACTCCGCCGGGCTCCTTCACTTATCGGCGTCTAGCTGATGGTTTGTGGCACTCACCAGACCCCGGTCCTCGGGACGCGCCAGGTGTGGCGGATTTTAAACCAGTGCCAAAACCGACGGGCCCCCGGGGGCCAAAAGACCGCAAGAAGATGACCAAGACGACTCCGTTCAAACCCACCGAGCCACCAGCGTTACCTCCGTCCCCTGAGCGCACGTTCTGCAGTTTCTGCAAGCACAACGGGGAGTCCGAGTTGGTTTATGGGTCCCACAGGCTGAAGAACCAGGCAGGGGATGTTTTGTGTCCCTATCTGCGTCAATACGTGTGTCCTCTCTGCGGAGCCACGGGGGCCAAAGCTCACACAAAGCGCTTCTGTCCAAAGGTTGACCTGGCGTACAGCTCGGTGTACGCCAGGTGCAGACGCTGAAGCACCAGGAGGCAGGTATCCGCGAGACACTGCACAGAAGGCAGAATCCTTTGTGTGATTTTTCGTGTAGTAGCACCAGCGGTTGTGGTTGTTGTTGTGTTTTTTGCTTTTTGTGTGTTTTTGGTTTGGTTTTCATTTGCATGCTTTACCACGTTTACCGTGAAGCCCTGTGCAAAACTGATTGGAGCCGTTCTCCAGCTGGTCTTTCTGTCGGCCTAGCCTTCTTAAGCAGCGTCTGTCTGGACATGGTGGGTTTTGTGAGATACTTTCAAGAACGACTGCCAGATATTATGTTTGGGAGGAGGAAAAAAAAAACGTGTTTCAGAGGTTTGTTTTACATATTTTAAAGCTTGGCCGATTTATGCCCAATTTCACATTTCCTGTCCATGTATTGAAGGATTGTAACACTATCAAAACTTAAGACCTACAGTCATCATTAATAACTTAATTACAACATGTAAGCATCATGTGACCATGTCAGCATTTTAAATTTTTAAAAATATGAGTGACTCTCTCTTGCTCTGAGGTGTGTTGGTAAATATCTTTTCTTGAGGCATGCTAATTTTATTTTGATTTTGATTGTACATGTGGATCCTCTAAAAATGCCTTTTTGGCTCTACTCAGTTTGAAAACTATTCCTTACGAAACATTCTGTGAATATTATTGTCAGAAGTTATACATGTGTAAAGTGAGTAAATCTGTTTGTATTGTCATTAGTGTCCTCTTTTTTCTTTTAATTTTTTTGTGACAATTTAAACCTGTCAAAGGGTAGATTTACACCTCAACAAATCATTAATATCTGATAGAATTTACATAATAATCAGATTACTGACTTATTTAAACAATGGCAAGTTTTATTTGAGGAGAACCAGAACATTGAAACCATTGAAATAAACATTCTAGCTGCCAGTAAAAATTGAGAATGGATTTATAACTAAATATTGAAGGCTTTTACAGGGGCACAGCTGCCTTTTTATTACCGATGAACCATTGGGGCAACCATCAAAATCCTCAACGTATGGAGCTCCTTGAAGTTTTACTGCTGCGTCGCAGGTTCTCCAGCTCCTTGTGTGTGGCCATGACCTTTTGACTATAAGAAAGCAAAAAGAGGCCAGTTCAGTGTTCTGCCCCCCCCCCCCAAAAAAAGACAAAAAACAAATCAAAACCTGATTTTGACAGAATAGGAGGGTGCACAGGAAGGTTGAAAGTGTTAAGTAAAAAATAAGTTGAAAGGTGTCAAGCAGTCTATGGCTGACAGAGCTGACGACACACTCGAGCCAATTAGAACAGAGAAGGGGCTGCAACTGACCAATGGTGTTAGAAGTCAAAAGTTGAAAGCTGGGAGGAGAGATGGAAGCAGGAGCTGGGTGCAGTGAGGGGTTAGAAAACAAGCACAACAGAATAAGAAGGGGGAAGGTGAGGGGAGTAAAAAGCAGAATTTCAGTTACTAACTTTAGAGAGGAGAGTTCTCTGATAAGCCCACAGATCAGGTCTGTGGCATCTTCATGACAGTGTGAGGAACCAGGCTCTTGCTCCCTCTCCATTGCTGCCACCTCACTGGATGGGGGAAAAAAGTATAAAGCTGTTAACAAATCCTATATTTTACTTATTAATGGTTTTAACCTCTATGTCACAGGAGTATGTTTGTTACAAAATAATTGAGCCATTGAAGATGAAGAACAAGAAGGACTGAAACAAATTAAACATGGTTATCTGACTTCACTGCATGTTAATTGAAAGTTCTTGCGGAATGCAAACCCTCTTCCTCACATCAGAAAAATTGTGTTCAGCTGCGAGTCTGAGATATCCGAGCATCCGGATCCAAACAGGTCAGTGGTGTCCCTGGTCTGAGTGTGCTCAGCTTTCACCGTAGAAGGTCCAGGTTCATCTTCAGGATCACACTGTGGGCAACAAAAATAAATCAGCCATTCCTGTAGATTTATAGGGTACACTGTGAAATAAACGTCTGTATATTTTCATGTTTGGATTTCAGTGTCGGCAACAACCATTCGGTAAGCAACTATTTGGCTTGTCTTGACTTTAGTTAGATTCACTATTTTGCTGTAAAAATCCTTTTAAACTCACTGAACTGATTGTTAGATGTTTATTATGGCTTACACATACTGTTTTGCCAATCAGGTGGTCAGTTTTATGAGTAATGTGTCTAGCTGCATTTGTATTGGTGATTTACAGCACCTAACAATTATTTTCCCTATCAATTATTTTGTCATTTTTTAAAAAAGTTGTTTCTGTAAGAAAATTTGGAAACACCCATTGCAAATTTCAAGATCCCATGATGAAACTGTTAGCTTGCTTGTGTTGTCTAACCATTAATTCAAAACCCAGAGATATTCAACTTATGAAGATATAAAACAGAGGAGCACCAAACCTTCACATTTGAGAAGCGTGAACCAGAAAATGTTTTTTGTAGTTTCTCTTGATATACCACTAATTCTAGTGGTCATCCAAAAAAAAAACCCAGGGCTTCACTAAACTATATTCTAAGTTTACCCCCTCCTGCATTGATCCTGGTGTTAGTTTCTGGTGCCAACACTCACAAACTCTTTCCTTCCTGAGCCAGTTGGTGACGCTATAGCTTCACACAGCTCCACAGAGCCACAGTCTAATCCTCTGAATGAAGTTCCCTCGTTGTTAACTCTGTCACTGGCATCAACCATCATCTCTTCCTTCCAGTCATGTCTTGTTTTGGACACTCTATACACCTGCAGAGAGGAAGTCTTACTCCCATCCTTCTTTTTCTCAGTTTTTGCATTTTGAGCTGCATTAGTGTCAAAACTGATGACATGACTAAGGTCTTCTACTGTTGAACTGTCTTCCCCGTCTTTCCTTCGTTTCTTAGATGTTTCTCTCATAATCTCAGTTGCGCTTCCCTCTAGTTCCCTTCGCTTCTGATTCCCCAAATGCTCTTCCACTTTATCCTCTAAGGGTATATCTGACTTTTCTGGAGCAGGCTCTGTGCCTCCTTCGGCCTCAGAGTCTTTTCCATCTGAACAGCCTGGATCACGCACAGCAATGGTCCCATCTGAGGTTGTGATAGCAATGTGAACTTCAGTTTCTGCCCTGTGTGTTAACACACAAATGTTATCATCAAAGTAGAAAACAACAAATTACATTTACTCCTGTTACAGTAATAGAGTATTTGACTGTGTTTTGGAGGGTTTTGTTGACTTGCCAATAGCCTATGAAACCGTAGTTTGCAAGGAACAAAATACGCACTTTTTTTAATTTCCAATTTTTTAAATTAAAACTACCTCAATTGACTATTCATGCATCTTTATTTTATAGTAATATAAAGACACAGAAAATAGAGTAATATTAATCTAACCTTTATCCTGTGTAAATTTTAAACAAGCAATACATCTAGTTTTACTCAAGTAAATTTTAGACCTGTAACTTTACTATATGTAAAATATAGTTAATGTAACAGTACCTGAGTCCCACATGAAATATCTCTTTACCCCACTGTGTATTGTCAAATTGCAAAAATTAAACTGAGAGACAAAAAATGAAGGATATTTAACGTAATTTGGATTTCTCACAACACAATTCTAACCTGTCATCCCCTCCACAGTCGCTGGAGTCAAGTTTTATCTCTGCCTCACTCTGCTCTTTGATATGGTCTAGTGGGGTGAAAAGAGGTGAGAATGGCAAGAGTGAAGATATCATCTCTTCTTGAACCATAAGGTCAACTGTGTTAGTATTATAAATCTGCTTCTCAACTCCTGCTCCATTCTGCCCATTTTCATTCTTTTGTGTCTGTAAACACCGCTCCTTCTGCGTCAGACCACACATAGCCCTCCTCTGCTTTTTTTTGGCCGGTAGCCCCACTGCTGCCTCCTTAGTGATTACATTAACATCAGCCATGTTGCGTGGTTCTTCTTGGCTGGTTTCATGGTTTCTATCTGAATTACAATGAGAGATTTCCTTTGCGACCAGTTGCTTCTCCAAAACAGTTGCATAGGATCCACCTCCCTCTTCAGAAGTTGGCAAGAAGACCTGAAGTTGATCAGTGCATGTTTGACATGGTGATCTGATATTTTCCTGTCGAATTATTTCTTCCAATCCACTTTTGTTGGTCTCATTGTTAGTATGTACTCTAATGCCCTCCAGCTCAGAATCATTACTGGGACTGGTGACAGTCGTGTCTTCTTGCCCTTCAGAAGCTTTAACTGTCACATTTTTTAAGTACACATTTGTTTCTGCCTCGTATTTTTCTTCCATGGACACATCTTGTTTTGTGTGGAAGGCCTGTCTGGCTGCCTGATTCTGTTGATATGTAATCATAGCACATTCCTGCAGAGGCGACTGGGGATGCTGCAGTGCTGTGCCAACCACTGTTGAAATATGTTCTTCCATGTCCTGACATTTTAAAGAGAGAACGACTTATAAACAATCTGCCTTGATGCAATGAAAATGTGGGTTTGATTTTAGTCACCTGAATCACCTGTTGATTGAGAGCAGCCTGAACACCTTCAGGCTGTGAAATCTCATCACTTGGACTTTCCATCTTCTTTGACCTGAAGGTCTGAGGATGACGTGGAGCTAAGCCCTCTTAAAACAGAAGGGCCCACTCAATTAACCAAAGACTGATGAGGACTCACCATTGGTAATTAACAATCAAACTGTACTAATTAATAAAGTCAAACAACACACTGTAAATCATTGTCATTTTGTGAGTTGTTTCAACAGTTAAGTCCATATTATGTGAGGAAAGCATCTCCTTTACCACTGCTGTTGATCTTCCTTTTCCTTTTGGCCATCTCCTCCTCCTAGAGAAGAAAAAGTATTTACTAAACGGCGATGTGAAACAAACATAACTACCCAAAACACTGTTTTCCGTTGCCATGATTGATGGTTAGCTTATAGGCAACTATCAATTGTTTAGCACGTCGTTTTTCTTAACACTAAATGTATTTATTAGCTAGCTACCATTACCGGAATTACACTTTGTGAATGTAGAAAGTTAAAGATATGACCTGTGCACTGAAGTTAATTGCTGGGGTTCAAATAATTTATATATGCTCACAAGATTAATGTCCAGTAACTCGTGTAAAGTTACAGTTTTTTATTATTGGTAATTTTCCAGCAGTACCCGAGCCGTGGACGTAAAACGCGTAGCGTTACGTTCGGGTTTACGCCAGTAGCGGGCGTCTGTCGTCCAGTCGTAAAGCGCGATGTGCGTTACCATTGGAGACGCAACATAGGAAGTGAATTCCACAGCTTTCCTTGTTTTGACAGCTCCCACTGAACATTAAAACATTTCTGTCTCCGCACGTTTATCTGCCCTTTCTCTTATTGTTTCCGAGCGGTCTTCGACTGGAATAACCGGCGTGACTGGTTACTAACCGTAACGCCGACAGCACGGTACGTGGAACTGACGAGGAAAATAAAGTAGCCTGCACATTCATTAGCTATTGGACTTGCTTGTTGTTTTAGCTTTTTAGCTAACAAAAGCAGTGCAGCTAACTCGACGAAAATAAAACAGTTGGAAAAGTTGGATTTATACCACAGAATTTCACTAGCAGCGTGTTCGAGACACATGCGTATGTCTCTTTTCCCCGACGGCTCCGTTAATTTATTCCCCGGTTGACATTTAGGTCGGAAGACTCCATGAGTCGCAGTCGGAACCCGCCTCCCCGGGGTCAAGGGGCAGCACGAGCCAAACAGGTAACACTCCTCATTTCTGCTAATGAAACATGTGAGCGATGTCTCCTGTTTATATGTCAACAACAGATGTAATTCAGCAGCTCTCTCTCTCTCTCTCTGGTGTCCTTATATCTGTGCCTCAGATGGGGCTGCTCCTTGACCTGACCCCGGATGGAGGGATGGATGATGAGGGGAATGATGACGAGCTTGAGGCAGAACTGCTAAATCTGATGGGGGGAGGAGGGGGCGGAGGAGAGAGATCCCAAGGGAAGAAAAGTGAAGGGAGAGGTGAGAAAGACAAAAGTCCCTCATTTCTTGCCTAATGAAATGTCCAGGTTTTTTTCTGTCTGTGTTGTTCATATGATGATGCTCAAAATTTGGTATAGTGTGTATGATTTGGTGCCTCTAATGTTGTATTTTTGTATGTTCAGCTCCTGTTCATATGGATGAAATTGAGCGGATGGCAGCTCTTTGCATGAAAGACCTGGATGAGGAAGAAATTGGGGATGAAGATTTGGATGATGAAGATCTGCTGGTAGTACTCTCACACCATTCTTATCCTGTTTTACAGCTTAGACGTTTAGTTGATTAATTGGGGAAATGATATAAAATTAACTGGCAACGATTTTGTCCGTCATTTTCTAAAAAAAGGTGCCAGATACCATTTGCTGGTCCCAATTTCTCTGGTTTGAAGATTTGCTGCATTTCTTTACATTTATTTTATGATAGTAAACTGAATAGGTCTATGTTAAAGAGATAATTTGGTCACACAAAAAAGTAGAAGTCACAATATTTGAAATTGTGATAACTCTATTTTGTGATATTTCACAGACAAAATAAAAAAAAAAATTGATTATGAAAATATTGTCTGTTGCAACCATAATCCTTTTTATTTCATCTTAATATAATATTGCTAAGCTTCTCTTAACTATATACAGTTCTGCGTCTCCATACATAGGCAGAACTGAATGAAGTTTTGGAGGACGATGAGGAACAAACCCATACTCCTACCCCTCCTGCCGTCACGCCAGCTGCTCCAAAAGTGAGCGTCACATCCCACTCTGCTAATCAAGCTGCTCCCAGTGGTGCAACTGGGCTGGAGTCGCGCCTGTTGGAGCGTATTGAAATGTATAAGACTGCCATTTCTAATGCCAAGGCTGCAGGGGAGACCAGCAAAGTTCGAAGATATGACCGTGGGTTAAAGGTAAAATGGCCAAGGAAAGCAGGGAAGACTTGTACAGCCTCAGTACAAGTTGATTCCCTTACTAAATCTCCATTCAGATGTTTTGAAATGTCTAAATGTGTCTTTTTTTAATTATGAATTTAAGACTTAATATTGGTGAATTTTGCACATTAGTTCGCTGTAATGTTAAAGATATATTCATGATTCCTGTTTTCTTCAACCCTAGACATTACAGTCCATGTTAACATCTGTCAGGAAAGGAAAACCAGTCAGTGAGGAGGAGATGCCGCCTCCTGTTGCTCTCGGTGGAAAACCCAGTGTCACCACAGAGTGTGAATCGGTCAAGGAACGAGAACTGCCAGAGCCAGCACTGATGCCCTCTCCTCCCACCAATCAGAAGCCTCTGAGGGAGGCTCCGTCGACATCCCCTAATATGAAGCCACTCCATTTGACCCCACCCCAAAAGCCTGCTTCTGCCATCACCCCAGAAACACCTGTAATCTCTCCACTTACCCCCAGTCAGCCTGATGCACAGCACTCAGGTAAACACATACATGAAAATATGCAGAGTAGCCTGTGGATGTTCAAATTAACTTATCACTACTGTGTACCAAAGTAAAGATGAGATGATCTCTACACACTACAAAAACTATACTATAAACATTATACATAAATTCTACTCTAAACACTATAAATTCATCTAGACTCTAAAAGTCATGCATGTCATCAGATTAGCACTGTTACTTGGTTGATTTAATGACTATTGGTTATTTTTATTTATTCCACTGGGGCGAAATTGCTAAAATGGTTGGTTGATTAATGGACTAGTTGATTGATTAGTCTTTTGAACTGTTTTGACTTCAGTGATGATTTGTTCCACAGAAAAATCCTGATGTCAAACTCAGGAATTATTAAGTAATAAAAAAAGATTAATCAAATTATCCAGTAAATATATATACAGCACATTTACTATTGTTGACATTCAAATGTTGCTTGCTTCTCTTCATTAAATTGAATACTCGTGCCTGATGATCAGATAGTATTTTTAATGCATTTCTTTTTGCTTTTGTAATTGGGCATTTATATTTAATGTTACATGGATTAACTTATTGATTAAACTATGTTGTTTGACAACCCTCACTATCCAAAAAAAAAAAAAGCTACCACATAACTTTTCATGCTTTCACTCCATTCAGGGCTGAAACAGGCAGTGTTGTCCAGACAGAGAGAGTATAAGATGGCTGCCATAAACGCCAAGCAGAGCGGAGAAATTCATCAGGCCAAACAGCACTACCTCATAGCCAAGGTAACACATCCAAATTCAGTTTTATCATTTGGTAAATCTTTTTCTGTAGGTATATAATTTATTTGTATGGCCTCTTAGATAAAGTCGATCATAACAATGTGTACCTCCACTTATGCAGAAGCTGGACATGCTGGTGGAGGCATTGGACAGAGGTGAACCAGTAGACCTGAGCTTGCTACCTCCCCCTCCTGGTTAGTGTAATCTCATAAAAAGAATACTTAACCTCACGAGTTTGTCTCGATTACTGTACCAAAGTAGCCTTATTTTCTTCACAGAAAAGTTTTTCCCTCATGGAGAATTGAGCTGCCAAAGTTGGTAGCCACCTTCTGATAAAATAAAAATAATTGTAAACCAATTTTTAAAACCTATTTTACATCACTTCAGAAAACCCATAAAAGTCATTGAATACTAATCAAGCTGCTCTGGCCCAGTCAAATCCATTTCTTCTGTCTCAAATTCAATACATATCTCACATACTTATATTTTTACTAAAATGATATTGTTCGATTTACAATGAGCATGTCACACGCCTGGACGCATGTTGAATTGCAGCCTCCTTAAGTGGACAGGAATCCTGCTCAGTTATGGATCGTTCTCTGGCTGTGCTTATACTTTTCAGGGCAGCTAATACTGTATTTAGGGATTAAAAGACAAGAAGTACACAAATGTTCACACTACTTTACTTGAAATGAACTGCTTGACAAGCAATTTAAGAGAACAGAAAACACATCATCTTCAACCTATGTTCTGCTCTATCTTGTCTTATTCTTTTACTATATCCCCTCTACACTTGTTCCTTTCTTGGGGTGGATCTTTACCCCTCGTTTTAAGTGATATCCTAAATTCTCTTGACCAGAAACAGCATTGTGCTTCATCACTTGTTGATCCTTCCAATGCTTTTGAACACAAAGAATATTGCTTTTTATTAAACAAATGGTGCTGTCCTTTTTTAATTCAAACTGGTTTTATGGCTATTTGTCTAATAGAGGCAACATGTACCAATCTCACTGTGCTTGCTCCATTATTATTTAAAATATATATAAGAAAATATTATTACTCCAGCACATTGTGTGGACATGGCCCCAACTCCAACTTCAGCCCCAACTCCCAGGTACTTCTAGCTTACAATCTGTGGTTAACATTTTTCAGACATCTCTGCAGTCTCAGACTTGTGCTGAATACTGGTATGAAAAAATGTGGTTTATTCTCCCCAAAAAAATTCTGTCATGCATCTTCCTTAGCTTTAAACCTCATGTGGAGAACCTGGCACAAAATCTGAAGATAAAATGGGTTTCTTGCATCATAAATCTTTTTTTTGAATGTCATTTACCAAAGCTACCTAAGAATATAATTTCTCCTATCAAATTTAAAAATACTGCTCATCAGAGCAGATCCCAGGACTGGGTAACTCTTCATACCCCACGAGTAAATACTGAACTTGGGAAGACTGCCTTCCACTGTTCTGTAACATTCATGAATGGAGTAAGTTACAAAAAACTCTAAATCTTGAAGTATTGTCCAAATGAATGAATTTAAATTTTTAATTTTAAACTTTTTTCAGAGATGTCTGTTATTATTTCTGATGCTGTTTTTTCTTGTGTGTGACTGGCTGTGTTTTACTGTGTGCCTTATTTCTACTGGATTAGATAATAATAATACTATACTATGTACAACTCTCCTCTGCTGTCTGATCATCTGCAGGAGATGTAGTGGCAGAACACAGCGCACCTCCTCCTTCTCAGTCTTCCTCTAGGCCTACTGCCCCCGCTGCTCCTGCACCCACCCAGGTGGCCAATGCAGGTGAGATTCCAGTAACCCTGATGCCTCCTCCTGAGTAGTTAGCATGAGTAATGCAAGTGAAAAAAGTAGAATTTATTGAATTTTAAAATAACGTGTTTGTGTGTGTGTGTGTATGCCCCCCAAAGACCTGCCTGCTCCCAGCAGTCTGGCAGAAGCCCTGCAGCAGAGGATGGACATTTATAAGTCAGCAGCAGAAGGAGCCAAGAGCAAGGGAGATGATCGTAAGGCTCGCATGCACCAGCGCATTGTCAAGGTATACACCACACACTTCAAATATATCTGAAATATATAATTGATAAATGTTTTCCAAAAAATTGGATAATGTATAATTATAGATCAAACTAAATCACATAGGGCATCTTTTATTCTGAGAAATACAGATATCTATGATGCACCACATACCTGGCTCTGTGCTGCTGTGTGATGGTGTCTGACTCAATATCCAAAATAACTGGTGTGACTCAATCTATTTTGACTGGAAATACCCTCTGTTGCTTTGACTGTAACTACTACCATTGCTCATTTCACCTACCAGAATAACCTAAAATAACACCTGTGTTGTTTTCTGAACAGTGTTGAACAGCACTGTGAAAAAAATAGGAAACCTGAATGAAGTCAATATGGCTGAGGCAGGGCAAATGGATAAAACAAAAACAGGAGACAAGACCATGAAAGAAAGGACAAAATAGTTGTTGGACTTTTATATTGTTTTGGTAGGAGTGGAAGCAAAAATTGATGACATTGATTTCCATATGGGAGTTGTTCTGTTGTACTTTCTTTCAACATTGTATAGTTAATTTGTCTGGTTTATTTTTATATGCCATAAAGCCACACTTTATTATGGTTTACCACACTTGTGTTGCTTTAAAATATGCTTTATTTTTCCCTTATTTAGAGTGATGGCAATATATTTCAAAATAGAGATTGCAAATCTTAAAAAAACAGAATGGATTATATCAATTAAGGCTTGCACTGATTATACATGCAGTAATAATACCAAAATGAAAAATCAATTCCTTTCTTAACAGCAATACCAGGATGCTATCAGAGCTCATAAAGCTGGACGGCCTGTCAACTTATCTGATCTACCAGTGCCACCAGGTAACTTTCTGAATCCAGGCATGTTTCAGGGGTTGTTTCTAGGATGCATTGTAAAGTTAAGTCATGTGCGTGTTGCTCCTCTAGGCTGTCCTCCACTTCGCGGCTCAGAGGGGGTTCAGCAGAACTTCATGGGGGTCCTGGAAACAGCTATGAAACTGGCTAATCGGGATGCAGATGCAGAAGATGAAGAAGAGGATGGTCCAACAGAGGCTACCAAGGTAAAATAAATAGATAAATAAATAAATAATTTAAATTAAAGCTCTACCAAATAATCCAATTGCTATTTTGTATGCAAGAAATCCATTTACTTTAAGACCAAATATAGAAATGCTTTATTGTGTGTCATGCCAGAGTCTGTGGCAGGTTATTGCATCTCTTGCCTATTGCATCAACTTTGTGCTAGTAATCAAATGTAGTAATTTAGAGCAACTGTAGTTCTACATAGAATATATATTAAATACTTAGCAGTTAAGTAAAAGCTAATGAATATGTTAAAACAAACTCAAATTCCCAAGCTATAGCAGTTTTTAAGATTAAAATACTGTAGTTTAAAATCTGTATGGCAATAACTTTTATCTGATGATCTTTACCTCATATTTTCCTTCTCTGTAGCCTGCAGTGTGTCCGCCCACCCAGAAAGCTAAGTCTCCAGCCCCACAGGCCCCTGGAGGCTCCTCAGCTCCAAAATTGGGACCTAAAGGTGTGTTCAGTGAGGGTTTGTGCATGGCAAGGCACATGCACTCCTACCTGTCCCCACCTACAGAATATGTCATAAGTGTTTGAATGTTCAACGAGGCAGAGTTTCACTTCTTTATCTCTTAATTATCCTTGTAGCCCAGCAGCAAGTGGATTTCCTGTTGCTAAGGCGACAGGCATTTTTGCGTGCAGCACTGCGCTCCAAACAGATGAAGGTGAACTGTGGCTTTTTTATTTTTAAATCACCTTACTACTTTTTTTTTTTTTTGCTTTAGATAGCTGTCCTACGATTTTTGTATTTTATTGGTGTTCACAGCTGCTTGTCGTTTTATTGGAGTCTTAAACAAATGCTGTATTGTTGTGGTTATATTGATTGATTGATTGATTGATTGATCGATTGTTTGATTGATCGATCTGCTGCTGTGTGATTGTTTGTAGGACATGACAGGGGCAGCGCAGCACCTCAGACATGCCAAGGGACTGGACCCCATGATCACCGCTGCCAAGTCTGGCCTACCTGTTGACATCACAAAGGTTAAAAATATATTTCCATGTGTCAAATAATAAAACAAAAGAAGATACAGGGACCATTTTTGTCTGTGTTTTGATAATGTTGTCACAGGAACAACTGAATGCATAAGGTTGTATTAACCAAAAATGGAATGAAAATAGAAAATGGAACGAAGAAAACACAGGGTGACATCAAAACACCTTTGTGCTCCTCATGGTCTCTTGTGGATTTGTGTGTGTGTGTGTGTGTGTGTGTGTGTGTGTGTGTGTGTGTGTGTGTGTGTGTGTGTGTGTGTGTGTGTGCGCACGCACGCACGTGTATCTATAGTTGCCACTTATCCCAAATGACGTTCTTTCAATTTGTCTGAACAGCTCTTCTTCATAAAACCCATGTATTTCTCTGTAACTCCCACAGTGTACTTACCAAGACTATTATGCTGGTGTCTCCTTAGTTTGTCTCCTTGTTGTTCAGTAGGATATCACGCAAGCTCAGAAACAGATATTCATTATTACTAGTGGACTGATAGGTGGATAGGAAGCAGGGGACTGGTTGCTTCAATTTGGTGCATAATGGGGTTCTCAAAACTGTGTAGGGTCAAAGTTCAACATATCTTTTAATAAGGTTGTTGAGTAGGTACATTCGGTCTTTTGGAAGAACACAAAGTTGAAGATGTATTTAGCCCTAGAACCTAGTGTTCTCTGGGTGCCATCTTGTTCTCGTTTTTTATGTCTTAAAAATGTTCCTTTTCTCGCCCCCCCCCGAAAAAAAAGTCTAACAACATTTGTTTTTGTCTGCTTCCTGACAGATTCCAAGCGCTCCAGTGGGTGAGGACGACTACTTGTTCTCACGCTCCCGTACTTCCCCTCTCTCCCCTCACTCAAGTGAACAGTACCGCAGCCTTATGGGCCTTTTACGAAAGCAGCACGAGGTTAGGAAATGCATATTTTATATACAAGTACACCTCTTAAACCTTGTTGTGCATCAGTGACCAGCTTACACTGCTGTTGATATAATCCAATATTTATGGTCATGATCTTTAAGCTTGCTTGTCACTTTTCTGTTGTGCAGCTTTTTAAACAGACAAGTTTCAAATCACAGTTGATCTATATCTTATTATCTTTGGCTTATCTCCCTTTTCCTAACCACACCCTCATTTGTTTTGTATCTCACTCTACAGAAATGTCTGGGCTACTCTCAGCAGTTTACACACATGGGCAATGTAGCTGAGGCTCTGAAGTAAGAGACATTTCTCATTTGTATCTTTGAATATGTGTTATATTTATTAGCTAATTTATCTGCAGCCATGATGGCATTTAGATAATTGAAAGTTGACAATATTATTTTTTTCTCATCATGAAAAGATCACAGACAGCTAGCAAAAACATCACAACTTCTGGATTAGTTAGTTGATCATTAAATCTACAAACTGACTCATGAAATGGCAAATATGTTTGAAATTTTTACTCATTAATGATTTATCAGATTCATATTTATTTATTTTTATTTCTAGTTACTTATTTTTTAAAATAAATCTTCCATTTATACACTTATTGATTTATTCAAATAAACAATTCAGCACAGTTTGGAGTAGTCTGTCTCTGTTGCAACACAGCGACTGTGATTTTAATGTTTTTCTCTATAGATTGTTTTTCTTATGTCACACTGCATATTTAATCTCTTTTTTTTCCACTTATTTTCTCTCCCCTTATTTGCACTTACGCTTAAATGTCACACTTTGTATATTACACCTTTTGTCATCCTGGAAGATCTGAATTGCTTCCTTCTTTTTCAAATATGCTTTGAAAATACTATCATTGCCTAGAAACAATATGTTTTATTTTCACAGATGATGCATTGAAATTTCTTGTGTGATCCAATTTATTTATTTTTTTTAAATACATGTGTTGGTTTTTAGAATGCGGAGGTCTTTGGTGTACTATGACCCCTTTTTGTGCAGACATGAGATGTGATATTTCAGATATGGAAGTATCTATAAGACCTCAGTGTGAGATACACTATGCATGAGCATTTGTGTGTTAGGACCATTTCTGTCTCTCTCCAGGTTTGAGAAGCTTGTTGAGGAGTGTGTGAAGAACATAGAGATTCTAAAGAATGCCCACGCCAAAGGCCATCGAGTCCCCAAGTGCCACACAGAGGAGAGAACCTTCAACTCAGTCAAGTCAGCAACAAACCTATAAAATGTGTTTTAATTTGTAACCTATAATATAATATTATAGTTTATTCTTTTTGAATATGGTCCAAACTGAAATATATGAACAACATATTGGATGGATTACCATGACATTTTTAAGGTTTTGGTTAAAATTTGACTTTGTCCAATAGTGTTTAGCTCAGTGTACAGTGATGTCTAAGTACAGCCTCACAGAGCTCTTAGAATGGCTGTAGGTTCTTAGTCTTATTTATTAGTAAATGCCCAATAAATAGCCACATCCTTATTATACTTTATACTTTATTATACACTTTTTTAACATTAAATAAATGGGCATTTCCTAGAACCTAAAAAGTAGCAGATGTGGTTCCTGATTTTGCAGGTGCTTTTATGTTAACTTCCAGAAATCCTGTTTCCTTTTGTTTGAGTGTAGAGCATAACCAATACATCAGTAAGGCTTATATGCCAACTGTTGGTAGCTTATCTTGTATACAGTGTGTGTGTGTGTGTGTATATATATATATATATATATATATATATATATAATTTGTTTGCATATATGTCAGTCAATAAATGACAAGAAATTGCAGTGCAGAAAAGCTAAAGATATGTTTGAGGTCATTTGAAACCAGTGTTGCCATTGCACAATTCATTCAACAGAAAGCACCAACAATTTATTTATTATTATTGTTTATTTTAGTTTATTTAATTGTAAACTGTTAGGCTCAGTTCAGCTTACTTGATTGGTTAAAAAATAATAATATTGGCTGATATGTTGTTTTTTTGTTTTGTTTTTTAACAATTCACAAGTATTAATAGTTTTGCTTCAGAAGTTTAGCATGAGTAAGACCAGAATGACCAGAACTTGTTGCTTGACAGTTGCATCGCAGATTACCAAGTTTATTCATTTAGAGGTCTCCTTCATTTTTAACAGCTTCAAGATACCAGAAGTTTATGAAGCTTTTTTGCTATTATTTCAAAGTCCCAGCCCAACTAAGAAAACGATAATCAATCAGTAGATCAAGTATTCATGTTTTGTTAACCACAACAAAGCTTTTTCTTTCTATTTAATTTAGAATGCTTGCATCAGTTGTTTAATTTTGAAACACATTTTTTTAGACAGCAAAAGGATTGCTTTCACTGATTAGAGCAGTAGATGAGTCAGAGTGACTCACTCTGACTCATACTGGTTCAGCTCCAATATCATACCAAGCTAAAAGCAAGGTGACTCTGGCAGTGAGTCATATAACAGTCAGCATTGTTTGACTCTCAGTGATGCTGACAGGTTTCTAACTATTACTCAAGATGCTGGCTCTGAATGGTCATGACTCCTGTTTTTATTTTATAGGATCTACTCCAACCTGACACTTAATGACCTGATACTGTACGTAATCAGAGGCATCAATCTGCCAGCACCCTCAGGTAGGCAAGTCCTTGAAATAACTAGGCAGTGTTGTTTGAAACGTATGTGTGCTCACACCTACCTCCTTGCCTTCAGGTGTCTCACCTAACGATCTGGATGCAAGTGTGAAATTTGAGTTTCCTTTTCCCTCTGCGGTAAGAAGATTATGGATATTCTACTCTGTTTATATCTAGTTGTTTTTTAATAAATTCATTTCACATGTGTGTTGTGTGTGTGTGTGTGTGTGTGTGTGTGTGTGTGTGTGTGTGTGTGTGTGTGTGTGTGTGTGTGTGTGTGTGTGTGTGTGTGTGTATAGGAGGAGGCTCAGAGGGACAAAACCAGCACAGTAAAGAACAACAACAGTCCAGAGTTTAAAGAGCAATTCAAACTCAACATCAACCGTGCCCATCGAGGCTTTAAACGAGTTGTCCAATCAAAAGGCATTAAGTTTGAAATCATCCACAAAGGGTAACAACCACAAATGCTTTAGTGCAATATAGGCTGAAGCTTCCTTGTTTCTCTGCATGATTTAGGCTGTAAGTGTCACGTCTATTTCGCCTTCATTAGTTGATGTATTCTCCTCTGTGTGTTTACAGAGGCTTGTTTAAGACAGACAAAGTAGTGGGCACAGCTCAACTGAAGCTGGAGGCTCTAGAAAAGCACTGTGACATTAGAGAGATAATAGAGGTAAGTGATAACAACATGAAAACACAAATACACATGTACACATGTGATCTGTCTAACAGTGTGCATGTGTTTGATAGGTGATGGATGGACGTAAAGCCACAGGTGGCAAGTTGGAGGTGGGGGTGAAGATCAGAGAGCCTTTGTCAGGAGTTGATCTCCAGCCAGTGACAGAGAAGTGGCTAGTACTCGATCCAGTCTTATCCCTTTCTCCCCCAGAGAAACAGAAGGAACGGGTGAGTAGAGTTTGCTGTTCACCCAACTGCATGTCTGTAGACTTTGGGAGAAAACCAAAGCAGAGAAAATCCCTGTCTTTGTGTCTGAGTGGGATTCCTCCAGAGGATATGAGAACATCATACAAACTTCTCACAAGGCTCCAGCCTGCCAGGTCAGGTTTGTCCTTAGGACCTTGTTGTGCATTTTTTCTGTGATACCGAGCCAGCATTCGATCCTAAAAAATGGATAGTTGTATTTGTCAGGAAAAAGTCCAGTATCCTTTAAATGAAGTGCTTGTCAGATCATGGAACAGTGCCTGGAACCTGCTGATACTTAGGACAAGGATAGAGGAGTTAGACTATTTATAAAACCTTGAAATCTGCATCACTTGGCTTTTCCAAGCAATGACTGTAAACAAACTAATTAAGCTCCGAGACCTTGGTAAAACTTCTGTGTTAAAATTACTTGTCTGACTAAACTTTTGTATGGTTCACCTTTTTTCCACTCTAAACTTGTACAAAACACAAATAGTACATTATTCTTGCTTAAAATGTTGAAAGGAATGTTTAATTCTTAACTTTATGCCTTTTGGAGATCAGTTCATCTTCTACTCACTTAAACATTCACAGTGACAGATTTTTACCAGGGAGACCCAAACTTTCTCATGCCACTACACATGAAGGATGTGATTTATTTGTAACTCAAGCTTCCAGGGTAAGGACAATTAATAGCTTCAAGCGAAAACATCAGATCTATGTGAAGCAATGAGGAGACTGTTGCATTCCTCAAATTAATACATGCAACAAACAGAAAAAAATGTGTTTGCATAATGTTTTCTACATTAATTTCTACCTTTTATGGTTTGCCTGGCACTTAGAAATTACATCATCTCATTCCACTTCCTTCATCTACAACTATTTAAAAGACCAGCATCTAGGATATAGTGGATTTTTTTATGGTTGCAGATTGCAACCCTTCCTTTCCAAGCGTGTAGAAGAATAGACATATGCCTTCTGGTAACGTAAAAATGCAAAAGGCCCTCTCAAGAGCCATTGTTTTGTTTGTCTGTTCTGGGCTACCGTAGAAACATGGTGTTGCAACATCACATACATCCATGGAGGAGGACCCGCTCGCTATGTAGATATGAAGGGCTGATTCTAAGCTATCAAAAATACAAGAATTCTTTGTTTCATGTGATTATAATCTAATGAAAACATAATTATGAATATTATGTTCCGTTTCTGCCAATAAGTCCCCCCTAAATCCTATACGCGGTCATTTAAATGACACTTGCCTAAATTAGCACTATCACTTGGAGTGGATGGAAAGATACATTAATTTGCATTTTCTTGTGCAAATTATCTGGAGATTTGGTTACAATTCATGATACATTAAGATTGACACCTGGCTTGTTGACATTAAGGTCATCACCCTGCCTTGAAGTGTGGATGTTTGTAAAATTTTTCAAGCATATAACTCGGCTTTATTCAGGGCAGTAGCTGGAACCCCTTTGAATAATGTGGTGTCATCCTACAGCCCCCTTTGCAAGGCCTATAAAAGCAGGATTAAACAAAGCTAAAGCCATTGGCACAAAAAGTGCCAATGCAGTCTTAGTGTGTGTGTTTGTTTTATTCAGGCTCCATCCCCCCGGTCTAAACCCAGACATGAGGCGAGCAGCAGGAGCAGTCATCCCAACAACACTCCTCCACAGTACAAACTCCACAGCTTCAGCCTCCTCAACTATGACAGGGAGCGGCTGGAGAGAAAGGTATTTTTGTGTGTTTATGTATGTGTGTTTGTGTGGTCTAAGCCTTTGCACAACATCTCCTAATGGTCCGAGGATGTGAAGATGTCGTGAGTCACTACACCTGTCTCTCAGATTGCAGAGTACAGAAGGAATCGGCGGGATCCCCCGTCTGACCTCATCCATCAACACAATGAGGTCACACACAGACTGCAGTGGCAGAAAGCACAGCTGGAGCGCGGCTCTACTGCTCTGCTAACAGGTAACACACACGCATAAACAGAATATATATTAGTGTGTACCTTACAAATACATAGAAGTATACATCTCAATGTCAGAAACAGCTAACCTACATATCTTTTACCATATGTAGAGTATGAAAATGTACTGCACCGCTTCGTCCAAGGACTTGCCGACTCTGTGAAGAAATACTCCAGCCAAGGCAACAGAGTGAGTTCAGGGTCATGGTTGACTCTGTGTGTGTGTGTTTGTTTGTTTGCATACTTGTGTAAATTTTTCTTTTTTTCTTTTTTTCATAGGATGCTGCCAAGGATGCACTGGGCAGGTTGAAGATGGTAGAGAGTGAGGTAAGGGCTGCTGTGTACTGCCAGTACAAAGAATGTTTCATCATCCTCATGTGTGCGTATATACAATGTAGTGTATGTACTCCTTTTCTCTTTGCTTCAGCTGGAGTCACTGAAAAGGAAACGCACTGGATAAGAGGAGAAAAAGGGAGCAGAGTCTTGGCTGGAGTACTGTTATTTCCCCTCTCACTGTCTCATACACACTCCTATAAAAAAAAACTCATTTGGGACTTAAGCATGTTCAGCATGATTATGTGCTGTTCATGTCCATGACAGCTGCATGAACCAACCAACCTGTTAATTCTGCTCAGTGATCATATAAGTTTTGTCATTTGTTGTTAGTTGCCTGATCCAACAGTTGAGAATAAATGTGTAACTACAAAGGGACACAAAAAAGCAAGAATTAAAATGTCTTAAAAAGCTAAGGGAGAGGCAGACTTATTTTGCACTTGAACAAGAAAGACACTACAGAAAGCTGCTTGTAAAAAACAGCTTTACAGACCTTACCTCTACTCCCTTAATAGGTTTTTTTTGTTTCCATTCTTTCTTTTAAAATTGAAGAGAGCTGTAAGAGACTTAACATTTTACATCTGAAACCAGCGCAGAGAGTTTTTTGGTGTCCAGTGATGACCAAAAAATATGTCTGTACATGTGTGTGCTTTCCTTGAAGTGTGTTTAACCAGTGGGGTGAGGTGTTTTTAACCCCTTTTCCCATATTTTATGTGTGTAATGAGCTTAATCTAATCTGTCTGCTCCAGTGTTCCCAGATTACAGTAATCTGCTCCGTTTGGAGTGGTGTGATATGGGAATAAAAAAACGGGGCTACAGCCCACATCCCATAATGAGGGATTAGTGTTTGTGTCACCAAGGAGACGACTAGATCAGACTTAGAGTCGCCTTTGGGGCTGGGGAGATGGTGGTTAACAACATGCAATGAATGTGGTAGGAGCTTAGTCCTGCTAAGGGATTGCTGCTTCTTCATCTGCATCAGCTATTTCTTCTTTGTTGTCTTCTTCATCTTCACTTTCATCACACTAATTCTATTGCACATATTCAAAGATTATTCAGAGTCTCGAGTAATATGTTGCTCCACTTGGATTTTCTTTAAACTCCAATACAATATTGAGACCGTTGTGCTGTTGATTAGAAAATAATTAGCAGTTCCTCAGTGTTATGCTATTTTCATCAGATTTTGGTGTATTCACTTTACAAAAACAGACTGTCCCGCTGAGCTCTCCAGTGACACCACAGCAGATGCTGAATAGTATGCCCAGAATATGACAACCCAATATCGCAGTAAGGCTGGGTACTCGCTCATTTCTATTTCTGTTCCCCCAGAGACATCCCTGTCATAGGCATGCTTGTCTTTCTTCTCTAAGTTACACCATTTTTGTGACTGTAGAGTCAAGGGGATCTGGTGAAACTTTGGGAGACGTACTGTAAATTCAAACTGAAAAAATTGTTTGCTATGACAACACTCGATATACAAAAAAAGAAATTTTACAGCTGTGTCTCACTGCTGCCATGTATTCTCTGCTCTGTTAAGTGCTCTGGACAGATGTTTCATCTATGTGTTTGACAACCTGCTAACCTGACAGTAGATGCTGTTGATCCACACTGAGTGCATGCAGCCAGGAAGTAGCAGACTACTTTAAACGAGCCTTACTGTATGTTGCTGTCTGACTCTTCTATGTCCATGATGTCTCTTAACTCTGCTAACAGTTTTCTGGTCACGTGACAGAGCATAGAATCATGTGTTTGCCCTAATCCACCCACTGTCTCACTCCATTAGCAAATAATCCTGGTTAAAGTTGACCTGATATGGCTCTCCATAGACTGTGTGATTTATTTTTTTTTATGTAACGCTCCCTTCCCCACTTTTATTTTTTTTTCAGGAGAGGATATTTTCTGATTCTTTGTAAATGGTACATTATAGTGTTTTTGATCGGCGGATATTTTTTAAACGGACAGGACAGATGAGCCTTTGATCATAGTGACTTTATAACCTTTACATTTATATGGACCACACCAGTGTGTTGGCATTTATTTTTTTGCATTTAAACGTCCAGTCATATACACATTTGCTGAAATCTGCAATGCTAGGGCACAGTTTTAGATTTTTGGGTGTAGTTTTCCTATTCTTCCAGGCAGATATTGGTGTCCATTCATTTTGGCATGTATGAAAATCATTTAGCAAACTCTTGAAACTTGCTTGAGTATGAGCCAAAAATATGGTTTGTTGAGTTGTGTAGACTCAGGGGTTCAGACTATTCAAGAAAATCCAAGAAAATGTCAATGGTCTATTAATTGCTTTTCATTCTATATGTAAATAAATGGAAACCAGTGGCTGCCTGAAACAGTACAGAGGAGTTGGGCTGCAACTAGAAAATATTTGCATTACTAATCTTCCTATTATTTACTGGTTGATTAGAAAGTAGTTAAAAAACAATGTCTCTTAAAAATTTATAAAACCCAAAGGCTTCAACCTGTTTGTTTTTTTCCCCAACTACCAGTCAAAACCCCAGAGATAATCAGTTTACTATCACATAAGACAATGAAAAGCAGTATATACTTAAAATTTAGTATTTTTATGTAAAAAAGGATTAAAACAATTAAACAAATTATTTCAGATGTTCAAAAGCTACCTAGAGTTTTTTTAAAAAGGGCAGCATGGTTTGGAAAAACACGAGCTGTTATGTGAATTACACCAGGCTAAAACATGCATTGCTATTGTCCTTTTAACAGAAATAGTGTTTTTGATTTAGTAAATCAAGTACAGACTAAATGCGACCACATGGCACTGATATAACTTGGGTTTGCATCACTCACATTTTTTTTTACAGAATTAAAAGCTCACATGAAAACTACAACTCTGCAGCAATGGCATTTTATAACTCAATAGCCTTAACCCCATTTCAACTCCAAACACTCACACACACACACACACACACACACACACACACTCTAACATGCCACATCACCCTACTCCTCGAGTAACCCCATGGCCTCTGAGGCTGCCCTGTTGTCATGGCAATGGGCTCATCAGCATTCATTGTGCTAGCAGGATGGTCAGGACCTGGGCAGAGAGACATATTGTTAAAGTTTGTCCTGCTGGTGACTCACAATCCTGTCCCATGTATAACCCCCCCCCCCGCCCCTAACACACACACACTCTTATTCTCTCCTTTTTTTTGCTTTCATTTATTTTCTTTCCTGCTCAGTAATCTAACTATGCTCCATTTAAAAAAAAAACCAAACAAAAAAACAGGGAAAGTTCAGTGTATTGTTAATCATTAATGAAGTAAATGCGTTAATGAGGGTTTGGGAAGATACTATTGTTGAACCGCTGGCATTTTTAAAGAATCTGTTAAGTAATGTAAGGGCAATCAATATAAATGTAATGTGTGTGTATATATGGTGAAAATACAGCATAATAAATATACTCTCTATTTTTCAGTGTAAGTCCTGAAGCTTTGTGAAGCTCAAAATGGGAATTTATGAAGGCCTGATTGTTTAGGCTTTAGTATCTCGTGTCTGAGGTTGGTGTTAACATAAATAAAAAGGCAACAGCTCTGAGTTTGTGTCATTATTGAAAACTGACCAGATTGTTCTTATTCACGCTGATTTTTCAATATCTTGGTACTACAAAGAAAACATACTGAACATGTTTTGATCAACCTGATACTAGGTTGTTTTTCCTAATTTTAGAATCTTATAAACCTGATTTTGAATTGAAGGTGTGTTTCAGAAGTATGATAAAGAAAATTAAGATGACTTCTATTCAGGGTCTTGGCCTCGGCTGTTAAACCCTGATTATGTACAATGGATTCTCATGCTCTGTATCTGTGTTTGATGCTAGTGGTGCTTTTTTGGGCTTCTATACGCCTCCAAAATTTACAAAAAGTTTCCAACAAATGAACCATATTCGTTCATGCACAGTCAGTATGAAACATGAAACTGTTTTACGTTTGCCTCTGAATTTTGTCACCTTCAACAAATGTGGCACAGGGATCCCACTTCAGTCCTGTTCCAAAACAGGGATTTTAAAAAGAGACAATGACAGGAGAGAAAAATGTTCGAAGGGAAAATAATGGCTAGTTTTGCAATCATCAATATTATTTATTTCCACACACAACATTCAGTAAGTGGGAGGGAGTGAAGCCAGTGTCACATTTTAGGGTTAAAACAGAAACCCAAGACAAAAATAGACATCTTTTTGCAGACAGCACTTGCTGTTGTTGGGGAGAAGCTTCGGGGCTTTGGTGTTATGCTAATATCGTCTTTGAATGTGAGATTTCCCCTGACAAAAGGGGGAAAGATGAGAGGGGGATGGTGCAGAGACACGGCGGAGGGGGTCTCCTCCCGTCCCGAGAAGAAATTGGACAACCCGCGAGACTTCGGTGGGCGTGGACACCGAGGCGCGGCGCTTCCTGCTCGGCTGAACACGTGGTTCCGCATCTGCTCCGCCGCTCGTCCGTCGGCGTGAAGACTTGCAGCCTTTCTCTCGCTCCTCTCCCTCGCTATCCTCCCTCCCGGCAGCAGCAGCAGCAGCGGACCTTGTCCTCCCTTCTTCGTCCGCCCGCTGCTCCTCCTCCTCCTCCCTCTCTCCTCCCCGTCTCCGCCGCGGCTCCCGGGACCCGCCGACGGCCAGGCCGCGGTCACTTCAGCGTGTATCCGCTCCGAGAGAGAGAGAGAGAGAGAGAGTGTGTGTGTGTGTGTGTGTGTGTGCGTACGGGAAAGTGTGAAAGTGTGTGTGTGCGAGAGAGAGAGAGAGACACCAAGAGACGGAGAGAGAGCGTGCCTCAGTGTTTGAGTGCGTGTGCTCGCACCCGACCGCCACCGGTCCATCCGTGTTATTTCCTCCCCGCCAGCCCGCCTCGTTTTTCGGCCATGACGCTGGAAGCGATCCGCTACCGGGCCGGGTCCCTGCAGATCCTCAACCAGCTGCTGCTGCCACACCAGACCGCTTACGACGAGATCCGCTCGGTGCAGGACGCTTACGAGGCCATCAAGTCCATGAAGGTAGGGAGCTTCGTCCCCCCTCCCCGCCCCTCTCCACCCCTTTCCCACCGCATGCCTGCTGTATGTGCTTTCATCCCCGTCGTGCGTGTGTATGCGTTTTTAAAATCGGATCTTTTGTGCTCCCACCGCTGCTCGCATGTGTTATGTATGCCCGCCGCCGTCGGCCTGTATTTTAGTTTTGAATGCACCTGCAGCACCCGGCAGCCACCGACACCCCCCCCCCTCCCCCGCCCCACATTATCCAGCCCCTAAATCCTTTATTTATAGTTTTTCACATTATCATGTGCAAGCGCAGCAAACTAGGTATCTGCACACAGCTACCGACCCATGAAATACCCCCCTCCTCCTCCTCCTCTTTCTTTGGGAGAGATTATTGATGAATTATTAATGACCTTTCCTGGGGTTTTTGTTCGCGTTTTGGTCTTGTGCTGCACTCAGTGACACCTCCACTTCATCTCTATCTCCAAAGCCGGGGCCCTGACACATCGAGGTGATCAGATAGTTGCGTGGTGTTCAAGTTCTGTAAAAGCTGGGAACATTCTCAGATTTTGATGTATAAGAGTTGATCAAATATTCACTCTAATGTCAATCCAGTTACACACCCACACACACACACACTCTCACACACACAGCAGCTACATGTTTGATCCTTTGTGTGTGTGTGTGTGTGTGTGTGTGTGTGTGTGTGTGTGTGTGTGTGTGTGTGTGTGTGTGTAACAGAGTGAAGGAATTTGCCAAAAACAGGGGGATGATGTCATGATGATAATGGAGTCTAATGGTAGAGAGAGAAATGGCTCCGACAAAGAGATTATGTCATTTCAGTCAAAGCTGTCGTGACAACTTTTGTCTCATAGAACTCTTGTCATGGAAATAGATTAATTATCCTCCTGAAAACTGGGAGAGGGAGAGCTCTTGCAAGTTGGCATAGAAACCAAAGAGGAGGATCACGATGTGACTGGAACTATCCTGTCCCCTCCCCTCCAGGTGCGCGGTGCCCCGGCCATCGCCATCGTCGGCTGCCTCAGCCTGGCTGTGGAGCTGCGGGCAGGTGCCGGTGGGGATGACCCCGTGACCTTCATCAGGGAGTCTCTGTGTCACCTGACCTCAGCCAGGCCCACCGCTGTCAACATGGGCCGCGCCGCCCGCGAGCTGATGGAGTTTGCTGAGAACGAGAGCATGGAGAAGAACACGGAGCAGCTCAGAGAAAGGTGAGCTGGTTGGAGGGACGTGAGAGCCTCGATGTGGAAGTTGGTTTACCAACCAGGACGACTGTGCTGGGGCCCCAAAGGCTCGATTCACTGTTTATCAGTTGATTTGGGATCCTTTGATTAATTGAATTGAATTGTCATGGTGCATTTCCCTTGTGCATTTTCCATTGTGCTCGTACTGAACTAAATTACAACAGTCCGGCATACTGCAGTTTTTTTCTTTATGAGCACAAATTCATCATTTTGGACAGCCACTCTAATTTTCCATGTGATTCATAGAATCATACCAATCAAGTCTGACAAAAAGCCTTGACATTTTTGTTACGTCTTATTTACTAATTTACTAATTCACTACTAATTTGGTTTCGGCCTGTAATTTATTTAAAGTTACCATTTAGAATTTTGATCATGAGTGATGCTATGGAGCAGTGTTTTTATGAATGGGTCCCTGTGTTTTGTGTGTAAACAAAGGACTCTCTTTCCTGTGGGGGATGTAATACACATTATTGCCAATGGTTTCACTCTATTCCACTGATCTACTGGTAGAAAAAGAAGACTGCTGGCAAGCATACAAAGGTACTGGTTTGGAATTGGAAAAACAGTTGTTCAACCTGAAGTATACACTACATGCAAACAGAAACTTTGTTTGTTTTCAAGAAAATTTCTTAGGGTGCCTTTAATGCTAACAGACACTCCATCAGCAAACAGTCAGTAGATCACTTGCCCTGTAATGAGTCTTATTTGTAAAAACTGGTTTTGTGAGTTGAGATAATCTAGATGACTTGTGATTTTTTTTTTTCCCGTGTGCATGTGCTGCTGCTATAGCACGTCTTCACTCAACATCAACTGCAGGTGTCTTTCTGTAAAAATTTTGAAAGTTATCAGATCATCTACAAAGTGAAAATTGGGCCGCCCATACACTATACACATCATGGCAGATTAATGGTCATTGTGACAAGGAGCACCCTGAGCAGTGTTAGTTTTTACAGTGATTCAGTAATGATTCATATAAGTTCCATACAGAGAGAGATGCAGGTTTTAGTAAGGGAAAAAATATAGTGCTGGTGTCGGAGAGGGATATAATGTCAGAAATACCTCGAACTGAGGAGTCAGAATCCGTATCGGGAAAGAAAAAGTTCGATTGATCCTAGTTTTGGGAAATTGAAACTACTAGGAACATCCTTTCCTCTTATCACAGGCAGTAAAGGTTGTGCTGGGTGATGAATCTGTGTGGCCTAAAATCGCAGTGCAGCAGAGTGGATGTGTCATGATAGCTGTCCTGAGTTAATGATGTTTCACTCTGAAACTGGAATATACTACAGGCTGTTGAATTAGCAGAGCAGTTAAGCCTTTGCCTGCTATAAATCAGCACAGTCTGGGTGAAAGAATGCAACCAAAGCAGTGGAGTAAATGACCTAGCAGGGTCATTTAGAGGATTTTTTTTGGTTCTTGAAACTTGATGTGAGTGGAACTTTGTTGGTGAATCCAAGAGTGATGCGTGTACTTTGAGACCAGTAACTGAGAAAATGCTAACTATCTACCAGACAGCAATGGAGCATAACACGAAGAACACTGTGACCATACATTAAGATCACGGGTGAGTGACGGAGATAAAGAGATGCTCTGTTAGATGAAGGGAAGTTAGGACAAATAGAAACATGCTGGCATATTGCAACTGTAGACCTGATTGACATATTAAGTCCACAGTGTCAGACAGGGCCTCTTCTCATTTCCCACCTCTCGTGACCCCCCTCCTACAGTGTAATTGCCTGGATCGAAGACATGCTGGAGCGTGACGTCAATGACAACAGGAAGATCGGTAACTATGGCGCTCAGCACATCCTGTCTGGTGTCCCGAGGGACTCTGTGACCATCCTCACTCACTGCAACACCGGCTCGCTGGCCACAGCTGGATACGGGACTGCACTGGGTAAGACTGGAGCCGTGGGTGTGAGTGAGAAACGAGGGTGATTGTTGAAATATTTATGTTACTCTAACTGTAATAATGGCTCCATTTGTGTGTAGGTGTGGTGCGAAGCCTCCATGCGCTGGGCAGGCTGAAGCGTGTGTACTGCACAGAGACAAGACCGTACAACCAGGGATCCAGACTGACGGCGTACGAGGCAGTAGCAGAGGGAATCCCTGCTACACTTATCACAGACAGCATGGCAGCCCTCACTATGAGAGAAATGGACATCACAGGTGTGTTTGTCAAGTTTAATTTTCAAGTTGTCTCTCTTCCCCTCGTTTTAATTCAAACTTTCATTCTGCTTTTATCAGTACTTTTCTTTATGACGTGTTCTCCCTCTCAGCTGTGGTGGTGGGTGCGGACAGGGTGGTTGCCAACGGTGACACAGCCAACAAGGTGGGCACGTACCAGCTTGCTATCGCCGCAAAGCACCATGGGATACCTTTCTATGTGGCCGCACCCAGCACGTCGTGCGACTTGAGCCTGGAGAGTGGCAGGGACATCATCATCGAAGTGCGCCCCCCCGAAGAGCTCACCAGTATAAATGGAGTCCCGATTGCTGCCCCGGGTAAGAAGTGTGGGATGTTAATGTTTTTTGTACTGAGGAGGAAGAGACACAGAAGTAGTTGTAAAAATAAATGGAAGCGGAACAGACACACAGATGAATTAAAAAAAAAAAAAATAGTACAGTGTTTGAGTAAAAATGATTGATGGTGAGGAGAAAACGACAGGCTCGGAGAGATCAATGAGCATTGGCCTATTTCCAGTTCTTGCCCTAAGCCTTTAGTGCTTAACCCTCAATGACTTCAACACATGCATTGTAAGTGCATGAGTGAAAGAGGGTGCAAGGGCTCCTGATGCTGTATGAGGAGACATTGTTGTTCTCCAGGGGACCTGGAGGGCTTGAGTGTGTTTTGCAGGGTTTTTTGGGAGGACTATTTTGTGACTCTATTAGACAGTGGCTTTAGAGGAGTTAAAGGAAATAGGGGTGTAAGGGTGTTGGGCTGCAAAGGTCTCAGGCTACATTCAAACCAGGGATGTTCAAATCTGAGTGTGAGCGAGTGAACATGGGGTGTGTGTCTTAGGTGAGTTTGTGAGAGCTGTATTCAGTCATATTCATCTATAATTACATTGCCATATCAGTTCAGTGACATCACAGTAATTAAAGCACACTTGTTTAATGGGCACACTGGCCCCAGGAGAGGAGGAGAGGAAGAGAGGAGGAGAGGATGTGTGCTTGTACGTTACATTTCCATCTCTCTTAAATTCTCCTCTGGCTCTCATCTCTGGCCCTTCCAGGAAGTAGCTTTTTAAAATACTGATTACTTTTTAATTTTGCCTTCATTAGAGAGTTGACATTGTAGAGAGATGCAGCAACGGTACCCGGCCAGGAATCGCAACATGGACGTTGCTCTTGAGTAGTATGCACCTTAACCATATGGCCACTGGACGCCCTTAAAGTATAAGGCTCCTATTATTTGTTATTTTTCTTATAATCCCACTCAAAGACCAAAACCAGCAATGAAATGATTGCAATAACTATTCCCTGTGTAGAGAGAGCCTGCTAATTCGTATGTATCTGTTCCATAGGACTTCTTGTTGTCCAAAAACTATTTAAAAAAAAAAAACAAAACCTCAGCGATCCACAATGTTGCTCTTGCTGGGATGTGCATTTATGTCGATGAACGTGGATTTGGACTCAGTTCCACATACAGAATCCTACTGCTGCACCAGATGTATATTTTTAATCCGCCGCCGAAAATAGTTACCATCAAAAATACAACTTTCGTTGGACAAAAAAGTTGGAGAGCCATAGGTCTAGAGCACTGGAGGCTTACTCTTTAATTGCTCGACCATCTGACTCATTCCTGATTGTTTACTGCAGGTATCGAGGTGTGGAACCCGGCATTCGACGTGACCCCTCACCAGCTCATCACAGGAGGCATCATCACAGAGCTCGGGGTCTTCCTCCCCTCTGAGCTCCAGGCGGCGCTCACCGGTCGCCTCACTGCCCTCTAGAGCCACTCGGCCCCTCCTGCTGGTCCGTGTGCACCACTGCACCTTAACGCCAGACACTCGAAGACACTCATCTCACCACAGAACACACACACACACACACACATACACACACATAGTCATGGTTTCATTTCATTTTGACAAACGCACAAGCACAGTTACATGTCAGTGGTGCATACAGAAGAAAAAATGTTTTTCAATCTCTTACTCACCCACACACAGATTCACTGCAGGGAGTCAAGCAGACACGCATGTGCAGTCTCCCCTTTCTTTTATGTCCATCATTTTTCATGTGTATGTGGTCTCTCCATTTTCCCAAGTTTTCCATCCCAGTTTATCTCTCACCACCTCTTTGTCCTTCTAAATGGCTTCTGCAACAACAAATAGCGCTTAGCTGGACTCTATTCCTTAAATTCTATTTGGCAATCTGTTTTTACGAGTTACAACTGAGGTAATTTTTTAGGGCTTCTTCTTCCAAAAAAAAAAAAAAAAAAATAGCCACAAAGGCTAAGGCATGACTGATTTTTCAAAGAAGTGATTTTGATTAACCATGGTTTCTAAAATGCTGCTACCCACTTGTAAATATACATATCCTTGCTGGTAGTGTGTACATATGTAGAAAAATAACCCCTGCTAGTAAAAAGAAGGTACTGTTATTTTAACCAAAATATGTGGCTATTTAAAATGAAATTTGACATCAAAAATGTTATATTAACATTTAATTTCTTTTGTTTGCAATGAAGCCTTTTGTAGAGAAATAATCCAAATTTATAGCTCATAGATTTTAACATACAAGAAATTCTTAGTGATATTAAAAACCCTATTTCACTCACAGTTTTTACCCTGTGCAGCAAATTTTGAATTAGTAGAATTTCTTGGTCGATCCTCGTTAGTCAGCTGAAGCCTATGATAATACATGGCTGTATTTATACCTCACTTCTTGTTTCTGTCTTGCTATTTCCACCACATTGTGCCACATTTGTGTTATCATTTTGTTTGTGCGTGCGTGTGTTTGTGTGTGCATGTGTGTGTGTGTGTGTGTGTGTGTGTGTGTTTCTGTCTGTTTTTTTTGTTGCCAGGAAGGAAGGAATAGTTCAACCCAAATCTTAACTAATATTTTTTCAACCACAAAATACTTGTTTTTAGCCTGTTACTGTAAATCCAACTTACCCAAAATTTGAAATGTTTTGCAGCTTTACCTTTTTTTTTAGCTCATAGTTTTGGTTTTCTGGGCACCAACCTAACTGCTTTAGTTCTTTCCTTCAGCTGCCATCTGCCAAAATGCAGAGAAAGAAAGTTTATAATTAGCTGGTGAACATAGTGGAGCATTTAGAGCAAGATATTTCCCTTAGGAGTTGGAGACTGAGAGACGAAAGTGGAGTAAATATTGGACTTACACTTGTGTAAGTTGGACACAGACATTACTGAAATTACTGCAATTGAATGTTTTTTGTCTGTGTTCACAGGATGTGTAAATAGGCAACTGTTTGTTTACCTCATCAACTTTAGAGAGTGATAAGTTAATGTCCCCAGGTGAGCAAAAAATCCTTTAGTGTGGGTTTAAAGGCCCCTAGTGTGACATATTGCGTGTACAGAGTGCTTGCAAAAGTGCTTGCTTTCCTGTACTTAATAGGTTTTTTTTTTTTTTTTTTTTTTTAAAGATGAGGCCAAAATATTGCGCATTTGGTCAAAGAAGCCAACTTCATATAGTTATTCTGAGGTGAACTATTCCTTTAAGACTGGTGGGGTATTTTCCAAACTGCAGTGTCCCTCTGCTGAAAGCTCTGAAATTACATCTGAAAACAATACATGGCGTGGTGCCATCAACAACCAGAATGTAATATCCAACTCTGATTAACTTTCTTTAGTCAGGGGCTGTAATCAGGCCGGACTCCACACTCAGTCACTTCTTGCCTTTGTGCTCATTTCAGAATGTGTTTTGACTATTTGGATTATTCCCTTTTCATAACTGAAATGCTGTGTTACTCCAGATGGATTTCCAGCCCAACAGACTATTTTATGAGGTCAGGGCCATGGGCAGCTAAGGACAGGTAGACAGTAAGGAGTACATGAAGGGTTTTCTCCATAGTTATTGGCTGACTTTTCCAGCCTTGTCAGCCAGGACTTTGTCTCTACTTGATCCTGATTGTAGCTGAACAGTATTAAAAATTGTAAATAAAAGGGAGACGACCCCTGTAATGTTTGGGTTTAATGGATTAATCTACTGCTGAAAAATAAAAATAATCAGTTACAATTTTGATATCATATATAAATAGTTTAGGTTATTTTTTTAAACAAAATGCCAAACATTTTCTGTCTCCAAATTCAGAAACGTGACTTATATCACTGTAAATCGAAAATACCTGTTGTTGGGACAAAATAAGCAAATTTGAATATGTCATTCTGACTTTTAGGAAATTCTATACATTGAATTATTATGTGTTGAATCAAAATATAATTTAGAGATTTATGAAGAAAGTAATTATTAATTGCAGCTGAAAAATGACATTGGAGATCCCAGTTTTAAAACCTGTCACTGACATTGTATTTACCCATAAGCAGTAGACTGTTATGATTTTTGAAATGTAGAAACATCTTTAGTCCATGTAGTTATGTCACCTGGCCAATGTTCCTGCAAAATATTAGTGTTTCTTGAACACGTTTCATAGAAAAGTCCCAGATATCGCGATCTGTAAGGGATACACCTACTCGCTGTACTGAATGTCACAGGGCTCACACTGCTCACTGCCTTAGAGGTGCAGCATCAGAACAGCTCACTGATGTGAGCTGACATCATAACAGGAGAGACAGCAGACCCCTCAGTCCTTCCTCCACCCTGACATAAGATCATGTCACCATACCGCCAACTCATCAAGCTCAAAAAGATCTTCAGAAAATCTCAGTGAGGACATTTACATACACACTAGTATCCTTGTCAGGAATGAATTTTGAAGTATCCTGGGAATTGTGTGATGTGTAAACACAACGTTTCCAGGTTTCTGATTTATTTTTCTACCATGTGTACAAGTGCATCATTAAATGAAGTTAGGAAGTAGTTAGTGAATTGTCATCCATTACTGTTGATCAGATGGAGAAGTTCAGACAGCCAGGAACCAAACTTGTTGTCCTTGACCTCAACCACGCATTCTTCTTCTGTGCCCAAACGTGGCACCTAAATTACTCACAATGCATCTTTAACTGCTGACTGTTCCTTGTTGGATTTCAGGTATTATTTACTCATGTTGATTAAATGTAGCCTGGAGGATTGGAACCGGGATACAGCTAAAACCCAGGATAATAACGCACATGTAATTGTACTGTCTGACTTTTTTTTCTTGGATTTCTTAGTGAGCTTGAAGAGAAAGATGTCAGAGGTTTGGCCGCATAACATGCCAGTCTACCTTTCTACCACCCTTTCACTGACCTCACACACTGCCTCTGTTGACTTTATCCTCTCCATTCATTTAAAGATGTGGCAAATACACAGCCACACCTCTGTACTTTACAGGACCACTGAGAGGTCCAGAGAAAACACCCAAAAAAGCTCAATGTCAGTGATCATGATTGCAGTATCAATAGTGTAGATCTCATATTCTGTAATATAAGCTCAGTCCTTCCTTCACTTTTATCTTTATCCTCATCTCTCTTTGTTTCTCCTCTGTCTACCCATCAAACCTCAACTGGTAGGTCACACACAATCATAAAAAATGCTTGTGTATTTGAGTTTTCCCTCTTTGTTTTGTACAGTTAAAGACATCACACATTTGGGGGCAACGTTAGTGTTCCAGACCTATGTAGCAACTCTGTGGCCATCAGACCAGCTGTGTATTATTTCTTTCTAAATCTTTCAGAAGTATGAGATTTTTGTTTGTCTGTACATCATAACTATAACTGTTTGGCTGTGGTTTTTTTGTTTTATTTAATGACATTGTGATTCCTAGTGACTAGGCCATTAGTACACCACACTGGGGAGGCCTCCTCAACCATACACACTACCTCTCCGTCTGCCTACACGGACTTAAACACTGAATTGCATGAACACAAGCACTTAATGTTCCAGGCTGCAGCAGAGCAGACTGACAAACTACAGGAAAAAAAAATCCGGACTAAAACTCTCCACATCTCACTAATGTTTGTATCTTGAACCCAAAGTGACAAATAATCTGTGGCGGTGTTTTTAGTTTGTCAAAGTAGCCTACATTCAGGCTAGTGTGTTATGTTGGGTTGTGTCTGCATTATGCTATGTTTTTACACCAAGCTTGTGAAGCAGCAGCAGTATAGCACTGTATTTGAAAAGATGTTCCACTAACGTCCTCTTGAGAAGCCCAACACATGCCTAATAATGAGGTGCTAAAATTCAGTGCTGCTTGCCACGTATTTTCCACATTGATTTGATTAAACAGAGCAGGTGCTTGTGTATTATTAAATGATTATTATGGCCTGCAATCACCATGGAAGGAGTGTTGTTCAGATGGCCTCTTTAAGTGCAAGTATGTTCTTGTTGTTATTGATAATCACTTGATTTGGGTTTAATTTTGTAACATGTGGAAATAGTTCAAAACTGGATTTTTTTTATATATATATATATGTATATGAATATAATGCTATAAAGTGCAGTCATGAATTAAGAGATTCCTCTTTCACATCAATACAGTAAAAGGAATAAAACCACAGTGAAAAGAGTTGTTTGTCTCGAACACACTGAATAATATACCACAAAAAAGCAGTAGGTGGCAGTAATGCAGCGAAGGACGATGAGACCTGTCGGTTATAGGAGCGCAGAAGAAGAGGCGCCACGCGTGTTTCCGGTTATCAAAGATGGCTCAAGGTTCTAAAAAGTTTAAAGCTCAACGGCCTGGAAACGCCAAGAAGCATCATCCGAACAAAAACAAGGGGCCGAAGAAAGGAGGTAGACTCTAGTTTCCTACTGGCTTTTCTCAGAGATGTTGAAAAGGCCCTTGAAAGTATTTTTAATCGAACAGCACCGATACGTGACCTGCGTGGAAACAGCTGAAAACGTACAAGTGACCCGAGCATCAGTATTTGTTATATCTAGCAAAAGTTGTTCGCACATAGCTTGACGACAGTTACGCTCCTTCGTCCAAACGTGTGTCCGGCAGTAAAGCCAGTGGCTGAATAAACCAAATCCTTTAAAGTTGTAAACACCATCTGGCTAGTATTTGAACATGGCTGGCTTATGAGCTTACATGCTGGGATGTTTGCTCTGGGAACCACTGGACAACTTTTTTCTTGCCGTCTTTGCTTTATTTGTTATGATTGTATCGTGATTATAAATGAAAAATACAACCGCCGCCATGCGAAATCACATGAAGGTCTCCGTGCACCACATGTTGAAATTACCCGCCCCTCACACGAAATGGATTGATGTTTGACCCAGCTTTAGCCACGCTAAGAATAGAGAGCTTCATTTCTGGTATCACAATATAACGTGAGCAATCGTGATTTTGCATTCTCTAGCCATTAAGCACGTCCAGCTAACTAACACAACTAATGCAATCTGACACAATAGCACAGTAAATCTTGATGAAGGCTAGTTTGTTCAGGCTGGAGTTTATCCTCACTGATATAAGCATACTTGACAAAGTAGGATTCAATCACAGACACGCAGTGTTGTAATGATGACTGATATATTGACATAATGTAAGAGATTGTAACAAACTAGAGTTTTTTATTTAAAAAAAAAAAGACAGTAGAAAACCAGGGGAGTATGTCTCAACCATGACACTATTGAGAACAAGCACAAGGTAAAAGCAAGAAATGCCCCGATGTAAACAGATGGGCACAGAGACAGGGCTTAACTAGGACTGGAAAACAGGACTCGGTCACGGTTTACCATTCAGTGTATTTTAGCACAATGTAACAAATGACATTCAAGGCCTATTGGATTTAATGCAGTCGGACTTTAATTCGTTTCATAACCAGTTGGTAATAACATTTGTTGATTGGTGTAAATTGCTTTCTTCACTTTATAAAGGGAGGATCATTGCGCCTAAGAAGTCTCAAGTGGTTCAGCAACAGAAACTGAAGAAGGTGAGGGCAAGTTAACCAAAAGGGGCAACGGAACAGTTACATTTTGTCTCTGTCCAGCTCTTTCAATCTCAGTTCAACAATAAATATATAAGCGAGTATGATTGATTACTTAACATTAACATTTAATTTAATGCTGCTGCACCCTGAAGGGTCTAGAAGTTGCCATCAGGAACAAGATTGAGCAGGAGGTGACCCAGAAGGCCAGCTCCTCCCTTCACAAGCCACTGAATGTGGTTAAAGGGTCTGAAGGTAAAGGCAATCCAGGAGGAGCCCGTCCCGGAACCAGCTGCAAATAGGACCAGATCCACCTATAGACCTGCATCTGATGGTGTTACACAAAGGACTAAGTTGAAGAGTCCATTAGCTATATTTAATTTCAAACATCACCTGTCCTGTTCCCAAATGTATCAGCTGACGTCGGGCATGTAGAAATAATCAAAACCATTCTCGAGAAGATACTTGTTTGAATTCATCAAAGACACATCTAGAACACGGGACAAGACATTTTTGGACGAAATGCATCACTGGATCATGGATATTACATAAACATCCTCTTAGGGGCACCAAAGGACTCTTTCCTTACTGTAACGGTTAAAACAGTATGGACATAAGAAACCTCAAATTGTATTTTTAATTCCTCTTGGAAAAAGTTTCTAACATTCTGTCACATTTCTTTATTGAAGAAGTAGCAGGGGGACACAGTCTTGTATCGACTTGCTTTATAAAACCACATGATGGGATTCCTGGCTATTGAAGGTGTTCACTTTATCACTTCACTGCCTTTATTCCAATCCAGCTGTAAGAAGGTTCATTAATAGCAGGGTCTGTGATGATAGTTATAATTTCAACATTCAACTAAAATATGAGTCTTGCACCTGTCTTTGTCAAGAATCCTTTGAGATATGTTCAACGCACTTTGCAAGTGTTAATTCCAGCCATCCCTGGTGATTTCTGTAAATGTATAATGGTATCGAAATAGTTTTTTGTGAGCAGGGTGAGATTATGACCAGGAAGTACAGTGTGGACAAATAAATCCATCCAGATCATGTAAAGACTGGCAGTAGATCTGATTTGAGTTTTTCCTGACTTGAATAAAATTGCTTTTATCAAGTCTGCCCAAACCCATCTCTTCTTTAAGAGACAAAGTAAATAAAGATCAAATGGAGAAAATAGAAGTGGTTTTCTGATCAGGATTTTTACATATCTTAATCCCCATACACTTTCCATTAGCTATTTGAATTCAGAGTTTTTTGTAAATGCAGAACTTTTTTGATTATAATATTTGAAATCAAGGTTATTTCATTAATCTCCTTCAGGATTTTTTCTCAGACAGATATTCGTTAAGGGCATGGGCATTTTCCATCAGCCAGCATAGTCATGCAATGGCTTCACAAGGAAAAAGATTTTAGAATAACAGACATCTGCTAAAAAAAGGCTCAGGGAAGTTCTCTTGCACATTGACAGCATGGACAACTACCTTCCTCACATGTTCTGGTGAGCTCACATGGTTGGTTTACACAAATTGGCTGCATGGAGAGTTCAGAGCTCCCACAGACAACCTCATAGTTGAATATCTGATAAGCAGTAAAAGTTTTTTTTTTCTTTGTTTTACTGTAGGATCTATAAAAAAATTTCTTGAGAGGAATATCTACAGAACTAGCCAACTTCAATATTGAGACCAAGTGTGGTGGTGTTAAGACTACTCCAGTCTTTTTGTGTTTTGCTTTGTACACCTAACAGACCAAATCAAAATCAATGCAGCAGAAACACAACATTGTCTTTTTTCTTTCTTCCTTGTTAAAATCTGGGGGAAATCTGGCACCTACATTACCTAAAATGCAATTGTCAGCTTGCTTCAAGCAGATGTGAGGAGCAGGCTACACAAGTCTAGTAAGCTTCACACCTCTAGATTTGTTTAAGTCCCTAACTTGTAGTCTTAAGCACTTACTGGTGCTGACTCAAATGACATCACATGAGGTTAATTATCAGAATTAGCACAGCTCTCAGGAGCCCCAAAAAGCTTTATACAGCTTGAAAAACTAAGATCTGTGAAATTGGTGGAGTTCTCCTTTTATGTTTGTGTATGACTTTAGAAACCTGAACATAACCAGAGCAGTAAGCAGCTCTTTTACCGGACATAACCCTATTTAAACAGTTTTAATATCAACATACATTCTTAGAAGCCTGTGCCAGAATATGTTTGGTAAGCGTCTATAGGAAACAATAGAGCTTATGTACAGTATGTGTGTAAAAATAACAAATACCATATAATACCATGTTATGGATTATCTCTTCTGAGGTATTTATTTAAATCCTATGTAGTCCAGAGGCTCAATGTAGTTGCATCTACATTTCATAATTATGAGGTTATTTTAGACTCTTTAACTAAGCCTACAAGTCAGTGCCCTAATAGTAACAGCATGCATCCTGGATACAGTGCTCATGGACAGCACTGCCATATTAAAAACAATCACAAAACAAGCTAGCTGCTAAAATAAGTGATAAAATACAATCAACATGTCCAGTAATACAGATCCATCAGCACTTATTTCTAGAGCAGGTTTATGGTAATAAACAGTGTACTGTGAGTTTAGAAAGCCTTAATGGCCTCCATGCAGTGATGGGAGCGCAGGAAACGTGGGAAGGAGTCTTTGGCCATCAGACTGTAGATCCTCTGCTGTGCATTCTTGAACGTGTCGACACTTGGAGCATCCATCAAATTCAACAGAGCCTCGCGGGTTTCAGCGTCCAGGTTTACCTAGAGAGGGAACAGAAGGTTATCAAAAGAAGCTCCTGAATGTTATACTACTTTTCATCCTTTCATGTGTTAACTGTTCACAGACATCCTTCAGGCTCATTGCCCTGTGGTCCTATTATAGCATATTCTCCCCTTCACCAACCTCCTGTGGAGCATCAGGGTTGATGAACTGGCTGTAGATGCTGCTGGCCTTGACCCTCTGCAGGTTTGAAGGCGAAACTCGGTAGTCCTCACAGGCCAGCCAGAACTCAAGGTTCTCCTCACTGAACTCTGAACGCAGGAACCCACGAAACGCCTGAAGACCACCTTGAAGAGGAATGAACCAGAAGAGGAGGTATGAATCAGAGCAGGTAAATACTGTTGTTCACATGTTTCTGTTGAAATATAAACTACAGTAAAATTCATTCATTATTATTTAAATGAATAGTTTCACCTAGTAGAGGATGAAATGATGTACCAGAGGTGATAGTGTTATATTGGACAAAGATGTGTACACACATAAGTAATGTAAGCTATGCAAACATAACAAAGGGTTTATTTTTTTTAATACTTTTTTCAAACCTGCATATACAAGAAATTTTCAGTAAGAGTAAGAGGAAAAGACAATCACTAGACTTTTCCTACTGTGACATTTTGACTTGTCACAATAGGAAAAGCATCTGTGTTTCTAATAATATTCAAAACATCATAACAATCACTCTAGTCTATTCAAGTGTCCCGGCAAGACATGACATCAGCACATTACCAGGACCCTGAAACTGAAGCACCCAAACGGAATTCAGCCATAGTTTGTTTTATTATTTACAGCTGTGCTTTTTTGCCTACTGTGATATGTCAAATGTTCTGGACCGTGTGTTAAAGCAATGTTAATTAATAGAGCGAAGCTGTGTCTTACTTTTGTTGTTTAGTAGACTTTCCAGGTCATGAAGAGTTTTTCCATCCTGAACCCTGAGGAGAGAGAAAAAGACAGCCAAAATTCAGCTTCACTATGAGTGGAATTACTACTTATTTGAAATACGGGTTTCAGTAGGTTTACTTGTGCTTGTGGTGTGTCTCAGCCAGATGGCTTAACTTCACCCTCATCTCTTTTGCCCTGAAACACACAGACAGAAACAACACAAAGAAATCACACCAGGCTCTGCGCACAACACATCATAATACAAACTCCACACTTGGGAAAGAACTTGTTCACACACAAAACATTCTGACCCTGTTGGATACTTACTTCTCCAGGCATGAGGAGGGCAGGGAGGAGAGTCCCTTACACATTGAGGTGTTTGGTCTTAGGAAACCTGCAAAGAGAAAAACAAGCCGTATTTGATCAAAGCAGCTAAACAGTTAGCCTCCCCAACTACACCGTGCTGCTCTTATATAGTCTACCTCGATGCTATCTGACACATCAGTCTGCTTCTCCTCAACAGGTGCAGAGACCGGAGCTGAATAGGGATGAAAGCAGCTGAATGAGAGAGGTGGCATACGTGCTTACAGTCTTGTAGGTCTGTCAAAAGGGATACAAAACCAGTCATCAAATATAATAGGAAATTTAAAGCAAGGGGATCTCTTCTTTGTATGTGGTCAGGGATCATTACCAGGCCTAAAAGTAAACAAAACCTACACTAACCTTTATTGCGAGAGAATAAAGTGATGAGGGAGCGGCAGGTGGGCTGGCCCCATCACTCATCTCTGGAGAGTCAGACAACTGCAGGGTAGAAAAGAGTGTGTTTAATAATGATGGAAACATGAGATAAGAGGAACAAGGTCATTAAATACAGTACCTCTGCAGTAACAGTATACCACTGTATTTTTATCTCTTTTTCCCTACTCTTTTGATTTGTTAGTTTTCTTTGGCTGTTCTGTAAACCTCTTTTATGGCTCTCTGCCTTCAGTGCTTCTCTATATCATTGCAAATTATATCATATCGAATATATAAAAAAAAATTCAAATCTTTTTTTCTTGTTTGTGTTGTAATTTTATAGCATATTGTCAGGGAGGCAGGCTTAAAGCTCCTTCCAGTTCACTATTAACTTTTCTGTTGTTTGTTTTTTGTTTGTTTCCAATAACATGCTAATATAGGGAAGAAAAAAGCCTCAGTAGAATGTTTTAGTGACAAAAGTGAAGGAAGAGGTACTTAGTGGGGGATTTAGCTTAAAGCCCCCACTAAACCCAGAAGTGAAGTACATTTCCTGCCCAGCACATAACTAGCCCAACTTTATAAATGAACAATATTTGCACATTCATAGATGCTAGATTTTTTTCGGTGATGGAGAGGGGGGGTAGATGTGCTATCAAGATTCCTAATTATTTAATTGCACACTTTTTATTTTTTGAATCATATAATATACACATTATTATTTTAAAGCAGAGTATTTTTATACATCTTAAAACACCTTAAACAATATCAGTATGTAAAGACAAGGTGTTACCAGAAAAAATGCTGCCTTCAGAAAACAACCTAGTGCACTGAAAGCAAAGGTACTCCTCAGACAGGGATCCCGTATTGAAGGCCTCTATTACAGCACATCACCGGACTATTACCTCTGCCAGGGTTATGTTTACACCCATGTCTGCTTGCCGGTTTGTTTGTTTATCAGCCAGATTACACAAAAAAGTACCGAACCGATTTGCATCAGACTTGGTGGAGGATTGGGGCCAGGGCCAGGGATGAAGACCTTAAACTTAGGGCCAGATCCGGATCATTTACTATGAATTTGACTTTTTCCCTCTGAAGTCTGGTCTGCGGTGTTTAACACTGACCTTGGTGGAGGTCTGCGCTCTCACACCTGTACACGCGTTTATGTTTCCTGTTATAATTAATTCTATTTTTAAGTGTATGGTTTTATGGGCCAGGCTCAGACCGAGGCTGATTTCTCCACATACGCACGGATCTGACACTTGGCCGCTAGCAGGCGTTTCTCTCGCTTCCTGCTTCCTCAACGAGGGTCTCTGAGAGATCAGGGATCCGGAGAGACCGATCGATACCGGTGGACCGACATGGACCTCCTGGACCGGCTGGCCTGAGAGGGAGCCGCTCGTCTGGCTCCAGATCTGGTCTCGGGACGGACTCCGAGCCAGTCACCTGTGCGTCAGGCCCGCCCGGTTCCGCCCGAGTCCGGATCCTCTGATCCTCTGCATCGCTCCGCGGGCGGCGGGTCGGTCCGGACAAAAACGTAAACACTGTGAGTCACAAAATGGTCTCGTGGTTTGTATCTATTAGACCTAGACCACAACAGGATCGGGTTCAACGCGGTCGCGAATCCAGAACCGCTCCGGTCCGCCCGGGTCAACCAGTGTTTCCAGTCGTGACATTATCAGTGTGTCTGGAATAAACAAACATCGTCAGACGTGTTATTCCTCTGCTCCGCAGAACATGCGGTGAATTTACGAGATCCCACAAACCTTGAAATTTTAGATTTTGCCACCTTGAAAAAAAAAAAACCCATTTTGTCGATAAAATCAGTTCCTGTCCAGTATTAGCATTGAGAAAGTGGCGAAGAAGCAGCTGTATCTTATAATACAAACCAGAACCTGCATTGCAGTCTGACTTTTTGATGCGAGCTGGTGCAAAAATTTGTGGAATGAAAAAGATGATCTCTCAGGGTCTGCTCCATCAATTATGATCTTTATTTTATTTTTATTTTTTTTAAAGAAACGTTCAACATGAGTTTGACAATGTTATAGAAGCACCAATGGGTGGATCTCCCTTTTCATGACCCCTCAGAATCATCTTGTGAACCCTTGTGGGGTCCCTGACCCGCTGATTGGGAACAACTAGGGAACAACTAGTCAAAGTAAAATGTACATCATAAGTTTGGATTAGATCGCTTTTACTGATTGCCTCTGATGCCAACTGTTTGAAAAGTCTTTGAATTTAATACATAATATTTGAAGCCTTGATGAGATGTAATAACAAAGTTAAGTGATTAAACTGATGCCCCTGTATCCTGTCAGCTGACTCTAGGTGGCACCAGTAATGGGAACCCAATGGACTTGGTTTCCTTGGGCCCACTGCCAGGAGAGTGGATCCCCGGGTCGGGACGGGGAGAGGGAGAAGAGGTGGGCGAAGCTGTTTGATCAGCTGGACCTCAACAAAGATGGACGCATTGACATCTTTGAACTGCGGACAGGGCTGGCAGGCCGGGGGCTTTCCAGAGGCTCATTAGAGAGGGTAGGACAGCAGGACAACTGTAAGACAGACACCCGTTTGTTTTCTTTTTTTCTATTTTATTCATTATGTATTAATTCAAAAGGGACGCTGCACAGCTCAAACATAAATGTGATGCATTGTACCAGAGTATAGCTTCAAGATAATTTGTATCTGTATTCCTTTTGCAGGTCAGAAAAAAGAAACAGCACAATAACAAACAGTACAAAGTAGAGACAAAATACAAAATTACACAAAATGGCACATTGCAAGTGTATGCTTGTCAAAGACCACAATTCATGAAGACCGTAGGACAGAATATCAAAGTGAGTGCAGGGCTTGCAGCTTTTAGCAGACCTTTTAAGTTGGTATTGAAAGAGTTGATAGAGCTGCAGCCACTCAGATCGTCAGGCAGGCTGTCCCACTGTCCAAATGCAGTGTGGTAAAATGGCACGGTACGATCTCCTATAGAGGATATTCTGGGGGATCTAACAGAAGTTACTGACAGAGTGCACACAAAGTCACGTAGTGTAGGAGAGGCCAAACTTTCTAAAAAAGATATAAACCATGCACAAATTTTAAAATATTCTAAACTTCTCAAAGTTCTGCAAGTTGTATTTCTCCACTGCCCTCGCTGATAGACATATACTTTTTTTGTCTAGAGTTTTTAAGGTTGTTTGTATAAAGACTCAGAAGTCTTACAACTGTTTCCACAGCATGTAGTGCCAAAAAGGAAAAGTTCAGAGAATGCATAAAAATCTTTGCTGCATCAGAAGGGGAGAGACAGTTTCAGAAAATTCAACAAGTTTTACTTAATGATTTTAGCCATTGTTTTAACATATTTACAACAGTGTCATCTGCATACATTTGCAGTTCTAGATCATGACGCTGTTGAGGAAGATCATTATGATATAGGCTAAAAAATAGGGGACCCTTGTGGCCCTTGTGGGTAACCTGTTATACACTTCATGTTACTTGACAATGTGTCAAAAACTCTAGATCCTTTCAATTTACCTTGCTTAAAATCTCCTTGATCCTTCTGATCTGCTGCCTTGTTGTGGGTGCAACAACAGCAGCCAAGAACATCAGTAGCATAGCGTTATTTTGAATACACAGTCTATCTCGCTCCTCTCAGTCTGTTTGTGTCTGTTTGTTCTGGCAAGAAGTCTGTTGGTCGCTGAGATGACTGATTTGCTGTCACTTTTTCCCCCTGCAACTTCTTCCTATCTCTCTTCTGTGTGAAAGTGTGTTTCTGTGTTTGTGTGTGTGAAAATGTATTACTCATGATGCGGGAAAATAAATGCTATGCTGTCACCCGATCATATCGTGGGACTTCAGCTGCCTTTGGGGGACAAAATACAGGACTGTTTTACTATTACATGCATCTTTTAGTCTTTAAGGTTTAGGTAATGGTGATGGTAAGAGGTTGTTGTGTGTGTGTGTGTGTGTGTCTGTGTGTGTGTGTCTGTGTGTGTGTGTGTCTGTGTGTGTGTCTGTGTGTGTGTGTGTGTGTGTGCGTGTGTGTGTGTGTGTGTGGGTGTGTGTGTTGACATGTAAAGCATAGCATGCTGTCTATTTTGGTACAAGGAGCAGGACTTTGTAAGATGAGAATGATAACCTTTCTCTCAGTCCCACACGTTGTTTTTTGACATATAGATCATGTTACAAAAAGTCACACTTTTCTTCTGTAACACATCTGATGTGCCAGTTTTTAAAATTCTCACTGAAATAATCTGCATTTATTATTTCTCCATATTCTTAACATATCTTTTCATTCTCTGGGCTGACTTTTTCAAAACTTTCTGACAATTTTTCAGTAATAAGAATCAATTGTAGATGTATATTATAAGGATGATAAATGAGATTCTGATCATTCAGGTTGGTGATTGATTCCGTTATCCATGCTGTTTGTTTAGAATAGAGACTGTATCTTCAGTATGCATATAAAATACCATTAAATGTGTACTCTGTAATGAATTAACAAAACCTTATAAATAAACTCTCATAAACAACTGCCACAAATGCAAAGTGACCAGCTGGCTGGTCAAAAAGATGTAATTATTTTATATCTTAGAAGTTCCTTTAATTACAGCATGAAAAAAAGTCTTTATTAACTATTTATTTTTGTAACGAATCTATGTGTTGTATAGTGTTCGTGACAAATGAATAGAATTAGCACAAACTGTACAATATTTCAAACTTTGTCAGTCATTCCTCAAATACAGAAAATATTGTATTATTATTTGTCAAGCAGGCGCCAATGTAGAGGTTTATTTAAGGACTGAGTGTAATCTTGATCTTGATGTATTTCTCCGCTGTCTCGGCCACCTCTGTTGTATTTACACTGGTAGACTCTGCAAACGTATTTTGATGTACAGAATTAATCATAGACTGGCTTTTCTAGAATCCAACAGCATGATAAGATGCCTGATGTTCCCGGTGGGGATAGGCTAAATTGTATTTTTGTACTACTACCCATAAGGAAGGCTAATTGATCTCTGAACAGTGTGATACTGGCATATTTGGGTTTCAGATTGTTATTCATAAAGCATTTGTTTTTACAAAAAATACTTGTAATTAACAGTACATTTTCAATTCCTTGAATAATTATCCAATGAATACGCAGACATTTATTTTTCATTGACCTGGCTGTCTTTGCTTTCAGATTGTGAAGACTGGAGACACCAACCAGGATGGAGTACTGGACTTTGAAGAGTTCAGACAGTATCTTCACACCCATGAAAAACAGCTCAAACTCATGTTTAGCAAGCTGGACAGGAACAATGATGGTCTATACAAGTCCATGAGCACACATAATTAATTGCAATATCACTTCAATATGTTCACATCCAGGCATTTTTTTTAAATCTCCATATTGTCATTTCTTACTGTGTGTGATTGGTGAATATATGCAGGTCAGATAGATGCAGCCGAAATCCAGCACTGTCTACGCAGCATTGGTGTGGACATCAGCCTTGAAGATGCCACCAGGATTTTGCTAAGGTCTACTAACAGTGTGTTAATATCTGATATCATATCACATAGGGATTCAAAGGAAGAATTGCCACAAAATATGAAAAAAACTGGCTTGGATATTACCAGCTCTCGTTAATCTGAATTACCCTCGTATATTTACACTTGGGCTGTCACCTGGTTCAATCACACAGTACATCAGAAACTAGTTCATACGAACAGTTCATAGGAAAAGGCTAAAAGTCTCTTGTCTCTGAGTGTGTTGACTGATATTGTTATATTCAGTGAGTTTAGTTTGCTGCTTAAACATTACAGATCTGAGCTTTGCCTCCTAATATGATACATCAAACTTTCACTCTGGTGTAGATCAAGAGGTGTTGGGGCGATAGAAGAGCATGGTGGTTGCTCTTATAATCAAACCCTGGATGATTCATACCACCTGATATGCTACCTTATGCATATTTCCACTTTGTCCCTTCTCAGATAAGAAAAAATCCTTTTTCATACAGTGTCCGCTGAATAACAGGCTTCCTCTTTTCAAGTAATGTTGCTTTGTTGGATGCGAATTTTCATAAGAGAAGATCATGACATTCACAGCTTTCCTGCACCTGGAGTGCCTGATCACTGAACTGCATCTTTAGAGCTCAGTTTTAGCCCTTTCCTACTTTTGTGTCTTGAAAATAGCTTTAGTTTTGCACATTTTGTTCCTAGGTCAGATTGGCGAAAACCAAGAAGCATCTTTTCATACAATGTTGTACTGCTATAACATCGAAGGAATCCTCGCCATGTCTAAACATGAGCAAATTATTGTTCTCACCTTCCACAATTTTGTGTCCACTTTAATTATTCTATTTTCTGCCATTAATTCTCAACTTTACATAATTTCATAATTTCTCTGTATGCGTTTGTCGCCCAGAATGGACAAGGATGGCACCATGACCATTGACTGGAATGAATGGCGAGACTACTTCCTGTTTAACCCTCTTGCTAATATGGAGGATGTGGCACGCTACTGGAAACGTTCAATGGTTAGGTTAGGCACACTCAAACACACACACCTTGAACATGAAAAGCATTGTGTATACTTTTGTGTACTCAACTCTGTCGGTCTCACTTCACTTATTCCAACCACCATGGCTTCAGTAGATGTTGGATATAGGTGAGCAGCTGACAGTCCCAGATGAATTTTCAGAAGAGGAGAAGAAGTCTGGGTATGTGTGGCGGCAGCTGATGGCTGGAGCTATGGCTGGATCTGTATCTCGGACTGGCACCGCCCCCTTGGACCGTCTTAAAGTCTTCCGACAGGTCAGTCAGGAACTGTTCTGATCCCGTCTCCCTGATCAGCATGAACCAAATGATCATTTATCTGTAACTGTTTCTATTCCAGTCAGCCTTTACTGCCTTACACTAAGTGGTAACCTTCTTGCTCTGCTCTTTCAGGTTCATGGTTCTTCTGATTTCAAAGGAAACGTGCTGAGTGGTTTTCAGTACATGCTGAAAGAAGGAGGACTGCAGTCATTGTGGAGAGGCAACGGAATTAATGTTCTCAAAATTGCTCCAGAAACCGCGATCAAGTTCACAGCATATGAACAGGTGGTTAAGACAGTAGCCCATCATCTTAGCTCAGCATAAAGACTGAAAGCTGTAATTTCCTGGAGTTTCCACTGCTGGTCTTACAACCTTACAGTGGCCAAAAGACTCCAGGAAGTCCCTGCTCCTAGCCAGGAAATAGTCCAGCATGTATAACCATATAAACCACTACTTATTATTTTCTCAAAAGGGATTTGTAAACAAAATATTTTTTTTGAATTACTGAGCTTTAGAGGTGCTACTGTGTTGATTTTTAAAATTTAGACAGAGCTTGGCTAGCTGCTTCCCCCGTTTCCGGTTTTAATGCTAAGCTAACTGGATGCTGGCTGTAGTCCTATATTTAATGGACAGACATGAGAGTGATGCCAAACTTCTTATCTAACGCTTGGCTTGAAAATAAATGAATGCCTTCCTAAAATGATTAGCGCTGTCTTTAATTAACACTCAATCTTTTTTCAGTCAGTTCTATTCACTAATCTTTTGTTTATGATCATGCTACTCCCTCAAAATATGTTTCCTTTATTCTCTCTGTTATTCTCTAACTCTGCATAGATCAAAAATGTGATGCGTGGCAATAATGAAACAAGAAATCTGAGGGTTCATGAGAGGTTTTTTGCTGGCTCTCTAGCTGGAGCCACAGCTCAGACAGCCATCTACCCAATGGAGGTAATATCAGGGTAATTCTCATAGAAAAACCTTCATATATGATAAAAAAAAACAACACACTTCCAGGTTTACATAACCAGAGAATTTTTTTTTGTTTTCTCTCCTTCTCACCTTTTTGTTTTGCCTACAGGTGCTGAAGACCCGCCTCACACTAAGAAAAACAGGCCAGTACTCAGGAATAGCAGACTGTGCAAAACAGATGCTACAGAGGGAAGGCATCACTGCCTTCTACAAGGGCTATGTACCCAACATGCTGGCTATTGTTCCTTATGCTGGCATCGACTTGGCTGTCTACGAGGTCAGAGAGACACGAAAGCACATAGCTCTCACAGCATCCATCTCCTCAGTGTTTACCTTTTTCCTGCTCTCTCTATTTCCTTAGACTTTGAAGTTTTCCTGGCTGAACAGGAACAGAGGTTTAGCTGACCCGGGGGTCATGGTTCTGGTTGGCTGTGGTGCCGTCTCCAGCACCTGTGGACAGTTGGCAAGTTACCCACTGGCACTGATTCGCACCCGAATGCAGGCACAGGGTAAGGGTAATACTAATATAGATTCAAATGGATGACTAATTAAAATAAGTTGTTAGGCAGCCGCAAGCCTCTAGGAAGTAAGTGGACCTTTAGTTAAGACTTTGTCAAACCACTGTTTACAAGGTCACTCTCAAAGCATGACATGCATTGGAAAATTATCAATAAAATAAATTTATTGCCTCCTTTATAATACCCCAAACACCAGACTGCATTTGTAATTAATAAGCTAAAAGTGACAAAACTGCTAGATATATTAACTTTGTTGTACATATTGACAAGTACAGAAATTGTCCAAAGTGAACATGAGTAGTACACAAAATGCATAGGTGAAGGCCTTTCCTCTCTCCTCAGCTTTGGAGAAGGGAGCCCCTAAACCCTCTATGCTGGCCTTGCTTCACAACATCGTGACCCAGGAGGGCGTGGCAGGACTTTATAGAGGAATTTCCCCCAACCTGCTGAAAGTCATCCCTGCTGTCAGCGTGTCCTATGTTGTCTACGAATACACAAGGATAATCCTGGGAGTGGACATTGAGGGTACGAGGGCAATGAAAGGAAAAGGGTAGAAGAAGGATAAATAAATTGCGGTTGGTTTTTACTTACAAGCACGTTCAGAACTGTGCATGAGGAAATGGGCCTTGACAATGGATGCATACATGGCTCTGGGATGCAAGTCTTACACCATGGAAGAAAAAGAAATCAACAGATTAACTTTATATTAAAATCCGTTGTGAAAGCCTCACATTTGAATGGCCACACCTGAAGTCGCAGCTGCAGTGATGAGTTTCGAGCGTGATATATTGCATTGCAGTGCATGCCTCCAGTTATGTGAAAGCTAACCCATTATCCTCCTGCTACCGCACTCTCTGGGACAGATGGAAACTTGCATGAACTTGCCTGAGAACAAACAGGTAAAAAGTTCAATCAAAGCCTGGGAACCATGTCAAATTCACAGCATTATTTTATTATCATTTTTTTCTCCTAGGTGGTTAATAGAGAAGATAATGGACTGATAGGAGGATTGATCCAATGTCATCTTCTCTAAGGGAATCCTGAAATCTATGCAGACTTGTCTTAAACAAATGTTACAAAAACTGAAGTACAGCAGATGATACTGCACTTAACTCTGGACTGATCACATGGACAAGACTGAAATGGAAAATGGTGAAATGAGAAATAAATGCTGTCAATCTTCTCTTGTGGAAGTAGAAGCCTACCAATATACTTTTTATTTTAAAGGAGTGAAACTGCCAAAGGTGCACAGAGGATTCATGATAACCTTTAATGAAAAATTCTAATGTTTTATAATTGTTCCTATGCATAGAGGTGTGTTTGTTTTCATATGTTTGAAAAACATTACAGGGTCCAGTGCCATATTGTATTTTGATAAACTAAGTGCACAATGTGCAGTTTTAACATTATTGTAAAGAGATAAGTCTGTATCATGAAACACTAAGAAATGACATTTGATGCCAATGAACTTTTTGATTTCTCGGTATTTATTATGGGATGTGCAAATGGATGTATATATGGTGCTGCTTTGTTAAATGAATGCTCTGGCTGTGGTGTATACAAGCACATATACTTGTAATGAATTTCTAAAAGGACAGCTCATATGCAGTATGACGGTGTTTTTTCCGTTTTTCAAAAAAAATATGATTAATTTGATTTTTTTGTAATGTTGAATTAAGAATCTTCCTCGAAGTTTCCTGAGAACTGTATAGTCTAGTACTGTTTTGTGGGGCAAATAGAGGCAGTGTTCAATCCATACTGGTATTTCCAATTAATTCATTCCGATACATTGCCAGTGTAACCCTGAGAGTCTTTCAGCCAGTTCACACCGGGTGAGTTGAACATGAAAAAATTTGAAATTTGTCTACAGACAAGCTTACAATTACCCTCATGTGGAGACTAAAATGAAAAGTAAACTTGAATAACAAATAACTATTAACCTGGGTTTAAATTGAGCTTTAATTTTAATTGACATCATGAGTAAAAAAAAAAAAAAAGATTTACAAGGGTAAATATTATGTTTTACTATTAAAAATAAAATGCAGTGACTCTACTAATGCATGAAGCCCTTATCTACCACTGGATTTTCATCCTTAATTATTCAAAAAATGACCCTGAAAAACGACAATTACAGCCTCGTACACTACGGGACCCGGACGTCAACCCTCAGCAGCGCGGGGTTGATCAGTCTGAGGCAGGAAAGGGGCTTAAATTCATCACCAAGCGCAGGATTTCAGGGGGGATCGGGACGGGGCCGGGTCGAGAGGTTGAGTAATAGCAGAAGATCAGGAAACGGCCCGATTCTTTCTTTTTGTTCCTAAATTTCCCCGGACCGAAGAGTATTCTGACGCCGCGTCTGACCAGCGGGGGGCGGTGCGCGCCGTCGGGGCCGGGCCGCGACCCGTGAACGGAGCCGTAGAAGAAGAAGCGCCCCGCGCCCTGATTGGCCGTTTTAAGCGGCGCAGTTTTGCCGGCGTGGTTCCGTCCGCCGCTCCGCTCGTGCTCAGCCTTCCCGCCCCTGCGCAGCTCGAGCCGGCCGAAGGTATCCAGCCTGCCCCGCGTGCGTGCGTGCGCGAGTGTGCGTGAGTGTGTGAGAGCGGGTGTGTGAGCGTGTGTTTTGCCCCTTTGCGAGCAGCATGTCTGATTACGACGGTCTGCCGACTAACGGAGTCGGCGCTGGGATGAAAAATGACGCTTTTGCCGATGCCGTGCTGCGAGCCAGACAGGTAACTAAGGAGCCGGGCCGCGAGAGGACGGGCGAGGAGCCGGTTAGCTGCCGGGACACGACGGCTGGCTAATCCAGCCGTGACGTTAGCTCCAGGCAGCTAGCTAGCTAGTTAGCGAGCTAGGTAGCTAATGGCAGTGCCACTTATTTGTCCGAAACGCCCGCCGGGTCGGAGGCTCAGTTGAGAGGGTTTGTGGGCTGGACTGAGCGGCGGTCACGATGTAGGTCAGACTCTCGCGGAGGTAAAGTAACAATCGCCGCCGGGACCGAGTTTAGTTAAATTGACCACCTCCTTAAGCTAAGTTAGCTAGCTTAGTTATGTCTGGTTGACGGCAGCCAAAATCATGAAGTTTCGTCCTCCCCTATTTATGATACCTTAGTTTAATATGATTTAACTATTGCCGACAATGTCATAGCATTTTGACTTTGTTGCAGTGAGGTTAACTGGCTGTCGTTTGATTATTGTGTCGATAAACGGCTACAAAAGAAGAAAATGATGCTGAAGTTATGTAGTGACTCAAAGTTCAATCCCGGGGGCTGTTTTATGGTCGGTGGCCAGAGAGTGAAGCTACATTATAGGTCTACGTACTTATCAAGGTTAGAGTTGCAACTGTTTGTTTGGTCTAATCCTTTTCTCGACTAATTCATTAGTCTATAAAGTGTTTAAAGTGGCTATCGCAAGAGTTTTCTGTGAGGAGCAGCCCCTAACCCAGAGGTATTCAATTCGTAGTGAACTTGCAACGAGAAAGAGCAGCAATGTTGAACATGTGAGAAACAAAAACTAGGGAATTCTCTGCATTTTTGCTTAATAAATAACAAATACTTAATTATCAACATTGTTGCAGATTAATTTTCTGTCATTGATTGAACAAGTTGAAGGCACTGTGCGTTTAGTCAGAATATAGTCCCCCGGGTTTACTGGGTAGAACTGAACGCGGTACATCCCTACTCATGCATGTCTGTAAAGTTGGAGCACCTGTGAAACAGACTTTAAAAATGAATGGGCACAATTGATGTAGTAGAGACAGGGGTTTCATGACATTTAAATCATAGTTTAGATCAAGCTCCAAAAATACTGGATCCTACCCTTTTGATAATGCTCAGTGCTGCTTGCTTAGTACTTGGTCCTACGATCCTTATTAAAATCACCACTGTTTGATACATATCCATAGCTTTCAAACTCCACACCCCAGTTGCAATTTTGAAATCCCCAATCCTAGATAACCCTAATGAAATAATGAGTAAGCAATGGTTTAGTACCCCTCATGATTTAACAGATCTTCATGTGTCAGCGGAGTGCCACTATAGTTACAATGATCCCTCTTTATATGTAATCACAATTATGAGTGAACGTAGGTTAAAAGGTCACTTACTGCTCATGGGAATTTTGAAATACTCTTACCAAATCTTGCGTCTCTGAATGTTTTTGCATCATTATTTTAATGTGTATTGCAGGAACTTCATCTAGTGTTCATGTCTTTGTAGATTGCAGCTAAAATCGGTGGAGACGGTGTTCCGTCAGCAAGTAACAACGGAGGAGCTGAGAGTTATCCATTTACAGCACAGAAACGATCCCTGGAAGAAGCAGGTTAAAAATTCAGCACGAACAGGCACTTTGTCTGCATTTGTTTGTCCACGTTGTCTCACTTTTTTTTTCTTTTTTTTAAATTTCTAGATGAACCTGATGCCAAGAAGGTAGCATCGCAGAGCGAAAGAGATCCTACACTCTGTAAGTTGAACACCCACTTTCATCCTCTTACATTCACTCTGCTCACTTTGCAACTGCTCACTAGTTTTCCTTCTCTTACAGCTATTGGAGCTCAGCTGGCTGCCCTGTCCCAACAAAGGTATAGCGTTGTTTTTATTTTTTCTTTTACATGAAAACCTTTGGAGTTTATGATGACTAAGAGGAGCTCCTTTGCATATAATTAGTTATCATTCTTATTGTTACCATCATTATTGTTATATTTTATTTTTGACCTGTCTGCAGTGTCAGGCCCTCAACAATGACAGAGGATTACAGAGTGCCTGATGGCATGGTCGGTCTCAGTGAGTACATGCAAATACGTCAACTAAACCATACAAATAATGCCTGTGTCGTTGTGTTAACTCATGTTCAATCTAAAATCTCAATGTCTTTGCTGTTTTTCATAAAGTCATCGGCCGGGGGGGCGAACAGATTAACAAAATACAACAGGATTCTGGCTGCAAAGTCCAGATTGCTCATGGTGAGCTATGTGCTACCTCCATATTTGCTAAATCAACAAAGTATGAAGGGTTTTCCAGCTGCTTTTGGATTGACACATTTTCATATTAATTCAGACAGTGCTGGTCTTCCAGAAAGAAGTGTTTCTCTGACAGGGTCAGCAGATGCCATACAGTAAGTTGGTGTTCATATTCATATTTAAAACAATGGGTTGTTTTTCTGAGTTTTCAATGCATCTGCTTTAGTCAACTCTCAAAGGCAGAGTTTGATTTTTGGGGAGTTTTTGTTCATGGATGTCTATTGGACCAAGTAGCAGCTGTTGTTGGAGGTGGAGGGGAAAAAACACATTAAACCTACCCACAGATTGATGGCAGATTTAATCAAACTATGCAAATTTTAATGAAAAACTGTCACTAAAGTTTAGTTTTAGCTTAAGAAATCAGATACAACAATAGTTGGGGGAAGAAAAATAAAATTATTTGCTGTTTACTTTTGCAATGATAAAGCCTTGCAGTATTGGGACTTTTCTTGCAGAGTTTGGCCTAAAGGCTGTACTTCCTCTCAGGCGATATGCAAGAGAATTTTTGCTAAGATTGCCAAAGTTAAACTCCAGCTATGGTCCTTACTCTGATCTTGCCTATTTCTGCACTATAAAAATCTCTAATTGGGATGAGTCTGTGGTGGTTAAGCCTTAGAATCTCATCTGAGGGTACAATGTCCTCGCCATGTAGTGCATAGCCAAAAAAAGAAAAATGATTGTATTTTATTCAACCTCTAAAAGTAATTATTAATAAGTTTCTCTTGTTCCGCACTTGTTTTTTAAAATTCAGTTGTCCTGTAACCAACCTTATTGACAATTTGCATAACGGAGGCCAAAGTGGGCAGCAAACAAGTTTACGGTTTTAAAAAACCATGGTAATTTTTTGTCATTGCCCATGGATATGAATGGTTTCCACCTATGTTCTTATTATCGATAAATCCACCATTTGTTGTTTGTGTTTCTTGTTCCAAACGGCAGCTTTGACCCATTAATTAAATTGCTCATGTTCTGCATTAGCCATGTGTTTTCTAATCATATCCTCTCCCTTTTTTTCAACTAATTTGCCCCCAGGAGAGCCAAGGCACTTATAGATGACATAGTGTCCAGGGGTCACGAGTCGAGCAATGGGCAAGCAGGTTCCATGCAGGAGATGATCATCCCTGCAGGCAAGGCAGGCCTTATTATAGGTAAAGGAGGAGAGACCATTAAACAGCTTCAGGTGAGAATCACAGGGTATTTTGTCTCTAATGTACAAATATTAGAAAGAAAATAATGGGGAAAAGGTCTGTGCTGATTTTTATCATTTAATAGGAAAGCCAAGTGAAACAGTGAAAACTATTACATAAAGAAAGGTTAGAATAATCTGCCATGTGTCTGTAATCAATGTAACATGGATCTCCTAAAAATTCCTAGGAGCGAGCTGGAGTTAAAATGATTCTTATTCAAGATGGATCCCAGCCACCGAACATAGATAAACCCCTACGCATCATTGGAGACCCCTACAAAGTTCAGGTACACACTGTGGAGAAAGATTTGATAAAGACCTAAAAAATAAGTAATAATCGTTTTTGTCTTACCTTACCATCTATTCATGTCTTCCTTGGTGTTGCTTTTGTAGCAAGCAAAGGAGATGGTCAATGAGATCCTGCGAGACCGGGATCATGTTGGTTTTGGAGATAGGAACGAATATGGATCAAGGATGGGAGGAGGTGGCATCGATGTAAGTAATTTCTGTTGTTTATAAATATGAAAGGTATAATTAAAGTTGAATATACGGTATGATGCAAGCTTACAATAATTTTGATTAATGGGTGAGATTCAGCAGCTTTTAGCAGTAATCCTATGTTTTGTTTTTTTAATTCTACAGATAGCTGTGCCCCGCCATTCTGTGGGAGTTGTGATTGGGCGTAATGGGGAGATGATTAAGAAGATCCAGAGTGATGCTGGAGTGAAGATACAGTTTAAACCAGGTTAACTCTGAAAACATTTTCGGAATTTAAACTTCACCATAATTCATAATAATAAAATGCCAAATATTTTTAAATAACAAAAATGCTGTTTTAACTATGTGGGTAAAAACAAAGACTGTGTTGAAGGCAAAATCTTTAAATCTTGATCTTCAAGATAAAAACCTACTGAAGATGCTTGATGCTTTTGTCCATTCATTTTTTTCATTTATAGTTTTACTTTGTTTTAACTTACTGGTTTGTCCATGTGCTTTTCGTTTTCAGTCCCTATATAAGCCCTCATCTGTAAACCTGTCTGTCCCTGTCATTCCTTACAGATGATGGTACAGCTCCTGATAGAATAGCCCACATAACGGGTCCACCTGACCAGTGCCAGCATGCTGCTTCAGTCATCACTGACCTGCTACAGAGCATCCGTGCCAGAGAGGAGGGTGGGCAGGGGGTAAGTACAGAGACCAGAGATGGATATTTGATTTCTTATACTTGTTAGACTTAATGTCTCTGTTGATGACAGAGCATAGAATCTATTAAACATGTTATGTGTTGTGATTTCTCCACAGGGCCCCCCAGGTCCTGGTGCAGGGATGCTTCCTGGTGGGCGAGGGCGGGGTAGAGGCCAGGGGAACTGGGGTCCTCCAGGAGGAGAGATGACCTTCTCCATTCCTGCTCACAAATGTGGGCTAGTCATTGGCAGAGGAGGAGAGAATGTCAAGTCCATCAACCAACAGACTGGTGCATTTGTGGAAATATCTCATCAGCCGCCACCAAATGGCGACCCAAACTTCAAACTGTTCACCATCCGAGGGTCCCCGCAACAGATTGACCATGCAAAACAGCTCATAGAAGAGAAGATTGAGGCACGTTCAATTGACTCACAGAGCAGAGAGGGATACACAGTTTACACAGCTGCCAAACGGTAACACATTTATTTAGCTTATTCCTAAATTGGCTTCTTCCTGTTTTCTCCAGGGTCCATTGTGCCCAGTGGGTGGTGGTCCTGGTCCAGGAGGCCCAGGTGGTCCGATGGGTCCCTATAATCCCAACCCATATAATGCAGGGCCTCCTGGTGGTGCTACGCAGTAAGTAAAACTCACAAATGTAACCCGAATACAGGAATTATTTTTCCTTAATGAGAGACTGAGCTGATGAAGCAGTTTATGTACTAAAACTGTCTTGTGCCTCTCTGCAGTGGAGCTGCACCTGGTGGTCCCCAATACTGTGCTCAGGGTTGGGGAAGTGCCTACCAGCAGTGGCAAGCCCCAGGTCCACATGACCCTAGTGAGTACCTTATTCTTTGCACCCCCCCATTGTGTTTCCAGTCTTAGCCTAAAAAGCTGTTAATTTTTGTTGTTTGGTACTTTGTAAATAGTTTGAGGTATAAAAACTGATTAAAGTCATTAGTTTAATTTTACTCCTCCCCTCATTAGATAAAGCAGCAGCAGACCCAAATGCAGCTTGGGCAGCATACTATGCACAATACTATGGCCAACAGCCAGGGAGCGCCATGGCTGCCCAGACTCCAGGAGCCACTGCAGCAGCACCAGGGGACCAGAGCCAAGCAGCACAGAACCCTGGAGGCCAGCCAGACTACACTAAGGCCTGGGAAGAGTACTATAAGAAGATGGGCATGAGTAAGTGGGAGCTACTGAAACACAGTTTTGTCTGAATTTATTTGGGTAAACTTTGAATTACAAGTTGTGTCGGTTAAAGTGAACTAAGCATCAGCATAATGACATCCCAGTCTCATAGATTTGTTAAGTAATGAAATAAAAGCATATTATATTAATAATGGCTCTTTAAAAGTGACAACTCAAAATTTTAAACCATTGTTAACTAATTTTAAATTATTTAACAAGATTTTATAACCATCAAATATGTTCAAATCAAGAATAAATATAGAAGAAACTTATAAATGGAACATGTAACTTTACACACACAAACACATTTAGGGATCTACAAGAATCATTTTTAAGAATCAACAAAGTATTGGACAGCCTGTTATGACTTTTGAGTTGTATTGGTCCATCACGAGTGTGACTGGTACTACTTTTAGAACTATTAAATTAATAATTAATCCAGATAGCAGTAGGACTTTGCAAAACAAAGCAATTACATCACTATGGGCAAGTAATGGTTGTTTTTTTGTGTGGTGTTTACCCAGCCCAGCCAGCCTCAGGGGCAGCAGCTGCTCCAGCTGCCGCAGCAGCAGCAGCAGGAGGAGGTGCAGCAGCTGGAGGCCAGCAGGACTACAGTGCAGCCTGGGCTGAGTACTACAGACAGCAGGCTGCCTACTATGGACAGGCAGGGCAGGCGCCTGGACAGGCAGCTGCTCAACAGCAGGGACAACAGGTACCACATGCATAACATGTAACGTATGTTGAACATTAAGTTTGTAGCTGCCAAGTCTGGTAAACTAAAATCAGTTACCTGCCAAAATACTGGCTGTTTACTGGCCAAAATATTTCATATGCCTTTTTGTGTATAGACTGAGATACTGTGACAGTCAATATAAGAAGCAGATGTTAGTTTTAATAAAACTCTCATTCAGTGTCCTCATCTTTATTTAATAATGTCTTATTTTGAGTGTTGCCGCATGAATCTAACATGTAGACTGAATTCAAGTGACCGCAGGTTAGATAACAACAAACAAACTGATAGCCTATTGTGTACAGTCAATGTAACTAGCAAACATTTGCCTAGTTTTGGTGTGATTGGTTCAGTTCAATTAAAGCAGTTAGAACATGCAAAAACCAAATGTATTAAAATTTTGTTTCAAAGTGTGACTGACGCCTGCTGCAAAAGACTATTTTAGTACTATTTGGCACTTGGCAAGTGGTAGTTTTATGCAGGATCAATAATTATGTTGCGTATTCATATGCATTACACACACGATACTGAGAGAAGTTTCATATTTCTTTACAAAGCAAAGACTTGTTAATTACATTATGTCTGTGATGTCTCTTTTCAGGCCCAGTAAACAAGTGGCTTGGTCTGTTGGACGGTTGGGATGGTTTTCTGGAATTATCTGTTTTTTTTGGTTGGTTTTTTTTTTTTTTTTTGGTCAAGAGATTTCCTTTTTTGGCTTTAATAAGACAAGACCATGGTTTACTCATCCACCCAGACATTTTCCATAACAAACGTCCTTGTTCATGTTTTTTTTTTTTTTTGTGTGTTTTTTTTTTTGTTTGTTTTTTTAAAGTTATCCCTTTGAAGAAAGGGGAACACAGTTTGCCCATCCCATGAACAAAGCTCTAAAAAACTGTGAGCTACTATACCGTTTGCCCCTTTATCCCACCCGCATCTTGTATTACATCTGTTAGTTTTTAAAAAAATGTGAAATAATGAGCATTTTGCTTGTAAGCTAGCACAACAGCATCTCAACACTGACACAATTATGTGGTTTTCCCCTTCAGTTTCTTGAGGGTAAAAACTGTTTAGCAGTATTTTGAATATATTCAGAAAATACGTTTGTACAAAGACAATTGCAAAGTTTTTGGTCTTGTTTTTTCTTCTTCTTGGTACTTTTTTAAACTTTTTTTTTTTTAAACATTCCCACTGTTTATAAGTTGCAGGTGCATTTCTGCTACCATGATTTATTATTTTTAATTTTATTCAATGTAATTAATTATTTTCCATAAGGGGGTTGTGTGTGTCCATATACAGTGAATGCTACTGAACAGAAACACGTGTGTAACTTGGCTGTAATAAGGCACTAACTGTCAGTATGTAGGTTGGTTGTGTGAGCATGTATGTGTTTGTGTGCTTGACTACCCTCTGATTAATTTCTACTACTTCATTGATGGAAGACCCCCCCCCCAGTAGATTCTGTTGTTGTGTGCTGATTTTTTTTAATGTTATTTTTTTACAACTTGTTTTTAAATACTTAAAATAAAAAAAACATTAAAATTACCAGAGTTACCAATGTGGTCACGATCTGCTTTATGTCGAGGAGTTTGTTACCTGTTGTGGACGCACTGCTAAGGTCGTCTCGGATAACACGCGTGGCGCCTGGTTCCACGTTTGATCCCCGGTGCTGGACCTGGCTCTGTGACACACGGACACCTGGGCTCCCGCTGGGGGCCCCTGCTGAGGGACCTCGCCTGTGCCGTGGCCTACCTTTTGTTTTGGTTTTGATGGATGTGTCCGTGGGCGAGTGAGGGCAGCCTCTCGCGGGCTGTGGACCAATCGGGGCGCCGCTGACTGCGCCGAGACACAACAGTTCAGACCGAGATGGCGCCCAGCTCGAAATCCGAAAAGGACGAGGGCAATAAGAAAACTCAGAGAAAACACAAAGACCATGTCGTGAAGCTCCTCATGCGGGGGAAGGTAGGCGCGGATCCGCACGACGCCACACGGAAAAAACGGGTTCAAAAATAATGCGAGGCCGCTTCTGCGAGAGCCTCCTTGTTTCCAGGAGCCTCTGAGGCTAGCTAATAGCGAGCTGCTAGCTAGCTCGGCGGCTAGCTGACTGACAGTTAATGGCAGGGAGGGGGCTAATTAGCTTGTGCTACAAAATACGAAAACGGTGCGTTTTCCCACGTTTGTATCAATGTTCCCCGACGTTTTTCTAGTTTCGAGATGCTGTTCGGTTCGTGGGCGTCTCAGAATAATGTATCAGTGGAGGTAACATGATAGACATTAAAGTCGGTGGAAAATACCTGTTGTGTCTTAACGACAAAGCTCAGTCTGCGTTAGCCTCCGCTAAACCGCAGCTGAATCTTGCAGTTGTCCACGGCTCATAAAGGAAACCTCCGCCCTTACGTTTAACGGAGCCGCATAGACGACGGATCGGCCGCATCTGTGCTCTTTCATTACATACTGAGATTTATCACGGCACCAGACACTCAATGCAGCTGACTTTGCCTTTGTAGTCCGTATCCAGAACCCTCACCTCTGATATCGCTTTCCCACAAATAACTACAAATGCTCTGTATCTTTCGCACACCTCTGTTCGCCATGTTGCACCATGAATGTGTTTATGAAGTTGTCAACATCTGTTTCCACTCTTTCGCCTGTTCTGCAGCTGTCAGGTCAGTTTTCTCAGCGCTTGTTCAGGAAGCTCCCACCTCGAGTGTGTGTGCCATTGAAAAACATTGTCAGCGAGGAGTTCCTGAGAGCAGGGTTAGTGTGCGTGTGTGTATATGTGTGTATGTTTACTACATGGTGTCGTTATTATGAAGTATCTCATGCATCATGGATGGCACTTGAGTGCATTGCAAACAGTATGGGATCGCAGGTTTATGGATCAAGTCTGTCGATTCTTTATTTAGTTGTGAGACTGCTAGTAGGGATGCACTAATACTCTCCTAATGCTGATTATCTCGGTTCAGGGTGGCTATCACAGAGTACAAATCCAATCCAGTGCTCTCTCTCTTTGTCACAAATTTAAAATTTGCATACCTCACTGTATGCAACTAATTTGGATCATTTTTATGCAAGACAACAGGAGACAAGTGATTGCTGTGGCAATGAGAAATTCGTTGGCAACCCCCATGATGGAATGGGGAGGGGGAATTCTTCTATAATGACATTGAATTTTAAAAAGTATTTGTCATCATGGCTGATAACTGATCTGTTTTATAAGATTAGTATCGGTGCCAGTACTGATCCAGTGTATTAGATTGATGCATCCCTACCTGTCAGTCTCCAATGCTTTCACAGTGTGGATTCATTTGTAAATGGTCGTAGTTGCTACAGGTATTACATTTCTGTCACCTTTTATGGTTCCAGACATATCTTCCTTGGCTTCACTAAATGTGGCCGCTACGTTCTGTCGTACACCAGTGACTGCGGAGAAGATGATGATTTCTCTTTCTATACCTACCATCTCTATTGGTGGGAGTTCAACCTGCACAGTAGACTCAAACAGGTAAAGGAATTCTCAGTGTGTTACAGCCAGAAGATTCACAACAGACCATTTTCATTGTCCTCCAATGAGAATTAGAACTGGGGAATTTACATAAGTCAGTTGAATGTGTGCTTATCCTGTCTGTTGTCTCATGTCTGTTTTATGTCTTTAGGTCCATCATGTTCGTCTGTTTGCAGGTGAGGAGATCTACAGTGACCTGTACCTAACTGTGTGTGAGTGGCCAAATGACCACTCCAAAATTGTCATCTTTGGCTTCAAGTAAGCAATAATAAGTACATCCATCCATCTATCAGCCATATGGAGCTGTTTCGTAATCAACCAGAATTATGTTATTGCAGTGTGTGGGTAATGGTAAGTAATTTTTCATTCATGTGCGGTTCTTGATAGTACACGCAGTTCAAGCTCAGTTCTGATGAACTTGATGATGAGTGATGAGAACAACAGGGATATCTACATTACCATTGCCTCCATGCCTCCTCCTAAACCTTGCTCTTACTGCTGCCCAGTTCCCTCAGCCACTACCATACGCACAGGTAACACGCACACACAAACACGAAATGAACGACAGTGCTGACCTCACTGACTCCATCTCGCTCTCATCCGTCATCTTGATCTCTCCGCAGGGGGCGGTGAGTGTCTTGAGCATGGCTATGTGCTCAACAGCAGGTACCAGGTGGTGTATCCATTCCCAACTTTTCAGCCAGCTTTCCAACTGAAGAAGGACCAGGTGATCCTCTTAAACACTAGCTACTCTCTGGTGGCCTGTGGCATCTCACTCTGCTCAGGTAACACGCACACACACAAATACAAATAGCATTGTCAGCACCTTTCCCTGTCCTTGCCTGCCATCAGTTTATAGAAATATTGTTGATTGTCTAAGATACACTTCATACTTACCTGGATAGGGAATAGGAAAACGGTCACATTGGGTCAATTTCGGGAGGAACTGAATTTGGTGGGATTAGGAAAAACTGTCAGGTGAACAAAGACCTGATCATTTTGATATGCTAGTCTGTGTATTATGGCTCTGTTATGTGTCCAAGCCAGTAAATTAATTGTCTTTCACTGTGTCACACTACTCAAGATAAAATGACCAGTTGTAATCAATGATGCAAATCTGCATTCTCATAAATTCACATCTCTGAGATTGGCTAATTTTTGGTTGGATGTTTAGCAGTTGCATGTCAGCATTCAGTTCAAACTCTTTCTATGACTCTTGCAGGTAAGCAGGGTCAGTCATCGCAGATCCTCTACACAAAGAGAGCAGCATTGTCAAGTCAAGCCTCTGCGTCTCTTTCCTCCACCTCCTTGGCCTCCTCTTCATCACTACCTCAGGGATCCCCCGAAAGCCGACTGCCACCTAGCAGGCCCGCTACAATCCCCTCGTCTCCTAGCCAGTCACAGGCAGCCGTGAGGGCACGGGAGTTTGCAGCTGACCTCTTCAGACGGGCCCAGGTTGGAGGGGGAGGGGGGAAAGAAACTGAGGGCCTACAAGAGAGGAGAACAGCTGATGGCGGTGAAAAAGAGGCAGCACAGACACTAGGAGACAAAGGGTTATACGTAGAGAGGAAGAGACAGGAGGAGGATTGTAGGGAGAGGAGGGAGGAGGAGAGACGGACTACTTTACCACAAGCATCAACATCAGCTGTGTGCCATAGTTTGCATCAGTGCCCAGAACAAGTGATGTCTCCTACTTCCTCTTCCTCATCACCTTCATCCCCTCCAACCCCATCCTCATCCCAGGAGGTTGGCCCCAGTGAGCCTGGATATGTAAACTACTCACACCTGCACTACCGCCTCCAACAGCCAGGGACGGCGGAGCAAAGTACAGGAGGTGAGAGAGGAGGAGGACGCAGCGAACGAGTGATAAAACGCATGACTCTTACCAGGCTAAGTCTGAAGCTTCTGACTGGCATTTTCCCTCTTTGTTTCTGTCTCTAGGTTATGAAGATGATAAGGTCCAACTACCTTTCACAGTCACTGATCTGAAAGGACGGAACCTGCAGCTGGTCAATGGGCCACACAATGGACAGGTGAATGTTTGTGCCAGTGTTTTCTGTACCTGTAAATTCAGATCTCTGTATCGAGTTGACCTACCACTTCTGGAAATGCTGGAATCAATAGTCAATAATCTGCTCAAGGGATTTATGTGAGAGCACAGCATCAGTTTGATTGTGGAGCTAATTGTAGCATCTAAATGTAATTCATTTTTCCAGTATTTTACATATTGATCATATTACAGTCTTAAGGTGAAGGTTGGTTTCTCCATACATATATCGGACAGTTGCAGTCCAGTTGTTCTTTGTTAGATGGTTTGGCTGCAGCCATTTTTGTGTGATGGATTTCTTACCAGCAGCCAAGAGTGTTTAAAAGACGTATTCATGCTGAGCCATGATGTTGTCCTGGATTTTGCCGAGGTTTATGTAACAAAAGATAAATCAACTTATATTCCAAAAACTTTCACAATTCGAGACCATTTTGAGCAATTGCAGGTACCTGCCAGTGACTTCGGTTACTTGTTTACTGTCCATTTTCCATTGTTAGTGTAACTCTAAATAAAGCATCTGTGCTCAGTCACCTAAAAAGAAACATAATTCACGTGTGTTAACAGTGAAGGTTTATATGGTTTGTCTTTTCTGCAGCTTAGTTTTAACTTGCATTTTCTCTCTCGCAGAGTGTGTGTGTTGAGCAGTTGACTCTAGACTTTGAGTATCTTATCAATGAGGTGATCAGGAGTGATGCTGCCTGGGCCACTCAGTTCTGCTCCTTCAGTGACTATGATGTTGTGATATTAGAGGTCAGAACACACACATACAAACTCACATTTGTACAGATCCTTCAGTCTTAGTCACATCTTGAGTAACTTCACAGAAATATACTAAAATATAGATACTTCCCTACTTGTTTCACATTCTGTTTGTTACAGTAGATGGTTTTTAGCTTTCATCTTTCTGATATGTAAAAACAGCATTAAACCGAGGAAAAAAGGCCGTTTTACAAATTGAGATATGTGTTTGATATATATTAGGTGTGTCCAGAGACCAACACTGTGATGATCAACATTGGTCTGCTGTTGCTGGCGTTCTCTAACTCAGATGAGGAGCACTGCAGGTATCTGTTTAACTATGCTGCTTAACTCAAAGCTTTCTTCACCTCCTCCACTCACTTTTTATTGTCTGTTAGTCTTCATCTTCTGCAACAATCATCACTGTGTTGTTTTACATTGTCTTTGTCCCCAGGCCAAACACCTACCATTCCAACCTGCAGGTTAGCTGGGATTTGAACACAGGTGTGTGTTGCACCGTGGGTGTTGGTGACCTTACAGAGGTTAAGGGTCAAACAAGGTGAGGAACCACTGCCCCCCCCCCCCCCCCCCAGACACACACATTTCTGTCTGTCTCCCTGTTTCTTGTTCAGCTCTGTTTAATTTTTTTGTGTTAAAGGCATTGATCTCTGTCTCTCTGTCAGTGGGAGTGTGTGGAGCTCTTACAGGAAGTCCTGTGTGAACACAGTAATGAAGTGGCTGGTTCCCGAGAGCAGCTCCCGCTACATCAACCGCATGACCAACGAAGCTCTACACAAAGGTAAGTTATATATACACATTGAATGTCATTTGTACCACAGATCTCATTAACACGGACGAAATAGTGTCTGAAAATGTTGGCCAGGATTTATAAGGATTCTCATTCATCCAGGTCAAAGGGCAAATTAGAAATCAAATACAGCTGGATTAGACAAAATAGCTTTTTACCTCCACTTCCAGCATCCAGATCTGTAGCTGATGAGGGGAATTTAATCCTCATCTATCAAAGGCTTGATACAAACATAAGTGTTACCAAATTGTCAGAAACAATAAATCAGAAATGTTTGCGGAAGTGACTTCAAACCCAAACACCTTTTGGTTTGTAGTACATACTATGTGCAAAGCTTTTTTGTCTTTTTCTTTGTTAATAGAAGGCTGTTTAAATTGATGTTTTGTTTTTTTTAAGCTAAGTATAACTACTTGGGTTGTCATGCAGCTTTGATTCTGTTTGATCAGTAATTGACTTCAGTGCCTCAGTAAGATGACTTTGAGCCAGCATGCAAAATAGAAGGACCCTGACACAGAGATGGAATTCAGCCATTTCTAATCTGTTTTTTTACCCAAATGTGACATGTGAAAAGGCCCAGTAAGCCAGTATCAATACTACCTGGAATTGAACACCTAAATTGAATCCTTTATAACTTTTTTTTTAATTATTTGTGTGATTGTGTGGAGAAGTGTGAATTCCAATCATCATCTCCCACATTTTCTCACTTGTAGGCTCATCTCTTCAAGTGTTGGCAGATAGTGACCGATGTACTTGGATTGTATTGTGAAGAAAGAAGAGAAAGACAAGTGTCGAAGCCACAGCAACAAAAATGCAAACATACACGTCGACATGGCCTAACCCCCTTATGGAGCCTGATGTTAATCTGAGAAAAAGTGCACATGTTCAATGACAGTGCTTCGGTAACATCTAGTTAAAACAAGTGTCAAATTGAAACTGAACAGGGAACACTCTAGATGAAATACTGTAAAAATTAAGGGTTTTTTTAGGTAATCTGTTTCTTTTTCCATGTTTCATCTTTTTTTTCTTTAATTTTTAATGTGTACTGTATTATTGCAACCACCAAAACCAAGAGCTAGACTGAACAAAGTTCTGGTTTTTAGTTTTCATTTTTTGTTTTTATACATAAAAACATACCATTATTGTAGTGTGAATGTTTTTTTTTTATGTCTGTAACTGAACATAAGCAATATCTGCATCTGAGTGATGCTGACAAGGTGATTTCGTCCAGAGAATGTGTGTGTGTGTGTGTGTGTGTGTGTGTGTGTGTGTGTGTGTGTGTGTGTTTAATGTGTATGAGTGTTAGCATGTTTAATGTATATGTAACAATTTGCCAGATTCTGCTGCTTCTGAATAAGACATTTCGTCATCTGGCCTGGACCAATTAGGTCTAGCTGTTTATTGGTAACTTTGTTAGGGTGCAGTATTTAAAATGAGACAAGGGGAAACCAGTACTGCATCACTTGACTCTTGACCCCCCCCCCCCCAACCTATGTCACAGAAGTAAAGGGTTTTTGGAGTCACCCACTCAGCTGGTTGAAATAATGCTGTATGTTTACTGGCATGAAAGATATTTTGTTAAAATAAAATGTTTAAACGAGTAGTTATCGGTGGTTGGTTTTAAAATAATTTATCAACATTAAACACCCAGTACATGCCTGTGTGCCAATACATTTATGTTTGCCAGCTGCACTTTAATAGCTTCTTTAAAGTCTGGTGGATTCATGCATTAAAGTGTGTGATGTATTTCAGTTGGGGTTTGATTGTATATTCACAAGGCTTTTGCCTCATAGACTTTCAGAGAACTCTGCCTAAATTAAGAGACTATATCACTTGTAAAGGTTTTCTATTCAGCGATGATCTCTGCTTGCCTCGGGTCAGTAAAACCCCAGGCCTGAACTGCGTTATAGTGCTTGGACCCCGTTATACAGCTTGTAAGACTAGATTTTGCTTTACTTTCTGAGATTAACTGGAAAGTTTTATGTACTCATGCTTCAAAATGTAATTCAGATAAAAAAAGGGAAAATAAATTGTTGACCTATTTAGAAGATCTGGTAAACAACTGCAACCTTCAATGAGGAGTCCAACATACTATAGGCGTCATTTTAAAGGGGTGCTTCACCAGTTCTACAATTGAAGTTTGATGAGCTAAGGTGAAAAGTGACAGTTCTTCTGTGGCTCTGGAGTAGCTTTCTAAAGTTTGAATAAATTAACCTGATCATCTCAGCGAGGTTAACTGTACTTGGCTGCCTAGTTCCGCATTACAAACCAGAGATAGGGGGTTTGGCTCAAGAGGGCATTTAGGAGACATTGAGGATCTAACGGAATGTACTCTTGAATTGCATTATGGGAAATTCGTGAGCCGGTGGTTTTGGAGCTTTACCCATACAAGAGCCTGAATGTCAGGATATCTTCATCTCTATGGCTTCAATTTCATCCATTATTTTTGAAACAATGTCAAAACTCTATGGAGGCACAATAATACAATGCTAGTGTAAGTGATGTAATTGAGCATGGACCAAGAAACTGTGGAGTGGTCCCATGAAGAAAGAAACTGCTACATGTTTTGAGAGCAATCACCTTCTTTTAGTTAACAGTGAGAATAAAGCTACAAATGTTGATCACAGATTTAAGTACAAAGGTTTTCAGAATAACATCAAGAGGACCTCATTTATAAAATGTTTAGCAGCACAAGCTGGGACAGAATCCAAGTCACACTATTCGTGAAAGTGGCATTGCAGTTTGCAGTTGATTTTATTTTTTAAGACAGATTTTGTTGTCTGCCCTCCCCATATGAATAAATGTAAATATTCCTTATTTTTCAATTTAGTGCTCTTTGGTGGGATCTTGATAGATTGTGCTAAAGGACACCCCACCCCGTATTTTTTTTTCTTCCTCACAGTACCAATATCCAAAACTTTGTAAAATGAACATCTGCTCCTGCCAAGTGAGAAGCTGCTGGTTGAGCATGTGCTCTCTGAAAAGAGTCAAACTAGAAGGTCACCATATTCACATGCTTGGTCCATCATCCTCGTCAAAATAAAAATATAGCTAAATACTCTCGATGGTGGACATACCACAACATATTTTTAAGGCAATAATGGTTAAACAACATACAAATAGTTTGGATATATGACAGTGTTCACAAAAGGTACATAATATAGGTTATCTACAATATATTTAACATACAAACCAGGAAAATAAACATCTACTTTTACACTACAAAAACTTTGAGATAGCTGTAGCTGGTACATCTAGCTGGTACAAAGGTTGTGGGTGTGGTAAATCCTGCTGATTGGTTTGGATAGGCTTTGGCCTTGTCCTGTGGCAGACTTAAGTCTCCGTCTATCATAGAGTGTGTTATGGTAGCACTTGAGTAACTTGTCCAGTAGGATTTTGTGTGTATACAACAAGATTAAGAGATAATGAATTGATGAAAGGATGGATGAAGAACAGAAAACTGGGTGGACTCATCACAACAAGGCTTGACTGCCACCGTCTTCAGTTTTTTTTTTCTTCTTCTTACAGTTTACAGTAGCATTAGTTTTATGACAACACCGAACTACTACTTCACAGGACCTTCATTTATTAATCCACCAATAGAGAATATATAGAATACAAGCTTTTTCTTTTTCAGGCTATTAATCTCTCAAAGGCACAGGGTATCAGTTAGTTGGCCAAATTAATAGGAAATGGCATGAACAGGTAAAATATGGCACCCACATCCAAATAGCTGTAAATCCACATCCATGTGCCAGCAGAATATATGATGCAGTATCATTCCAGATGCTACTCTTAGATGTAAATTTCAGACAGTGTTATTCATTAAAGTCCAGCTCTCCTGCATAGTCATTGCTTTAGAGGCAATTTTAGTGATATTTTTGAGTTTAGCTCACAATGAAGAACGCTAGATTCTTTTCATCGCTCCACAGCAATCAGGTCAGTGGTTAAGGCAGGGCAGGAGGGGGTGGAGAGTATACTGTAAATATTGTTAAGCTCAGGCTGGACAGGAGTGGCTACTTACATGTAGCCGCCCAACAAACAGGGAAGGCACAGGGGAAAGATTGTAAATGATCAGGTGAAGGCCAAGAGAAAAAGAATGCCAGCACAAAAGTAGAACATACAAAGTTGGCAAAGGCTTTCCCCACTTTTTCACAAGCTTGCACACACACACCAGACAATCACACACTAAACATCAAACATTGTCTATTCGCAAACCAGAAGCAGGGGACAGAATGGGATGACATGATTTTAAACTTAAAGCAAGGGTGAGTGTAAAGAGGTGTGTGTTAGTTATTCAGATGATTAGCTAAGGTGTGTGCAGATTCAAAGATGCCCTAGGCTGCTTTGCGGGCGGTCCCATCAGCTCCTCCTCATTGACCACATTCAGAGAGGTGGACTGCAGCACAAGATCTCCGCTCTCCTCGTCGCTCTCCTCTTCCTCATCCTCTTCCTCTTCTTCTAATGGAGAAGGGCAGTCATACAACAATGAGCAACCTGATAACAGATGCTGTAGCAAAACTTGAAACTACCACTGAATTCACCTTTTTCCAGGTCTGGAGAGGTTCGGCTCTTGACAGTGCTGGCAAACTGCAACACAGAACAAGGATTGAGCAAATAGAAATATACAGTATATCATCAAATGCAAGCTGCACTATTTGAGCACATACTTCTCCCATCACCGCAATGGGCGTCTCTCTTTTAGCCTGGGCCACCCTGTGCTCTATAAGGTAGTACATATACTCATCATACAGTAAGCGGATCAGGTGAAAGGAGCCAAAACTGGCAGCACTGCGCAGTGTCAGGTCCCGGATTACCATAGAACTGTTCAGAAAGGAGAAGAGATATACAAAATTTATCCTCAGCATACACCAAATATTTTTGGGTGGCATTCTTATAGATCCTTATAAAGGTTTTTCCTTTATCCACTTACCTATAGAAGGACCAGTTGAGCAGGAAGACTTTGGCAGCTTTTGGTAGGGCGACTGGGTTGTGCTCATAGGGCTTAAGGACCTGGGAGACAACACCATCCAGCCAGGTAGCCCACTGCTCCAGGGTGTTTTGCTGCTGCAGAGTCATTTTAAAGTCTTGCTCCAGTCTCTGGACCACACGGTCTTCACACTGACACACCCAGGATGCCTGCTCCTGAGGGGGGCATGGGTGGACAGTTTCAGGGTTCTGCTCCGTTTCACTTTAACATCAACACAGGAAAATAATAGATGGGAGGGGGAAGGGAGAGAGACAGTAATACTGACAGACCTGTACATTAGTGAAATCAACCCGGTTGAGGTCAGAGAGCATCTGGTTGATCTGGGCTGAATTTTGGAGGACGGCGCGGGCAGCCTGGGCAAGGTGGTTCAGGCTGGTGTAGCGTCGCAGCGTTTGAGAGAAGGAGCCTACACACACCACCTAAGGAAAGGCGGAGGGACAGTATGAATAATAAGATAGTGAATGTCAGGACGTAGGCACATCAAGGCCCAGTTCACATTTGGAAATAAAGTGCATCTTGGGTTTTCTAGTCTCCATTGGACGTAGCTGAAAACAGCTCTCTCGCTAATCTTTATTTTTTGTGGTTTTAATCTGATTGCACACAACCACAGTAATTGTCCTCTGTAGCTGTATTTTCTTCTGTTTTATCAGTTATGGGTTTGGGAAGTGAGGATGCATTAAAAAGTGATCACTTGACATACATTTGAGATAAACTCTCATTCCAGGTTATAGCGGTTTAAACTGGATCTAGAAATCTTGTGGATGGATCTGTGAAATTGTTGACATCTGGGCATGTAGAGGCATGAAATACAAAAGTGTAAAGGATAGGATGCTGAGCTCTGTCTCGATATCCCAACAGTGCATTAACATAAAAATACCTTTATGCGAACCATCTCCTCTGGGATGTTCATCATGGCACCTGTCAACCAATTCTCCAGACTTTTTGCAAAGTTGCGAATGGCCTGAGTTAAGGCACCTGATGCAGAGGTGGTAGGGATGTAGAGAGGAAAGAGAGAGAGAGAGAGAGAGAGAGAGAGAGAGAGAGAGAGAGAGAGAGAGAATAGGTTTACATTAACATTTAAACTTGAAGGGGTGTAGTAGAGGTGAACTCCCCCTGACCTTGGCCCCAGGTTTACGAGAATGCTCCCCTCACCCTTTCAGATTAGAATGCTGTAAATCTATCAATTAGTCTGGATTGCCTCACTGAACAGTTCTGTATACAGGACTCTTACAGGCCGTAATAACTCACTAGGGATGGGTCTCAGAACATCAGGGATGAGGATCTCCACCAGGGTCTGGTACAGCAAGTTGTCACACTCTCTTGTCCAGCGCAACACTGGCTCAAACTTACACAGCACCACCAGACACGATTTGGGCAGACGCTTCTCAGACTCATTGTGCCTGGAGGAGGGCGTGAGACAGTTGTTACAAAGATGGACACAGATCATTCATAGTCAGTTATAGCAGTATACTACCACGTTCATCAGCTTGTTTGTGATACTTACAGGTTGAGTGATTCAGTGTCATTGGTCTGGCTGAACCTCCAGAAGGATTTCCAAAGTGTCTCCACAAGAGTGAACTGAAGGTTAACCATCACATCCAGGATGGCCTGTGAGGGTCAAACACACAGTTACACAAAGCTTTTTAAACCGTCTTTGCAATTCTAGCATCATGCTTTCTTAAAATTTTCACAGAAAAAAAAAAAATACAGTTTTAATTCTTCAATAGTACAGGGGGCTTGCTATTTTTTTTAGAACTTGAAACATTAATGTGCTGCGCTATACAAGAAATTCACTTCAACTTTTGACATTAGACAACTAACTGTTATTATAGCTGGCAAAATTATGCTCAATGTGTATATCCTCTCTCTCCACAACCTCACAACGGTTCACACATCAGCCTACCTCACAATGTTCCCTGTAAAGAGTCTGGAAGGCCTTAAGGTGTTCTAGAAGGATCCCATCAGGTAGGGTTCGATCTTGCAGATCCATGTCCACAAAGTCTGGCAGAGGCCTTGACGCCTCTACACAATATTCAGCACAGGCAAAGAGAGAAAGAGAGAGAGAATAGGAGATGAAACAGTAGGGTCTTTTTTTTTCAAATGTTTGACCCAATCATTCCAGTGTTATCACAGCTAATTATAACTAACAGTGCAACAGGAAATGGAATCCTGGGTTATATTAAAGTATTTATGTCTTTTTAATAAAAATCTACCATAAATGTCTGTATTGTATCAATGGTGGACATTATGCAGAGTGGAGGTGCTCCTCACCCAGAAACTGCTGATACTGTTGCACCTGGGCTGAAATATCACAGAGTGCTGCCGCCTGCTGTTGACCTGCCCCGCCTGATGTCCCATTGGTGATCCCCTGTGTTTTCTGAATGGGCTTTATCCTATTGGACAGAGTGCCCAGCATTCAGGGAGACAGAGAGACAGAATCACAGGGAAGTCACAGGTTATGTTGTAACTGGAGCACTTGAAAAAACAGACAACAGCAAAATGATAAACCAAAAAACTGTTACATGTTGCTGTTTGAATGGATCTTTTACCAAAGAGATGTACTTATAAAGTGTATGGGTGATCCGGGCACTCGCATTAACACAAGACAGATGCGTTAATGTAGCCAAAAGTCACTGGGAATATATTTGCATCTTTGGCCAGATTTAAAGAAATAAACCCAAAGGCAAGGCATTTTTTGGGGCAATATTCAGTTATATAATATCATACTATATTTGGTCTAGTGTATATACCTGTTTTTCTGTGAGAAAGGCTGCTGCCTCATTGCCATGTGCTGTTGTTCATCCATCAGTCTGAGCAGCGGGGAACCTGATTTAATCCTCAGGCCATAGTAGTGGTACTTAGAATTCCCTCTGAAACACACAGGAAAAAGTTATCAAAAAGCCCTGAGGTAATCATCAAGCAACATCATCTAAAAAAAGAGTGCATGTGTGTGTACCTGGTCCCTAATCTTCTTGTACGTAGCCCCATGAAGACGGACCTTATGAGTTTGCCAAAAGATGCAGCATTAACAGGTTCCAGTTTCTGCTCCTGGCAGTGCAGCAGGTAGTGGTAGTAGAGGGTGCAGCGAGGTAAACTCACCCCCTCTGCTCCCTCATAATTATCACACAGCCACTGCACCTAGGGACGATGGTAGGTCATAAAATTTCATTTTCTGAAGCTTCATGTCATAGACGATGACCAAATACATTTTTCACTCTCACAACTTGAGTACTCACAGTAGCAGGTGGGGCTCGAGAGTTAGGGCTAGAGTAACTCTGTCCTCCTCCTCCTACACCTACTGCTGTTGCTCCTCCTCCTCCTAACACATAACCTCCCTGAATGACATAGCCGGCTCCACCTGCAGCAGCTGCCCCACTACTTCCTCCTCCTGTTGCCACAGAAACTGGCTGCGAAGTCACAGAACCAGTGATGTCTGACTCAGAGCTGGGCGTAGCCTCGTAGTAGGTCGAAGAGGAGGTAGGAGGGGTCTGGGAGTAGAGAGGTGAGTCCGAGAAAGGGTAGCTGCTTGATCGGCTGGACAAGAAAAGACATTAACATGCACACAGACATATGTAAATGCACCACATGTACAGTTGTATGACCAGGAAAGTTGCACAATGTGTGTGACTGATGGTATTTTTCTGCAAGTATGTGTAAGAGATATGAAATATAAAGCAGAAGCAGTTTGCTCCCTTCTCACATGGTGGAAGTGGTGAACGTTGCATCTCCTGCTCCGTCCACATACTGCACCTGGCCAGAGTACACATGCTCTACCTGGACGACAAGCAAAGTAGAGACTTAAAGCAGCTTTCACTGATTTTATTTAGGGGCAATGCAATAGAATGTAAACAAAATACTGGCATTTTATCACACTGTATGGTTGTTACAGTGAACTTGTTAGCCAATAGTTGGCTCTTCACAAATTCAGCAGACATGCAGCAAGATTCATGCGTTCATTTAGAATAGTGTTTATATCCACCAGATGAAATATAAGCTAAATATTCACTCTCTTTTAGCTCTATATTTGGTCTCCAACAACCCAAGTGAAATATCTGACTCATTAGCTGCTAATTGCTCAGTCTAATGTAGATTTGTTTATAGCTTTTTTGCTGAAAACAGGTGCCTGCTGTGACTGGAAACAGCAATGATCCGAGCAGTGAGACTGAGGCAAAAAAAGAGTGAAACTGGGGGCTTTAAAAGAAAAAAGAAAAAAAAAGAGCTGAGAGATGCTAAAATACTCCATAAAAGTGAGTCCAACAGATGAGTTGGTAGATAATTCTCTGTGGGTTCATCCCTACAAATGGCCCCTTTCAAATTACATCTAGTCATTTGATCCATTGTTAAATATAAAATTATAAACTTAGCCTTTACCAGACATCTAGCTTGTAACAGCAGTGAAAAAATGTGTGCTGTGCTCCATAACTGGGTCAAGAGGGTTTTTGCTCAGAGGAGGGGACAAGCATGCACAATTTACAAAATATGTGTGACAGCTCACCATCATTATTGTTATACACCCCTGATGCCAGTTAGTTGACTGAATTTTTTGATTGTTTAAAGAGGGGTTTTAAGGAGTACAACTAGAGAAACACAGAAGTAGTAGAGATGTCTGCCATTAAAGATGAATATATAAGTGATGTGTTCAGGTACGCTGTATTGAGTGTAAGGGATGAATATAAGAGAATTAAAAAAAGGAGTGTGACAGTTAGAGAGACATGCAAAGCTTGACAGAAATAGTTCCATTTTGTTTAAAAGGGCGTAAAGGCCTTTCTCTCATTTATCCCTCGCTTGTACTTGTTTTAAGTTCTATTTGACCAAACCATTATTGATTAAGACATATTGAAATTACCCCTAAACCTGAATTGAATGTGTTTATTGTCGATTCTTTTACATGATAAACTGAAATGTCTTGTGTATGTATGTTTACCTCCTGATTAATGTGCACAGACTGTAGGTTGTTAATGTGGCCTGTCTGAATCCTCTTGGCTGCCTGCGACACCGCTTGCAACACTGACCTCTGCTGGTGAGTAAAGTCACAGTGTCAAATAAAACTATCAGCTGTCAATCCTCTGTTTGTAACCTGCTCCTACATGGTCAAATGATAAAGTCATAGGGTTTGTAATTATGTGTGCGTCTCACCTGTGGGGTTGTCTGCACTGGTTGGACCACCTGAGTAGGAACGCCAGGGGCAGGTGGGCTGGAGTCTGACAGACTGTCATTGGAGTGAACAGAACCCTCTAGGGATGGCACATGACGTGGGGAGAGAGAGGATTCATCAGATGATTAAATAAAACTGAGTGAAAAAAAGTGAGCCACCATCACCATGAGATCAGTACTCACGACATACTGCTTCCAAATCGTAATAACAGCCACCACAGAACATCCTGCAACTGAGTTTCTTTTCTTGCTTAATCAATATGAGACTGATAGTGACGAGGAGGAAGAGTGTGCCTGTCCAACTCTCTTTTCATCCTTATATGTTGCATGTAGAAGGACAGCCTTGGACAGCTAATCTCCCCAGATGGAGAGAGAAATCCCTCCATCTTGTAAACATGCAGATCAGATGAGAGAGGGAAATGAGAGATACATGAGGGATGAAGGATAGAGGGAGAAAACTGTGGATGGAGGGTGGGTGGAGGAGAGAGTAGTATTTTTGCACTGTCCTGCTCTCACTGTACAGCTCTTAGTTCTACCTTAGTTAAATGCCGTAAATATACCCACAGTTACTCTCGGGCCAAGTCAGAGCAGAGCCAGCACAATGCTGCACAACCCACAATTCAATTTAATGTTACCCTCCAGATGAATATGTAAAAATACTCTGCTATGAATAATGTCTAGTTTAACATGATTTTCCTAAATAAGACGTTTTAAAAAAACCCAGAAAACGGTCTTGAAGCCCATTACACTTACTTCACCATTGAGAAATTCTGGATGTATGAATGTTCAAATTCAAATAATCAGCGGCAATGTGCCCTGCCCAATACCAGTGCTAGATTGCACTAGGTTGACTAGTCAAAGCGCATTGCATATCCTGATGTCCAGTGTAAGAGGAAACATCAGCAAGGTTCAGCCATACAAGTCTGAGCCTCAGTCAGACCCAGGCTGTGCTCAAGTAGTCCATTTTGCTTGAGAAAGTTTCGAACGGAGTTAAATGAGCTGGAAGAATGAGTGGCAGCCATTACAAGAGCTGGTCAAATTCTCTAACTGTCAACAAAAGGAGTTTCGGTGCTTCCTATCTTATCTCCTTTAGTGTAGGATACACTCAACTTTCCTTTACAAACGGAAAGGAGATGATGCCGTTCCACAACTCTTTGTGGCAGCAGGATTTAAAGTGATGCATCACGCTCACTTTGCATTAGTTATATATCTTCATTCCGAGCCATGTTGTACTATCCACCTTTACTAATATCATTATTTACTTGAACTGCAGTCACAGATGCTGAAACCCTTGGTTTAATGAGGGAAAGGGTTGAACTGGACCATCTCTCCAGTTATAGGTATGATCAGTAGTGGGTATTCAGATTCAGAAGTATTCAGATCCTTTACTTAAGTGAAAGTACTAAAAATGTACTAGCAATGTAAAAATACATTACAAGTAAAAGTCCTGCATTAAAAATTACACATAAAGGTAATTGTAAGTATAATCAGAGTTGAAAGCAGAATTGAAAGTACATAAGTAAAAATTAAGTTAAATTTTAAAAATAACGTAAAGATACAGGTTTGGTCCCTCTGTCTGTCTTTCAAGATAAAGTGATATGAGATCGTTTTAGCCAGATGATATACTTAATTTAACATTTGAAACTTCAGAATGATGGTACAGTACTAGATTTGTAAGCCCAATGTGTCATGCTCATCTTGCATAAATATAACAATTATGTTCATAAAATCATACTAATTGGGATTCATGTTGATAAATAAAAGTGGAAAGGATGGAAATTAGGAGCAATCAATTCTCAATGTGATAACCATTTCTTTTCACTTTTGTGCCTGGAGGCCTATATTCCATTTTTATTTCAATTCCAACCTTGGCGATTAAATGACATTTTTTACTGGGTTGTCCATGTTTATATAGCCTGCATCAAACAATAAGGTAAGAGTGCATGGGGAGAAGTATCCAAGATGTGCCTTTTGAAGTCCATCTTTGGAAGTTTCACCATGGCAGACCCACATCAATTACATCAATAATGTTGCATAATTATGCTTAGTATAAGTGCAGTCAGATTCTCTAAGCACCACGGTTGTCGTTTCCTAAGTCCTTGTGAATTTTCCTTCACATCTTTCCTTGACTTAATAATGTTTTCCATTGAGGCTCAAGGAAAAGTGGTTAAAAAAGGATATATTTTTTTGGACCTTTTGACCACAGCTACAGACGAGGAGACTGTTGTGCACCAAAATCAGTGACTAACAGACATTTTTAAGTTTTTTGAGTAGCTTGTAACTGGCAGTGGCTAACACAGTGTTTGTGGCTGTACTAATGCAGACTCTCACTTGAAGTACTGACAAGTGTGCTCTGCTGTGTTTTCAGGTTTCTTTTGCTCCACCCCCACAGTTGTTGAGATTTGTTCCTTAGGTATGTGACGTATGAAACCAAGGCTTTCTGAATCCATGATTTTGAGACAGTCACTGGTACACTGCAGTTCCAAGGTGAAAATACCCAGCCATGACCTTGACTGCTAATTTCACTAATGATATGTTGTTGTATATACATTTTTAAAAAACCAAAACACCATATGGTCATGTCTCTGTCTGATGGCTTGTTTTATACCTCAGAGCCACTAATTTTATGAAGTAAGGCTCCTGACTTAAAAGAATAACGAATCTTACTGTGTAAGCCATTTTGGTCCACAACTTTTTTAATGTAACCTGGTTTATCTAATCCTGACAACTGAAACTGGCAGCAACAGGTGAAAAAGGCAGAACTCGCAAGAGTAGAGATCATTGGAACATGCAAACAAAGCATCTAATCAGAGCTAGATGATGAGAAAAAATGTATTTTTGCAATTTTAATCATGTAGTCTCACATGTGTTGCTGAAACTATTAAATGATTAATCATAATTGAAGAGGCATTTTGGATGAGGAAAAACATCTTTAAGAATCTTAAGCTTGTCCAGTTGCCTTTAAATTAGCACTTCTAGACATACCATGACCTGGATGACTGAGAATCTCAGACATTGCTGATTTAGCAATAGGTTGATCGACAGAAAATATATCTCTACTTTTCTGATCACTTTTTTTTTTAATCAATAGAAACTTCTATCACATGAAAGTATTAAAAATGAATTGGTTTTGTCTGAATCACCTCATTATCTAAGGACAGAGGTGCCTAAGAACAAAAGACATACAGGAAGGAAAGCACAAACAGCTGTTAATGCTAGTGTTAACTATGTAGTGATAGCAAAAACTTACATATAGCACCTTTAAGGGAGATGTGCTCCAATTCCAGAGAGCAGAAGTGCTCAAGGACACTAGGGAGTGTGATGGGCTTAATTTGGTTAAGTAACATTAAAATACTATTGTGTGCGGATCAAGCTTTATGTATCTAACCTTACCATTTATAATGTTTTGGTATTTTTCCAGGCATTTAGATTTGGAATATGTGGTCGGTTTATCCAATTAATGTCTGGAAAATTTATCCTACATTTTTGGAAAGTGAGGAGCTGTCACTATGGGCTCTGGTAAATGATGGGCCTGTGTCTTTGTTTCATCTTACATTTTGAAGGCAAATTTAAATATAAAAGACATGCTGCTTTTAATGAAAATACTCCTTGTTGCAGCACTAACTATATAGTAAATCACAATTATAAAACTATAATTTCTGCCAGTTAAACATGTAAAGCTCTCCTGCTTGGGCAGAATCCCTGCTATAGAATTGGTTTTAATTTTTATAGCCGTTATCAAGTCCCAGCTGAGCAGAAAAACATTTTTCTTTTTTATATGTTATATAATACATTCTATTCAACTCTGTGTTTTTCAAAATAAGCATGCTAGTGCTTCATTACTGGTTCAATAGAAATCTTAACATACATCATTCTAGCCTGCTATCATAAATATACATAAAACAGAAGTGCACAAATGTACTGAGTAAATCTGCAGTCCATTTTTCAGATATGAGGAATTTTTAATAACCACAGCTATTCAGCTAACTTAGTAGTCCTTCTCCGTGAGAACAAGACAAGCCTGTGACTCTGGGTGAGAGTGCATAGTGTTACTTGATACTAGCAGCCAAAAAGGTCTACGAATAGACAGCCTGAAATAAACATACAGATAGACTCAAATGTTGGCGTCAATTCTCTCTCATTTCCACTAGTTAAAACCATACTTTGAAATATTTTTAAACTGGTTTCTTTATGACAGATCATCTTTTTTTTCTTCAGGATATATTTTTATAAGTTAAAATGATTTTAGGCTGTTGCTTTATATCTGGAATAGGACCAAAGCCTTGTAAGCACACATTACTTTAGCCAACATAAGTACAGCCCCATCTAATTTTCTATACTGAAAATTGCAAACTTAAGGTCAAGGTCATGTAATACAATAATAATAAAAACATTGTTATACCACCATCTCTCTAGAACAGCAAAACCAGCAGAGTAAAAGAAACGTCAGGATCTATCCATCAGCCGTCCACTCTCCCACGTTTGGGACTATGCAGCCTAGCAACCAAGTCGAGCAGTTTATTTTTTCCTAATATTGTATGCAACACCCAATCAGATAGGCAAATACTTCAGTGGTTTTTCAATCCTGTTGAGATTTAGATTTTGCTTCATTCTAGCGATCTACTTAGGACCTATTTTAAAGATGGCTTGCAATTCAGTAGGGCAGAAAAAATGTAATCTGAGTTCATGACCAATAAACACCCAAAATACACACAAAATTCTTTAGAGAAATAAAGTGGATTACTGTTCAAATGTTGGCTAACAAGTCAAAGCTAGACTTGTGACAAAGATAAGCCAATTTTGATTATTGATTTGTGACGTGAAAATGATCAATGGAGTAGTCAACAGAGCTCAAGGTGATGTTGCGAAATTACTATTTCTTCTGATTGACAGTCCAAAACACAAAGACTTTCAATTAAAATTTACAGAACTAAAAAAAGGTGAAAATCTTCACACATAATAAGCTTTAACACACCTTGATTGATGACTTAAACATTTAAATAATTATCAAAATTATTGAAGATTAATTTTTCTGTCAAATAACTTATGGATTAATTGCTTCAGCACTATTTTATACCAGTTTGAATTTTATACAGCTAGTAAAAAAATATAAGTAATCTTATGAGATCTTGACTGGTCCTAGAAACTAATGACAAGCATTTGTCATTGTCTTAGGACCTATGGGAAACATGTATATACAACTGTCCTCTGCACCTATCGGTAACTAGAATGCAAAACTTTGTGCCAAACATAGCTGCTAGTCTCCAACCAGCCTGTTGCTTACACCCTAGAAACAGATTTGCAGAACAAACTGAAACTTGCTCAGACGTCATAGCTTATCATGTCCTCTTGCTGCTTATGTGAGCTAGTAAATGTGTGTATTATGGTTGTTTGCAAAGTAGTCATTATCTAGGTCTGCGTCGGTCATTCCTGTGTGTCTCACCTGTGACAGTTACTATGATGTACTGAGGAGAGCTGCTCTGACCATTACTCTTCTGGACCGTAGAGTGCTGGATTTCAGGGGTTACATAGTGCTGTGTGGGAGTGGTCAGAACCACTGCCTTCTGGCTCTGGGCCTGGGTGGGCGGCGCTTGAGAACAAAGTGCATCCTGTCCTGTTTTTGAGGCAGTGACTGGTTGGTTAGCTGTGGCAGTGGTTCCAGAGGTTGCTGGGATCTCAGACAGGAAGTGTGCTGTCTTTGCGGATGAGGGTGTGGTGGCAGCAGGTGTTGCTATGGTTACTGTGTTAGCCTGCTGAGGCTGAAGGTCCTCTGAGAATCCAGAAGTTGCCATGACAACCAATGCTGTGAGGCACTAGTTCTGTGGATGAAAAGAGACAGCCCTCTTTAATGAAAGTGCTACAAACGTACATAGAAACACTCTTACTTGGCATATTATATCATCTCTCTAGGTTTAGGCCAGATTGAACTAATGTGTGTGTGCTCACATGTGTGTGTTTGTGTGTACACATGTGTGTGGAACATAAACCAGAGGAGGAAGTAAGGCTTTTGTCTGAGACGAAGCAGTAGTCTAGAGCCTTTCCTGTTTGGCCCAGTATGAAACATAGTAAGAATTTAAGAATCATTAATAAGGTAATTAATGCAATTTCAAAAACAATCATAATTCACCAAGACCAAGGTATTTAAGGTTAATAAAATAAAGAACTAAAATGATAAATTATGCAAACATGTACAGTCCCAGATATTTCCATCTGGAAATGAACTCCCATTAACCACTGGGCCTACTGTCAGTCAGGCCTTTAGGCCATCCCACTAAAAAACAAGCCACTCCTGCGTAAACCAACACGGCAAACAAGACAATCAGATGATCATCCGGCACACCGTGTTCACGGGAGTGAGCTGCCGAACCCAATGTCAGACCAAAAACTTTTTCAAAGTCAAAAAAAACATCATGAAACATGTACACCCGTGCCCCCACGTTTACAACTCAGAAAATAGTTGAGTGAGCAGTTCGTGAGCTTTTCTGTGCCTAATTTTTTCTGGATCGCTTGCTTGAAAAGTGAGTTAAGAAATCGAGAGTGATAGCTTCCCCCCGCTAGCAGCTCACGTTGACTTGTGACGTTAATGCGAGCTAGCTAGTTGGTAGCTACCGCCGCCGTCGGATAGTTAACAAATCTATGACCACGCCACCATTCACGTCTCACTCGGATTTCACTTGTAATCGAAAGTGTGAGAAAGAGTCTGACCAATCCAACAAATGCGCTTAAAAAGTACGCCTGGCGCTACAACACACCCGCCATCTTGTGCTCTTATCAAAGATCTGACATCGCCATAACAACGGTCTGCGTTTGGAAAGAAGCTAGCAACCACTTTCATTACCGACACGCTCGACCAATTTCACGTTAACGCTGACGATTATACAAACAAGCGCACGTATTAAAAAAAATACAGAAAATGGAATGGTAATTTAGAGATATTTTACTTTTTCACCTCTACTTTATCCCGGTTTTGTCCTTTTTTTAGTCGTTAAAGTTTTTTTTCCTTTGATTTAGGTTGTTGTTGTTGACTCCCGTTGCTTGGTTCTTGTCGCCAGGACTACCGTGACTATGGCGCCTTGCCTTCACCGGGGCAACTGTTGCTACCCTCTCGTCATCGTCCCGCCCCGCACTACATCGTGATTGGCTGATTCGGGAGGCGGTCGAGGCGTCATGAAAAAAAAGCGATCGTTGATTGGCGGACGTTCCCTGTCTGTCACCCTCGCCAGTCCAACGTCAAATTACCACTTCTAATGTGACTTTTTTTTTTTTGCTTGCATAGGTGGAAAATGATAGATTGTCAATTTATTTGTTTCAAATAAAGTGCTGATACCGTTACCTACATCTAGTCCCCTCTATAACCTTATATTATTAATAAATATTGTACAACATTAAGAGCTTCCCGGCTGATTTGTGTCATTACAGAATCCCCAGCTGCCCTCAGAGATCTATCTGCTGCTTTCACGTATGTGTGTGTCACTTGTAGTGAAGACCGTCCTATTGCCCCGTAGCTGTCCTTGGGGTGACTGGATAGTGATCTCCATCCAATGCCCAGCAGAAGAGATAGCAAGACGGAGGTTGTGCTGTGTGTCACCAGAACAATGCACATGATGTAAGGGACAGAAAGGCCAACAAAAGGTCACAGGTGATTAGATAGCAAAGAGCTCTGTTGACATCACCTCTGGCACCATTTGCCACTTAATGGCAACTTTTCTTTTTGTCTATGTGCATTGTTGCCCCTAAAGGTCTCTGGTCTTATCTCTGGGCATGACGAAGTGCGGAGGTGAGTTGAGGCCCTTCTCTGGGATGCCACGGCCTATATAAACTGTTCAGAAAGAAAGACAAATCACACAAAAGACACCTCAAGCAATTTCTAGCCTTTGAGACACCTTCAACATCTTTTCACTCTCATCATGTGGAAGGCAGCACTCTTGACCCTGGGCATGGTGGCAGTCGTAGACAGAGTGCGCTCCAATGAGGGCCATCCCTCTTTCTACGGGGTGAAACTGTGTGGAAGAGAGTTCATACGAGCTGTCATCTTTACCTGTGGTGGTTCTCGCTGGAAGAGAAGCATAGGAGACTCAGGTAAGACTGTGAGCGTGAGACTATGTGCCATGTTTTCCTAGAGCCAAAATGTAATATCAAGAAATTTAATCCTTTTTATCAGCTCTCATTGGAGAAGAGGCATTTGACCCATGGAACACAAATGCCATTCCTCAACTTACCAGTGAGCAGGATCCTGCAGAGTCCAAAGCATGGAAAGCTCATATGTTGGATGTGACACCTGTGGCTGCTGGATTCAGCCGCTCAGCCCGCTCACCGATCTTAGACGAGGTGCTGGAGGCTCTACGAAGTGCAGATAGGAAAGGACGTGATGTAGTGGTCGGACTGTCCAATGCCTGCTGCAAGTGGGGCTGTAGCAAGAGTGAAATCAGCTCTCTGTGCTGAACCTATTTTCTTATATATGCATCTTTTACTGTCATTAATGCAGAGCTCTACTCTTTGCCCGTGTGATTCCTCTAGTTCTTCACACTAAATCATTGAAATTAATCATTCCATCCAACTCCAAGTGTTGACTGTTGATACAGGAAGGTGAATGTGTACACAAAAATTTGCTTACAGTAATTATCACTGACTGATATGTATGTTCAATAAAGCTTTGTCTAGGTGCTACGAAAGTCGTTGTTGGTCTTACAAATACATGGTAAAATGATAAGTCATCCTCATACTTCCACTTTTACAAAACCTTGTTTCAGAAACAGTTTTGACAAGAATTTCGAAATGAAGGAAGTGATGGTGACTATGAGTACACAGAGTGTCCTACTATTCTCTAAATTACATCTGGTTTCTGTAATACTGCACGTGCTAGATACCAAATGTGAGCAGATTTACAAAACACAGACATTCAGTACAATAAACTTGCAACATACTACCTGGGAGGCTTATAAAGTTGGAGTTTTGTAGTTTATTTCAAGATGCTCATGGCATTTTGCTCCATTCCCACCCAAAGTTGAATGATCACAGTCATGTTAAGACAGTTTCAACAGATCTTGGATGAACAAGTTTCATAGTAGTAGTATTTCTTGGTATGCTTTTAGTTTGCACTGGTATACATGTTATTGTATCCACGCCCTGCATCAGTCATACAGATCTATTATACAGTAGTTGGATTCTGCAGAGATTTGAAGCTGACCCCATCTAGTGGCCAGTAATGAAGTGCATCAGAAAATAATGCACATATCATGTCAGTTCACATAATTACATGGATGTGATGCACCTATACTAATTAGCACAGTTTACGACAACAGCATACACTGACACGTACAGTATATAGATTGTATTGCGATGATGATATTAAAAGCTGTTTATGTCTCTGTACAATTACCTTACCCGGCATTCTGCCCAATACGGAAGCCGAACATGATCAAACTGATCACCCGGCTTGATTGCAAGGCATGCAATCTCTGTCACATACCAACTAGCATAGCAACCACACAGATCTACAGAGATCAGAAGTTTGTATTTGGCTGCACAGATCGAAGTCATAATCTATTTAATGTTAGTTGTTACGACGTAACTGCACTATTTTCCATAGAAATATAGCTCTACCGCATCGGAGTGACCAGGTAAAACCTTTCGCGGTACTTTCAAGATGATGCTAGCTAGCCGTGCTACTGGTAGCTTCAAGGGTTTGATAGGCGACTGCTCTGTTATGAATATTAATACGCTCCGTATGATCGTCTTTTTTTCGCTTTAGTTACAAGCCAGACTCTGAGGGAGAAAAGCGACGTGACGATTGTTAACCTAATGTAGCGCCTTGCGGCTGATTTCCGTGTAAATGCGGTGCGTGTTAAGCATCATCGCGATGTTGAGCTAGCTCGCTAGCTGAATGAGCCAGACATTTGCGCCTGTGCCGCCTGGGCCTCATGTGAAAAGGGATGATCGGGTCGCGATGGATAGGTACTGTGGCTACTTTATACATGCAGCTGTAACTTACTCTGGTTTTCGTGTGGCTGGAGACGGAAAACGTTAAAAAAAAAACAGGACTGCTTGCAGTAACGTTGTGCTACATCATAGACACACACATTTACAATCAATACATTTTCCTAAAATCAAGATTCAAGTACCCAGTTGTGAGGTTAACAGTTAGCTAGCTATTATTTGACAATTTATTATTAGTAACGGCTGCGCGCATCTCTGATCGTTCCTGCGTAGCAACGTTACTTCTTTGTGATTGAGTGGTAACGAAGAGCTGAGGTTACAGGCGGGGCTGTCTGGTTGTATCGCCGATGTGTAGTACATGCTTCATTAACAGGAAATATGTGTGTTGGTGTCCTGTAGGATGGAGTGGCAGCCAGATGAACAGGGTCTGCAGCAAGTGCTTCAGCTGCTCAAGGACTCTCAGTCCCCAGACACAGCAACGCAGAGAGCTGTGCAAGAAGTATCCTAACATCAGTGTGTGTGAGTGTGTGTGTGAGAGAGAGAGAGAGATATGTGAGCGTTAGAGAATAAGTTATCAAAGCTTGTTTTTCATAGTGAATGACGATGGAAACTGACAGGGTGTGTTTTCATGTGCAGCTTGTGGCAAACGAAGCCTTGTGATTGTTTGTGATTGCATATTAACCCACACTGCCAAAAACGTTAAACCAGAACACAAGATAGGCGAGTGAGCTATTGGTCTGCGTGTGTGTGGATTGTTGAACTCCTTGACAGAGCCTGCAGAAACTGGAGCAACTTAATCAGTTTCCAGATTTCAACAATTATCTCATCTTTGTCCTCACAAGTCTTAAATCTGAGGGTATGTATATGCATGCCAACATAAGGACACTAAATACAGAACAGGATTGTTTATTTACCGAATAACTTACCAACTTTGCTGTTCCTCATCAAATATTTCTGTCTAAAAATTGAAAATTGACTCTAAATCTCTGCTGCTTTTCTTCTGAAGATGAGCCTACTCGCTCTCTGAGTGGTCTGATACTGAAGAACAACGTAAAGGCTCACTACCAGAACTTCCCTCCCAATGTTGCTGACTTCATCAAACGAGAATGTCTCAACAACATCGGAGACCCCTCACCTCTCATCAGAGCTACAATTGGTGGGTGTTTGAGTGAGTAAGGGAAATAGAGAGAGAAAAAGTTAGTGTCAGCTGCATTTTCTAGCCAGTCTGAGTCAGACTAGTACGTAGGTGGCTGAAATTTTGCAGGTAATGTGGCTGTGTAGGAGCAAGCACTGTACTTTCAAGACAATTAGAATGATTGACTGTGGTTGCAAGTTATTAGTTACATCTGAATTTTAAATCCTGCTTTACATTTGAGAAACCTTTTTTTTTATCATAAAGGTATCCTGATCACGACCATTGCCTCTAAAGGAGAGCTGCAGACTTGGCCAGAATTGTTGCCTCAGCTCTGTAATTTGCTCAACTCAGAGGACTATAACACCTGCGAGGTCAGGCTCACATACCAGCTCAAACATAGCATTTGTAATATTACTGTGATAATCAGATTTCTGTCTTTTATTTTTTGATCTTATCAGTCTTTCTATATGATTTTCTCTGTGTTAAGGGTTCTTTTGGAGCACTGCAGAAAATCTGCGAGGACTCATCTGAATTGTTGGATAGCGATGCTCTGAACAGACCTCTCAACATTATGATCCCCAAATTCCTCCAGTTTTTCAAACACTGCAGCCCCAAGATCAGGTCAGTGAAACACTAGTCTTTTGGCAGCAGACTCAGTCTTTACTAGCAATTTTTCTTCCTCCTCAGCCTACACTATTAGAATCTTCCAGTTAAAATCATCAGTTATTTGTCTTTTTCTTAGGTCCCATGCTATAGCGTGTGTCAACCAGTTCATCATTGGTCGAGCTCAGGCTCTGATGGATAACATAGACACATTCATTGAGGTGAGTGCTTCAAGACTTTGTCTTGGTAGAGCTTATGTTGTTTCAAACATCTTGTAAATGCCTTGATAGTTTTCCCTCCTGTCTTCATGTGAAAACAAAAGCTAGTCGTTTTTTCCAGTACCACTCCTTGGAATCAACTCTAGCCACTTTCAGACCGATTATATAACAAAAACACGAGTCAATGCAGAATTTTATGTTTAGTCTAATAGGAGAGAGATTGTTCCCAGGAACATGCTGCTAAGCTGTTTTTTCATTTCGCTGATGTTGCAGATCAGAATAGTGCAGAATAGTCTTGTAATTTTGGTATTAGACCAGTTTCAACCCATTTTTAGACTGTGCTCGACCCTGGAATCAATAGTTTGACAAACAAATTCTATCTCACAGTCTCCTAACAAGGTTTCAACTGACTCTTGAAGTCTTCCCCTGTGGAAGGATTTTGTCCTTTAGTCCTTTGAAAACTCAGAACTTGAAATAAGATTTTTTTGTCAAAAAAAGCTAATGCAGTTTACCAACCTAGATTTTTGCCTTAAAGTCAATTATGCTGCTTCAAAATGGTCTCTGTGTTTGTGGTACAACATTTAAAGCATCACTCTGCAGCTTTTCCTGATTGATTTACACACTCTACATAAAAGCATAATACATAAGAACATCATAATATGGTAACATGCAGTGTGTCTTTACTTGCAGAGTAAGTGCTTTGTTTAATATTTTATTGGAACTGTTTCTATGTGCTAAGTAGGCACATTGCAAAAAAACAATTTAGCAGAATTTCAGTGTTTTATAGTGGAGGCCCCCTGTCTCACTTGAAATGAGAACCACTTCCACTAACATCAGAAGGAATTACTACATTTTTTGAACTGTTATACTATGTTTGTTGAGATTCATGGACAACCAGAACTAATGCTATATAACACATGTTTGTTTTTATTTTTGTTGAAGGATTAATTGACTATGTACATTCTCTTTGCAGTAATTGATTAGTGTGGCATGTTGCAATGTCAGGAGAAAAGTTTTTACTAGTTAAATAAAGTTTAGATATGCAGTCCATTCAGTCACAACCCACCACAGCACTGCAGGTCAGACTAAAGGCTGAAGTTAGTTTGATAATCATATAATTGAGCAGTTGTACATAACATTATCTGCATCAAAATGAAGTTAGTTTAGCATTGAAGTTACCTATAATGACCTGCTGGATATGTATCATCAATGACTGCAATCAGACTGTATAATGGGGTTGGTTTGGTAGGTGGAGTGGACAGTAGTTACCAACTCTGCTAACCAATTTCCCCTGCTAACATCCATTTTTAAACACAATATCAAGATAGACTGCAAATCTGTCAAAGCATAAACAGATTTCAGCGTGTGTTTTAAAGTTGATAAACTTTCCCCATTCCATTTCTTGTCTCCCTCCATGTTTGTCAACCTTGCTCGTCTTTCCCCTCTCTTTGCCACACACCCCCTTTTTTTTCCTTGTCTCCACGTTTCTTTCCTATCCAGAGTCTGTTTGCACTGGCTGGTGATGAGGACAGTGAAGTCCGGAAGAACGTATGCAGGGCTCTTGTCATGCTGCTGGAAGTCCGCATCGACCGCCTCATCCCACACATGCACAGCATCATCCAGGTGAGGGTGTGACTTCATCTAACACATCCTTAAATAGACAACACAATGCCTTTCCTTCCTTTTCCTCTCCCTTCCCTGACCATTAACTCTTTTTGTTTTTCACCAGTACATGCTGCAACGTACCCAGGACCCAGATGAGAATGTGGCTCTGGAGGCTTGTGAGTTCTGGCTGACTCTGGCTGAACAGCCCATCTGTAAAGAGGCCCTCTCTGGCCACTTGGTCCAGTAAGTGCTCACATGCCAACTGGGTGTTGCACTGGGTTAAAGCAATCATCACAGTAATAATGTGGTTGTCTGTCTCTGTTTCAGACTGATTCCTATCTTGGTGAATGGGATGAAATACTCTGAGATTGACATTATTCTTCTAAAGGTCAGACACCCCTATATAAATAAAATGTTCCTAGCTCTTCATATAAACAAATGCTTTTCCGTCTGCTGTCTCCCTGTGTTCATTCTACATTCACCTTTCTCTCTGTTGTCCTCCAGGGTGATGTTGAAGAGGATGAGACGATTCCAGACAGTGAGCAAGATATCAAACCTCGCTTCCACAAGTCCCGCACCGTCACTCTGCAACATGAAGGAGGGGAGGGCGAGGAGGGGGAGGACATCGATGAAGATGAAGACGACGACGATGATACGCTTTCTGACTGGAATCTACGTGAGTCACAGAGATGCTGCTTTAGCAACCCGCTATGGTGATCATGTGACGGCAGTTACTCTTAGGCGACTTTTTAACAACATTTTTTTGAACAGAGGGTTATTTTTTAAATTGTAGTACAGCTCTTTTCAACCATATTAACATATCCCAATTCTACCTGAATTTCTTGCCCTGTGTGTGTGTGTGTGTGTGTGTGTGTGTGTAAGGCTGTGGGATTTTGAGTGTTTTTGTGTTCGAGGGTTGACATATGTTACATATGGTTTTTACTTAAAATGCACATAAAGTAATAAAGATAATGGTCACAATTGCATATTAATTGCAGCTCATTTAAAAAGTTCTCTTAGCAGGTCAGCAATTACTACTTTTTTTCCCACTGTTTTTTGCTACCCACTCTTTTTCTCATTTTCTCTGTAGTTGCATTATTTTATGCTGTACTGTGCCAGTTTTTTCCAAGGAGTATTATTAGTATTTCAAAGTTATCTAATGCTTATGGTGGCTTCCCTTCTCTAGGGAAGTGTTCGGCTGCGGCTCTGGATGTTCTTGCCAACGTGTTTCGTGAGGAGTTGCTTCCCCATCTCCTACCCCTGCTCAAAGGCCTGCTTTTCCACCCTGACTGGGTCATCAAGGAGTCTGGGATCCTGGTCCTTGGGGCTATTGCTGAGGGTAAAACGTGGCACAGACTTGCAATTGAAATATGGTATACTAATGTGAAACAGGTAGTAAAGTCTATGACTATTTGGACAGTGAAACAATTTTCATCATTTTGCCTCTACACACAACCACAATGGATTTGAAACAAACAATTCAATATGTGATTTAAGTGTAAACTTTCGGCTTTAATTGAAGGGATTTCATAAAAATATTGCGCTAATGTTTTAGGAATTAAAGCTATTTTCATACATGGTACCGCATTTTCAGAGCCTCAAAAGTAAGTGTACAGAGTCAGATTCATGTTCAGATTTGGCCTTTTCTCTCATTATTTCATTACAAATGAAGCAGATAAAAGGTCTGGAGGTGATTCCAAGTGTCAGCTTTGTATTTGGTAACTGTTCATGGGAACTTTTAATAATCGTTCCAAATAGGTGTTGATACAAATAAAGGAGTCTTTCAGCTGAAAAACAAAGCAAACCTAACAGACAGATGCAGGAACTGTAGGAGAGGCTAAATCAACAGTTTGGTTCATTCTTAAAAAGAGGGAATGAACTGGTGAGATCAGAAACACCAAAAGGCCTAGAAGACAAAGGAAGACAACTAATGTGGATGAACTTAAAATTATTTCCTTGGTAAAAAAACAAACAAACAAAAAAAAAAACAAACCTTCACACTATCTAGTCATATCAAGATCTGTCTACCATCATATCAGGTGGTAGACAGATCATTGTCACAGTCTACAATCAAGAGACGCTTTTATAAATGTAAATGCAAAGCATTTACCACAAGGTGCAAACCACTGCAACCTCTTCCTGAACAGAAAGGCCAAATTAGGCTTTGCTGGAAAAGATTTAAAATTCTTATGGCCAAAGTAGTTACCTGATTTCAACCCAATTGAGCGTGTTTTTCACTTCCTGAAGACAAAACTGAGACAGAGAGACCCACAAATAAGCAGCAACTGAAGGCAATTGCAATAAAGGCCTGGTTAAGCATATTGAGGGAGGAAACTCAGCACAAAGCTGAAACTCTACACATATTGAGGCAAACTTTTTGTTTATTTCTTCCAGGCTGCATGCAAGGCATGGTACCTTACTTGCCTGAGCTCATCCCCCACCTCATTCAATGTTTGTGCGACAAGAAGGCCCTTGTCCGCTCCATCGCCTGCTGGACCCTGAGCCGCTATGCCCACTGGGTGGTCAGCCAGCCCCCTGATGCCCATCTCAAACCCCTTATGACCGAGCTACTCAAACGCATCTTGGATGGCAATAAGAGGGTGCAGGAGGCAGCATGCAGGTACAGATCTTACTTTTTCCATATGTTCCTCTCCTGTATGTCTCATTTTACACACATATATATTCCTCTTACCCATCTCATCTTTTCTCAAGTGCGTTTGCCACCCTGGAGGAGGAGGCGTGTACAGAGCTGGTGCCTTATCTGAGCTTCATCCTTGACACGCTGGTTTTTGCTTTTGGGAAGTACCAGCACAAGAACCTGCTCATTCTTTATGATGCCATAGGAACGCTGGCAGACTCTGTGGGGCACCATCTCAACCAGCCTGTGAGCCCAGCAAACCCATTAGTACACAGTTCTGTTTTGTTTATAATATATTGACGGGCCAAACTCACACGCTTGTGTTTTTAGGAGTACATACAGAAGCTCATGCCTCCGCTGATAGCCAAGTGGAACGAGCTGAAGGATGAAGACAAAGATCTCTTCCCTCTGCTCGAGTGTCTGTCATCTGTTGCCACGGCGCTGCAGAGTGGCTTCCTCCCGTACTGCGAGCCCGTCTACCAGCGCTGCGTCACCCTGGTTCAAAAGACACTGGCTCAGGCCATGGTGAGTGACATACACTCACTCACACATTGGCTTGACTATTGCATTGGCAATTAAAGTTTGTGCTGCTTTACATATACACTTTTTCCCATTGTCCCACTTCCAACCTTTTATCTCTGCCTCCTTGGTTTCTGTTTCTCAGATGTACAGTCAGCAGCCAGACCAGTATGAAGCACCGGACAAGGACTTCATGATCGTAGCACTGGATCTTTTAAGTGGCTTAGCTGAGGGACTTGGGGGCCATGTGGACACACTTGTGGCTCGTAGTAACATCATGACTCTGCTTTTCCAGTGTATGCAGGTGAGGCGAGCCTGTGTGTGTGTTTCTAGTGTTATTATTTTTTTTCACCAGCAGATGACTTGTGCTTACATTCTGTTATTACCTCTCTGTATAAAAGTTTTCATTGTTAGTGGCCGGGGCCACCACACCTGTGCTGGATTCAGACACATACAGGGGATTCAGATGAAATGATGTATGCTTGTACTTCAGTGCTACTCACTGATTAAATAATTTTATCTCATTGATAAAAGCCTATCTGTTCAGTTATAGCAGTCCAGTTGTAGTTTCTTTTATTTTGAAGCAGCCCCAGTCACCTAATCTTCAACATTTTTGGAGGACAGGAATGGAACAAGAATAGCCACAGTGAGCTGTTGGATATTACGCAGGACAGTTCTTTGGGTCTGTTGATGGTGCGTATTTACATTTCTCTTTGGCTCTCTGTCTCTTCTGTCCCAGGATACGATGCCTGAAGTAAGACAGAGTTCATTTGCTCTACTGGGTGACTTGACGAAGGCTTGCTTCCCTCATGTTAAACCATGTATTGGTAATTATCTCATTGTCTCCCTCCCTTACACACACACTTATATAGTATATACACAATTTCCACCAATCCTTGTTTTTTGTGTATCTTATGTGATGATGTAATTTTTTTTGTGTCCTGCAGCGGAATTCATGCCAATTCTTGGGACAAATCTGAACCCGGAATTCATCTCGGTCTGCAACAATGCTACCTGGGCAATAGGAGAGATCTGTATGCAGATGGGTGAGTTGCAGAAAATCAATTGCATTTGATGCTGTTGTGTGCGTAAATGCTTGTGTGGTTGAATATGAAACGTTGAATGTCTCTCCTCACTTTTTCTGCTCTGTCAGGAGTGGAGATGCAGCCGTACATCGCTATGGTTCTGAACCAGCTGGTTGAAATTATTAATCGACCCAACACACCCAAGACCCTGCTGGAGAACACTGGTATGTGTATACGTAGACATTTTTATACATGTATTTACAAGGGAAGTTGCCAGATTTTATAGGTATTTGATAGGACTGAAAATTAGAGCCTAAACAGTGAAACAGAAATTCACATTTCACATGGTAGAAGTGATTTCAGTTGGAGTCACAGTCCTGCAAACACACTCTTCCAACAGCAGTCCTGACTCATCTCTGTCCTCTTCCAGCAATCACTATCGGCAGACTTGGCTATGTCTGTCCTCAAGAGGTTGCTCCCATGCTGCCGCAGTTTATCCGACCTTGGTGAGCGAATGTTCAATCATTTGTTCCGTGTTTGTCTTTCCCATGACCATAGCATCCTTGTGGTGTCATTTGATTTACAGCTTCTCTACACACACAGACAATATTGACAGTTTCCATATTTCATACACTCAGTAGACATGTGTGCTCCCTCCCTCTCATCCTCTGTGCTCGTACCACATCACAGGTTATTCTCTCTCACTCTTCTCCTTCCTTTCATCCTTCCAATCCTACATGGACTCATGTCCATGTCTGTCCTCAATGGACTCATGGCCATGTAGGATTAGCTTATCCTAGATGAAAGACACATTGTGGCATTTTTTCCTCCTCGCTCTTTTATGTGATCACATTGCTGCGGAACACAATTACAGCGTTACAAGGAATGCAGTATTGACATTCTTTAAATAAATTCCTGAAATGATAGGAATCAGCAGTTAGTGAGAATGAAACACTGAAGTCTGTGAGTTTCCTCAAGCCTAGGAAAATGAAAAATATCCTCCTACACTGAGGGATAATAGCAGTTTGGCTGTTGCCATGTATTTAATTTTTTGTTTTTTGCCCAGTTGTTTTCATTTTCTATCTTTTACAAATGTTCTGTCATAGAAAACATAATTGAGTCAAAATCCTAGTAGCGACAGCACTTAGTTTAACAGCTTTGTGATTGGTTTACTATTGTGCACGGCAGGTGTACATCTCTGCGAAACATCCGAGACAACGAGGAGAAGGACTCTGCCTTCCGTGGGATCTGTATGATGATTGGTGTGAACCCAGGAGGTGTGGTGCAGGTGAGATATTGTACACTGTAATAAGCAATCTGGCTTTTTGGCTGAAGAGTAAACCCAAAGATGTCTTAGAGCCTTATCTTAGGACGTTTAACCTTTTAAACCTTCTCACCTCTCCCTCTGTGTTTGTTCAGGACTTCATCTTCTTCTGTGATGCGGTGGCCTCCTGGGTGAATCCTAAAGATGATCTTAGAGAGATGTTCTACAAGGTGAGGGTTCAGGTCAAATTGAGGAGCATATTTTTGTGTTTACGCACCTAAAGAGTAATTTTATTTCATTGTGAAATCATTACACTCATCATTCTCCTCTCCCCTGTCAGTGAGGTCAGTGTGAGGAGTAGAGACTCCAGTGGAGCAGAGCATGTTCATCTTAGTTTTCTGCAATGTAACTCAGCAACAAACACTACTCTTGAGGCGAACATACTCCCCCGTAGGGGCTCACCATGTATGGGCCAAAATACTCTGCCTACAATTTTTTTTGTATTTTTCTGTTTTATGTCCTTACATTTAAGTCAGGCTAATGTTGCTCCATGTTTGGTGCATGTGTAAAAAGACATCTGTTGCTAGCAGAAAAAGAGTGAATAATTTTAGTTGCTAAAAAAATTATTAATGCTGCTTCAATGAACATGAATCATGTGGGCCCAGCATGAAGCAAAATGATAAAGGCCTTCAAACAAGATTTTAGCACAAACACCATTCACCAGACTTGCTCACTAAAGTAGTAATGAATGTAGATCTGGTTAATATCATACTTCATTGGTCAAAATTTAATAACAAAGTTTCAATTTGTCAAATTAACAAAAGGCCCAAGCTGATTCCTATTGAACCGGTGGCTTTTGGGGGTTCTGCAGGGCAAATGCCCACTTTGCCAAGATGATAATTAAACCTTTTTGCAGTCAATCAAAAATTCAAATGCTGGACAGTGTGGCTTTTATGAGGCCTCGTCTTAACAAAGGAACAGTTAAGAAGGCTGTCAAAGGATCACATAGTTGAAGAAGGAATCAACTCCTGGCCCCTAGCTACAAAACTGTCGAATATGGTCCAACTGTTTAAGAAGCTGAAGATTACTCTACAATATGCCTGAAATTCTTTTTTCTTTTTCTTTTCCTTTTCCTGCCTTTCCTCACAGATCTTGCATGGTTTTAAGGAGCAGGTTGGGGAGGAGAACTGGCAGCAGTTCTCAGAGCAGTTCCCCCCACTGCTAAAGGAGAGACTGGCAGCCTGCTACGGCGTCTAGATTCTCTACACTCAACCAAGAGGTTACCCCACATGTGCTATTATTTGAAGTCAAATCAAAGTTATAGGAAGGTTTATATTGAAGTTAACTTATTTTTTTTCCCGCTCTCCCTGTTATCCATCCTCATAGGTGAGCCAGCAGGAGGAGGGTGAATGGGAAACTCATCCATCTGTGTATTGCACTGCCCTGATCTGGGGGGAGGGAGAGGGATGCTATTGGCCGCTCCCCCTGACGGACGGCCCCCACGCCCTATGTGTTTGTCCATAGAGGGAGGGTGGGCGGGTGGGAGGGAGGGACAGGGGGACACCTCTAGATTAACTAGGCAGGGACCCGACACAGAAAAAACTAACTGGTAGGGACAGATAGAGAGGGACAGAGAGAAGGACATGGAGGGAGAGATAGAGGGATAGACAAGTTGGGAAAGAGGGAGGCAGGGAAAGAGACCAGCACAGAGAAAGTTCAGGGAAAGAGAGGGAGGGAACTAAATAACAATGCAGGGAAAAAAAGAGCTACAGAATGGTCTGTTACTTGGCTGGGAAGACAGGGACAGTGGAGATTTTAATGGGATTCTTAAACTTAAGAGTAACTGATAGCTTGACCGACAGCGACAGACCAACGTACACAGACTCACACACATACACTTGCACATGCTGTACATGCAGTACATGGAAATGACTGTGGGTGGCACTATTATTTTGACTTTTTGAGACCTACTACATGTAGTTAGGGACAGACAGGTGTCTAAACTGCTCATTTTCTGGGTGATAACTTTCTTTTCTGGGGAATAGGATTCGATATGAATTACTTCATCTGTAGTCACTGAATTCTACTTATCTGTAAGGTAATCTCACTATCCGCATCTATGTTTCCTACCTTCATTTGACCAGAGTGCTGCTTCACAGAGCTTATCCATCTATCAGACATACTCCTGTCACATTTTCTACCTGAGCAAAAGCAAGAGAAAAAAACAAGAGCAATTGTCTTTCCTCATGGCTTCACAGAAACCGTTCCTCTACTAAGAGAGGATTAGGGCTAACACATTTGTTTTCTCACCAGAGGGGAGGAAATCATAGAAAGAGAAATCACATCTTTAGTTGTCTCCTTGGAGTTTTGTGTGTGTGTGTGTGTTTGTGTGTATCTGTGTGTGTGTGTGTGTGTGTGTGCGTGCGCGCAGTCTGTAAATCCTTACTTCGGCATTCTGTGTTAACAGTGTGTGAAATATGTATTGTTTTTGATATGGTACCGAGCTAAAAACTTGACTCCCACCGCAATGTCCTTGGCACCTGTTAACTGTGACCAAGTGTTTGTGTTTGTATGTTTGTGCGTGTGTGCGTGCGTGCGTGCGTGCGTGCAAGACTGAATGTGTATGTGTTTATGTCTACATTCGTACTGATATCCATTTGATGCCATATTGATATCTTAAGTAAAACAGTGATTGGCAATGTCATTGTGATCTTTATAATGTTTTAAAACTGGTCCATATTCTTTCTTTTTTTTTTCTTTTTTTTTTTTGCTGCTACTGATGGTTTTTGTTTATATAGTTGACTTAAATTCGCACAATTAACACAAAAAAATTTTTTGAATTAATATTATATTCAGTGACTGTTGAGTTGTTTTTTGCACTTTTTATTTTACCCTTTTTGTATTTACTTTTTTTTTTTTAACCTCGCCCATATGATATGTCATGACCCTAATGTCAGTGTTTGTCATACTGTGTTGCACTGTGAAATTAAGTGTCTTTGACTGGCAAAAATATCCCAATACTAAATGGCAAATAAAAACAACTTTGTGAAACTGCGACTAATCCGCACTTTTACAATGACTAACATTGCCATATTATTGAGGTGTGTATGTGTGTGTATGTGTGTGTATGTGTGTGTGTGTGTGTGTGTGTGTGTGATCCTGCATGAGTATGCGTGCATCAGTACCTTTTTGCCTATGAGCATGATCTGGATAGTTAGATGATGTTTAGATGATGTTTGCGCAGTAGGCGTGCAAATTAATTTTTTGAGTGGAGGGGTATGTGGCCTGCACCAGCCTACTTTGTATGCATGCTCTGTGTCTGTATTTTCACTGTATGTGTGTGAATGTGTGTGTGCAGTGGTGTATGTATGACGTATATTTCAAAGTAATATAATCACCCTTTACACACCAACACACCACCTCAATTCACAATGAGAGCAGAGGACAGTATACTAAAAAAAGAAGAGCTAGGACACTGCCAAAGAGCAATAGCCACTGAAATTTGACAACAGACAATAAGTAAATACAAGCTGCTATTTCAATATTCAATATATGCATCTTGATGATGTGATGAAGTGCAGGTACTTCAGGGCTTTTAAAATTAATCATGGAATAAGAGTTTGCCAGCAAAATTGACTACAGGGATCTATATTTTTTCATTGATATTGTGCCAGTGTTTCCTAACATGTAGACATTTGGAAATAAACAGACAATGGCACTTGATTTGACCAAGACTGTGACCACTGAGATAATCAAACCAATCATGAATCACTTCAAATACAAAGACAATCTTAAACCTAGTCCAGTTGTTTCCACAGTATCTTAGTTCAAAGCTTGTATAAGGAAATGTTTTTGTTGCTTGTTAATTTTAGTGTTTTTATTGGTGCAACTGATGTTTTTAGTTTCATAACGGTTTTGTATCTGAAAGTTCAGTGTAATTTTTATTTGGATGATGCTGTAGTAGTCTGCTTCAGTGACGTTCATGAATACAATGAGTTTGAAGGAAAGGAGTGTTGACATCTTTTTGAATAGAAAAAAGATGAGAGTGGGAGGGATGAAAGGAGATGGAGGAAAAAAAATTTTCTAAGTTCTTTTTATATAATAAAGAGAATGATATTGTTGCAATTTGGCAGAAAAACTTGGTACCTTTTGTTTTTCTGTGGATTACTTTCGCCAGTCATGTTTCCTTTTTTGAAGGTGGGAAATGAAATAAAATGCTTTTGAGTCTTTCATGTTTTATAGAGTTGATGTGTGTAAAATCTCTTGAAAATCAAGCTGGAATGTGGATTCTTGAAATAAATAATATCAAGCATTGCAAAGGCAATGCATATATCTGCCCAGCTGAAGCCTCTGCTGGTGGTGGCCTTCCCCCGTGCCCATGCCCCTTGCTGTCTGTCAAACACCACCGTAATAAGGTAGTGCTCCTGTTCTCCCCCTGTGACCCCTTCCATGACCATGGTCTTCCTCTGCTTTCTGGACCAGAGCTGCACAGGTTGCCCCATTCAGTCCTGCCTAACTGTCTTGCACTCTTCCCAGAACCTCTTGGTGCTGCAACCTACTGTTGGCTTGGTCCACCTCTGCATGTTTCCTCCACCTGTGCCCTATGTGGACATCTACCTCTTTGCTCCATATTAGCTGGTCTCTGGACTGCCTTAGCTCCAGTACAAGACTGACACCCCCAGCTGTTACTCCTATTTCCAGCCACTGGATATCACTGGAAGTATGAAAGATTCCAGAGTTTTCCCAGTTCACTTTCACGGGAACTCTGGACTGACAAATAGCTCAGTTTGTCCGTGTGAGAAGTAGAAAATGGTCATCGGCTTTATACATAAAGAGGCTTTGAGTGCCTGTTAGCATTTTTTCCCTTTGATGGTGAAGACATTCTGAAATTCTGTTCTGAAAATTGAGCCAAAGTAACTATGATGTAATACAAGAATGGCTGCCACAACTAACATTATTACACGGCACTTCTTGAATGTCTGAAATGCGTTTGAACCATCATGTATTGTCCAGAAACAAACAGATTTAGTCAGCAATGGACATATTTAACATAACAGGCCCGATTAGATTTTAGTCAAACAAAACTTAAATGAATATGTCAATAAAGCTGAAGTTTTCAGCTACTTTAAACTGAAAATTTACAACAAAAGCCAGGTCTCATATCTCCTCTATATATAAACATCATTTAAGTGGAAAGGGGAGTAAATAACCCCACCAAAAAACCTTCTAGTAGAACCTTTTAAAATACTAATGCGCCAAACAAAGTAGATATATTCTGAAAGTATATTCAAGTACTAAAATGAGTTTAACTGACTCCAATGTTAAGTAATGAATAAGAATGAAAAATTAGATTTGATGTGTGTGTTCATGCCATCTATCCAAGAAAAGTGATTCCTTTTCAGTCATGTCGAAGGCAGCAATAGATTCCCCAGAGATTCCAAATATGTGTGTCTGTTAGGAAGAAATATCTCTGAGTCAACTCTTTAGTCTTCTCAGATACTCTGAGACCACATAAACAGGAGGAAGCTGCAGGTCTGTCAGAAATCTGATAACAGTACTTCCATCCCCGGCACCACCATCATAATTACAGGCCTCTGTTACAATGTAGATAGACTTTTTGTCCCTAACTTGATATCACTTGTACACCCTGAAGCTTTGGGTGGAGGTGGGACAAAGTGAGCTCAGGAAAATCCCTGAGCTGAGTCCTCCTCAGTTCTGTGTTACTGTTTCCATCCTTATATACTCTATATAGCTATGTCACCCTTGTATTTGGATAACTAGAGCAAACACAATTGTATGTACATCAGAACAGTTTGTGACAAAAAATATGCATCTAATACAAACATTGTGACAAAGCTGGCAAAGGTAAAGATTTAGGACACAGGAGCATGGTTTAATATCTACATGTGTTTATAGTTCATGTCTCTCTGTTTTACAGCTACTGTATAAACTTAACAGGCTTTTCCTGTTCTGTAAGTGTCTTTATTTTGCCCCTTGCTAAAGTCCTGATGGATGTTACTCTCTTAAAAGGGAGGCATTTCCTTAATGGCATTCCTGGTCAACAAAGATGACTCAATGCAGTGTTATGAAGTCCAGTTGAAACTCTGTTCAGATGAGCCAGTGAGAAAGTAAGACCCTGTAGCCTTAGTTGAGGTCTTGCATTTTGTCGTTTTGTGACAGCTCACTTACAAACAGCTGCACACAGCATGTCGACAAGACCATAGGAGCACCAACTAGTGGCTCTTAAGCCTAGTGGTACCAGATCAACACAGATGGTGGTTTGGCAACTGAGTGGGCCATGGCATTCACATGAAGCTGCCTATCTGGTCAGTGGGGTCCGAACCACAGTGAGAAGCTATAATGTAAAGCACTTTTTGATGACACATCCTGATGTAAGACCCAGTGATAAGTCAAACATTATAACCATAATACCTGCACCCCCATAGGAGTGCTCAGCCTCAATTTACTGTGTATTCATAACTGACATTCTATTCTTTCTATTCCATTTTACACATATTCTGAAAGTTTATTTCCCATTGCGCCAAGTTTCAACCATCAGGCGCATTTGAGAGAAGAATTCTCAAAAAACCTGCAAGAAGTGGATGAACTGTTTTTTTCTATTTATCTTTGTCTTTTAAATATTTTCCTTTACAGGAATCACTGACATTTAAGAGAAGCACTGAGGTGGTCAATCAGACATATCTCAACTTAGCCTCTCCCATTTCCTCTGTATTTAAATTCAAAGTTATGTGTTACATTTAACAGTCGAACATTAACATAGAGACAACTACTGCAGGGAAGATGAGCTCATAGTAACCTGAAAGGACACGAAACTCTTACTTCAAAAAAATTTGAACCCACAGAAGTTACAGCAGAGAAGCATATCTACAACAGATATGGCCCAAAATTAGACAAATGCTGATGAACAAAGAGGATTTCATATATAGGCAGCAGACTTGTAGTCACTATTAAAGGCTCAGCCTTACTATGATTTAATAAAGAGCAACACTGTGTCCTGACCAGGCACCTTTTCATTTGACAGTCTCTCAGTTTGTGGTCTGCCAGCCTTTAATCTCCTAGCTTAGTGAAGTGTGGTATAAAGTTATGATACATCTACACATGTCCATGTCCTTATAGATAGTGTAAAGTAAGTATCTAGAGGATACTATCTGATATCTTACAATGTATTTTACACAGAACAGAATAAGAATATTACTATGTGAATGTTACTACTTGACTCTCTTCCATTCTCACCTTAGTCTTTTCTTTGCCTCTGCAAGATGGAGGTACTGAACTTATAATTATGATAAAAACAGTAAGGAAAAGCATTTTTAATCCTCGTTCTCTGCCATTCTCATCATCCTCTTTTGTTTTTTCCTCCATGCGTTAAAGGGTCAAAAGTTGCTGAAGATCTCTTGTTTCTTGTTCCAGTCCATAGGGGGTGCTCTCTTCTTGTTATGCTTGGCAAGGGCCTTTTGTTTAGCCTCAGCAGCCGTAGGACTCAGACGTAGGCCACTGTCCATGAAAGGGTCGGAAACACGCCTATCATCCTCTTCAGGGACCTACAATACACACAAACCTTCTTGTTTTATGCAATCAGTCACCAGCTACTAATTTCCTGACTTCTATTTCAAACACACACAAACACACACACATCATTTCACACCTGGAAGCTCATGTCTGAGCTGCTGATCTCTGACTGGGTGGTGGAACTTCTAGAGGACTGGGATGCTGAGCTCCCATTAGCCCTGGATTTCGGAGACATATTTGTGATCGGGGAGTCTGTCAGCGTGACACTTATGATTGGTGGATCTATGGCGGGGAGTTCAGTGGTAGGAGAAGGGCTGGATGGGGAACTCTCTGTGGCTGATTCGTCCACGTACACCTCTGTGATAAAATAAACAGAAGACGCAACATTAGGAACAAAGGGAGGAGAGTAAAAAGAGTCTATCTATGTATGTGTGTTCTATGTGACCTTTGACGTGGCTGGTGGTGGGTGTGATCCTCAGCCTGTGGAAGAGCTCATCTGCCTCCTGGTCGACCACAAGGAGCCGGACTTCCTGTCCTCCTGCTCTAATGAGGGCCACCACCTCTGAGTGCCTCAGGCCCTCTATGTTAACTCCATTCACCTGAGACAGAGCAAAAGGATACGTCAGAGGAAACAGAAAGAGTAGGATACAGTGGAGATGAAGGAGACAAAATTTGCAAAGAAAATAAATGACTGACCTAAAGAGAAAGACAGGAGACAGGGTAAAGATTAGGGAGTAACCCTAACACAATAGATAGAATCTCTGATTTGAGTAGAAGGGAACTGATTTGCATGATTTCCAATCCTGCCTCCACACGACATTAACTGTTCACAGATGGAAATGGAAACAAAATCTCTCATATCTGTAGGCCTGTGACACACCTGCAGGCTAGCCCACAGAAAAAAGAAACAGAAACACCCCCTCCTCTACACCACCATTCAAGATTAACCCATGCTGTCTCTTCTTACTTTCCCTTTACTATCCTTTACTTTAAACAACTCCCTCCCAGCCACTCCAATCTTGAGTTCAGCTAATCTGCTATAATCCAATCACACCTTGAGTCAAGGCACAGACACTGATAAATATGGGCTGTGGTGCTGTTGTTTTCCCAATCCCCTAAAATCTTACATCTAATGACGGGATCCTATTTCTAATTTTACCAACAGGGTCCATGTTTAGTCCAATGTGTGTGTGAGTTGGTTGTATCATGGAGGAATATACATTCTAATCAAAACAGACTTGATAATGTTCGTATTATATGATGATATCAGTCAAATGTTTTGAAGCATTATCTTGGAATATCTTGGTCATTATAAACTGTATTATCCTAGTGTGTGAATGTAAAACTGCATTGCATCTCACACCTCTATTTGTGTAATATCGGATCACTACTCTTTAGCCCCCTGTATAAATGTCCCATCCTGTGAATGTTCTTGGTTGTTTTACCTTCTACGACCCGGTAAACTATTACAAACATCACCAGATAAAATTTGTCAACAAAATTTTGAATGATTTCCTCAGCAACCTCCACCAGTCTGTCTCCGGCCCGGATGTCTGCACTCTCAGCGGGTGAGCCGGGGTCCACGGAACGTATGAACTGTCCTCGCTTTGTCTTATCGCTGTGCAGGTTGAAGCCATAGCCGTGCTCCATCTTCACCAGGTGACATAGTCGGGGAAAGAGCTCAGCTGTCGGCTCTGGTGAAGGCTCTATCTGTAGCTATAATTGGAAATAAGACAACAAAGTCTAAGATAAGAACTTTACACAAACAAAGTATCAGAGAAGGTGCTTTTCAGGTGCTCTAGCTCTAAATCAATCTGATACAAAATCCCTGTAATAAATTCTATGTGAACCTCACAATGAAAGAAAGGTTGAGAGACATAGGATGTTTCAGCCTATTTACCACAAATCACACAATACGCTTTACATCACAAGTCTTTGTTTGCCAAACCATTCTGTTGTGTTTTAGTTTGTCTGATGTGTTTTTCCCCCTTTTCTAGCCAGCCGCTGGTTTCCATTCATTTCCATGTGAAATAAACTCACTTAACAGACCTGAAGCTTGCTTCAATCCATCGCAGTGTCTTTAAGCAAAATTACAGCACCAGTGTGTGGTAATGCATTTTAAGTGCAGTCTGATTTGAATTAGCACTGTGTTATCACACAGAGATATATTAACAAAAAAAATCAATCCAGTCTTGACATTCATTTAAATGGCTTATGCACCTCAAGCAAGTTTTAACTGCCTGCAGATAAAACTGGAAAAAACACTGGTATGTTTCTTTAAATATGTGAGTGTTATGTGGAGATGTTAAATTGGACTGCACTATCCTGTTTTTTTGCTCTGAATACAATAGGAAGTTTAATCAACACCTTGGTGACACAGTGTCAACTAAACCTGAACGTCATAAGCTTCTTGATGATAGAGTTACAGCAGGGTAGGGCTGGGCGGTAATTCAATATTGAATAAGAACTTTCAGTAAAATTGCTTTTCACATCAATACGATCATATCATAATATCTTTTTAAAAATTCTGTTGTCTAAATCAGTGATTCAAAAAACCAAAACTAGTTACTACAGTTTTTGTTTTATATCTAAGAGAAGTTTTGTCTATTGTAATGCATATTTAATTTTGCATTCATTATCCATGTTGTAATATATATAGATATAGGAAAAATACTCTTCAACAGGTGTTCCTATTAAACTGGTAACCGGGGTGAACCAGTGGTCTCAGAGCTAAGCAGAGTGGGCTAAATGGATCTGGCTGAGAGACATTAAGACCGATCCTGAGCCTAATGACCAAAGATAAGAGCGGACACATTGCGTGACTCACCTTCCTGATTGAACCTGTGCTCCGGCTACTGGGTATATACTGGCTGTGTGTGTGTTCTGTACCAGGACCAAGCATTACTCCATGTCCTGAGGGCAGTCCAGGATAGTGACTGTCTACTGACACAGCTGTGACTGCACCTTCATGGGTAAGCTGACCTGAGGACCTCTGACTGACCTCTCTGTCCTTTCTGTTTCAATGTGTGCACGCACACACACACATGCATGCACACACACACACAAACACGCACACACACACGCGCACACACACACACACACAAAAGACCCACAGACAGAGAGGGCAACCATGGGGTTGTCCCTGTCTATCAGCCAGAGTGCAAGCTGTAGTAATGGAACAGAACACCTTGGTAACAGGTCACCATGGCACCAGGTCAGGTCGCTATGGTAACAGGTCACCAATCTCCTACTGGTTTTAAACATCCTTGTTTATATTGCTGGCCTGTTTACTATATTTATAATGTCACTCCAAATTCATTGACATACATACACACACACACACACACACACACACACACACACACTGGCTGCACAACATGCTGACCTGGAAATATCTAAGCTGATCTATTTGAGGACTTCATGTTTTTTCCACAGATACATTATTTCCATGTTGTAGTCTCGAGAATCAAAAAAAGTTTTTGCTAAAACCATTTGGAATTTAATTGATTAGTTGATTGAGAAACAAATTATTTATTACTCTTATGGTGACCGCTCTTTTCTAAGCAAAAATGCCATTCACTGGTTCCATTTTCTTTATTGTGAGGATTTGCTCATTAGCTTTGCTTTAGAGTATTGTAAACAAATTAAATATCTTAATATATATTTACACCTAATATTTTAGGTGTAGTATCGATTCAATACCTGAAATTTAATATTTTGTGTCTTTGTTTCAAACACTTTAAATCTCTGATACTATTATATAGTTAACTGCATTAAATACCAAAAATCTAACAGGATAAATAATTATTGGAAGTGTTGGTTAAAGGAAGTGTTTAATTTGTTTGTGTGACTGAGTCAGACTGTTGCTAGGCTGTGATGCTGATGTACTGGCTGCCAACACTTTGGTTACGTAAGACTACTATATATGGGCATCTGCTGCCATAATAACATCATGCGACAATGAAATTGCGTCTGTATTTACATGTACAGTGATGTGAATGTCAGTCATGAAGTGAATGCCACTGTGTGTGTAAGCACATGAGTGTGTTTGTATGATAAGCAAATACATGAAAAGCACGGGGCTTCAGTGGCTTCAGCCTAGGATTAATGTACCATTTTGGTTCCCTAATTAGAGTTACTGAATTAGAGGCGAAAAAGAATCACTCACATACTTAGCTCTCACTGAAAAAGGTCTTGAAAATGATGCCATCATTATATATATGATCAATATATGTAAATGACAAAAAGTCTAAAATGAATGTCTGACAAAAAGCAAGATGCAACGGAACTACAGTAAATCTAAGACTTGCTCTTCAAGCAATCTTACTGGAGGTAGAGCAGGGATAAAAGGCATATTAAATGCCTTTAATATGACAGATATATTGATGGATCCGAGCAATTGTGCCTTTAAAGAGATTTCATAACAGTAGAAATTATTAACGGTGTAAGAGCTGCAATGGCCAGCCGAGGGGCAGCCTGTATTTACCCTGCCTTCAGCCAAACAGATGGCAGTTTGAAAGTGAGCTGCTGGTCCTGAGGATCCTGGTCCACCTTGTTTGGAGCCCAAACACCAGGCTCAAACTCTGAAGGCTATGTTCCGGTTATTTCTGCAGCCATATGTCACGATGATGTTGGGTGGGCACTTGTGAGAATTTTATTTTGTGCTGCACGCTACGTAATGGCACAGAACTTTTTGAATTTGAATGTTGTTGTTGTGTTGGTAATTTGCACACATTAACAAAGCTTTGAGAGCAATGGCAAAGACAGTTTCTAACTATACCTGATCCCATTTTTTAGCTGTCTGAGGTGTGGTATGAACAACGAAAGGAGAGAATGAGATTATGTGCCTCAACCCCAAAATAAACTACACAAATAGATAACAAAATCTATGCAAAGGATTTGTTGGCTGTGCACAGGACCTATCTTAAAATCGGATCCCTTCCATGTCTTTGGGTTTTCCTCCCAGCAGACACTCAAAGCTTGTTTTGTCAAAACCCACCCAAACTGAAGTTGAGCAGACAAGATGAGTGATAAAATCTGATCTCCTGTTAGCCAGCCTGATGTTGTCCCTGTCTGCTACAAAGTCCTAAGTGTCAAAATAAGAGCTCTGGGCAGAAAGAAGTCTGAGATCCTAACTTCCCAGAAGAAAGACTAGACTGTTTCTGTAACTTCTTAACTGAGTCTTTTTAACCCTGTATACAAAACATGGGGTACAAGGTTTTTAAGGCAAAGTTGACTCTCAGTGACGTGAGTGTATGGTTTACACCCCCACCTAGTGCACAAAGTACTATCTTTCAAAAATGATCATTCAGTTTGACTAAACAATACCTATAGTCTTCTTACAGGAAACAGTCAGCTGAGCAGAGTTTTGTCTCTGCAGTCAGGTAGGAACAACCCCATGGTTAAATGTGTGAGGTGTTGAATCTCAGAATCCACAAGGAGACAGGTCTCTTTAAACATAATATGCATTTTAAATACTCGCACCTCTTAGAAACTATAGTGGCTTGTAGATAGATGAAACAGTGGGGGCAGATGTTTGAATAACAGGAAAAGCTAACAACAGAACAATTAAACCCACTTTTGCACTGTGGCAGAGAGGAGTTGAGAGACCCTTTTAGACCTGCTGTAATTACAGTATTTGTATTCACTGTTTTATTCAGTTATTCAATGTTTCATTTTCTGATCTCTGAAGAATCACTTTTTCAACTTGTATGCTGCACAATGGACTGTAAAATCTATTTTTTACTTGAGTTAAAGGGATTGTGCAGTGTTTTCTGTCCATGCTGTGTAGGTATTATCTCTGTTCGAGACATCCAGCTGAATAAAAATAAATGAATAAATAAATTCAAGCCACAAGATGGTGATTAACACCCTTTCGAACCAACCAAATATTATTTGCAACCCCATTTAAGTGCCATGACATGGATGTTTTCTTATCTTCTCTTCTTGTCTCTGCTTCTCAGTGCATCTTAAGTCTGTGTTGGAATACCGGAAGCCTATTCTTTCCTGTTTGTTTGTTTGTTTGTTTGTTTGTTTGTTTGACTTTTTCAGTCGCACCTGTGTAGAGAAGTCACTACTCCGTCTGTCTCTTTCTAAAAGCACTGGTGTCCGACTGAGCCCAGTCAACAAGCCGGCCAAGTGCTCAAGTCCAGATTAGTGCTCGACAGGTAAAAAGGTCAGAGTGTATTCTCAGAGTCACGTACAGTCTTAACATAGTAACACACTGGTTCACTGCTGGCAGTGGTAGTAACCAACTAACAAATTCAGCATCAGAATTTGGACTCTTTCCTCCTTTTTCTACTTATTAAAAAGTAGAAAGATAATCCATAAGAACCATCTGAGTTTTTAGACAGTTAGAATGTTTTTCTACAGTTGGTGAGAGACCAAAAGGAAGAGTTTTTTGTACTGATCTCTACCCTTACCTCTGTGTCAGTTGCTGTACTTGATGTCACTGAGGGTCTTTTGACCTTGCCTTGCTTGATCATGTGAGTGGGCGAGTCTGCAGCAGGAGGGAGAAAATGGTGTATGTGGTTGGGTTTGGATGACGGGGGTGAAATCTCCCTCGGTATAGGAGAGGAGGAAGGAGTGGGCCTGGGTGAGGGGCGTGGGGAGAGGGTTCCCATCTCAATGGCCAGGTCCTCGGTGCAGGCCAGGCCACGGCTGCGGAGGTGGTCATCGGTTTCTCTGTCCACCACCAGCAGCCTGGTGCGGTGGGGAACCTCTCGGATACGATTCACCACCTGCAGTGAGGAGAAAGGAGCATTGATAAAAACTGAGATGACTAATCTGCTGTCCTTTAGGGCATGTTGTCCACCCTGAACTGGCTTGTACATAACATACTTTTAACATAACAAAGACACCCAGTGATTCCCATGACACAAGGCTCACACTGACCCGTTTTAGTAGCCCCCTCCCCCTCCTCCTCCTCCTCAGGCTAAGGAAAAAAGTGGTTTAACAGGTATAGAACTCATTGTACCTCAGAGAGTTTATGTGCCTCGCCTTGCTTCTTTCCGCCGTTCACACACACACCTGTAATTTTTTAAAAATTTTTTGTGGCAAACTCTCACTCACCTGATAATGGGTTTCGTGCTCCACGTTCTCCCCGTTCACTTCCACCACCCGGTCTCCTGGTCTCAGACCGGCCAGGTCAGCCGAAGATCCGGGCTCCACTTTGCGGATGAACTGTCCGCCTCTATTGCGTTCACCGTGCAGGTGAAACCCATAACCGCGCTCTCCCTTGGTCAGGAAACAGAGCCTGGGTCTCAGCTCACTCTCCATCCCAGCGCGTAAACAGTAGGGAAAACAGGTCAGAGTTTCTCAGGAGAATAAACAGGTGCGCGGTCCAACAGCTGTGGAAATTGTCTGGCTTTTAATCCAACCTACGGCTGCGCGCTTCAGTGACCAAACGATCATCATCATTTAGCATGATGCGAGTTCATTAATAATCCACAATTGTTCAGAGAGAACAAAACAAAAAAAAAACTACTCAGTGTTTAATCCATCCTGCAAATGCCAAGGCCATAAGTTTGACCGCAAAAAAGCGGCGCGCAGTGCGCGTAAAATAGTTAAATAGTTGCCCAAAACCCATGGACAGGGGCTAAATCCCGTCCATTGGAGGAATAATCCAAGAGATCAGAGATTAGAAAGATGTTCCTCGCACGTAACACTTAATTCTCTTCGTCAGCTGGGCTCGTGTCCTCCTGTCCGACCCGGCGAGAGAGTGAGAAGGCGTCAACAACAGATGCCACGACGCCCCCTCTTCGCGCACACCTGACGCTTTGGCGCAGCCGCGCTGTAGGGGCAGAAAACTAAAAACAGAAGCTTTCCCCAGGTGGCGGACGTGAAACCAGACTGGCCGTTTCCAAATCTTCACCAGAGAGCAATGAAGGGACGGTTGCGTAAAAAGGGATTAAATGTTTAATGGAACTGAAACTTTCCTCGTCCTTGTTATGGGGTAGCACAGGCGCTTCTCTGTCTAAGAAGGAATATCCTCAGCGAAAGGGCGTGTGTCAGTGATATTCAGATCAGGAAAGACGAGACATGCACGAGGCAAATATTTGTGAAGATGGCAATTTGTCCGCCCTACAGCTGGATGCATGCTTTTAAAGTTAAATCTCACCACTGCTGATGTGCCTTTGAGCAACACATCAGATTCACATACAAGGGGTGATATATTAAAGAATTGCCTCTGGGTTACTACTGTCAGCTGCTTTTGAGCAAGTCAAATTTTGGACTACATTTTTGCACAGAAAACGGACTGTGGATTTTGTCCCCCATCACTTACACTGTTAGCATGTTAGAAAGGGATGTTTTAACAACCAGTGACTACAGGAGGAATAGTTACAGCAAGCAAAACCTGTTTCAGTGTTCATATGGGCACCTGACTGTTTTAAGACAGGCTTGTACGATTTTGAAGATATTCTTTACACAGTGCTGCCAGGTAATATCAGGTAACCAGCAGCATTCATGTAATTCTGTCAGGTATGTTCAAGTTGTGAAATATCTTAAGTAGTAACCATGAGGCTGGCTGCACAGATTCACTCATGTAATTATGTGGTGATTCTGTGTTTGAACCAGAATGATAATGTTGACAGTGTTTGGTTATTTTGATCTGTTGTGTTCGGCCAAGTTACAAAACTGACAGATACATCCTGCTTTCATGAGAGAGATATTATTGAGACTACTCACTGTAACACGGTTTATCGAGGACTCAAGTAATAAAATACGAATATATGCGTACAACATTTTGCTCTAGTTATTGCTCTTGCTATTTTTCCTCAATATGCAACATGAAAACTGCTCTTATTGGAATCAATGTCAAATGTGAAAATAAACGATCTTTACATCCAGTTTCAGTACATACATTTTTTTTATTTGGTAGAAAAACTACAGCACCAACAGTACAAAAATATCTAATCTCATATGAAATGTAAATGAAACATATTCACAATGTTTAGCTTATATGCATATTTGTGTATGTGTGTTTTTTTGTCCAACATCTGGTCACAGCTCAGACAAAAATTTATGTGATGACTGAATCAGTGGTGGACCTTGTTTTTTTTTAGCCTTGTCCTCTGCGGAGTGGGGGAACCAGGTGGGGTCAGTGAAGCCTTCTCTGCCTGCTCATCTTTAACAGCAGATTCCTGTCCAGGTTCAGTTTTTATTTTAAAGGAAGATGCTAGGCTTGCGGAGCGTGGGGATGCTGCTTTAGGCCTCTTTGTTGGGGAGATCCTGTGGGCAGACGGACAGCTGTGCTGGTTCAGGCACACTGAGCAGAGAGGGTTGATGGGTAGACAAACCTGTTGTCCAAAACCCACCAGAAGCCAGTTAATCTCACTCCACAGCTCCCTGCAAAAGAGTGTGATGGGAAAGTCTCAAGGCAACTTCCTTCAGTGATTCTTTAATCATTCAGGGGCAAGACCACCAACTCCTGAGGGAAATCATTGGCTCTTCAGCTGCTAACTGCTCTACAACACTGATAACTTAGAAGGTAGCATATAGTTTATTTATCAGAAGTTATTTTTTTCACTGAAAACAGTTGCCTGCTATAGCCTAAAAGACGCATAACGAGATCAGCAAGGGTTAACTAAAACAGTAAAGTTATGGGCCGTAAAATCAAAACATGAGAGAAGTAAAAACAAACAAACAAAAAACAAAAAAAACTCTGTAAAGCTCAGGGGAACTGCAGATCTTACTGCACATGGTCATTTTATATGTCATTCATTTAAAAATATTGAGTATAGCAGCTTTAAATCAATGAATGCTAGAGATTGCTAGAGATTGTTAGAGATTAAAGAAAAAGGTACTAATTTCTGTATATAATCATTTTATAAACTTTTATAAAAAATTTTTTTTTTATCAGTTCTACAGCAAAATAATCTAACCCTGAAACATGCGTTTGTGTGTAGAAAATGGATCAAATTTACACCAAAATATTGTTGACCACTGTGTTTTGAACTGCTAGGGGCTACTTTTCGTGTTTTAATTGGATAAAAATATTGCTGGCAGAGACAGACCAGCACACACTACAAAGGAAAATGATTTTTCAATGATGGATTCCTTCATATCGCACCATTAAAAATTAACTGACCATCTGGTAAGTTTTCCTAATTTTCTTTGCAAGAAATGCCTCCTATCAGTAAACACATCATATGATGATGAGTTGGTGCCGGTCACCAAAGTCAGTAATTTACTGCAGGTTTCTGGGGAGTATGACCTTTATGGATTTATTGGTACCTGCTAACCAGGTTGTAAAGGTCAACAGTGAATTAGTCATGCAGTTACCTGGGTAACCACTCCTCCAAGGCCTTGCGTGTGTCCTCCGGGTTCTTGGTTGGCTTCCTGAGCCAGCCCAGCCTATTAGAGATACGATGCACATGTGTGTCCACGCCTAAACAAAAGATCAAGACAACCGATTGGAGCAGGCAAACATAGTCACATTCAGAATTCTGAAAAAATGTACATGTGATGTGCACTTACTATGTTGCACACACTCAGTCTGCTCACGACATTGCCAATATACAGTAGCTTTTCTTTTTCCATTTAATCTGTAATTTTGCTACACTGCAACTTTTACTCTCTGACATTTCTCGAAGCTACATTTTAAAACAACACCACTTTCCTCACTTCAGTCTAACAAGGTTCTGATTTTGGTACAAAGAGAGCTGAAAACAGAAAATTAATCATATAACATTACATATGCTTATAGATAATCATATAGAGAATCATTGTTATAGCTAAATTGATTATAGATTAATTTTTTAAGTAATTTATTGAGAAAAACTAGTAAACACAACTTTATTCCAGTTTATTAACTGTGAGGATATTCTGTTTTTCTTTGTTTTATGTTATAGAAAACTATTTCAGGGTTTGGCCTGTTGTTCGTACAAAATGAACAAATTGAAGACATCACCTTGGGCTTTAGGAAATTGTAATAGGCATATATTACTATTTTCTGACATTTTATAGACAAAAAAACCCAAAACAAAACAACCCCCCTACCTATTCCAGAAACCTGGTCCCATGCAATGTCCATAGCCAGGTGAGCCATCTTTGGTCCGACTCCTGGCAAGCGGACCAGCCCCTCAACACTGTTTGGTATGTCCCCTCCAAACTCCTTCTGCAGCATGGCTGTCGTCATCTTAAGATACTTCACTTTATTCTTAATAAGAGAGGGTAGGAGGAACCAGGAGAGAATTGATTCAGGTGCAAAATGTGGGCAAAAGAATGAATAGAGGAGGGTGTGAAGCTGGAAGTGTGGCCACAAACTGATTTCATTACAGTTTATTGATGTGAAAGATAAAAGGACAGGGAGTTGTGTTTTTTGTTACCCTCCAGAAGCCGACAGGGTAGATGAGCTTTCCCAGTGTTTCATCATCAGTACTGAGTATATTTTCCACAGTGCAGCCGTGTGCTCGGAGCTTCTGCATAGCTGCTGCCGTCACCTGGTCCTTAGTCTGACTGGACAGCATGAGTGACACCAACACCTGAAAGCGTCTCACCTGTGCCGACAGTGGAAATAACAGAGGGATTAATTTGAACTGCTGACTTATTTAAGACTTAAAGAAAAAAAATGAAAACCACACTTACATGTGCAGGCGCTTCTGTGTCGTAGCATTTCTCTGCACCCATGTTGTCTACAGGTGCATCTCGGCCGCTCCTCATCTCACGAATGAATCCTAATTGTTTCTTCCAGTCGGGGGGTTCCCAGTGTTCAGTCTTCACGGGTAGAACACCTTTATCCTCGTCATATTCCACCTTTAGTTGTCTCCTCCTTCGGCTCTGTGAAGAGAGCAGGAGTGTGTCTGTTTCTGTTTTTGGCTTCAGAGAGTCCTGTTGCAGGAGTTCATGGCACCCACCTGTATGAGCACAGAGAAGAGAGAATGAGAGTACCTGACCCAGTGTGTCCATATAATTCATCTGTATTAAAAACTAAATACAAAGTATAACCAATCAAAGCATTTGCATGTTGCGTTTAACATCTCTTCCAAAACCATCGTCATTAACAGTCTGCCATAACAGCCTCCAGTCGTCTGGAGAAGCTGCCTACAATCTCTGGGAACCTGGATGCAGGGATTTACTTGATTCAGCCACAACAGCAGCAACTCTGACACTGATGTCGGGCGATACAGCCTGGCTTGCAGGTGGAGTTAAAGTTCATCCCCAAGGTGTTGAATGGAGTTGAGGTCAGGGCTCTGTGAAGGCCTGTCGAATTCCACTAGGGAAAACCATTTCTTCATGTACCTTGCTAAGTGCAGGTCACAGGGACACTGGCACCAAGAAACAGGACAGGATCTTCCCTGGAATCTTGACATGAACCTGGAAAACCCCTGTGCACTGGTTACATTTATGTTCATCGACCAAAGAGGGATTTTTACAGAAAGTTAGTTATTCTGTTGTTGATGAGAACAAAACTAATGAGAAGAGGGTACTCATTTTTTAAAATGTGTCAAAGTGTAACTTTTTTCTGCTTTCTTATACTTTTGTTCGTATCCTGTCCCTTAAGATTTGTCTTACGTCCTAGAAGCCCTGTTTTGGGGAAATATCCTTGTATGATGCAATATCAAGTCCCTTCTTGATCTGAAATAAGGGAGCCCAGTGATGTTGGCAGGTGAGGTCGAGTGTGCAGCTGCCTTGGGGCAGCCTGCCTTGCTCAGACCTGAGTGAACAGTAAACAAAGCAAAACAAACCTAACAACTTTCCCAAGCCTTGCGCAGGCGCATTGGTCTTTTAGAAACTAAAGGAGCGATGGTTCATTCATTTCCAAATAGATTTTTAATTTCTGTATTTGTTTTTTAACCAGTGTAAGCGTGCAGATGTAAGCGACGTTACCCGTCGACGAGGAGGCCGAGGGGGGTCTTGGCTCCGAGATCATCGCCTCCTCCACCTCCAGCTTCACCGCCATCGAGCAAACTTGATCCACCTTCCTCCGCCGGTTGGTGAGTTTGGAGGCCAGAGAGGCCGCGGGTCTGCACCCAGGGGTTCGGCTGCGACTCTGGGTGACTACAGACCTGGTCGGCCTGAAGTAGGGAGAAGACATTATGAAAGACGGGATGACATGACTGACCCTCGTGCTGCAGCAGATCTGAGGCATTTAGGCGAAGCTGAAGTTGGTTTCTCATTGGTAGTTTTCTGGTCACGAGGACAGAAGAGCATTTGACCACCCTTCTTAGAAAAATAAATAATCAATTATTACTTAAATTACTTAAACTTCGATTATTACTAAATAATGCTAAAACGACTAGGCTATCATGCGATTATAGCTGTTAGTGGCTTCAGTTTACTAATTAGGATCAACATAATTCATAAATATATAAATACTGAATTACTAAACTGAATTAACTATCAGAAACCCAGATATGTATTTGAGATCGTCTCATAAGTATTAGAATATAGAGTACTTGTCAATATATAGTTTAAGGGTGGACAGTATGACTAAAACGTATTTATCGTAATTTTAAATATATTTTATGGATTTATGTCTAAAGAGACAGTGATAAAACTTTAAAAGGGCTAAAAGGAAAAGGGATTTTTGCGTCCTATACATCTGCCATTAAATGGACATTATGGTCTTCTAATTGTGTCGATATGTGTCAAGGTCTTCTCAATCAGACCCGGGTTTTATCGCCCGTATAGGTGGATGACAAACGGTGATAAAAAGCTATAGGGGAGAGCGAGTCATTTAAAAGCATGCAAAACATGTTAAAAAGTTGGAAACTATTTCTACCACATATGGAAGCAAAGCAAGATATTATGAAGACCTGTATTTTGTGTGTCTTACACAAACCTAAAGCAGTATCATTCACAAACAATATCCAGTGAATCCAATATATACAACACAATAAAAACTAATTTTGGCCAGCTGGCAAGGTGGGTTTCCTCAATGAGCAAAGCATAGAGCATTACAAGGCTCATAACATGACGTGTTTATATTATCAAGTGCATTTAATTTTTAGTTTAAATATTAAAATTATAGATGTTTTAAAATATCCAGAGCAAAAGAAAAAGTAGGCCAAACCCCTACACAGACATCAGAAGGAGTCATCATAGATTGTGTCAACACTGTGGAGATCCTTTAACGGTGCAGAAACTCCTCACTATTTCTGTAGCGTCCTCTCACTTAAAACCAAAGGTTTCTCCCTGTTTTCCACCACAGGTGGGTTTTTTGTTTGTTTGTTTTTACAGGCCAACGCAGTAAAACAACAAAACGTGAAGGGCATGTTGAGGCGGACACGGCGGTTGGTCGGATTCCCCGTCGATCATCTGTACGTCGCCGCTGATTGGGTAACACCCCCGACACACCCACCAGAGACCGAAAACGTCCATTTAAACCCGTCGCACACATTCACAACCTTCCGGGGATTTATATAGTTCAACATGGACGCGGCAGCGAACCGGTGCACGTCACCTTCGGACTGAACGTCCCCCAGTTCTCCACTGACATTAAAGCGAAGGAGGTTGAACTTGTTATCTAGAGGCTCCGCTCACAGGCAGTATGGCGAAAGTGCAGGTCCTCGCTCCAATTAGGAACCAACTTCACCGTCGTTGGCTAGTTTAGCTAGCTGCTAGTCAACTTTACCTTTTGGTAACGTTGGGTGTCAGTAATTATATATTTATATACATAAATATACATAATTTGTTATTCTAATGTTAAAAGATCTCATGGGGGCTTTGGGGAAAGAACAGAAGCCAAGTACTGCGTAGATGTTTTGGTTTGATTTGTCATATCCCAGAATACAAGGCTAACACGGGCTTCTAGCATAGTGCCGCAGGTTTAGCCCGCTTACAACTACATTTCCCAACAGGGAGCGCGGCAAACGTGTTTTTGTAGGAAGTGCTCCTGTCACAGCATTAGTGTGCCATCCGGTCGAAGAGTGGGGGACTGAGCTTGGACCAGAACAAGCTTTCAGCTGCACGTACAGAACCAGATCCATGCACAGATGAAGATGACCCGGCCGGAGGTGTGCGGACGAAGCTGCGACTGAACGAAACCGAAAGCTACTACACATTAGTAAGGTGAGAGGGGAGAGAGGGGAGAGAGGAGAGAGGAGAGAGGAGAGAGGGGAGGGGGGTTGTTTTTTTAAAGCTACCAGACCTTGAATGCCACAGAGGAAGGCTGGTAAATGACAGGCAATGTAAAGCGTCGCTAACGGTTCACTAGCGCCATTGTGCATTTCTCCTGATTACGCCTTGTTTATGCTGTGTAGTGATCACAGATGTATTTTGCTCTGGTCGGAGGCTACCTTGCACCGCTGTTAGTTGTTGTTGTTGTTGTTGTTGTTGAACTGAAACAGAACAGTCGTTGTCTGTCTGCTCACCTCCCCTCCCCTCTGTCTCTGTCAAGTCCACATGACAGCAAATTCTTCAAACCTGCCCCCCCAATCGGGTTTACTCTTTTATAGGCTAGGACTCTAAACTTCACTACCTCATCTGCAATGGCATCCTGAATGCAGCAATGAAGAATACACAGCTTAAGATTGCTATAAATGGACATCCCAGAGACAGAGAATTCCCACAGAGCCTCCTCCATAACCTTAATATGCTATTTGTTTCTTTTTGTTTGGTCAGGTTCAAAAATATCTGTGGATGTACACAAACTGCCATTGTATAGTGAAAGTTTGCTGCCTCAGAAGTGGATCAGGAACCACTTCTGCTAACATAAAAAAACAAATACGCAAGTAAATTAGTACAAGTAAAGGCGCTCATGTGATATACAGTATTTAATGATTTTGTCAGTTGTTTAAGTCGTCATCTTCTGACTGAATTGTAGTTTTGACATCTGGGTGGATGATCTCCTAAGCTAAATTATATCCTGGTGAAAAGAAATCTGGAAAATCTACAAATAGACAAAAGGTAAATAAGGCAAAAGGCACAATCGCCAATATTCATCGTAAATGTGAATCTTTCATAACGCATTGAATGATAACTTTGACAACATCAAATCAGCAATTCCACACTCTCCAAAAGCTAAAGAATACAGAAAGACAACAAAGAAGACAACATCGGTGGAAAAAAACCTAAAAAATGGAAGCCTAAAAAGTAGAAATTACAGGTATAATCAAGTATGTCAGTCTGATGGAGTTTTCCTTCTTCAGCTTGTGCTCTTCGATAAACCTGTCATACATTCAGAGGTTGCAGAGAGATTTTCATTGTGTTGCCGCCAGCCCGAAACTAAGGAGATGAACAGATTTTTATTATAGTGAAACAATACATGTGAGTCTGGATAATCCACAGTTCTCCCTTTGAACAGTTCTGAGGAGAAGTGCTTACCACCAAAAGAATAGTTCCTATGAAAACTTGTCATTTGGATGAACTGACCCTTTAAGTCTCAAGCTTCATATGAACTCAATCACATGGATCCTTTAGGTAATGTGGCACTGTCATGTATAATAAAACCATTTTTTGCCTCAATTCATCTAGTTAATATCTCATTGCAAATGTTTTAACACTTGCAGTGGGTTTTGTCTCAACATACTTGATTTTCTTTTGGTACCATTCATCCAATTTCTAGCTGGAAAGCCACATCAAGTTCAATTTAGAGAAAGTCACATGTATTTTCTGGCCTTTAGGTTTTAGGTTTTGCAATGTAATAATCAAAGCTAACTGAGATGGTTGTTGGAAAAAAAAATTCTAAATGTGTGTTACTGTCTCTTTTGACAGCCATTAGTCCCCCTCTTTGTAGTCTATCACCGCTTAAGAGTAGGCCATGAATAAACAACCAAGCAAGGAGAGTCTCAAGGACAAGGTGAAGGGGATCTTTGGGCTGGGACCGCCACGCCCACCGAGTAAACAGAGTGACACCAAACCATCCGAGTTTATCATCACAGCTGACATCATCAAGGTGTGTGGAAGAGACTGTGCATGTTCACACACACCAATACTCAAACTCACCATGCTGTAGAATTTTTTTTTCCCATAACGTTTTGTGTGGCCTTACTCTTCACCTCTGTGTCTTCAGGAGCTCCACCCAGACTGTGGTCTGAGCAACCGCGTTCGCATGATGAACCATGTCTGCGATCTTGCCAAAACAAAAAAATTTGAGGAGGTGAGTCTGCTCCTTCTGTCATTTTGTAATACAGTGGTACATGCAATCATCTGTCTTTGCTAAACTGTGTGTATCTATGTAAAATTGTGTGTTTTTCAGCATGCGGTGGAGGCAGTATGGAAAGCTGTGGAGGACATGCTGACTCCAGAGCAGCCATCTGAGGCCCGACATGCTGTCTTGCAGCTGCTGAGGGCCATTATACAGGGACAGGTACAGTATATATACACAGTGCACATACACAAGCACATCCTAAAAGCAAATACAGTTCTTGTCATTTGTTAAAGACACAAACACTGTTTATGTGAAGGGTGAGCGACTCGGCCCTCTGAGAGCCTACTTTTTCAAGGTGGTCAGAGACTACCAACCATGCAATGAAGATCTCTCTGATAGGCTGGAAGTCTTCAAGGCCTTAACAGAAAATGGAAAAGACATCACGTACCTGGAGGAGGACATAGGTAAAACTCCCAGGAAACATATTAAAGCACATTTAAAACTACTTCTGGTTGTTGTCTGGTTCACATGCTAAATCCTTTTGTCATGAATTGTAGTTTTATTATATATTAATTTGAATTTATTAACTAACTAGTTTCAACTTGTGATCACTGTTCCCTTTTTGTAGTTGTTCTTTGTGTTGACACCATTTGGTTTTGCAGTTTGTTGCGTATCAATGCATCTGAAGTTTGTGAATAAGTTTCTTTGTAAATATAAATTGTGGTAGCATTAATGGTCTTTTACCAACCTTATTTACTGGTATGTTTATTCCGTTCTCACTCTTTTCTCCTCTCCCCAAAAGCACGCTTTGTCCTCCTATGGATGGACATAGGTCTCACCTCTGACTTTCTCCATGTGCTGGTAAATCTGGTGAAGTTCAATAGCTGCTACCTGGACCAAAATGTCTCCATCATGGTCCAGTAAGTTAGACAGACCAAGAGCTATACACAGTTGTTTTTGTTTTTTTTTCTGTTTTACAAAAAAATGTTTTGTAACCTGGCTTTTCTTGGCTTCTCTCTTGTGGCCTCTGTAGGAAAATCTGTCTCCTGTGCAATAGAACAACATCCTCAACAGATATTGAGGTGGGCATTTTTTTTACTTCACTTGTCATCGAAGTCGAGCAGCTGTAACTGTAGTTGAACATTGTTGTTCAGTCATCTCTTTAGCATTCAACAGTTCACGCTGCAGTGCTTAGAAGTTATAACTGTTGTTTGCTGCCAATAGACACATACCTCAATCAGACCTTGTGTCATTCAGTGGTTCAGTTAGAGACCTGCTGGTCTAAAAAATGATGTGAGATCTTTTAAAATTTTCATCAAATGCACAAAATCACTGATCCAAAGAAGTCAATTGTATATTAACCGTACATAATAAGGCAGATGTAAAAAAATGCCATTCTTTTCATTCTCATGAAAAAAAAAACATGATCTTTCAGTGAATGATGCAGACCTTGATTGGGGCCTATCACCATGTGATAAGCATACAGTGTTGGCTAAATGTGTATTTATAGGCACCTTGTTGCCATAGCAGACTTTCCTTTAAGAAACCTGCAGGCACAGAGGGAAGCAGCCTACTTCCATCAGTGTTTCTCTGATTCTCAAATGTTGGTAGAGTATTAGTTTGTGGGCCTACGATATTAACCTACATTAACAGTTTTCTACTGGTGTTGGATCATCCTGGATGCTTTAAAGGGCCAACATTAGAGAATTGTTTACCTATGTGAAGCTTGCAGAAATACTAAAATTACACCATGATTCATACAGTATAAGCAACCCTTTTTGTGTGTATTACATTTAATCTTTACATATAACCTTGTGGTAGGAAAAGAGGAACTTGCATTTTACATTTACATCAATATAACAAACAGAACAACATAAGAGGATTTTTTAAGGTGAATATGTGATGCTTAATTTTTAACAATCAAATGGCAGTCTGGTATAACAGGTTTGAAATGAACTTCTCTTTCCTTTATTATGACCTTGAAAAATGCAAACAACCTTATAGTAAATAAATGACTAACAAATTTGGTTTGTGTTAAACATCAGTCTCAGATGATATTGGACTGCAAGTCTTTGATTCTGATCTGCTGGCTTATTTACTATGTGTGGTTGTTTATGTTGTCCAGGTAGCACTACAAGTCCTGGATGCGGTTGTTTGTTACAACTGTCTGCCCTCAGACTCTCTCACAGTCTTCATCATCACACTCTGTCGTACAGTCAATGTCAAGGAGTTTTGTGAATCCTGCTGGAAGGTGAGAGAAGAACATAAGTACATATAGATACAAAAACACATTTGCCTTTTGTCCAAAGGCTCTGATTTGATGGAGCGTAGTTCATATTCATGTCTCCTGATTTCTTTCCCTCTCTGTTGTTTTTCTCTCTGGTTGTGCTGCTCTGTGCTTCTACAGTTGATGAGGAAGGTGTTGGGAACTCACCTCGGCCACAGCGCTATTTACACCATGTGTCGCATCATGGAGGAAAGGTATTGTCCCAGATTTAAGAGGTTTAAGCATATTTCTGAGCGTGTGCTGCATTAATAAACATACATTATTCTGGAGAGGATATGATTATCCTATTTATGTATGTGTCTTTCTAACAAAATGCAATCTGCACCAGGGTGTACATGGAGGATGCACCGTTGCTGAGAGGAGCTGTATTTTTTGTTGGAATGGCACTGTGGGGTGCACACAGGCTCCCCGCCCTCAAAAACACCCCCACATTGGTTCTGCCATCTTTCTACAAGGTAACACACATACACATATTTTACATGCATTCTTTCCCAGTAGACATGTGCTTTACAGTAAAATCTAATATCTGTTTTATTGTATTATGGTCAAAATGATCTTATTACTTAAGATAACATGAAAACAGAAGTAATGCATAATGGGCAGCAAAAAAATGATAGAATACGTTTTTGATTTTATTGTACAACCCAATGTGTTGTCTAGGGTTGCATTAATGATTATTTTTATCATCAAATATCAAGTGTAATAAATTGATAATCATTTAATCATTTGGTCTACAAAAGATCACAAACAGTAAAAAATGCCGATCAGTTTTCCGGAGGCCCAAGTGACAAATTAAAAAACTTAGTGTTTTGTCCAAATCCAAAGATTCAGTTTACTGTCACAAAATAAAAAACCTGAAACTATGAAGGTTCATATTTCAAGCCATAGAATTTTTGACATATTCAGTTTCGTCTGCGGATTTATTTTTGCGAACAACTTAGAGTTTTCACTGATTTAATTGTTTACCTTTTAATATGTGAACGAAAAAACATGAAAATGTGGACTTAGATTAGTAATCAGATTAGTACAAAAGTTTGCCCACATTTTTTCATCTGTGTCAGTATTACTAATATGTTTTCTGTCAAGAGCAATCCAGCAGGACTTTCATTTGTTCCCTGTTTGCAGATCTAAGGATTTAAAAGAGCTGAGATTGATCAAATAATGAGTAAAGAAACATGAGAAACGACTAAGTAGAGAGTAGTCTGACGAAACAAAACTATACCCGATAGTATAAATATAAGAAATCATTTGTGGTGACTGATTGTGTCTGACCTCTCCCACTCAGGCCATGTCGTGTGCCAATGAGGTGGTGTCCTATGAAATCGTCCTCTCCATCACCAGACTGATTAAGAAGTACGGCAAGGAGCTGCAGGTGGTCACCTGGGACATCCTGCTGGGCATCATAGAGCGACTGTTGCAGCAGATCCAGGTACACACGGATACAAATTAGATATGTGCTTGTGGACACACACATGCACAGCCACGCAGATAAAAATACCACTTTTTATTTGACCAAGTAGTTTTTTTTCTTATCTGCCTCCACAGACAATAGGCAGTGCAGAGTTGAAGGCCATCGTCTATGAGCTGTTGACCACAGTAGAGGAGTTGTACGAGCAGAATGGTTACCACGGCTCAACAGAGAAGTTTTTCAGTCTAGTGGAGAAATGTTCTGACAAGAGACCCGTTAGTTCTTTTAATGTCTATCTCTCTCCATGCCATCCATGATTGTGATTTAGCCGTTTCTCTTTTAATCTTGCTCCTCTATGTGTGATAGGATGCATCAGTGCTGACCCTAATCTCATACAGGGCCCAGTCAATCCAACCAGCCAAGGACGGCTGGATTCAGAGCCTTCACCGCCTCATGGAGAAATTCTTCAGGTAGGACACACAAACACACACACAGGATGGTGATGATATCTAATACCTCAGGGGCCAGGTTTTAGTAGGTTCTTTGTGTCCCTCTTTGTTAATCAAAATCTCGATCCCTGCTTCGTCTCATCCATGCTGTCGTAACCTCTCCTGTCCACCTCTTTTATCCCACTGTTTCTCTGAAAGGAACGAGACCCGTAGTGTGATAAGGATCAAAGTGCTTCACATCCTGTCCTTCGTTCTCAGTACCAACCGACAGCTGTATGAGGTCTGTACGCTCACAGACATGCGTACACGTGCACATGCACATTTGTATCAGTATTAACTTTCATGTCCTCTGTCAGCCACGCTGTATGCACACTCCACTTTTGAGATACAGGCTTATTAAAACTTTGTTTTTTCTATTTTAAAATAGCTAAACGTGAGTGTATTGAACTATTGTCCTTTAGAGTTGTCATACGCATAAATTGTTATTGTGTGTTTGTCCTGTGTATGTGTGTAAAGTTCCTGTTTAACTGTTTTACTTTTGTGCTCTGATGGATAGTTTTTGATGTTTGTTTTGATGCAGTTTTCTCAGATGAATAGATCACAAAAATTCCACAAAATTAAACTCTTTCTGTTGTTCTCCTTCGTGAACTTGTTCCAGGACGAGTTGATTGAAATGGTGGTGATCCCCCAGCTTAGTGGGATAGCTGAAGACCGGGACTTGGCTGTCAGAAAACAGGCCACTCAGCTGCTGGTAGACCTCGCTGAGGGTTGTAACACACACCACTTCACAAGCCTACTGGACATCATTGAGCGGGTACACACTCTCATGTTTACCCTTCAGTTCTCTCCGTTTTAGACAAGATGAGATAACTCTAGTGTATGTTTTATTCCTAGGTGGCCAGTCGCTCTCTGGTATGTGCAGGGCCCCTGGAGGTTTCTGAGAGAGACCCCACGGTAGAGTCTCCTATGGAGGACGTCAGGACTGCTATACTGGGCTTGCTGGAAATCCTGCAGGTAGAGTACAAACTACTTAGATATTAATTAATATTAAGGGCCAGATTCACCAAAGTGACATTAAAAGAAACTTGACAGGAGCTGAATTTTATTTTTGCTAACCTTATCTGGTTTAACTTCTCACCTTGCTACAGTGATGTAGAAGTGTACTCCAGGCTGTGTCAATACATCATGATATCACTCTTTGGCATGGTTACAGGTGCAACATGGAGCGCTTCTGACCTCATCCAGCAGAGATTCCACAGTCAGAACTATTGCCAAGAGAGAACCATTGTGTTCAGCCCAGCTTTGTTATACTTTAAGACTGATGATGATGATAAGAATTTATTTTGGGAAAAAACATATATTTTGATATGAGGAATCTTAGATTTAAACACTCTAATTTTATTCTCTTATGCAGTTGATATGTTCTCATATTGGTTTTACAAACATTTTAAATGTAAAAGTAATGTTTGTAAATGTAGCAAGATGATAAATATCTTGACTACTGATGACTGTTAAGGTTTGATTTTTATAAAGTTACAGAAAAACATCAATTAAAACAATATTTTTGTGAATCTAGCAGAAACACAAGTCATTGAATCTGGTACGAACCTTCTTCTTTCTCTCCCCTGGCAGAGCAAGCTTTACAGCTTACCAGCCAGCCATGCTAGCCGTGTTTATGAGTTGCTTATCAGCCACCTGCAGCTTCACTACAAGAACAAGTACTGTTCAGCCATTGCTTCCAGTATTAGACTACAGGTAGGGATAATTCTTTTTCTGTGAAAATTTGTGTATCTCTTTCTGCAATTTTATGATACATGCCATATTTCCTTTTAACATTCTCTCCTTCCCTCAGGTGTTCGACTTCTTCCTGATGATGCGTACAGACTCTCTTCACCGTCTTGGAGTCCCCAACAAAGACGGGGCCATGAGGTTCAGCCCATACTGCTACTGTGACACAGGGTGGGGACGCACGCATAACACTTGTGCCATGGCTCTTACCTCCAGCTGTTTTTCTTATGATGATTCAGTCAATTAAATGATAAGAAAGGTATTTTTTTTTTTTTTTTTGTTTCAGGGAGCCAGAGAAGCGAGTGAGTGAAAAGAAGCCAACAGGTTCAGCATCTCCTCCTGCTAGTAGCCCAGCTCCCCCCGCTGCTAATCCCCCATCAACAACCTCGATACGCTCAGCCTACCTGCCCTACGCACCTGCCTTCAGTGTCCTCCTGCAGTGCCTCAAGATGGTATACACACACACACACACACACACACACACACACACACACACACACACACAGCTAGATAGATAGATATCCCCGCCATTCTTAAAGATATCAGACATTTGTTGGTCTGATTTTGTCTTGCAGGAGACAGATTGGAAGGTGCTGAAGCTTGTTCTTGACAAGCTGCCGTGGACGCTGCAGTACAAAGTGCTACTGCTGACATCTCCGTGCAGCTTGGACCAGCTCTGTTCTACACTCTGCTGCATGGTATTAAGACACAGATGTACAAATCTATATTTACATCTCTGTACAGATGTGAATTTCCTTGCATACACGGGACCAAAGGCCACTATATGTTACTCATTTCCTTCATCTCTGTGCTTGTAGGTGACTGATAGGCTGATCTCGGAGCGCCTGAAGAAGACCCCAGAGGGGTTTTCCCGCACTGATGTTCAGCTGGCAGTGGTTCCTGTCCTCACGGCGATCACCTCCTACCACAGTTACCTGGAGCAGTCGAGACAGGTACAAACCATGGTCTGTAAAAAGTAATTAGATAGGCAGACTAACAACTTTGGAGCAACAACGTCCCATCATGGCTTTTTTCTGTGTAACACACACATTCGTAGTTTTCAGATTTACAGTCCTGGTTGAAGTTATTGGGACCTCTGAATTTTAAGTACAGAATTCAGAATATCTTCAGAAATAAATTTAAATTAAGCAATTTTGTATAATAAAAATATTTTTGATTAAATGTCCAAAGTTACTGAACATAAGAAAATAAAAAACTAAACTTTCATATTAATGACATAATAAACACAAAATGTATCCCAGACACAATTATAATTTCCCTTCCCTAATATTTAGTTGCAGAACCTTTAATAACAATGATCAGTCCTTCTTATAGCATCTAGAAGCTTGTTACATTTCACTCCAAAATGCCTCGGTAATCTTCAGCTTTCATTGTTCCTCTGATACATTCAGCACCTCTAGTACCAGAGGCAGCAAAGCAGCCCCATGGCTGATAGAACCTCCATCGTGATTTACTGTTGGTAGCTTGTTCTTTTCCTTAAGTGCCTCATTTCTTAGCCTATAAACAAACTGATGCACTGAATCCCCAAAGATCTCTACTTTGGTTTCATCTGTCCATAGAACATTATCACAGAGAGACTGTGTCTCATCTATGGGAGTTTTTCCAACATTAATCCTGCCTTTTTGAGCTTCTCCTTCGGTAGTGTTCTCCTCCTTGGCCTTGGCCCATGGAGCCCTACTTGGTTTAGTGTGTGTTGTTATAGTACGGACCGAAACCTCCTGATGATCTTTAGATGTCTTTTGTGGTGATTTTTTGACAATCTGTTTAAACATTTGCAGACTTATCTCATTGAGTGTCTTCTTTGCACCACATCCTGAACAGTTTTTTGACTGTGAAACGTCTTGATAACATTGGGAACTGTTCAAATGCCAATTTCAAGATCTTTGGTGCCATGTAGCCTGTGGAATTACTGAATTTTTGATAACATCCTCTCTGATGCTCTCAGACAGCTCTCTAGTCTTCACCATTGTGAAAAAGAAACTGGAAAAAATCGGTCATTTTTTATTAAGTAAATCCATCGTTCTTTGGTTAATTCAGGTCATGTAAACATTGAAAATTAAGCCCAGGTGAGTCTCTTTTTCTTTTTTTAAAAATTTTGTTTGAAGAGCCAATTTAATATTTATTTGTATTCATCAAAAGAGTGTCGATAATTGTGTCCCACATACATTTTGTGTCTGTATTTTTTTTTTTCACTATATGAAAGCATTTTGTTGTTGTTGTTCAGTAACTGTACATTTTAGTAAAATTTCTGATCGAAATTGATTCGTTTACATGTATTTCTGAAGGTGGTCTAAATTCTGGACTTAAAATTCAGGGGTGCCAATAATGTTTTTTTTAACGTGGACTGTTCTAGAAACCCCACACACAGACATGGAGAGTGTCACACAGAACCAGCCTATAAAACTTCATTGACAACAGTTCATTTCTTTTCCCCCCTGAAGAGAGAGCTGGTTCAGTGCCTTGAGACTGGTCTCATTTACCGCTGTGCCAAGCAGTGTGTTGTGGCCCTTACAATGTGCACAGTGGAGATGCCTGACATCATGATCAAGCTCCTGCCCGCTCTTATTGTCAAGCTCACTCACATCTCTGCCACGGTTGCCATGGCATCCCCTATGCTTGAGTTCCTCTCCAGTGAGTACCAATAGCTTTCCTCAGAAATTCTTCAGTTCATTGTTTAACATATATTTTATCATATTGGTTAACATTGTTTGTTCAAGGTCAGTTAGCCACATCAGATTTTCTCTCCCAAAGGGAGCTCAAAATAAAGTGTGTGATTGATCTGTATCTTCTTAAATTCTGCTTCATAGCTCTGGTGCGCCTGCCCCATCTGTATGCCAACTTTGTAGCTGAGCAGTATGTTAGTGTGTTTGCCATCTCCCTTCCCTACACTAATCCTTCCAAGTAAGTGCTCACACAAAGACCTGTATTCTCAGACGCACATTCACATTCTGAGCTTCTTTGAGTTTCTTCCATTCCCATCAGGTTCAACCAGTACATCGTGTCCCTGGCCCACCATGTGATTGCCATGTGGTTCATACGATGCAGACTCCCCTTCCGCAAAGACTTTGTTCAGTACATCACAAAGGTTTGTCTCACTACTTTTTTTTTTTTTTTTTTTTTTGCAATTTTTATTTTTGAAATATAACATACTGTAACTCAGGAAAAAATTCACAACCACCTAAATTCCTCATTCCCACCCATCCAAAATGCAAAACTGCACACAGAAAAAGAGAAGGCATACAATACAACACTGACAGAAAAATATCAGAACTCCCACATGGGAATCAATGTTATCCATGTACTTTTTACCTCATCCAAGTAAATTTAGAACTTGAGGAAATATTTTCCGGTATATGCAGCAACCTTTCCTAACGCCCCAACCCAATTATGTGAATATGGGACTCCAGGTGTTTTTTCTCTTTTGTCCAGTCCCTGTCAGATTATACCTTAATGGAATTGTTCACAATTTTTCAGAAATATGCTTATTTGTTCTCTGAGAGTTAGATTAGAAGATGTAAACCAGTCACATGCTTCCATGATGAATATAAAGCTACAGCTAGGGGGCGGTTATCTTACCTTAACATAAAGACTGGAAGCAGGGAGAAACAACCTTAGGCCTTGTGTCCTGTTTTCACCGTGAGAAAAATCAAAGAGAAACAGCAACAAACGTAGATTCCAGGATGTCACTGTGCCTGTCCAAAACATAGTTTGCACATAAAAAAGCACATTTGTATAAATTAAACAAGAGAGACATAAGCTTTACCTTTTGACAGAACAAGACAAGCTGCTAAGCTAAGCTAACATGAATACAAACTGTAGACTTGTGGCGTCAAACTTTAACAGTGACTCTTCGAGAATTTTTTTGTGTTTTGCCCACACTGCATGCACAGTACTAACATGCCCTCATCTTCCCCATATTTGCAGCAGGCCTCAGAATGTTTATAACCTGGTCATTGGGATGTAAAATTATAAATTTTCTGAGTCTTATCATTAATATATCTTTTGACATTATTTGAGATTCGCTGCAGACCCTGACTTCACTCTAACTGCAGTTTGTATATCTTTACATTTATGTCTTTGCCTGGTTCTCCAGGGTTTGCGTTCCAATGCCCTGCTCCCTTTCGATGATGGTCATGAGCAGAGTCCATTTCGTGCCCGAAGCACCAGCCTCAATGAAAGACCCAAGAGGTAAAACGTTCGTTCACACACAGCTGCAAGTGCTAACGTACAACCCAGCACCACCATACACTGCCATCATGGCCATTGTTGTGTAAGAGGGTTAGGGTTGCCAAGGTAACAGGGGACTCAGCATGACTGGTACTTAAGTTTGATGGTTGCAATGAAGCCTCTCAGGTTGCCATGGTGATCCATTAGTCCATTTTAGTTATTGTTCATGCTTTTTCCACATTTTAAAATTTTTTCTCTTTTCTGCCATTATTTGAAATCCACCTTCCCACATATTAATGGCATAAAGGGGGTGGACAAAATAACATGAACACCTGTTATCTAATGCAATAGCCCTGCAGTTTACTCTAAAGAGAGATTTTAATCCAGCACTCTTGTAATATTTGAGGCTGTACATTTTATTTATTTATTTATTTTTTTGGTAGAGAATTATATTATATTGTCAAGGTGTTTGTGTTACTGTGCCCACAACCTTTAACTTATAAAAGTAGATATAGAGTGATGGCATCGGGAAACAACTATCGGGCTTTTTTTCTCCTGCTGTCACATCTTGCCATCTGATTGTTACCTATGACCACAGTACATACAATGAGAAATACACAAGGTCTCTCATACAGAGGTGTAAGGAAGCTTTTCTCTTGTGGCGTGCAGTTTTGCTGCCAAATGAAAACAAAATGACCTTTACAAAAATGACCTTGTTTAAACCTTGAAAATGTTTTTAAAAAAATTAAGCATCAAGGATTTCCACAGCACTTCACAGTGCATATCTTGATGACCCAGAACAGCTGTTAAAGAGTAACCAATACTATTTGAGACCACGCTTTATTCCTTGGGTGGGCTGCTTCCTAAAAAATATATATATAGGACTGCTTCTCCATCTTCTTATTTTTTTACTTTTGAGCACAGTCCCTATTACAACAGTGCCTCTGCTAACATCAGTATTCATTGATCTTCTTCATCAACCCACTATCATTGATCCATATTGTATTATCATAAACCTGATGATCTGTCCTTGCGCTGCTCACTGCCCACTGTTGGGTTGGAGTTCTGCATGCCACAGTCAACACGGATCATTTCACATCGGTCAAAAGTCATGTCATAGTGTAAGACTCCGGATAATGATGTCAAAAGTTCTCCAAAGGGGTCTCCAAAAGGCCTCCAAAAGTTTTGATTATTATTTTATTAGATATATGAAACTATTAACAAGTAAAATATATAGAAATGTATCTAGTCCATAGTAGTCCAGACACTGCTGTGCTCCAACCCTCAGGATTTAACCCAGCATGTCATTTTCAGTTGAATTTGTTTTTTTTCTTTTTTTCTTTTTTTTTAACTTCCATTATGTCAGGCGTGTGCTGAGTCCATCCCTACTATTTTACTTCTCCTGTACTACTCCTTAGCTTCACTACGTACCTGCTGTGTGAAATAATGTTTATTTTGTTGCTCTCCTGAATACTTTCAGTGCATATTTTCTTTTCTGAATAGCTGAAAAGCTGTTTTACCCTCTGCTGTAGCTTGTCTGTTTTCCTTTTGTTTGATGTTAAGCCCCTTTTTTTTTTAATCCTGTTTTTCTTACTCCGCTCTCCTGTAATCTGATTCATAGTGTTCACTGCTGTTAATTTTCACCTTGTTTTGTTTTTCTTTCAATTCTTCATTCGACCCCTCCCCTGCCTCCTGCGATTGGGTGCTGCATTGTGGTTGTGGTTTTGGGGGGTGGTCGTGTCATCCTGGATCCCTCCTACATTGCTCCTGACCCCTCCCCCCTCCGGTAACCTCTGCCCTTTGACCTTTGCGACCCTGTCCTCTGTACCCTCTACCCCAACATGCCCATCCCCTTCCCTTTCCCCTCCCCTCTGTGTGGTGTACGCCCATTGGTGACCTGCTCATGTTGCTCCGCTGCTCGGGTGACGATTCCTGCTGTCTCCTGATATACCTCCTCACACCACACTTCCCTTACACTCCCAAAACATTTCACCCTCTCGATGACCCACCCCCTTACTGCCCACTGCCACTGTATTGCCAACCTGGGCCCGTTCCCCTCGCCCTTCGCCATGGGTACTCATCATCGCCCAGTCTGCGGGCGGCAAAAGTGGCGAAGGCGGCAGCAGCGGTAGCCAATAGCAGCAGCTCTCCTGTTAAAGAGCTGAGGGACCTGTCAGCAATGGACGCTTTCCGCTCCCGCAGCATCAGTGTCTCCGAACATGCGGTCCGCAGGTTAGAGAAGAGCCTTCTGGGTAACCAAACAAAAAACAACAACAACCTAAACACTTGTTGCTTCCTCCATGGGATGGTTGATGGGATGTAGGTTTATTGTCATGCGGGTCCGTTGGGCGGGTGTTAGGTGATTTGTTGCCAGGGTCACCTAGAGTGGGTGGTGCATGCTGGAGGAAGGTTTGTGTTTCAACTTTTTTGGTTTGTTTGTTTGGCTGCAATCATACACTTGCTGTTTTTAGGTTTTGTTTAATGATTTGCTTTTGCATGCAGTGTTTGCAGAAGACATGGGAAACAACTTGTTTTTTCTGTTTAATTTTGCTCTAACAAAGATTTTGCTTTCATTTTCAATTAATTTTTATTTGTCTTTGGTATGACTAGATTTTTTTTTTTTTGTTTTGTTTTTTCATTTTGTTTTTTTGCTCGGTGTTTTGCTGACTTGATTGGCTTAACAACAAGTGAATGGCAGCAGGGGCCGGTGCAAACCATATGTATCCAAAGTGATGGGATCTTTATTGACAACAACTGCAACCAACAACTCTGCTTCCCTCTTCCTGGTGGGAGGGCTCTTCCGCTTCCTCTGCCAGTGACAGGGATGACAGTAGCACAACAGCTTTGTTTGCTTGCTTGACATATTTTTGTTTTTGTTTTGCTCCACTCACAAACATAAATTGTGCTGCTATGACCATGGCAATCTCCTGGTGTGGGGTTTTAGGAATAGCTGGGCTGATGTGAACTTTGAAGACAGTTCGATTACAGAAACAAAACTATTCATTTGACCACACACACAGACACATGTACACACTCTCCGCCTCACTTATCATCATACCTTTATGCTTTTCTTTGCTTGGCAGACCTGCTTAAGTGACTGACAGATGTATGATCTATCACTGCAGTTAGAAGATGTGGCCTCAGTGGCACTGTCATAATACTCCTGCCCAGCAGATGGCAGTAAAAGCCCAGGGCTGTAATGTTTGAAACTACTTTTAATATGTAGTTTCAAACATGTTTTTAAATTCTGAGCAAAACATGAAACTTTATGAGGTTAAACAACTGCAGTGTAGATCTGTTTCTCCTGCTTCAACTACTAAATGGCTGTAAATCTTCTTTTTTCCCTCAAATAATTGATTTTGCATCTCTTGAATTAAAAGATTTGAGTGAGAAGCTAGATTGAAGCCTGTCTCCTGATAGAAACTGGTTTCACCTTAGACAACATGACCATGTTTTAAGCTTTTAGATGTTAAGGTGACAAATTTTTATAGGCTAAATTTGATGTTATTATTAAGATATGACCAAAAAAATACACAAGTGTTGAAATTATTTTTCCAGTTTACCTGAGCTTGTGCTGCTCATACAAAGTCATTGACTGTTGTGAATCTGAAAAAGCAAAGTGTAAAATGTTTTTAAAATGCCTTAAAATTCAGCTTTAGTTTGAATTGTGTATATAGTCAATAAAATGACATACAATAAATGATTGAAGTGGTAAATAATATTAGACAGCTGTCAAAACAGATGTCTGTTTCAGTAATGAGCATTACATGGTCATGTTGTCTTGAATACATTTCCACTAGACAGTGAGGTGAAAAGTGACTTGTCAGTAGAAGAATGGTAAGTATAGAGACATATGGAAAAGTTGCTTATTCACACACTGGGACTTGGTCTGATAGCGAAAGTTCTTGTCCTTTCTGACAGGATTATTAAAAATGTAAACCTCTTAGACTTAATCACTTTCTAACTCCTTGCACACACACACACACACACACACACACACACACACATACACACATACATACATATATATATATATATATATATATATATATATATATATATATATATCGAATAAATTAATTAAATAAATAAATAAATAAATAAATAAATAAATAAATAAAATTACACACACATAAAGATGCATAAGATGCATGAAACCATAAACTACCACTGTAGTGTCTTTACAGGGCTTAGACAAATGGGTGATAAAACATTTGACTATGACAGATCCACCAAGGACAGATGCTCCTCTTGTGTTGTTCTGTCTTTATTCTTCCCATAATTGTTTTCTCCCCCATATGTCTTGTATTTTGGTCCTTTACTTCACTCTTTGTGATTCTGTCAGGATGTTGCTTGAAAACAGTCTGCTGCCTTCAATACCTCCCCACTGTGATAAACAGAGACATCTCAGCTGGGGTCAGTCATCCTAAGAGTGTTGTTGTAAATTGCTCATGTTGAGTGTGTTTACTTCTGAGCAGCAAATCAGCGTAACTTTCAGGTCACGTCGAGTATCTCTCCGGCCCTGAATGAGACTGATCTTAACATCTGTAACTGTGCTTTTTAACCTGATTTACCTATAGAGCACGTAGTCATGGTTGTTGTGGTTAGAAAGAGGGGCTGCTCACTTGACAGGGAATACTAATGGAGAGATTTGGTTTCAGCTGAGACGTTAGCTAGCAGTTAAACAAATTAATTTACACACAGCTTCTACCTGCTGGTTTTTGTGCAGCCCTGTGGCTTGGTGAGCATTAGAACATGTTACACCATGGATCCCTTCAGCCTCTTTCAATTACTTACTTACATTTAGTGAGTTAACCAATGTGGTATCAAAGCTCATGTGGCCACTTATACCATGTCCCAGTGTGTGTCTGTGTTTGTGTGCCTGAGAAAATGAAATTACCTTATGGTGCATTTGCTTATACACTCATATGTGGATGCATGTGTGCATATAAATTTTTTGTTTTGCATGTGATTTAGACAGAGCGATGTGCATAGGTGTGTTTGCATGTCTCTGTGTGCACTGATTACCTTAAAAGAAATTCCAGGAGCCTGTGTGCTCTCCTCTCATTCCTCTGCTGATGTCACTAGTGTTTAACCCTCTTTCTGTCTCCTGCTGTAGGATGCACACCTCTACCACCACCTGTAGCCTGGGCTCCGCTGATGAAAATGCAGTGACTCAGGCAGATGAGGGGCTGAAGACCGTCCACCTGGAGCTCACTGAGACCTGTCTAGACATGATGGCACGATATGTGTTTTCCAACTTCTCTGCACTGCCCAAGAGGTTGGAAGGAGGTTTTTTTTTTTTTTTTTTTTAAATCAGTGTGTGTGTGTGTGTGTGTGTGTGTGTGTGTGGTTGGCATGTCACATTTTAGTGAGGTTTTGGGGAAATAACTGAGAAAGCCTATAGCTATAGCACTGACGGTTCTCTTAGGTCTCCCATTGCAGAGTTCCTGTTAGCAGGGGGGCGCAGTATGACCTGGCTTGTGGGCAACAAGCTGGTGACCATAACAACCAGTGGAGGGGTCAGAACACAAGCACTGCTTGGTCTGGACATGGCTGAACGTCTGGGAGGAGGAGGGGAAATGACCAGGTGAACCACTTTTTCACATACACACTGTAAATGAACAAAGAATTCCGCTGAATTTTCTTCTGTTGTTGCTGCTGCTACATCCCTATTTCTATCTCTTTGTCCTGCAGGTCAGACCCATCACTACACACCCGAATAACCAAAGAAGCCCCAGCCAAACTGGAGTCACAGTCAAGCCAGCAGCACAACAGAGCCACACGCATACGGGTCCGCTCCATGTCAGGTAATACATATTCAGGTGCTTAGCAGGTAACACTTGGCCTCAGGACTATATTCCACGATAGACCAACCTGTCCCTCATTATTATAAATTACAGATATAGGTTTGGTATTGAAGAGACAACACTGAATACCACTCTCGTATAATAATTGTGGTCATGATCTAACAGCATTTGGTTTGTGCTGTTTTCCCAAAATCTGTTTTGAAATAGCTTTCACAGAACAGGTAAATTGAGTTGGGGTCCTTCCTGCTGAATTGAGTAATAACTGAGGAATAATCAGGTAGCTTTTATCATCCACAGGTTTACAGCCACACTTTTATCTCTGCCTGCCTTTTTTATCACATCTCTTTAGACTGCAACCCAATCGGCTCCTGTCTACTCCTGATACATGTTATGTAAATGAAGATTAGTGGCATTATTTATCGTTATTCTATATCGGGTTACAGTGCTTTGAAAGGGAAATGGGATGCAAAATTATACTTCTTCGCAAAGATATTCCATGCATTAATGTCTGTCTGTACTCTGTGTGCCTTTTTTGAATTTGTGTCTCTGGATCATAACTAGATGTTGCTGCCTGCATATTATGCAAGTGTATATTTTAGTGCCATCCTTTTTTTTGGCTTTGTCACTATACCTCAATATGTTTTCCTACTCTTTATGTGCCCAATGCATTGTGTTTTATTATGCTTGGTTTGATGTTGTATTACAGCTGACCTTTGTGACCCCCCCCCTTGAATCTAAATATTGGATATGGTTTCGGTTTCAAAATCTCTGAACAGAATGTGAGGAATACCATGAGAAGAGCTAATAATTAATGATGATGACTTTCCTATATGACTTCATGTTTCAGGTGGCCATGCTCTGCGTGCTGGTCCAGCTCAGAGTCTAAGTCCTCTCGTGTCCCCCTCTGAGGGCGAGTTAGCCGCTCCCCTCTCTCCCTCCTCCGGTCCCACCTTGGATGGCCTGGGTCCAACCTCCTCCACTTCTGCCACCCCATCTGCTCCCCTGCCTCTCAAAGATAATCCCAGTCTGGCTGAGTTTGTCCCCATACTCACACAGGGCTGGGCAGAGATCTTCATCCGGAGACCGTCTGGTATGCAAATCACACATAGCAACAAGCAAATAAATACCAAATCTGTGAGTCCTGGTACTTGGTAACTATGTGGCTGATGACTCTCTCTTGTTTCATTATTATTTTTCAAAATATTATTAACACCATACCATAGCAGTGGTTTAGCACATTTCATCAGTTACCTACATATCAGCTATACAAAGCAGTTGATTCAACCATTTTCTAAAATATACAATATACTTTTCATTAGATGTAGTCTATTGGGCAGATGCCACATCCTATAATTGTCATTACAAAATAAAAAAATCTATTTGCAGAGACTTGAAACCTGCAGATGATTACTAATCCATCACAGTGAACGAGTAGTCTGCCTTATTTTTAGTCATTTTTATTTAGTTAGGAACAGATTTATTCATCTTTTGTTAGGTCTGGGATTGAGATTTCAAAATAGATAGGCTGTGTTATGCAGTGGAGTTAAGGAAATTGGATGTCTAGTGAGGCGTGGGTCTCTGCTTGCAGCACCACTACTAATAAAATCTTTGGGGCAAGTTGGTGTTTTCTGTAATGGATTGTCCTGCTCAAGTGTGCTAAATGTTTATATATTACTAATGGCTTGAATTAATAGTAGTTGGTGTCTGTAGAAGCTTTACCTAAAAACCTGCAACTTGCTTTGGTAAATGGTCAGCACTGATTTGAAGCAAATATGTTTTGTAGTTTGTTTAATGTGATTAAACAGTCAAAATTCCTGTCATGGTCCTTTCACAGCAGTTTAGTGTCTCTCCATCTGCTGTCACAGGTAACACCAGCTGGCTGATGTGTCTGGAGAACCCACCCAGTCCCTTCTCCTCTGAGCTTGGCAACATGCCCCTGCAGGAACTCTCCAGTGTCCTTATGGCAATGGAAGGAGTGAAGGAGCCCCCCACCCAGACAGCCAGCGCTCCTGCCAGCACTGCTGCTCCTGCACCTATCTCCGAGCCTCTAACCCAAACACACAGCAACGTCGGAGGAAAGGCAAACCTGATCCAGCGCTCCAACACTGGTGAGTAACAGTCAGAGGAGTGAGGATAAAGCTTGAAAGATCAGAATGTGTTTGATTTGTTTTTTATCTTGTTGATGTTTGTTGGTGGTTGTAACTGCTCTGTCTGTCCCATAAATCATAAAAATCTTTGTGATACCATTCAAATCAACACAACAGCACATCCAGAATATTTAGCTACAGAACAGAGAGCCATAATAATGAACTATTGAACCGAATGTTGCACATGAACGCATCCCCACTGTCCACCTGACTGTCTGTCCTCATCCCCTTTAATGGACTGAACTAAGTGCCAAATTGCCTGTAAATATTTTATTTGAACCAGAAGGTGATTTGTATGTCAGTTCGGATTTTTTTGGGGTCAGTGACCATCAAAGATCACTGCTTTGACATGTTCCTCTTTTATGAGTCAAATGTCTTTGTTTGCAGAAGCATCTTTTTCAGTGATGCCCAGTGTCTGGGCATTTGTTCATGTGCTCTCTCTCGCTCTGGGGTTCGATCTGCTCCAGTCATACAGTTGGACTCATCTTTTTTCTTCATTCTTTCTTTCACCATTTTTTCTTTTCTCATTTCCTTTGATTTATTCCCCCCTCATTCTAATTATTTTGTTTTCATGGTTTTTTTTTGTTGTCGTTTTTCTTTTTTGTTTTTGTTTTTTTTCATCTTCACCACCATGCTGGTTTGTGGTTGGCTGCGGTCTGTTATGTGGCATCATGCGTCACCAACCTATCCTCTGGCGTCCCGCCTGCAGTGAGTGGCTCTCTCTGGTCTCTGGGTCTGGGCTCTGCCCCCTCAGGCACTCCAGCCCCTGGCAGGTTGCACAGGAGCATATCCTGGGCAGGTACTGTCCATCACATGTGTGACCCCATGTCTCCCCGACCCCCCCTTCAGAAAACCCCTGGTGTAATGTATTTCTTCACACTTGTACAGTATAATACAGCAGTCTACCACAGACTAAAGTGACATTTCATCATTGCCATTCACATGGCTTTCATTATATCCATATTATATGGCAGTTAAACATAATTTATCATATTGCTATTAAAGTGTAAGATTGAAAGATAACAAAAATTTTCCCAATAAGATTTTTAAACGGAATCGTTTCAAGTTTTGAATGCACTTATTTGCTGTCTGATGAGAGTCCAATACCACTCTCAAGCCTTTCTGTTTATTATAAAACTAAAGCTAGGAGACAGTTAGCTTAGCTTAGGAAAAAGACTTGAAAACGGGGAAAACAGCTAGCCAGGCTCTGTCCAATGGTAAAAAAAAATCTGTCTATAAGCACCTCTAAAGCTGAAATGAATACATTATATCTTGGGTTTTTTTCAAGCCCTACAAATACCGAAGTATAAAAATGACGTGTTTTTAGAAGGGATTATGTGCTGGGCTGTACTATGGTAAGCCATGCTAACATATGCAAGGATCCCTGTCTCCTAGGTCCAGCTTCATTTTTGTTGTACAGTTAAGAGAGTGGTATTGATCTTTCATCTGTCTCGCAGCAGGAAGGCTAATGAGGGCGTTCTCAAAAATGTTTAACAATTCTATTATCGATAAGTGAGAGATGATGTGTAGGCGTTTCTTTATTTTTGTTGGGGTTTTTTAATTACCTTGTTTTATGCTCAAAAACTGTGCAAGTGAAGGAATTCAGCATTTCTGCTTTACCCATCAGTCCTCTATTAACACGGGAGGGACCTCTACAGCTGATGCTGAAAACATGCCTGTGGTTCAATCAGTTCAATTACACCAAAAGATGGATAATGATTTATATTTCACTCCCCCTAATGATTTGTTTTTCCATCCTAATCATCTTCTCTAACTCTTGTGTTTTTGAAGTTTACTCCCAGGTTGACCTTTTAACCTTTGACCCTCTGGTGTTGTCAACAGGAAAGCCCAGACCTCATCCTACTATTATTCTCTTCCTTGTCTTACTGGTAGACCAGTAGGATGATGAAGACATTTTCAGAGCTGCAGTTTCAAAGGCCAATGCTCAAGTGTCAGACAGACGGACTGTGTTGGCTGCTGCTTCTTCTTCTGAGTGTAGGGAGGGCGTAATTGGGGAGATACAGGACTGGAGGGCCTGGTCTGGGCTGCTGTTGCAGTAGCTGCAACCTGTTTGGGCTTCATTGTCCCTTCGGGATCAATAAAATACTCCATCCATCTATCTATAACCAACAAGCCAACCAAACAGATGCATGCATTTTGATGGAAATCAAGTAGAAGAAACAATGATGGATAGATGCTGCCTACTGCATTGATCTGTCTGTATCTCGGATCTCTGTGTTCTTAGGCTGAATTCACTATAGGTCATTACCTTGATCTCTTTTCATATGCACATGTGTGTGTTTGCCTGACTGCCTTTGAGTTTGTTTGATCCCATGGATGCATCAGATTCCGTTTTATGTGGCAAAGATTAATTTCACTTATTACGGACTAGAGTTTAGATTTTAGAGGGAATGCTTGTGTTTTGTTGATGTCAAAATTTTTACTGACGGCTGTGATGAAATCTTTTGTGTTTGTTTGGGGATCTCTTAAACCTGTGTATGCTTTTGTGTTTCTCTGATTGTTTAACTAATTGTTGACAAGACTGTGACTTGTACCTGACTTCAGTTTTTATGTGCTTGTATCTGCCTGTAACCCACATGGTTGTTGCTGTGTCCTGCTGTAGACTCTGTGGTGGTACTAGAGGAGGGGTCAGGGGTCACTGCAGCACACACCCCGTCCGATTGGCTGGAGAGTGAGGAGTTTGAGCCAATGACCTCCGATCCCATCTTCATGTCTGCAGACAAATTCCCAAAGACGCCGCCTCCTGGAACCCTCAGCAGGGTAGGTAGTTGGTGCAAGTGAAACAACACAGGAAGCATAAGTGGACTTGACTCGATGGCTTGTGCAGCAAATAAACAAAAAATCACATGGTAAACAATACTGATTAATAAATTCTTAATGTGGCTTGTTATGGATGTACTGTGCCTGCTATCATTTAAAAGATTTAAAATTATCAAATTGAAATTTATTACAGCATCTCCACCACCTGTTGCTGAGTGATTATCAGCTGATAGAGAGTAAATGTCACATGCTGTCCTTTTAAGTTGGGTCCCACCTTTGCAAGTCCTCAACAAGCTGCATGCCAGCTAAGCAAAAGAGGACACGCCCACCAGTTTTTGTATTCCGCTCTCACAGAACATCAACATCAAACTTATCTTTCTCCTCCAGTCCTCTTCCACCTCCAGTCAAGATGATGAAAAGTCGACGCTGGAGGAAGTAAGTGAGGGAGCGATTCCCATCGATCAGCCCACCGTGGGACCCTCCACTCCAGGCTGCCAGGGGCCCGAACTTCCCTTTCAGACTCATTCTCAGTCCCAGGGTCACGGACTTAACAAGTCCAGCTCCTCTCCGGAGCTCCAGACCTTACCGGAAGCCTTCACCAAGGCTGCTATGGACTCAGAGACTGTGCTGGCAGACACATCACGGCCCAGAGCGCCTTCAGATGGCAAGCCTCAGTCCCAGCAGGCTCATTTTGAGAAAGAGAAGATGGAGGGAAGCACAGGAGGGGACATAAATGGACTGGGAGGTCAGAGTCAAGGGTGTGAAGGCCCAGGTGTAGCATCATCTCAAAGTAGCGCGGCAAGGATGAGGCTGGAGTTTCCAGCGACAGCGGCAGCACAACCTGGACCCATCTCCCCCAGCGGAGGCCACCGACCCCGGGGTCACACCATCTCAGTATCGGCCCCCTCTTCTAGGAGAGAGAGGAGGACAGAGAGGGACTCGTACCACAGTCGACCTGGACCTGGGAACACAGAAAAGATTTCTGGATTGAGTCCCAGGTACTGCGCGATTTACACATGAAACTCCTGCAGCCTTTGGCATCCGTCTCTGCCAAATCTGTGCTGCAGTGTAATGAGTCAAGTCAGTAAGCCAGTCTCTGCTCCACTGGCTTACTTTTTGCACCCCCAAAATTTAATTCAAAGGATCATTTGAGGCGATGAAAAATTACAGTGTGAAATTTGTTGTTACAGTACTTGAAAATTAAACATGTGGCTTCTAAGTCTTAAAAATTCATTTGCTTGTTCCCAACCCTTTTTTTCTCTCTATCTTACACTTTTTATTTGTTTGCTCTAGCTTTGTCTTCCTCCAGCTGTACCACTCTCCTTTTTTTGGAAATGAAGCCAACAAGCCGCTGCTGTTGCCCAAAACTCAGGTTAGTTGACCTCTGTCTCCCCAGCACCAAGTTTACAGTGATATATACAATGTTTTCTCCCTCTTTGGTAGGTGATCGATCGCGCTGTGAAGGTTCTAGACCAGATGCCCCCTTATGACACCCATAAGATTGGAGTGGTGTTTGTTGGAGCTGGGCAGGTGAGAAGACAAGGACCTTGATTTCTGCCTTAATTGACAATTACTGCCAAACTTTACACCATGATCATCATCTTATCTCTCCTCAGGTCAACAATGAGGTCTCCATCCTGTCGAACGAGTACGGTTCGAACCGCTACGCTGCCTTCCTAACAGGCCTAGGCAAATTAATCCATCTGAAAGACTGCGACCCCGACCAGATCTTCCTTGGAGGGCTCGACCAGTATGGAGATGATGGGGAGTTCACCTACTGCTGGCACGATGACATCATGCAGGGTTTGTATGTGTGTGTGTGTGTGTGTGTGTGAGAGAGAGAGAGAGTGTGTGAGTGTGAGAAAGACAGGGAAGAGAGTGACATTCATGGTAATTATTTGTTTTTCCACAGCCAGTCTGCTCTGCTTGTTATTAATGAAATCGTGTCTCTGCAGCGATCTTCCACATAGCCACACTGATGCCAAACCGGGAGAGCGACAAGGGCTGCTGTAACAAAAAGCGTCACATTGGCAACGACTTTGTCATGGTAGTGTACAATGATTCTGGAGAGGACTATAAACTGGGCACCATTAAGGTACACAAACAAGCAAAAGAAAGAAAGCAAAAAAAATTAAAATCTGCAGTACATATTCATGCTTCAGCTCCAGTCTCTCTTTTTTTTTTTTTTTTTTTTTAGGGTCAGTTTAACTTTGTAGAAGTCATTATAAAACCACTGGATTATGAATGTAACCTGGTCACCCTCCAGTGCCGCAAAGGTGAGCTGATGAGAGTTTTTTTTTTTTCTGGTCTCGTTCTATGTTGCTGTCGGTTTTATTTTAGGTTTATTCCTTCTTTTGCTCTCTCTTTCAGACCTGGAGGGGTTAGTAGACACAACAGTGGCAAAAATCGTTTCAGACCGCAACCTTCCACTCTTAGTCAGACAGATGGCTCTGCATGCAAATGTAAGTCCTTCTCTCATCTATGCCTCTCACACCTGGTTACATGCACACACTCTTAGTACAACCCTCTTTGTCTTTCTGCAGATGGCCTCTTTGGTGCATCAATACAGAGCAAACCCCTCTGATGCTTATGCCTCTAAATGGCTAGCGAGATTACGCCACATAAAGAGGATCAGGACCAGGGTAAGAACGGTGCACATAAAAACTTAAATGGTTCTCCTTCATCATTGACACGGTTAGTGGTATTTTCAATTTCCTCTCTTGAATTTCATCCATCTTGTTGTCTCCCGGTTCCGACTCTCAGGCTCAAGAAGACATTCAGTCTCGCTCGACTCCCGGCATCTCACTGACCCAAGGACACACTCAGCAGAACAAGCCATTTCAGCAGAGCACTCCAGCACCAAACCCGGAAGCCTCGGGGCAGAGGAAAAGACTTGTATCAACAGTGGATGATTTCACCGACTTTGTTTGATTGCATTTCTTATCCTGGCAGAGACACACACACACACACACACATACACACACACACACACACACACACACACACTTGTTCCACTATCCTTACGGGGACACGCGTTGACATAGCCCATTCCATAGCCCCTAGCTCGAACCTTAACCATCCCACCTCAATGCCTAGGCCCAACATTAACCTGATGCTAACTGGAACCCTAAAAATAGTCTTAATCCTCCAAAAGCAGTCTCTACCCACGGGGGCCTAAATTTTTGTCCCCACGGTGACACAAGTCCCCATGGGTTAGTCTGCATTCAGGTTAAAGTCCCCACTTGGATATGAGCAAGTACACACATACACGCACACACACACACACACACACACACACACACACACACACACACACACACACACACACACACACCCATACACAGTGTTTGTGTGTAAGCATGTGTGGAATAAAAGATGACCATGAAAAAGGTTAGAAATGTGGGGTTGTGCTGTTTGAGTTAAAGTGGCTATGATTGCTTCTTTTACAATAACAATGTATTGTGATACTGTGAAAACCATGCAACAGTGTGGGATCTGAATCTGCAGCTTTACAGCAAGTTCCAACTCATTGTTTAACTCTCCATCCCACATCTTTACTGTCTTGGTTCACTCTCACCTTTCTCTTAGCGTGATTTTCAGCTACAGCATAAAGCTGTTTTTGGAGTAAAAGTTCTAAAAACCCACTGTACACTACCTGCCCAGCACCACACAGCAGACAGACATGGATACAAAACTTCCTTCGGGAGTTGGTGGAGACCACAGTCAGAGCTAAAAGAGACATATTCATCAGGTCGACAGAAACATGACTCAAGAGGAATGATACTGTTGCTCTGCAACTGCTGGATGTGAAAAAAAGCAACTTTTTGATGACAAGTTCACCATATGTACTTAAAAATTCATGATATAACATTGAGGTTTAAGTAGCATTAAGTTGCCGCTCAATAGCAGACAATAAACCTTTAGCACAAGACAGATGAGCATTAGTGCTGTTAGTATCCATAGTAACCATTTCATTATGCAAATTTCAGCTGTCAAACTCTTTATTTGACTTTGTCAAGTGCAAAAGCATGAGAAGTGCTACAACTGCAAAATACAGATATAAGATACAAAACAAGCATAGAAAAATATTTTCAAAGACAAATATGTCACACAGTTTTGAAACAATGCATCATACAACAGAAAAAGGCAGCTAAAGACACGGAGGTGGGCTTTGGCGCTATCTTGTTACATACATTACACACAGAGCTGAGCTTCCTTTGGTTTCTAGTTGGCATATTGTGAACAAAGATTTATATTTACTACATAGATAGCTTTGGCTGTAGTGCTTCAGTTAAACTGGAGAAATGTAAAACTTTGGAGTTGAAACGCCAGTGCTTGACCTATGAAGACGCAACTGCAGCACATCAACAATACTGATCATGAAAAGCAAAATTATATACACCAAAAAGCACCAATATATACAGAAATTTACACACACACAAGAAGATGGGTCTTTTCATTCCTTTTGTGAGATCCTGAAACTTGTGAAATCTTCCAGAATTTCTATGCCAGGAAATCAGTGAGATTACGGTTCAAAAAGAATCTTTTAGGGTGAACATTTTGCTTTTGTGCTTTGTAATAGTGGGGTTTGCTTGGATGAGGGAGAAAAAGGGCCTCAATCACACTTTACTATACCTATTAGTACCCCTGCAAAATTGTCCTCTTTCATTTCCTCTAAGAACTCATGAAAATGGGGCTGACACATAACTTCCCACTTTTCTGCACGGAGAAAAAGGAAACTGATGTCTAAAAGTCATTGTCAGTGACAGGATATAACCACAAAATAAACAATTTCCTTTGATGACCGAAAACACCTATTTTGCCAGCAATTTTTGTTCTCCTGGTTGTTTTTCCAGGTTTTGGGACAAGGGTGGGTTCCCTGAGATCTGCCCACTACACACAGGAAGTACATACGTATACGTATACGTAAAATAAGACAAAAACAACACTACAAAGACCAGATGAAAGCACAACTGCAAACTATTGATTCAATACCTTGATAATACTTACTAGAATGTCTCTATAATGTAGCTGTTATGGTACATAATGACAACTTGACACTTGAGAGTTAAATATAGTGTTGGATATCAGCTCCATCAGGAAATAAAGTGCTAAGTACAAAATGAATGAATGAGTTACTCGGCATGTTAACAACTCAGGATGCATAAATGATACAAAAGCTTTGGCAATGTTTATAGTTAAGATACAGTATGAGTGAAGCTTTTTCTATTGGTTTGGATACCAAGCTTATTAGTTTACACCACACCTCATTAAAAAACAATCTACATCTGAACAAAAGTGCTTTTAAATCACAACCATATTGAACACGATGCAATAAAAAAAAACAAAACAACATTTTGAGAAGATACCCAGAGTGGGAGTCATTATAGCTTTATGATGGGAGAACTTGTGTAAATGTTCAGTACTGTTTGTAAGTGAAGGCAAAACCTTTTTTCCTTACTTTCACATAAAACCAAAATTCTCCACTAAGCACCATCTTATCCTTCTTCTTTTCCTCTGTATTCCCTTTTTCTGACACTCCTATGCTACTTTGTCTGGCGCTACTAGCACTTGATACTCCTGCTTGTCACTACTCATGGCCTCTCCTCATCTTTCATCTCTCTTTGATCAGGACCAGTATGGAGAGGACGGTTATATCTGCACCCTGAAGAACTGGCTGCTGGGATCCCAACAGTCTTTGTGTGTGTGTGTGTGTGTGTGTGTGTGTGTGTGTGTGTGTGTGTGTGTGTGCGCACGAGCAAGTGAGCGAACATGTGCACTTGTGGGTTTGTTTCCTCTTGTTTAGTGGGCTGAATTGTACGACACATTACCATTACAGTGTCTGTGCCAACAGTGTCATTTCTATGCATATGTTAACCTGCATGTGCGTATATCTGTGTGCGCCTGCATGCAAATTTGGGTTCAAAACCATAAAACTTTTTCAGACAGGCCACAAGTACCCATGGTGACCGAAATATAAAATATAAACATATGTAGACAGACAACATAACTGAGAAATCAACACATTTTTTCTGAGATATACAAAAGACCGACTGCATTGTCTACTTTGAGTTCGTTAAGTCCTCTGGTGAACACGCTCGTGTGCTCCTGTCAGTGACCCCATGTAACCTCCAGGGTCGCATGGGGTCAGGGGTGAGTTCTGGGTGGGGTGGGGTTGGGGGGGTATAAGGGATAGGAGTGCTTCTTGTTTTAACTGTTGACATTTACTTGGCTGTTTAAACCAGCTTGCTTTGCATCTGGTGACCTGCACCTTGTTTCTGAGAGATCTGAACTGGGATTTGGAAGGATCTCTGCTTGTAAACCTGCAAAGTCTTATTTTATTGCTTTCTGTTAAGCTTTTGTTTCCCCAAACTTTATGTCTCTGTGATTTTTCTTGTTTTCTTCCTTTCCCATGGGTTTAGAGAGGGGCACCTGGGAACAAAACCCGCTGCCCCAAGTCCTCCTCTCGTCCTTAACCCAACGTTCACTCCCACATTCTTTTCCGCCAACTCTCACTTTTGTTTGTCTCTCCATCCAGAGTCCTCAGGATTTGGGGTGTCCAGAGCCGTGCCTGTCTAAATTGGGGTGCACCTTATTTTTGAGGGGTGGGGGCTTGCGTTTTCGCTTTCGTGTGGGAATGGTGGTCGTGTGAGCGGGGTGGTTGAACAGGCTGGAGGCAGGGAGGGTCTCTCTCTCTGTGGGAGGGTCCCACTCCCGGGTAATAGGTGTAGGGGCTGGAGTGGAAGGCAGAGAAGGAGCAGGGGTACCTGGAGGTGCAATGGGTTTTTTGGGCATTGGGACATGGGTAGAGGGAGTGTTTGCTGTTGAGACAAGGAGAGAGGAGTCAGAGGAGGATTTATCTGTGGCTGGTGCACTGACTGAAGGTTTGGCTACTGACTGAGGGGGGGTGGCATGTGTAGAGGCAGAGGCTGGTCTTGGCTTTAAAAAGGGAACAGGCGTGGCTACTGGAGTCTTTCTGGGGTTGGCAGCTGTGTTTCCACATTCCTTTGAAGGTTCACTTTTATCCATCCTTTTCCCCTTCTTGCCCCCTTTGTGTTTTTCTTTGCCACTCTTCCGATCTCTCCATCCAGCAGAGTTCTTGTCCTCCCCCTTTATTCTCTGTCCTGCCTCACTCTTACCTCCCTGACCACCACCACCACCACCACCACCTCCCCTCTCTCTTCCTCTACGCCTCCTCTTCCTCTGTGCTCGCTCTAGTTTACACTCGATGTGGTACAGATCCTCTGTTGCCATCGTGACACGGTCAAGCTGTTGCAGCAGGGCGTCCAGGGTAGGAAGCAGCCTCCTCAGAGAGGCTTCGGTCTCTGCTCTCTCCCTCCAACTGGTACCTCCCACCACTACTCCTGGACCCAGGCCCAAACCAAGGCCCAAACCAAGGCCTAAGCCAATCCCTGGGGCTTCCGTCAGACTGCAGGGGCTGGAGGAGGCTGGACACCACGAGGCTTCAGAGCCGCCATCAACACTATCTGGTGTGGGTGGAGAGTCAGGACCATCCAGTGGTGGCAAGCACAGGGACTTACAGTCGCTAGTGGAGGACGAACGGGATGGTGGCAGCTCCATGCCTTCAAAACGCACCTTATGACGAAACTAAGAAGAGGATAAAAAAAGATGGAGGATTAGAGAAAAAGGATGGGAATTAGTGTATATCATTCTAAATAGGACTGGAGACATAGTCACTAATAGATGTCTTCTCCAGTTAATCTTTTCATATTTAGTCCAATCTAAATTTTTTAAATCCTTCCAGAAATGGGTCACACTATTGTGTTTCTTCTGTAATCTTGAAATCTAGATATGGAACAGGAAATGTACCTCCTTGGCCCTGCTGAGCCCCATCCACATTTTGAGTCGTCTGAGGAACAACTCGACCATCTCGTAGTCTTGGAGATCCACAGCTGGACGGTACAGCTCTGCACGTGCACGGCGGTAGTTCCTCAGAAGAACAGAAGTGACCAACCACAGCAACACCAGCCGAAATACAGCGAAGCTCGCGTGGAAGACTAGCGAGGAGATGCTGCTTGAGGGACCGGTCATGGTCCAGCCAGGACGCCACGATAACAGGCCTCGTCCACCAGCACCCAACAAAGACAGACAGGCAGCGCTCACACTGCCATAACCTTCCAATACTGAGTGGAAGAGCTGGAGGGACAGAGACAGAGCAGAAAACTGTGTAAAATAGCTGATATCTCACAATGCTTCAAAAAGAATAACTGGAAAAATAAATAATAAAACTATAATAAAATCTTTAGAAGTCTAGGATTAAAAAAGCTGGTTTCAGCAAGTAAGCAAACCACTGTGATATTTAAGGCCAGAGACATCAAATGACAAAGGCCTGAATACTGATCAAAATTTAAAAATTTGTCAAAAAAAGGCACAAGCATACTTAGAGATGCTCAAAATTTCGGGATTATATGTGTGTGTGTGAGTGTGTGGGTGTGTGTGTGTGTGTATATAGTGTGCTGAAATGCCTTTTATATTTTTCCTCTGTTACTGCTGGTTCATGTAACCTAATTATATTTCCATTCTCCCAGGCCTGTCTCAAGCAGATAATGTGTCTCAGTGGAACAGGAGCTGTTAAATGAATTATGTAGGTCAAATAACGGAGCAAACATTGAATGATTTTGTCATATCTTTGCATAAAGCTATTTGGCAGCAAAGTCAGGACAGTGCAGCTGTCATTGTAGTTCTATTAAATATAAAACTATGTTGCGCAGTGAGTGAAGATTTGTGAAGGTGAAGTGAAGGAAACTGTCTACTGTGAAGAAAGTGGACTGTAGGCATGAGAAACTAACCATGCATGAAAGGTAAACAAACACATATGTGGGCAGATTCTGACAAGGTTTATCATTTGTACATTGTGTAATATGTACATGTTTACATCATGTTTGGTGTGTATGTGTCTGCAGGAGAGGCTCAGGGAGAGAGAAAAAAGAGGGAGCAAACAAGGGGAAAAAAAGTCTGACCAGGTGTCCTGTGTGTGAATAAGCTAGTATCAACAGCAGCAACGCCAGGGCGACTCCCAGCAGCTCCCAGACAGAGCGTCGCAGTGCTCTGCCAAACACGGCCCACTCTCTGAGAAACCGCAACTGGTGGGACGCCTGCATGATCCGAGAGCCAGAGGAAGAGAACAGGGGGACGGACGGGAACAGAAAAATGTGCAGGAGAAAATTAGAACAAATTCAAAATGTTGAAACATTATTTTCTATTGGTAATAAATGAAAACTTACAACATATTACAACTTTGGCCTTATTTGCATGGTTTTGGTCATTACTTCTAGCTGTTTTAACTTTTTACATCACATTAATTCAGCAGAGGATTTCATCAAAAGCCTTAAATCTTGCGCCTAAACACATCAGGAGCAATTTTGAGGTTTAGTGTCTCGCTCGAGGAGGAGCTAAGCATGAGCCAGGATCTGTTCAACATTTCTACATGTTAAAGGAAATTTTTCCTTGTTGCTAAGTGCTTGCCCGTGGGGGAATGTTGGGTCTCTGTAACTATAACTATATATAGGTACAGCATTCTCGACCTGCTCTACATAAAAAGTGCCTTGAGGTAACTTCTGTTATGATTTGGTGCCATATAAGTAAAACTGAATTGAATCTAAGTGAATTGAATTGTAGGTTTCGTCCTTTCATGGGACTTATTGACATTAATCAAAAAATATAAAATATCAACACACATACAGAACCTCAAAACCTTGATGAATGCTATTTCTAGCAATCCTTATTGTTATTGACATAGTGGATGAAAAAAACTATTAAAAATAAAACCAAAGTTGTGATGATTAAGATCTAATGTATCATTTAATATGTTCATACTATTTCCTGCTCTCCCCATGTCTCTCTCTTACCTTGAGCACTAGTATGAACAACAGCAATGCAGACATGACTGTGTACATTTGAGTCTGCCGGGCCAGGGGGTAGAAATCTATGAAGGTGTCCCGTGGTTGCTTCACATACGATGCCCACTGCTGCTTGGCCAAGGTGCAGCGGCTCAGGTGCAGCCCGCACACAGATGCTGCCAGAGTCAGTTTACAGATGCCCAGGAGTCTCCAGGCTGACAACAGGTACCTGTAGCCTTCTCTGAGGAAGCCCAAAATCCCCCGCACCAGGAAATACAACACCAGGATGAGGAGGATCATCTGGAAAACAAGGAATAACAAAGTTTCATTGCAGATGTGTTACCAAAACACTGACCCCAAACTCAGGGGAGGGGATTCATTTGTAGCTTAAAGTTCAAAAGTATTAGTAGTTCTTGTAATTATTGGAAGTGACAGAGGGGTTGTCAGGGATTACCATGAGAAGGAGCTGTAGGTCCAGGCCTGTGATTGGCCACAGAGTGATTACAAGGAGGTCAAGACTCGACTGGGCACGTTCTGAAACTGGGAACTCAAACAAGAAGGAGAAGACAGCCAGGAGGTTTGTGTTGATGTTGTAGAGAGAAAACTCCACGAACACAGCACGAGTCCTGTGAACACACACATAAGACACTCTTAATGGACTATGATAAGATCAGGAGTAAAGATACTTCAGAGTCACTTCCTGTTTAGGACCAACTTTAATATTTCATCTATCTTGTTTATGCTGGGTGTTTTCCATCACAGAATGTTTTACTTCATATGAAAGATAAAAAGAGCACTAACTCAGTTTTGCTCAGAAGATATCGTTTATTGTGCTGTAAGAAACTTTTACCTCAATTTTTATTGAAATTCAGTTGCTCCCATCTGAATATCTGTGACCTAACCCCACATGTGGTATTAACAGGATTAAAGGTTTGTTTATGCCATCAGTTATTACTCTCAGAACAACTGCTGAAAGTGAGCCCACATTTTTGGCACATTCTTTACTGGCATATTTTTCTGTGTTTTATTTCAATGTTTGATGTTTTATAAATTTTCATGTGAAACTTTATATGACTGCCGGCCGTAGGGCAAATTGCACTGCAGGGACCTTAAAACTTCACTCTGGATTTATATAGCCTTCAGTACACTTGGTTCTGTTTTATTCCAATTATTGTGAAATTTTTGTGTGCAGGCACATTGATCCCAATCTCTACTCCCTAACATCTGGCCCCTGGACTTTGGAACAACCTGCTCATTGAAATCAGAGCGCAAACTCTTCTTTTAAAACATGTTTTTAATTGATTTTATTGCTCTGATTTTTGCATTCAATGTGTTGTTGATAACTAGGATGTTATGCTCAGTTCTGTCTTCTAACTTTGACTCTAGTTTTCTTTAAACTTAAAATTGTTTTTCTTCTCTACCCAGCCCCGTCCTTCCCTGTTTACTACCTGTGGTTGAGCCAGTGCAGCTGCTGCAGCTGCTGTAAGGAGGAAGAGGCCTCCTCCAGGCTTCTGTTCAGCTGATGGACCACATTCTCGCTGTTGTTTACCCTCAGATGACTCCAGTGCCACACCCTAGAAAGATGAGTGGGAGGATCCAAAGAGAACATGAACCATCAAAGAGAACCAGATGTTAAATATGCACTGAATCAGACCTAAAGGTTAACTTAGAGCCTGCCTTTGCAAGCAGGTTTTCAATCCTTTTCTTACCAGTTTTCATCGCTAGAACCAAAAGCAGTGAAATTCTCAACAACTTTTGTTGGAGAGGTAAACCAGCCCTTTCCAGAAACACTGTCTCCTGCCCTGGAACCACCTGAAGTTTGGAAAAAATACAGGCTGAGGTTAACTGAGGTTAAATTTAACCAACTTAATCAATGTCCTGAGAGAAGTTCATTGAAACATTAAAGAGAATGAGTTTAGTAAACATGTTTAGAACTGGTTATAATAACATCTGCTTGAGTACCTGTGACGCTCCACATGAAAACTTAATGCAGTTGACTAAATTAAGAGAAAGACAGATGTATGTTTTTGTATGTACAAACTCATTAAAACAAGAGAGTCAGACCAATGAATCCTCAGTGACCAAATTTCAATCTCACCGTATGTGTCTTGGATTTGTCGTAGCCTCAGTTTGCCAAGTAACACACTTCCTGTGTCTCTCAGGAGGGCAGAGTCATCCAGTAGCCGTGGTAATAGGGACTCATTCATCCACATCAAAACATTATCTCGGCTAAAAGACAAATCAGGGTATTTGTCACACACATTGCTGTCAAACATAGTACAGAAAACTATCTAGGATGATGTTGTTGTCATGACTACATTTGACACTCTAGGTCTGCTGTGTAAGATGGACCCTCTCTCAAAAGTACACAAGAGACGAGGTGGCGCTCAGTCATGGGAGTAGCCTAAATAAATAAATGAATGAATGAATGAATTAGACTCTATACACTGTGTTTGCCAAAAGAATTCTTAGTCCTACAAGATCACAGTTAGAAGGTCGTTGAAAAATGAGATGTAATTCTCAAAGGAACAAGCTAATGAAAAAGGACTAGGTTAACATTTTTCTGAAAAATATTCACAAATTTTTAATCAAATCAGCACAGTATCTTACGAAGTCAAGCTTGGAACCTGTTAGTGTGGGTGTACCTGGTGATGTTGTGATACTCAGGTGTGTGTAGGGCTTGTTGCAGCTGAGTGCGCAGTCTCAGGCTGTGTGTGTCTTTGGCCGAGTCAGAGTAGTTGAGAAGTAAAACCACCAACAGGAAAAACATGTAAACAAGGAAATTCTGAAAATGAGAACAGAATATTTTGTCATCAAACAGGACATAGAGCATTAAATGTCTACAAAATGTCTGCATATATAAAAACAGCATCCGCCATCATCTCTCTAACCCAATATATCCACTGAGTCACCTTCAGCATGGTGTGCAGCATGTGGACCTTGCGGGCCTGGTGGCGGGCTTGGGACAAAGCAAAGCCCTGTGGTGGTCTCACCCGGGGGACCCTCTGGACCACTCTCTCCACACGGGGGAACTCCACCAGCACATCCTGGTCCTCTGGACGCAAGCGACGCACACACACTGCATAGTAAACTGCCTCACACAACACCTGTGGGACAGAGGGTAGGGGAGCAATGGAGTAGTTAGGTCAGGAATGTGCTTCAAAGCTCAAGAGGTTGAATTTATTCAACTCAACATGGATTGTGTGATCTCTACTGAGTAGCTGGAATGCAAATAGTAATACCTAGACACCCAGGTGAGAATGTGGTCAAACTTTTTTTTGACAGGGTTCAGGAATAAAGAATAATAACCCTGTTTACTCCCTAAAGTCGGTCTGTTCTGAATTCCATTTCAATAGTCCAAAAATGGGAGAATTATATATTGTTTAGACCTGACTAAACTGATAGACCTGACTAAACTGATTATTTTTTGGCCACTTGGGGGCAGAACAACAACTGTAAATTTAAAACAATATTCTCAACTTATGCTTAAGTTCTCATGGCAAACAACTTTAGAGTAGGCACTAATTTACCATCAGAATTTTGGCATTCCAACATTCATCTTTTTTAGCTCTGTTTTTGGACTCCAAAAACTCATCTTGGGGAAATATCTGGCACATTGTTCATCAGTTAGTTTTTAACTCTGTCTGCTGTTTGGTGCTGAGCAGTTCATAAATCAGAGCTTTTCTGCTAAAAACGGGTCTGATGAGAGTAGTGAGAGTAAACCAAAAACATTAAAGCTGCAGGCAGTAAAATGAAAACAGTGAGCGAAAAGAGTATGAAAAGCTGCTAAGAGAAACCAGAGAATTGAGGGGTAATTCATTGTGGGTTCATTAGCCCAAATAATATCATTCAAAATACACATAATGATTTGATCTGCTGTTAATGTAAAATAAATAAAAATAAACAAACATGCAACATGATGGAAATGTGGAAAACAGAATGTATGTGTGTGGCAAACCAGCTGGACTGAGTATAAACGTGTCTTTGTGTGTCTACCTTGACTGGCTCCAACAGCAGGCATGAACAAAGGAAACTGGAAAAACAGGAGATGAGCCACATCATTGCCACTCTCTGATTGAACCCATGGCCCGACCAGATCGAAACGCCGTTCGCCAGAGCGATCCCCGCCCAGCTGCCCCACAGGGCTGCACGTCCGCACCAGGGAGGGAACCGTCTGGGACGACACACGTCTGTCACAACTAGAGAGGGGAGAGAAAAGGATGGGAGAAGTCAGGGAATTGTACAAGGAAAGCTTTACATTTGGAAATGCTGAAAAAGAAAAAGGGAGGGAAAGCACAGAGAGCAAATGAAGTTACAAAGAAAGGGACTTCTGAGAGTATATACATTTTTTCTTCATAGTAACAACAATTTAAGTATAAGGAATTAGCATTTTAATTATACTGTTTGACACATGACAAGATAAGATTTGCTTCACACTTTGAAAGTTAAATGAGTTCTTCAACTTTTCAAGTGTTTACCGACAAGGACTCTCCTGTCTTTTCAGTGCATAAAGTTACTAAAAAAATAATCAAGTTTCCCAGAGCATTATAAATATGTCGTAAGAACTTTGGACACGATGCTGAAACAAGTGTGCCTTTTCTATTTATTTTTTCTCTGACAAGAGAAAAGACTTGTTTTTCTTATTAATGATTTAGGCAGAAAAGTCAGCCCATGACACATTTAAACTGGTTCGATATCAAAACATAACTATTATGGAGAAAAACAGCTGCCAGTACAGGACTCAATACTGAATAAAAGTAACAGTCTTACTCACTAATCATATTTCTTTTTAAAATAATCATTAAACTTTGGTCTTTACGTAATGAGGGTAATAAATCTTACACAAGAAAAACTGGGTGTTTTATGTCCTCATGTGTCATTAATTTGACCAAAGAGCAAAGGATGCAGAGTTTTGCAGATAATTGATCTATGATGGAAATAAATTTCAGATGACCTTTGGAGTCCAATTTGGTGATGTTTTACAATGACTTTGTTGTTGTGATGGTATTTCAGATTTCATGTAACTCGCAGCACAAGGATTCTTTTGTACCTTCACACAATTTACAATCAACAAAAATGACCTTGCTGTCATTTGGCAGATGTATGTTGCATTGGATAGAAGCATCTGCCAAATGAATTGTAGAAGTGTCGAATTTTGCTCAATGAAACAATCCTGATCGGAATTTTTTTCTGCTGTCTTCTTTGTGGAGCTGTTTCTAACTGTGACAGAAACGATACAGACCAGTGAGTATTTACACCACTAAACTAAGTGAAAGACGAAAGTAACAATCCACTGATTTCACTCCTGGCCACAAACAAGCAGAAGTTGCTTTTCAAACAACTCAAGTCTTATGACTAAAAATGCTTTTGGAGTCTTTGGACAAAATATCATTGGTCACGATGAGTAATGCCCTCTGAAGCAATATGTATAATTATTTGCATTGATCTGAACATTTGATGTTACACAGCTGATTTTGTCTCTCTCCATACATCTTTATTGCAACACTTTTGAATGTGGTACTAAGTTACTCTTATTCTGTTCTGTTTTTATTTTCCTTCCTTTTCAGCCTATTTCCTATTCATTATTTAAATGCTATCAATTTTATCATGTAATTTTCAATTTTGTATTAAAATTACTTCTGGAGATATTAAAGATAAAAACAAAAAAAAAAACAATCATATATTTTTTGCAGAGTAAAGTATCATTGCCTATATGTGATGAAAAAAAAAAAAAGAATTACCAATATGGTACACTTAAGGTAAATCCTTGTATCTGATTGGCTGATCCTACTCTGAGTGTACAGTAGTGTTCAAAATAATAGCAGTCCAATGTGACTAACCAGATTAATCACTATTATTAGTATATTTTTTATTGCTACATGGCAAACGAGTTACCAGTAGGTGCAGTAGATTCTCAGAAAACCAAAAAGACCCAGCATTCATGATATGCACGCTCTTAAGGCTGTGCAATTGGGCAATTACTTGAAAGGGGTGTGTTCAAAAAAATAGCAGTGTGGCATTCAATCATTGAGGTCATCAATTTTGTGAAAAAACAGGTGTGAACCAGGTGGCCCCTATTTAAGGATGAAGCCAAGCCTTGTTGAACATGCATTTCTCTTTAAAGGCCTGAGGAAAATGGGTCGTTCAAGACATTGTTCAGAAGAACAGTGTACTTTGTCAAAATACTTGAAGAGGTCATGTTGCCTTATGCTGAAGAGGACATGCCCTTGAAATGGGTGTTTCAACAAGACAATGACCCCAAACACACTAGTAAACGAGCAAAATCTTGGTACCACACCAACAAAATTAATGTTATGGAGTGGCCAGCCCAATCCCCGGACCTTAATCCAATTGAGAACTTGTGGGATGACATCAAAAATGCTGTTTCTGAAGCAAAACCAAGAAATGTAAATGAATTGTGGAATGTTGTTAAAGAATCTTGGAGTGGAATAACAGCTGAAAGGTGCCACAAGTTGGTTGACTCCATGCCACACAGATGTGAAGCAGTTATAAAAAACTGTGGTCATACAACTAAATATTAGTTTAGTGATTCACAGGATTGCTAAATCCTAGAAACAAAAAAGTTTGTACAAAATTGTTTTGAGTTTGTAAAGTCAACGGCAGACACTGCTATTTTTTTGAACACACCCCTTTCAACTAATTGCCCAATTGCACAGCCTTAAGAGCGTGCATATCATGAATGCTGGGTCTTGTTGGTTTTCTGAGAATCTACTGCACCTACTGGTAACTCGTTTGCCATGTAGCAATAAAAAATATACTAATAACAGTGATTAATCTGGTTAGTCACATTGGACTGCTATTATTTTGAACACTACTGTACATGTGACTAATACTGTGATCACCTGGGAGCTAGTCTTCAAGTTACTCTTACAGTGCTTTCAGAATATATTAGTTATTTCATATATGTCTTTTTCTTCCTCCACACACACATGCAAATTTTTATACACACCTGTATTTGAGGTGAAAGCAGTTTTCGGTGGGTCCCTTCTGACAGATTCTAGAGGAAGAGGCTCATTCAGCTTCTGGAGGAGAATCACTTCAGTCTTATCTCCAAAAATGCTTGACCTGCCACACAATACAATACAATTAAACTCAAGCAAGTCTGTAAATGCTCCAAGTAATGCTGGTGATTCTTTTTATTTCCTGTGTCTTATTCAGAGATCAAACTTACAGGTCAGCCATCTCACTTTCATCTGCCTGAGGAAAGAAGTTCTGTCCATCTGCCAGGATGTGTTTGATTAGATCTTCATCTGTGAATGGAAAGAAGCACGACTTCAGTTTGGATTTCATTACTCCCAGTGGACACAGACAGTGTAATAACACAACCAAACTTATCTTTATCTACTCAAAAAGCTGAGTAATTGGTAAAGGCAAAGTTTAAGCACCTAATATTTACAACTGGTTTAAAAGGCTTCCTACTGCGTTACCTGACGAGGTAAAATATTTGTTGCGTTGGTCAGTCCCATCCTCTTCATCAGGGTTGAAAGTCATATCGACACCCAGGTGCCTGCTCCCCTGACCCCGCTTCAACCTGGGCATTCCTGCTCCATGACCCGCCCCTCCCACCACAGACACGTCACTCAACAGCTCCGGCCAATCCCTGTCCTCTGTCTCCTCCTCTGCCATGCCCCAACTCTCCACACTGAAACACACACACAGTGGGAGATGATTATTATGCAGTGTGACTTCAAAAAACCATTCAGTTACTCCAATAGTCTCTTTTAGTTTCATCTCTGTCTTTCTTAAAGCTTCCTAACATAGAGAAACTTCTCAGAGAACAATAATAACGTAATAACACACACGGTTCTGTGACAAATATGGCTTTTGAGTTTATACTTGAGATGAATAATTCTTATCATTTGACATTCAAGAGAGGAAAATATTTCTCTTTTCTTTCCAGTCTCTTTTGGAGCAAGATACTCTAAACTACAATTACCCCTTTTCTTCTTATCCTTTATGCTCTTTATTTTTCACTTTTCTCTCCTATCCTTACATTGTCTGACAGCTACCAATTATACTTTGGTATCTGTCAAGTCATGCACTATCTAAAACAACCGCCCTAGCAACAGAGTAACTTACCTTTTGGTTGATGGAGTCGGCAAATCCACATTGGTTTCTTCTGAGTTGGTCTGAGAAACAGACAATAGATAGATAGATGATAGATAGAAAGAGACAGACAGAGAAGGAGAGAGAGAGACATTCACTAAGGACCTCATGAGGGGAAAAACATCACATTTTTCTTGCTTAACTACAGTATTCCTTTCTTTTTAAAAATAATCCACATGGCACAACCATAGGATTCATTTTCATGTTAGTTCCATGATAAACTATAAAATAGATCAAAGGCATCGAAACTTTAGCTATAATCATATTAAGCACCATTCAATTTTAAATTCCTATCTTTTCCTGTAAAAAATATACCTCGCCATTAAAAAAGAGGAAGGAACTTCCAGCCATGGAGTTGTCCAGGAAGTCATCAATCTCCACAGACTCCTGGTCCACTTGTGGTGGTACCTGCTCCACAGACACACACTAATATTCAGACACACACACACACACACACACACACACACACACACACACACACACACACACACACACACACACACACACACACACACACACACACAACAACAGACACATTCACACACAACCAAAATAATCACCGTCACGTTTGTCCTCTAGGAAGAACGAAAACCTTGATCATGTTTTAGTTTTTGGCTGATTTGTGTTACCTTGCTGCGGCTCATTCTAAAGAGTGTGAAGACGAGCAGGTAGAGAGGGTAGACGATCAGACAGGTCACCACACCTGCTGCCACAGTCTCCCCATTTAATGAAGAAAGCCTTGACACAGCCCGCGGGCTAAAGCACAAGATGGCAGTCAAACGTGGGAATAAATCACCAGTTACAATGTGGAAATTCACACAGAATTCGCAGTTAGGCAGAGAAGAAAAAACGCAAACAATGCACATTCCTGTACCTGTATCTCTTGTCCACCACTATGCTGTACCACAGTGTGTTGGCCAGTAGAATTAGCTGCACTAACACAGCGCAGCAAGTGCCTCTCTGCAGACGTGTGAAGGGGCTGCGAGGGGGCCTCTCCCACAGCGACAGCCACAGGTGGCTCTCACACAGCGCCCTCTGCAGCTCGCAGCGCATGAGGCGAGGCAGCTGACGAAGCACAGCCTCCTCTGATGCCTCCACCTCGATCTCCACTCGTCCATCAGTTCTCTCATTGTCAACTGATAGCCACTCCTCAACCAGGAAGTAGTAGCTGCTTCCTGTCTGGAGGTCTTTCACCAAGACGTACTGTAGCATCCATGCTGGGGACAGACCTGAAGTAGGACCATGGAACAACGGTTTGCTCTAATATCAGCTGGTCAAATTCTTTCTGATTGCAGGGCTCTATTCCATATGTGCATGTGTCTATACCTTTGTTGTCATGCCAAATTCGTATTTTCCAGACACTGCCCAGGCTACTGTCCGTAGCAATGTGGAAGATATCAAGAGCATTGCGTGAAAAAGCTCCTCTGCTGTCAAGATGGCGGTGTCCACTGCGGCTCTCACGACCGTACAAACTGATGCCCACATGGGCTGTGGTGCCTAAAAGGACAGGCAGAGACTTGAGACCTATTTCCGCCTTTATCCATGTTTAATTTACATCAACATAATTTTTGCATTAACATGCAAAAGTGGGGTCACTCATTTGCAGTCTCTCTTCTCTAGTATGTCATGTTTTCTCTTTTTTATGGAAATAACTTAATTTTTAAATAGCTCAACAGGACAGTAATCACCAACTATTCTACAAATTGATAAACTGTTTGAATAATTTTTCAAAAAATGGAGCTTAATATTTGATGTTGTCCACCTCTTAAATGTGAGAATTTGCTGCTTTTTCTTGTCTTACATTATAGTAAACTGAATATCTAGGTTTTGGACTACTGGCCATTACCTTAAGCTCTGGGAAATTGTGATATTTCTTTCATTTCTTTTGATTTATTCTATTTCATATCAATGTGGCAGCAATATCAAAAATATAACTCTAGATAGATTTTTAAAATTAATTGTGCTTCAAAGAACTGCTGCAACCAGTGCTGCTGTCTGACCCCAGCTCACCTGCCCCTCGCGTCCAGCCTGTCTTGACCTGAACTTCATACTTGAAGAGTCCGTCTTGGCCGCAGAGTGGAACAACACCAGCCCTGCGTAGATCCAGCTGATCCAACTTGTGCAAGATGGCTGCTGCCACAACATAGCTTAGTAAACCCAACACACACACCAGCAGAACGACCAGGCTTGATGCACCAGAGCGCTCCTGAAGGTGAAGGGAAATGGTTTAAGTGTGTATTTATCTAGCGAACCTGCACAAAGAGAGAGTTTCTTTTGTGTGTGATACTAACTGGCACTGTAAAGCTGACAGCGTCGCGCGGTACAAACAGGCCTGCCCCAAAGGCTGTGAGGTGCCTGGTTCGGCAAACGGCTCTGCTGGCGTTGGTCTCTGGCAGCGGCACCATGCCATCTGTCCGCCATTGCTTCTCGCTCTCACTGAAGTACTGACACAGGGAGGCAAACACCCCAACCTCCAGACGGACACCCACAGGCTGAGGGCTGGGGCCACAGGGCGTACTCACGTTGATGAAGTAGTCCAGTGTGGTATCGTAGGACCTGTGTAACACAGGACATAGTTTTGTTCGTTATAGTCATACAGGACAGGAAACAATATCTAAAAAAAACAAAACAAAAAACACTCCTCCAGTTTTATGGGCAGATTACTGACCAGCTACCTCAGCTGTTGCAAACACCAGTATTAAATTCTAAACTAATTTTGTTTTTTAGTAGACATAATATTACAATGTAGTAAATGAACAGTGGCTCTTACTCTGGCGACAGGAAGAAGGTGTATTTCTTGTGGTCAAGATCTTGTCCCCTGGTCATACTAAGTGTGATACATTTTCTGTCTGTGCAGTTTAACTCGCTTGGGGCTTCGTGGGAATGAAGGTAAGCTGTGATGTATGACTCCTCCTCATCCTCTTCTCTTTTATCCTTCTCTCTGTCACCTGGAGAAAGAAAAGGAAAAAAAGAATTAGAATACTTAAACTTGGGCAATATGATTCAAAATAAAAATATAAAATGGTATAAAACAATGAAAAAAAAAAGAATATATATATATATATATATATACCATGCTAAATAAAAAGATTAGGTTTTCCTTCAATTGTAGAGCGAGCAATGATTCTTTTTTGATCCCCGAGACAAAATTGCAGCATCACAGCTGCTTGGATACGTGAGGATAGTAAAAACTAGAGATCATCTTGCAACGGGATCACACCAGCTGCAACATCCGTCCACATGTTGACATTCCGACAGATAAGTACGCAGTTGTCATAACTACATAGCTGATATCATCTTAACCTGCTTTCACACATGCACTGCAACCCAGAATATTATCCGGAGCAGCTGTATGTGTGAACGCCAATGTCTGAATCAGGTGAAGTGGACGATAAACAGACTTTACCCTGCCAGCCCCCTAGTACAAGGTCTGTATAATGTCCAACTGAGCTAGTGTCTGATTACAGCAGGTCATTGTCCAGAGAATTCAGACGATTCTAGCCTGCCTCCTGCAAACGGTACTTTCAGTGGGTGGGAACACGTCTCACATGGCTGCAATGGTCCACCCATTTTATAATATAATAATACATAACACTGCTCTTAAATTACAGCTTCAAATTGCCTTCCTCACTCAATTTCAGTAAAAATTGAGCATTGTAAGCTTAACCATTGAGTATATTTATTGTATCACATCAGATTAGAATTGTTCCGTTTTCCCAGTCGTGTGTCCACCCCCCAACGTGGATATTGTGTATGTGATGAACATCAGTGCTCACCCTCCAGAGAGGTAAAGTTGAGCTGTACAAACAGCCCTGCCTGTCTGTTGGTGTTTCCCGTGCTGACCCTAACGATGACGGAGTCACAGTGGCTGATGTTAACGGCTCCAGCTGTGGGCAACCCTCCAGTACCAGAACCCTCAACACCCACTTCTCCACTACTGCCATTGTTAATGGCAACGGTGATGGCCATGCTGTCGTCCAGTCCTGAGATTGGGATCTGGGTGCCATTTTCAGTGCGAAACTCCATGGATGCCACCTCAGTAGAGACGGTGTAGTTAGCCACATAATTGAAGGGGAAGGGGTTCGAGTCCACCTGGGGAGAAAAAGCAGGATGTGAATTGTGGAGAAAATGAGATCTGACAGAAACTGTGGGTAGAGCAGGAAACGGTAAAAGACACTGAGTGTTTGCTGATTATAGAGTCTGGCAATGGCAGCTTTCATTCTTTTTTTTTAGAGGACAAAGTTCAAGATGAGAATTTTGAACTGGGTAGTTTCCATCGTGTTCGATGTTTTCTGATTTTACCTTGAATAGTAGTTGCATGATGTTGTTTCCTGCAGCAGCTCTGCCAAGACTGTTGTTGAAAGCTCGTGGGATGGAGAACCGCTGGCACTCTGGAAACAGAGGGAGTGGAAGAAGAACAGTCCTTTTTATGATGTCCACTTTTCTATTGATTGCGAGGCGATCATTTTCACCTACAGACACATAACTTTCATCAATTCATGAGACACTTGGTACACATGCCCACCGGGACTATTGTTGCCATAGTAGCAGAGTAGGCTTTGGGGGTCTGCCAGCTTTCCTGTGGCAGCAATCTCAGCTCCCCTCAGCACCAGCGGCTCTTCGTTCAGCACCCGGGCGTGCATGAGGATCAGCATGAGGACAGAGGACAGGTTGTAAGCCTTTGCTGCCACTCGCAGAGGGTGTGGCTCTGGTGAGAAGGGTGAGGACTCTGACGGGGTGCCTCCCTGATCCACACCAGAGAGGTGAAAGGAGGAGGTGGAGGAGGGTGAGGGGGAATCCACATGGGGGAGCTGAAAGTAAGACTGGGAGGCTGACTGGCTGACTTGGTGGATCAGATCGCCTGGGAGAAGATATTAGATAAGGTTAAAAGATAAGAATAATAAGAAAAGAAGAAAGGTAGAGAAAAAATTAGTCGCACAGTTTCCTTCAGTGTAGTTGGTTAAATTTTCCAAATTCCTAAAAGTCGAGTATTGGTAGGTGCTGGTGGGTGTTTCATCTTTTCAAGAAATAGAGTAAGTGAGCCAATCACCGAGGGACTGACTGTAATTAGATGACTGGTTTTTGCATCAAAATCTACTGAAGATTTTCACTTTTTCTCTGAATATGTGTTCAGTGGAAATAAGTGGAAGTTCAGTGGAAATAATCATTATGTCATCATTATGTATCATTTTAAACATGAGTGGAAACATCAGTGGAAATAATCATTATGTATCATTTTAAACATGAAATACAAAACACAAAGACGTTTGTGGGAACTTTACTAAATAAACTCACACCTATAGAACAAGTAGCATAATTACAGTAATAGTATGAGCAAATAGAGCTCTGCAGCTCTATTTCAGTTTTCAGTCATGAACTGTATGCTATGGCAGCTTTTATCTCTTCTTATATAGACTAGGTACGTAATATGGTTATAACCAAGAGCAGTGAGAAGACATTGCCCTCCACTTAGCAATAAACATACATGAATTAATGACTTGTTGATAGCCCCTAATTAGTTTTACACTTTCCTTTCCACTCTGTTTTTAAAACCATTAGTATCCTGAAAGATGAGCACAGTCATTTAGTCATAGCAAACTTTCTGTCTTACCCATGATGTTCAGGATGTTGTCAGCTATCTCTGTGGGAGTGACAGTGCCCTGCTTGGTGTCAGTCTGCAAGATCTCCAGCATGGTCTCCAGCTTATTCAGAGTGCTGTTCTGACACTCCTCACAAATGAACCCGCGACTCACCGCCTGCAGAACAAACACAGCTTTATTCTTTGCTTTTTATCCTTTCTTTTCCTGCTCTCTATCCTCTCTTTTGTGCCCCTCCTCCCTCTCATTCTACTCACCGTGCACTGTGCCAGAGCAGCAGAGGTCTGCTGGATGTCGCTAACGGTGGTCAGGTCCAGAGCCGTTAGAGCTCTGGTAATGTTGCTGCGGACTCGGTAACCGTACTCATCTGGGGTCACCCGCACTGACTCCCTGGTCTGCTCATACTGAAATACATTAATACTGGTATAACTATGCTTCCTGTATTATAACTTGATGAGTGATTGGGTAGATACTGTAGATGCATTAATTGATGCTGGGTGACTGGACCTCTCCTACCTCATTAAGGGCTGTAATAAGAGCCAGTGATAATTCTCTGACCCGTTGGGAGTCCCCCTGCTCCAGCAGCTTTTTGAGTTTGCTGTCTGTCAGCTCAGACAGCCAATGGGGGAGGCTGCTGTGCTCAGGGGGTGGATCTGGCAGCACAACTTCAATGGACCTGGACAAAATTCAAAACAAAAAGCACTGTTATTGAATATTGTGTTTATACCTTAATTATATTTGTTCAGACTTGGACGTACATGCATTTTTGGACACATTTACTGTTTTTTTAAGCTCAGACATGGAGAAATTCCTGAATGCTTTTAGCCATGCTCGGAGCACAGCTCTAGGGATGGCAATATCTGTTTGCTGATCTAGGACTTTGTGCCAGACTGAAATATCTCAAAAACTGTTGTGAAATTTTGTACTTTGTACTTGATGGACTGGCACAAATTTTTGAATCCAAATTAACTTTGGTGCTCACCTGACTTTTCTCGTAGCGCCTCAATGAGGTCCAAATGTGAGGTTTAGAGTCAAATGTCTTGAAATCTATTGGATAGCCCATGGTTCAGACATTTACGTTCGTCTCAAAATTAATGAACTGACCATGAACTTTGGAAAGTGACACAATAATACTGGAAGCTACATTTCAGCACCACATTCTTAGTCGGAGCCAAGAATAGTTTAAATTCTCAGAATTTATAGTAATCATCTCAGCCAAAGTGTCCAAAGATACCAAATATGTCAGATTGAATTTTGTGGAAATGTGCAGCTCAAAAAATATGGAACATTTCTATTTCATGGAAAAGTGCAGCCATTAAAAAATACAGTGTTTTGGGTCTGACTATTTTACTGATATAGCTTCAATAAAGAGTTGGAACAAGTTAATACAGAATATATGCTGTATTTGTTACATGTGTTACTGTCTGTTGGTATGAATAAGATCATTTTTAACTCTAGAGCTTCTTTAGGGGAAATATGGGGGAAAATGTATATTAATTGGTTTTACTCTAGGGCTACCAAATTTACTTACTTTAACACTAGAGCTATAACATAATTTCCCTGACATACTAAATGTGCACAGAAACATTTGTCCTGGATCAAACTTTGAGGATGTATAATATTAAAAGATGTTTATATCACATAATAAATTGGCAATTAATAGTTGTTATTCACTATTCTACGGACTGAGCTGAAATGTCCTATTGAATGCACCAAACTGTGAATCATCGAAAAGCTCAATTTTTTAAAGCTCTGTGGTGAAATGCAGCTTTTCTAGTTCTACAGGAAGACGTTCGCAATGTAGCAAAAGCCTTGGAGATGGCAGGGATTTATTTTATCACTCACAAAACTTAATGTAGTAATGTGCAGGCTGGACAGGTTGAAGCAGCTTGGGATGTAAAAGAAAAAGCTGAAGGTCTGAATCTTTTTTTAACTGACCACACTTCTCTGACTAACTAAGCTAAAGAGTAAAGCAATGTAGTTACTTGTTGAGTGCAGTGATGGCAGCTCCCTGATGGTCCTCCACTGTGATGGAAACAGCTACACGGTGTCGGGCTGAGCTGAAGCCTGGGGGCAGGAAGGCCGAGTGCTCTGGACTGCTGCCTTTGTACACACAGAAGTCTTCGCAGTAGTCTTCTCTGCAGCGTGTCACCAGCAGACTGTAAAGCAAGGGAGTCTCGGACACCCCCAGATCACTGTATCCTGGAGGCAAAAAGGGAGAAAGAAAAAACAAATAAACAAGAGAGGCAAAGATGACAATGGTAAGTAGGTGATAAGCATGGTGCTGTTAGAACTAGACAGATTTAACAGATTTTAAACAAGGAAAGAAAGGCAGAGGATCAAAGTCAAACAAACACATTGTGTGTCATCTGAGTGAAAGCGGTTTCACACATTCTGTCTTCCTACCTGAGCAGTTGAAGTGCACCCGGTCCAGCAAAGTACGTATCCTCCAGCCCTCACTGTCCCCGTCCCCATATTCCATTCCCGATTCACCTCCTCCTCTCAGGTGACACTCCCCACCAGCCGGGGGCATATTGTGTTGCAGTGTGATGGAGGCGGCGCCTGAGCCATCCAGACTGCCGTCGGTCACGTGCAGGGTGAAGTTGTAGGAGTCTCCATGGCGCAGGACACCCTGTCGCAGAACCAGATTCATGCCGTCGCTTCCTGTGGTGGTGGAGGAGGAGTCCAGGACCAGAGTCTCGTTCTGCAGCGTCATGGCACTCCAGCGCTGAGAGACAGTGAGAGAAAGAGATTTTAGTAATGGCAAGGTGCACTCGGTGATTTCATTGGAGCCATAAGGTAATTGACAACCTAAAGCATTCATTTAAAGACTACTTCATGTTTCTTTTTTAAAATTACTTTTGATGTTTTCCTTACTGTGTTTTAGAGACATATAATGGGGGTTTAGCAACCTTAAAAGAATAGCTGAACTTTTGAGGAAATACATACTGTATATTAGCTTTTTTGTTAGAATGAGATTGTGGCTTTTTTCCAGATCAAACTAAAAAGAAATAACCAAACAATGATATTAAAAAGTGTATTTTCTAAAATGTCAAACATAAAACAGAGGTTCTTATCTCTGGTCCAAAGACACCTCAAAAGACCCCACAGCATTCTCCTAGATGTTAAATCTCTAATGGATACATAGAATTTAGATGTCACATTTGACTCCTCTTTGGGGTTTTGTATACATATTAAGGAACTTGTGCAATCATGAGTTTCCAATTAAGAAATGTCTCAGACATAGGTCCTTTTTTGAATAATGTTTAGAAATTACTCCAATTTTTGGTAACATCTTATACCCCTCAGCTAATGACCTGTAGCTCATCTGCAGATGTTTTAAAATGTGGCAGCCTCAGTACACCAGTGTCGGCCTCTCTCCACTGGTTACTAGGGGAGTTTAGGATTCAATACGTAATGTTTATCATAACCTACCAGCTGATATAGAGGGGAGCCCCAGAGGACATTTCTGAATTCTTATGGCCATACAATGGTCCATATGGTAACTTAAAGTCTCAGAGGTTGGGTAGCCAGTGTCTCCTGGATGTTTCAAGAGTTGGGCTTATATTCAATGAGAGACTGTACATTTACTTTTAACTTTGGAATAGTTTACTATAAGAGCAACCAACTCAATTGAAATTTTCTAAAAACATAGAGACTCAATTAAATTCTCTCTCCTTTTTATTGATGTTTTGTCTTTTTTAAAAGTTCTTATGTGCTTCTTATTATCTTCCTCTTAATATATCATTATCATATTGTTATTATTAGCCTGTTATGGGTCACTGGGCAAGTTGTGTTTTGAAAATATAAATAAATCTTTACTAACCTACTTTGACTGCTTCCATACAGGCTACACATGGAATCAAAGAGGCTGAAATGTTTGCTGGAACCTGAATTTGTTTCCAGCTGATACTATTCTTTGACCTCTCTGATGAAACATTGTACATGTAGTCAGACATTTGCAAAGTGAAATAATTAAAAATGATCCCTGTGTAGTATGGAAACTAAAGTAGAGTGAAATTATTTTGAAAAGTGAAAAGCTGGTATGTGCAATTTGAGGCCCAGTGACTCAAAAACTGTTATGACTTTCAAATTGTTTCCCTGTATTAGTGAGGACATAACATATTCACTCTGGCTCCACTGGTACAATGACCTCATTCTCACGCCCACACTGCCTGCATCACAAATCCCAGGAGCAGTATGAACGAATGAGGGAGGAGGAGATCGAAGGAAGGGGAGGATCTGGAAATTTTGGAAATTTTGCTTCAGTGTCACTTCTGCGGTGCAGTGACCTCATTTTGCTGAGACAGGGAGAGTCAGATTTTGTTGGGTCGTGTGCTTGTGGCTCTGTGTGGGTTCGCCTATGTTTGTGTGTGAGTGTGTTTATGAGTGTGTTTGTGTTTACCCCACGGTGAAAGCCCTGGCAGTTGGTGCAGGTTCCTCTGAGGTAGACATATGAGTTCTGGCTGACCTCATAAATGGACTGGGCCTTACAGGACACACACTCCAGATACACCATTGGAATGTGACCACTCTGGACGAGCACCTGTCACACACCGACATCCATACAATATGCATGGGAAACAGTCAAAACAGAAACAGAAAGCTATCCTCCCAACAACACTGAGATAGAAAACAATCATTCATCATCTCTATGTCTCACTCACTCTCTTTTTTGTGCCACATTTGTATTGATATTTATACAATTACTACAAACACACTATATCCCATGCTTGTTAAAACCCTGATTGCTTTCTTCTTGTTTATATTTTCTATTTTCCTAAGTCTAATTGTTATTTCCTTTTTAATCTGCTATGTTTTGTTTGACCTCATCTAATAGAGTAAAAGGTGTGTTTTTCTGGGAGCAGCTTCAGTACCTAGGTGTTGAATTGCTAATCAATTAATCAGAGACATCAAGACAAGCATATGGAGAATAAATATGTAACTATTAATATTAACTTTTGATAGAGAGAAAGAGAGAAGGTTGTGAACTTGAGGTTGTGATTGTAATAATTTGTAAGAGAGACTTATCATAGTCATTGTTTGATTAGTATGAAATGAGTAAAAAGAATGACAGACAGGTGGAATATGAAGATACCTACACATGTTTAATATCCATGTGTGCATTTGTTATTAAGCTTGACCAAACACGATGCTGAAAACATTTAAGTCCTCACTTCGGCACTGATAAATCATCCATAGATTAATACTGAGACAATCAAATCGATAACAAAGACAAATGCTTAAACTACATCTTCCACTGTGTTCCACCATGAAGAGTTTTTTTCCACACTGCTAAGATTTTCTTCCTGATCGGTGAGTCAGAATTTAAAGAGCCGTTATTTGGACAGAAGTAGCTGACCTCCAGCTTTTACAGCATCATGTTGTTACTGAGAGCAAAGAATGAAGGAAAGGCTGATGAAAAATCAATTCTGAAGTGTTCAACAGCGTTAAACACTGTTGCCAGTATGATATATGAGCTCCCCTATAATCATTACTCAAAACTGAAAATTATATACTATACCATATAAGGGATACTTCCTCTATCTGAGAAATTTCCAGTCTAAAGAAATACAATGAAGCTTTATTTGGTTTATTGTATCGAACCTCTTTGGCTTATAACCCCAGCAAAGTGATTTTTTTCTTTAGCTTTAAACTTCTCAGACTCCTCTGCTGTTAGAGGCATGAAGAGATAAAACTTTGTGTCATATTTTACGAGAAAAAGAAAACTACAAATGATTCCCCAAAAAATTAATTAAATTAGTCTGGCAGAGCAATATTTCTTTTCATCTTCTTAATCCCCTATTTCAGTTTGTGAACCCTTACATTTATCTTGTGACACATTTGTCAGGTTCTGCCCTGCAGGTTGGAACCCATCAACTTACAGCATGCATGTGATCACAAGTGCAGGGGAATGTGTGCACTTACAGTCTGTTTGGTGGACTCTGGTGCCATGCCATCTTTGCTGATGGTCAGTTTGAAAGTGTATTCGACACCCGCCTCCAGCTCAGAGCCAGAAATCCCCAGCACCGGACCACTGGAGCCTAGCCCGAAGTTCAGACTGGAGCAGTGTTCTGCACCCTGCAAGCAGAAATTGGGCCACAATTGTGTCAGATAACTGTAGAATTGGGAAATTAGATTTAATGAAACTTAATCTCGTTATAGTATTATTGATATGACTTCACTTTTGTATCAAAATTGTCAATCAGACAACAAAAAGACATTCATGCGGCTAAATCTTAAGTCTTATTTGTCATTTCAACAAATTAATAAAACCTTCTTTTTTTAAATTAATCTTTGGAACATTGCGAAAGTTACTTTTCTAACAGAAAATGATGCAAATAAATGATGAGATATGCCTTGTAATAAGGAAAATATAAGGAAACAGCACTGCTTATCTGCATCAATATCCTGATTATATTAGGTGCACAGAGGTAGAAGCTTTGATTAAACTTGTGCAACTTTGTCCTGTATAGTTATCTTTTTAGAAAAAATTAATTTGAATTTTCATGAGTCTGAGAGACTGGCTGTTGAAGTTTATATGATCTATTTCTGTGTACGTTCAATAGAAATAATGCAAGTGATTTTCTTTGTTGAGGCGTTTCATTCTAAGACATGTATTACTGGAGCTATCTGTAGGCCTCCAGATGCCTTCAAGTGTCTAAAGCTCTCTTTAAATTAACATTCACTTTACTGTGTTTTAATATTTGATTTTGTATGCTCTGCCCAGCTCTCCTTCAGGGAAACAAGCTCTTTTGTGTTCATACTTCTGTATCCAAGCTGGGTAGGACATTTAATCAACTGTGTTTCTGCGGCTTCTTTCTCCATCTCTGCAGCTTTGAGTCCTTCTACCAGAATGAAGAACTGTTTGACTCTTTGTGGTCGAACTGCTCCAGTGTCTCTTTATCAGTAGCTTCCCACAGCCGCATGTGTGTGTGTGTGTGTGTAATTGTCAGGGTGGGGAGCAAAGCACCAGCTGAGGAATGCTGAGTCTATCTCTAAACAGTTACATAACCCTTTAAATGCCTGTCTGCTTGGATGTAGTGTACACACAAACACACACACACACGAACGCACATACACACACACACACACACACACACACACACACACACACACACACACACACACACACACACGCGAACACACACACACACACACACACACACACACACACACACACACATACGTCCTGCTGGACACCATACCCATCCCATTGCATTTTATATTATGGTCAAAGGACTACTGAGTGTGAAACACACTACATGGATTTACACACGCACGCGCGCGTGCACACAAACACGCGCGCGCGCACACACACACACATATACACACACACACACACACACTCACACACACACACACACACACCGCAAAGTTTATTCTCAACATTAAAGAGGAAACCTCACAAACTGTCTTGAAATGAGTTCTCTTCACATCAATGCTACCACAGTTCTCAGGACTAAATGACCATTTTTTCACAATTTCATTTCATAAATAAAGTCTGTCCTCCAAACTCTGTCTTATGATTCCACCATTAAAAAGTTTAAGTGGATTTTGATTTGACAATTCAACACTCTTTTATTTCTATTAGACTCAAGCCAAATATTGAGAAAACAGTGAGAGACAGAGAGTGGCCGTCCTGTCTAACCACAGGAGGAGAAAAAGCAGAACAGCAGAGAACTCTGTTGTACTTGTAGACTTGTAAAAACACCACTTGTTAGGAACTGGGAACATATGGACTAGTAATGCAGTCATGTATAAATAACCATGCCATATAGTTGTATTTTACTTTAATACTTATATATATTAGAAACCCATCTTTTTCAAATGACCAGTATAAACGACATTTAGATAGATACTGCCTGAAGAAAAACTCCAAGCTTTCAATGTATGCAAGCTGAGTAACTGCTAGTCCTTTTTGTTATCCTTCTTTTTACTTTGTATTATTACATTTAGATAAAACAGACAGGCAGACTGACAGAAAGATAAAATGATAATATAGTAATTAATATATGTAAATGAAAATACCACAGATTAAAAAAATGACTATTGACACATTTTTGGTGACAAGTGCTTTTCAGATTCCATAAGAGCACGACCTTCTATTGTTTACACACTGAATACAAACCTCTAAAAACAGAAGGAAACAAACCACTCTCCCTGTGAGGGCCTGAATACACTCCATATATATAGTGTATTTATACAGTGGAATGTGAATGGAAAGAATACAAAAACACCCTCATTGAGCTGTTTTTCAGTAATTAATGTGTGAAATAAACTTGTTTCATGCCTGATGCCTGCCCTTACCTTTGAGGTACTTTGACACTCCCAGTGGTAGTGGAGTAGTGACTGATTGTCTGGGTCCATGTTGGGGTCGTAGGACTGCTCTGCACTGAGCTGCAGGTCCTGTGTCCTCGACCACACCCTGTAGGTGCCCCCTTCTATTATGGGCATTAGCCTGACAAGGGAAATGGGTTAAAATTAAAATAAAAAAACAAAATTGTGCTAATTTCAAATTGTTATTGTTATTGTTAAATCAAATAACTTATTGGTCTATAAATCAACACAGTTATGCTTCTGCAGAGATGAATGTGAACATGCAAACCTATGCAGAATAGATTACACAGGCTCACAGAGGAGTGATCTTCTAGCAGAGCATAGTAAACTAAATTCCTTTTCACGACATGGCGGGTCAGAATTTAAATGACAGAATTTCTCAAAATTTCGCCAAACACATACGGAACATACGGAAAGGTAAGAACCTGCACCAGAGAAGTGGATTATTTCTCTACTGACCTGGCAGCCATGACGCTCAGCTGCACACAGGCAGCCTTCCTTAGTGGCACACCTTCATATGACAGAGAAAACACCAAGCTGTAGTTCCCCGTTGGCAGAGTCATCTTAGGCAATGACAGCTGCAGCCGCCGGACATCCACCTCCGTTGACAACTGAATTTCTGGGGCAAGCAAAGACTGAGAGGGCTGAGTCACTGCTCCAGAGGGAGTCTGGTCGTGTTTTTCATTATCACAGGAGGGTTTTGAGAGTATCTGCCAGAGGTACTGAGCTCCGTAGCGTAAGCAGCCTTTCAGGTCCACACTGGCCTCCACCAAGGCGGGCTGGGAGCGCCAGATGGCCAGGCGGGGAGCTTGAACCACCTGCACTTCAGGTTCCTCACACTCTAATACATTGATGTTTACCTCCACCTGGGCCAATACCCAGCTCACCAGGTTACTGCAGTTCGCCTAGCAGGGAGAAAAAAAGCTGGTGAAAACACAGGACTGGGAATCTTTCTCTCACAGCATGTGACAAATTAATTTATCTAAGGTTTCAAGGATCAACAAATGGATAATAGGTAATGGATCTACATGGAATAATTCAAGAGAACTTACTTGGACCAAGTATTGTCCTGGATGTCTGTACTCATAACCCACAGTTGTTGTGTTGGTGTAAACTTGAGTAGAACCATCTCCAAAGTTCCACAAACACTCCACAGGATTAGACGTGGGTGTGATAGAGGCAATCAGGGTCATTGTTTTATTGATGAAAGTGTCTTGAGGTTCTGCATTCAGGACGGCAGCCGTCAGCCGATTCTGCACTAGGATGTGCTTGGTGATGTTCTGAGCATGCAGGGCGTTGATAGCCCTCAGGTAGATAGTCAATGAACCCGCCTCTTCTGCCGTGTAGGACACCTGGGTTTGGGTGATTCATTGAGATGCATCACTATTTGTGCAGCTTAACAGCTCTTTGGTGATATTTCTGTCATAATCAAAAAGGCTTTAATATTTAAGAAAGCTGACCTCTTTGCCGATATGTGATGTCTTGTGGAGGTGGTGCAGATCAAAAGTCCACAGGAAATGAACAGGTTTGCCTGTCAGGATGTTGGCCACAAACAATCTCTTCACACCGACAGGGATTGCTGCGGAGCTGCCCAGGATGGAAAGTCCACGCACCGGCTCCATCACCTCGACCTGGAGGTGCCGCCTCTTGGAACTCACCTGGATGTCACATTGCAGCACATAAAGCGAAGTTGTCTGTATTAGTTTGACTAAATTATCTTTATCTTGTCGACATCTGAGTCAATGCTAAAAATGTAGTGATGATTAGATTAAAAATATTCATGTTTCTGCAAAAAAGTCACTTGTGTAGAATCTTTGTTTGATCAACATTCAAAGTATTCTGATGACATACGTTTTTGTAGAAAATTTACTGTCAAGCTACAATAGAGTATGTGTTGCTTTCATCCCTCTATTCTAATTGTCCTCAAGTCATATCTGTGGGTTGGTGTGTTTGGGTGATATTGCTGTTGTTAGTTTTAGTATTTACAGCAGTGCATTTTACTACAACCAACTGTCAAACACTCTACATGCAGGTGTTATTTTAAATTGTGCTTGAAGTAAGAAGTGGAGTGAACAAGAACAGCAAACATCAACACTCTGCTCAATTATATGTGTCAGGTAACAAGGTCTCTCTGTGAAGAGCCATATGCAGAGAATTAAATTCACAGACTATGATACTGTGAGGTTACTACTGTGTGAACAGTAAAGAACAGCATCACTGGATGATGCTCAGCATAAATGTGTAAATGTGCCTACGAAAAAGTCACTGATAAAAAAATGTCATGTATTTATGTATATGCAGACTGGCAAAAGTAGAAAATGACTTATTCATTTGTAAATGCTACCACAAGCTGTACTTATCAACCTTTAAAATGTGGCAAGACAAATGGGTAAAGCTTAGGAATTAATTTTGTGTAATAATCTTGTGTGGAAAAAGTCTTTTATCTTTTTAGTGAAAAGTAAGCCAGCCAAAGCAACTACATCAAATCCTCTTATAATGTCTGTTATCCATCTCCTTTGACTTTACCTGGTTGTGGGCAGTGAGATTCACCATGTAGGTATCCACTCTGCTGAATTTGTGGACATAGGTTTGGTTTGGTTGAGTGATAACAGTGGAATCTCCACTGATGCTGAGGATCAGATGAACATCTGAGCCTACTGCCATGGAAATGTTGAACTCCACCTTCTCATCAACTCCTGCAATCTTTTTGCTTGCCCTCAGCTCCAACCCCTGAATCTTGTCCTGAACAAAGAACTCCTTCGAAACTGCTTGCCCGCTGACGTCATTGGTAGCATTCAGAGAAACGGTGGCTGTCCCTGGCTCCCTGAAAGTCAGATTGGTTTTCTTTCCTGGGGCTATTCTTCCGTCTAACAGCCATGTCCACGTCACATTGGTTCCTGTCAGTACCTCACCCTGGAATATGATGTTGACGCCTGTTGCTACATAACTCTGCTCTGTCACATTGGTAGCTGTGAATCTTAGTCCAGAAATGACTTCCTGCACATTGATAATGTCAGACACAAACTCTGAGCTAACTTTATTAAAGACTTCCACAGTAACATGTTTTGGGCCAGGACTGATGAAGGTGTGGGTCTTCCAAGGTTCATTACCCTGCAGAGCTTCCCCGTTCACAGACCAGCGGTATTGTAGGTCCGAGCCCTCCATAGTCAAGACTGTCAGGTTAGTTGAAGCATTGACTGCAACTGGGTTGTTGCTGATATGCAAGTTAACCCCTCTGGCTGGTTCCAGGAAGTAGATGGTTCTGTTGACAGACAGCTGGCCCAGGAGGTTGGTGGCCCGGAGAAAAATCTCACATGGACCTGGCGTAGAGAAATTCACTGGCACACTCTTCCCGCTCATGTTGACTGGATCTAGCTCTCTGAGGAGGTTCCAGGTAAATGTCATGTTTGTGCCTTCCTTTAATGCTGCTTGAAGGTAGACAATGCGATTTGTAGCAAAGCAGCAATTGTCCAGTCCAGTGCCTCCACCTCCTCCGAGGTCATTCTCTACTAATATCTGCAGTCCTTCGAGCTCACGTTGAACAAATAGGAAGATACTCGCTTGTGCCATTCCTACGTCATTCTCCGCTGTCACAATGATGTTGAAAGTACCAACAGACCGGAAGTTGTAGAACATGGTGTGGATCCCTGGAATTGAGGTGCAGTGGTCGCACAAGATCCAAGAGAAACGGACACTATCTCCTTCCTCCATTTGGGCCTCAAAATTCACCGAGGCATTGAGAGGGACATTTACTAAGCTGGCGTTGACCGTCAACCCACGGATTGGTGTGAGCACAGAAACAGGTAAAGTAGTGTAATTCCTGCTAACTGTGTTGGCTGCTGTCAGTGTGATATTGTAGTTTCCTGAGATATTGTAGGTGTGGTGGGTATTCTGGCCTGTAAGCACATTTCCATCTCCAAAGTTCCAGGTGTAAGTGATGTTGAAGGCTAAGGAAGAAGTTGTAAAAGCATACAGTGCTTTGAGCGTAAGGTTGTTGTACTTAGTGCCGTTATGTTGAATAACGAGTGGTCCTATGGGCATCAGGACCTCAAACACCACACTGGTATTACTGCTGGAGATGTTATTGAAGACATTGACTGTCACCATGTAATGACCTGGGTTTTTATAAATTGTCACAAAATTCCCAGAACCATGGATGAGCACAGGGGCTTCCTCTCTACCAAAGTCCCACTGATAACTGTAGTTAAACTCTGGCTCAGCTCTGACCTGGAACCGGATCTCTTCTCCGACTGCGTAGTGTGATTTCTCAAGGGTTAGGCTGATGTTGGTCAAAGCTGGCTGCACACACACCTCTTTAAAGAAGTTGGCCTTGGGTGCCCTGTTGACCCCACTGGAAAGAAGTAAGAAGAGGTGGTAGTTCCCACTTGTCCAGTAGGTGTGTGAGACTCTGGGGTTACCATAGTGTGTCTCATTGGGGCTTCCATCCCCGAAGCACCATTCATAAAGATGAGCCGATTCGTTACCGGAAACCCAGGCTTGGAAGTTGACAGGGGTCTTCTCTTGGACACACCCGAATGGCTCCATCTTTATAACTTGAAAGACAAACACCTGCACTGGTAGGATTGTCCAAACCGAGCTCACATCGTTGGTGGCCGTCACATTCACTGTGTAGTTGCCGTCTTTAGTGTACCTGTAAGACACACTAGGTTCTGACTTAGAGAAGGTAGCCCCATCTCCCATGGAGAATATCCATGTTACGTTATTACCTGAAGCAAGGTGTGCCCACACTGTTGTAGGTGTGTGAAGCTCTGTGGGAGAGGAGCTTTCAGCTGTTAGATTTTCAATTTTCTCATATACAAACATCTCAGCACAAGCTTCCATAGAACTGATGGTGTTGTTTACTGATACACAGACATTAAAGATGCCACTCTGTGAACAGGTGTGCGCCACGCGGCGACCTTGCAATGGTTCTGAACCGTCTCCAAAGTGCCAGTCATAGTGAATTCCATAGGGTGAGGGCAGAGGGTGGGCCTCAAAATCAGCTGATCTGCCAGCAAGGAGGAGTCGTGGCTCTGTTTGTATATCAACATGAGTAAGGATGCTGTAGACGCTCATGTTGATGCTCTGACTGATGTTGTCATATCGATTGGACACTGAAACAAGTGCAGTGTATATTCCTGTACAGAGAGAGAAGAAAGGGAAGAGCAAGGACAAGGAGGTAAAGTGAGCTATGACACTGTCTACTCGCAGTCTTGAAAATTTTTAATCTGGCATAAAACTTAACAAAATCAAATAAATTGGCTGCCGTTCCATCACTCAACTACATGCTAGAACTGCTGATAGGAATATGGGTGAGGGGTTACCTGGCTGAGAGTAGATATATGTGACATTGTTGCTTAGAAGGACCTGATTGGGGAAGTCTGGGCAGAGGAGGGCAGGGGCATAGGGAGGCTTATATTCAAACTCCTTATATCCCCCATCACCAAAAGACCATCTGCAGGGTAACAGAGACAATGTAACAACATTAAAGTGAGCTTCAGAGAAATACATCAAGCTTTGGCGAACAGATGCACTGATAACCATTCCCATCCACACACACACATGCACACACACATGCACGCATGCACGCATGCACGCACACACACACCCACACACACCCACCCACACACACACACACAGATTCGCTAGCTGGAAAGTGGGAATCTTCTCTGAAGAGGCAACAGAGGGTTTGGATGAGAAGAAGTGGAAACTCAAGACTCAAGAAGCCTCTCTGGACCGAGAATGGTGTGAGTGGAAGGAAACTGAGTGAAAGAGTGCACCACAGTTGGGAGGGTGGGAATGTGAAAGAGGGAGGGAGAGAAAAGAGTAAAAAAGAAAGAGTGGAAAAAAAGAAAAAAGTACAGGGGAACCAGCCGGGCAGCAGGGAAAATTCTTGTCAGCAATCTCCTCTAACCACGCAGTTATAAATCCAAGCCTCTGCATGGTATGACTGCTGCCATGCTATTATGGTGCAAGACGAAAACAGAGAAAAGAGCAAAGAGAAAGAGAGAGAAGTAAAGAGGAAAAGAAACAAGCAGCTAATCAGAAACAGATACACTGTTTTAACTCTGCCTTAGAGATAAATTAAGAGACAGAGAAAAAAGAGGAAGTTTTTAAAACAATAATTTTGTTTTAAAAAACATCCAAGAGGATATCTATTTATCTATGTTCTGTCCATCTGTGATCTCTTTTCATACCGGAAGGTGGCGGCCACAGACATGTCCACAAGCACAGAGGTGGTGAGGGTCTGAGTGGAACCCTGAGGGACCACATCTGGCACACCCTTTATTGTGATGTTGGCCATGTGATGTAGGCGGTCCACTGTCACGTTGAAATGCTCTGTGATAGTGCTGACATGGTTCATGGCCGTCACCTGAAAGAAATGACACATGTCTAGTAAGACGGTTGAAGACGGTGGGTAAGAAGTTTAAGTCTTGTGTCATTAAGTTTGCCATAAATGTAACCCAAGACTGTGATGTGCAAGCATAATACAGTTTCCCACATACATGATATGAGCTGTAAAGGTCTCTAGTAGATTAACCAGTAACTATTTTGGTAATTGAGTAATCCTTTCAGTCATTTTCTTTAAGCCAGAACACTAAAAATGTACTGATACTGACTTTCTTAAAAGTAATCAAACAGACTTTGAATCTCCTTGGATTTTCAGCTCTGCATCAGATTGTGCTCTTGGCACCTGTAAAGGGCATGTTTTGTTTTTTTTTTGTTTTTTGTTTTTTACAGTTTTCTGACATTTATAAACCCACAATTATTCCACAATAGTCAAAAGATCGCAAAATGTTCAAGAAAACAGACATGCCATTTTTTCCTCTCAGATATAGTTAAGAAGAATGTAATAAGTTCTAAAATCTTTAAAAAAAAAGTGGCTAAACTGTGTGTGTGCAGATGCTGACAGGTTTCATTCTATATTTTCACATGTGGACTGAGTGATGCTGTTTGTGAAACATACCAATTACTAATCCAAAACCCTCAAGTTAAACCAAAACTTCCATTTAAACCTTAGTGTGCAAACTTTAGGGAAAAAAAAAATAAAAGGTTGAATAATCACAGCTGGAAATGTTTAATTTTCATCCATTTGTAGAAATTTTGTCAGTGTTTGTGTATGCCCCATTAAAAAGCTGGATATCAAAAACAAACCTGTCACATGTAAATTTAATCAAAGCAAAATAATATTGCTGAACATATTCAAGTAGGAGACAGGGCAGTATGGCAGCATGACAGCAATTTGACTCATACTGAATTTGAACATGTGACAGAAACGCACTGTGAGCTTGTAGACGGCAGCATGCTGGTAGATGACATTGAGAATAGTGTTGTAATAGGTGAAGTAGGGCTTGTCATCCACTGTCCATTTAAATGTGGGACTGGAGCCTTCAAGAACTGATGCTGTGTAGCTCTAAAACAAACACAGACATATAAATACAAATGAAGACATGATAAAAAGATGCATCGATATGACATTTGAACTCTTAATACGACAACCTGAAACCAGCTGAATATACTTAGGAGCAAACACTCAAACACACACAGACATACTCACCACAACTGACTCCATCAGCACCCTGTGTGCAGGATGTGGCTGCACCACCAGTCCTCTGAGGGGCTCTTCCAGGTGGACAACCATAATCAGGCTCGCCTCCGTCACATTGTTATGGGCCTCAAGCTCCACCTGCACTGGACTCCTCTGCTCCTCGACTCCCAGGTTCAGATCAAGCACCGCATACTGGCTGGGCTCCGTGATCTGGACCCCGGACTCTGAGTTCGGCCCAGGCTGACAGAGTTCTGGACTGGATGAAAACTCTGTTGGACATTCTGTCTGGAAGGTCACGCTTCGATTACTGCCACGCCAAGATGCCTTTGTTAGGTAGCGGGCCTGGACACGGAGCAGCAGGCGGGTGTTGTTGGGCTGTAGGTAGAGGGTGGCATTCTGGGGAAGAGGGTGGAGAACCGTCAAGCCCAGAGGGGGCACCACCCGCAACTGGCATGAATCCGAGGCTGGGTATGATGGCTCAGCAGAAGTTACCTGCAATTGATCAAATTACAATTGGTCCCAATGTGTTGATTGATTTGTATGTGGTGACACTGAAAACACACGCAAAAATATTGGTAAAATTTACCTCTAAATTATTTTGATCTCTATGGACAAATACAGCTCCTTTTATATGTAATTTTAATGCCTAGCAAAATGTTACATGCAAAATTAATTGATTTATGTGACATTGAAGGCCTTGCAAAATACAATTCTTACAGTAAAAAATACACAGTTTATTCTTTTTATTCTCTCGTGGCCACCTCAAGCATCTGCCAGATGCATGGTGAGATATGAAATACTGCTTTGATCACTTACCAGCAGGCTGTAGAGTCCAGGCTGGGGTAAACCAGCAGACAGCTGGGCTCCCTGCAGCTGGGTCTCACTGTTGCCCACATAGAGCACTCTGATTGGACAGACTACTTCTTCCAGCCACCCTCCCTCTCCATCCTCCACCAACACCTCCACATCAAGCTCTGGGTCAAGCATAGGGTCAGCATCAGGGTCAGCCAAGCTATGTGTTGACTGTCTGGTGTTGTTGATCAAGAACCACTCTGACTGGTTGAGGGCTAAAACAGGTTGTCGCCACACTGAGTTTGGGGAGAACTGGCAGCGGAGTAGGGAGGCGGGGCCGGCATCATGCTGCAAGGCGATGACATCACCACGGGAAACAAGATAGTTCTTTAGTTCTTCTTGTATCTAGGAGAAACAGAAAATCAAATGAGTATAGGTTTTAGGCAACTCCAGATCGAAGTCAGATAGATTAGAGAAAGATTTCACATTACAAAGCCTGTCTGCAAAAAGTATCTTCTTTATTGAATCAAATTTTAATCTGCTTCTTTTGTTGCAGTGAAATGGCAAGCCTTGCACCACAGCTGCAATCCCTTAACTGTTTATCCTATCTGGCTGTAAACACCCTCAAATCAAAGCTGGCAATGATTAACTATTTCTTCTGGGCTTTCTGTGTTTCCAAAGCAAAAATACTATAAACTGTGTCCCTGATTAAATACGTTTTGAGGCAAAAGTAAATCCTCTCACCACTACATGTGCAGCCGGTCCTGCTGGTACAGTGAAGACCACCTCATACTGTAGTGTGTAACGGGGCCTCCGTGCCCCAGGGGGCAAGTGGTGACCGTGTGTGCAGTTAGGACAGGAAGATGGCTGGCAAGGACTAGAGAGGGCCAGGCACCGTTGCTGGAAGGGACACCACTGCTCTAGTTTCGGGCAAGAGGGTGGAGCAGCAGTCCTAGTGTCATTTGGGACACAAACAGCCACTGGAGCACATACTGTGCCTCCACAACCTGAGACACAAGATGCATTTTGTTTTAAATCATTCCTTTTTATTCAAGTTAGAACATATTACAAAATAATACCAAGCAGACCAAATCATACACTTTTGCTTTGCCCTCTACTTCTGTTTCTGATTATGCAGCAGAGTGTCCCTGAATGTTATACTATATCTCTACCTCCTTACCATTTATTTTGTAGATACCTATTCTATATAGTTTTAGGTAGTTTAGAAAATTTCCACCGTATTTTATAAACTCATTATGTCTTTTGTATGTAGAAGTAAATATAGCTGTCAAATAAATGTAGTGGATTAAAAAGCAAAATACTTTCCTCTGAAATCTAGTGAAGTAAAAGTATACAATGTATTTCAATTTCCCCCACCTGATGTGTTTTTTTCATTCATTCATATATTCCTTCATCTTTCTCTCTAATAGCAACAGCTATATTATGAATAACAATGATACAAATTTATCATTTTCATTAAAAAAAAAAAAAAAACACACGATACTTAATGGAGAAATCCAAAAACACTAAAAAAAAAAAAAAAATGATGTGTCAGTGTTGTCGCTTTATATCTTACGAGCATAGAGGAGCAAAACTGTAGATAAATGAATTACTGGTTTGATGCAATGAAACGGAAACAATGCCAAAAAGTGTGAACTTGTGATTTTTGTGTGTGCTGTGTGTGTATTTGAAGCGGGAACATACTTAGTGTGCTGGGCTGATATCCATCTCCGAGTGGGGTAGAGCAAACTTACTTTCTGTGTAATTAATAATCCAGTTGCTTTATCTAATTATCTCCACCGTCTCCTGCTGCTGCACTCACAAATTCCAATGAAAGTTTTAAAGACAATGCACTCGTATTTTTAACAAGCCACTCGCCTCTCTGTGGGTTTCTGTTTCTCACATCTTTCATGTCTCTCTGTCTGTTGCACATCTTTGCTGCCACATCTCAGTGGAGATGCATTAAAAACACAGAAAGCATCTCAATCCTTTGTGCCATGTGCCATGCAGTGTTGCAGTAGTGTGTCGTGTGTCTGGATGTGAATAGAAAGGAACTTGGAAGGGAGGCGACCTTGACTGGTCTTGTTTCCCCTCCTCTTCTGTTTTGCCTTTCTTTCTGTCTCCATTGAAACTTCTTTCATGCTCATCTACCTAACAGCTTCAGACAAGGTTGGTCAGTGTGTATGTTTGTGTGGATGTTTTTATCTAGCTGGAGGTGTGGGTGCAGGTGACTTATATGATTTTTTAACACCTGCTGATACTCACCAGTGTGGATGGTTTTGCTTGCCATGTACGTGAGTGAGAGAGTGTGTTTTTGTGCTTTTGTGTGAGACTCACTGGGTAGCAGCAGGTGCAGGCCGGGATAGTGACAGTAAGGCCTGTAGGTCTGGAATCGGATGTGGATTTGTGAGCTGAGTTCCTGAGTGACAAACTCAAGGGAAGAAAGACTACCTTCCTGAACAAAGCTCAGAGCTGGGAACAACAGCACCTTTGCGAGGAAAAAAAATCAGAGGAAAAATGGGAAAAAATAGATGGAGGTTGCAAAAAGATGGTATGAGGTGAACGGTATGATATTCAAATAAAAACGCTGAGATTTCTCCTCACCTCTATACCACTGCTCAGAGGCTGTGGAGCAGAAAATGGAGCAGATGCAGCACGGTGCAAAGGATTATGGGAGGAAAATACTGCCAGTCCCACCATGTAGATCCCTGCATCTGGCACACGCACTGTACAGGCAGAAACAGAATGATGTCATGGTTAAAAAAAGAAGAGAGCATTGAGGGATTTAAAAAGAGAAGAGAGGAGGGGGTAGGGGAGTCAATTTATCATTATCATTAAGAAATGATGGAGAGACCGCAGTCATCACAGACAGAGAGCAGGTTAGAGAGAGGAAGAAGTGTGAGGGAACTCACCTCCAGAGAAACTGCCCAAACAAAACTAAAGGAAGAACACTTCAGTACACAATGTATGTGCTCATTGCAGACTGACACAAACGCATAGACAATCAAAGACAGACTGGACCAAAGATCAACAATTAGACTAATAAGCAGACAGTCAGACACACACACACACACAAACACAGGAACTACAACCTGCCACATATCTACACTTAATCTCACCCTGTGGCACTGAAGGATGTTTTAGACTGTGCCTGTTACTCATTTATGCCCTTTCTGTGGAGCAGACTGCGCTAGTATTACACTATATGCTGTTTTAAGTCAACTGCAGAAGATGTTCTATTCCATGATTATAACAAATGAGGCTTTTTCTTCACTGGCTCTACAATGGGTGCAAGATCAAATCTAAAACTGCTGGTCAAAAAGAGTCTACCCTGTTTTAGCATACCCTGGGTGTGCTCATTATATGCTAAGTCAGTCAAACTGAGTTTGTTTCCATTGCTTAAAATGTTTTTAACACTGCCTCACCCACATCATGGGCCACTTAACATCAAGATGTGGTTAACACCTTGCACTTTTTGTTTGGACACTCAAAATAGCAGGAATTTTGCTGCAGCAATAAAATGAGGTTTGTACTTTTGTAGTTTACAAGAAGTATAGATGTTCAGCTGCCACATATACTATAAAAAATGATGGGGTCTGCTTATTTTCTGTAGCTTTCAAAATTATATGGCCCATGGAAATTGAATTGAATATAGTGTCTTATACCTTGACAAATGCTGTAAATACAAACAGAAATGATATGAAGTAAAAAAAAAACGTCCTATTTCCCTTTCTGCCAAGTCCACAAATTCTTTCCAATCCACAGATGCTTTACAATATAAATCTGATGTAATTATAATGCTGAAAATGATGGAGGACAGTCTCTGGATGCTTCTTACACCACAGGAGCAATTTGTATCAGTGCCAAGGGTGCTTGTGCTTGTGATTAGTTATGAAGGAGGCTGTTTGCTTTGTGTTTCTCTGCTTGTTTGTGCCGCAAATTAATTTACATAGAACTCATAGCGAAAGAAGGCTGAAATTTTCAGCTCTTCGCTCCAAACAAGTAAGATGCAGAGGGATTTGAGGGAAAAGAATTTGCATTAAATCTGTGCCTCGGTTTTTGTTTCAAGGTATTTGAAGTGCTTCATATTTTTTGTGTGGGTGGCTGTGTCACTTTGTCTGTGTGAATGTATGGAGCCCACCTTGAGGCCTATACTGGCAGACATAGGCACGCTTGGCATTGCACTGGTGTGAACTGGTCTGGCTGCGCTGATCAAGGGACACACACACGTGTCCGCGGGGGATCGAGGAACGATATGGCAAGCCCTCCTCTCCTTCCTGTGCTTCTGAGTCGTTTACCCAGTGCAGCTTGCCTGGAGACTTGACATCACTCAAGCCAAGCCACACACCTCGTTCCCTGGGCAGGAATGGACAGATAAAACAACGATCAGCACATCAACTGCTTAACATTTAGCTTTATGGCTGGTGACAGCTGGAAGATTGGCTCCTTCCCTTGAAACTTGAACAGAAAGACACAACAAAAATATTAGCAAATATAAGACAGAAAAATTTCAAATGAAATACAGAAAGTTCAAGGGTAAATAATGAAAAGATGGAAAAATGTATTTTCCATGGACGTCCTTGTAAATGTGAATGTACTGTCAGAAGGGTAAAAACAAACCACACAAACCTCCTTACAAAACATCCAGAATTGAATCAATGCCGGTCTCACTGAGTGACAATGAAGTTAGTGAACTGTTTGACAGTTTGCATTCAACAATCAATGACTGCAGTGGAAGTGAGAGCATGAAAATTGGCTCTGACTGAACTCCAATGGGATGTTACAGAGGCGATGTCAGATATTAAGAATGTCCCTGTGATTATGACAGTTTAATTGGATTTTCACTCCATGAGTCCAACTAATCAACTGCACATCCCAAACTCCCATTGCTTCCATTTTTCTCTCTGTATACGCTTTTAACTAAAAAAACAGTTGTCCCACCACTGGGGAAAGTTGCTATATGACGCACAATGATCTAAAGAAAGAAGGCAGCAGTGAAAGCAAGTCTACGGTCAAATATTCACCTATATAAAAACAATTTCTCCACTTTGTTTTCTTTCTCTTTTTGGGGGCGGGGGCATCAGACTACTCACATCTGTGAAAGCGATATCTAAAAGAGCGGACCGGGGTTAAAAAACACAAAGAGAGGGAACAAGAAAAAAAGGGTCTTTGTGGCAAAAAATAAAAGGACTGATTAAAAAAAAAGTTTCTTATATAAGCAAGGGGGCGGAGAAACACATGATCGGAGGAGGAGAGCAGGATGAGCTCCATGTGCAGCAGGTTTTTTCTTCTCTCATCCACTTTGGTCAATGAGGGCAGGGCCTCTACCCTCACATTAACACACACACCATGAACTGTGGACTCCTCCTCCCCGGGTGTTACAGTTACAATGCAGCTGTGCTTTTACAGATGTGTTTTTTGTAACCTTCTCTGAGCTAAACACCAAACACAAGAGGCCCTCAGACCAGTTTTTCTTTTCTGTCACAGCAGAGCCAAATCCAGAGTGACGTCCATATACAGCGCATCATATCATAGATAAACAGTACATACGGCAAAGAAGCAGTATTGTTTCATGGAAAGACACTGCATACTGATATCAAGGCTAAGTCTGGTGTCATGATCTGTTCGCATTTGAACATGCGCTATGTGATGTGGAGAAAAAAAAGAATTTTAGTACTTTTTATGCAGCCACAGAATAAATAAAAAACAATGTATAAGAATGAATAGATGACAAACAAAGGACAATTAAAACAGAGAACTCAATCAATTAAGCAAACTTCAAAGCATGATATTGATATTTCTAAACAGTAATTAATGAATAAAAATAAGTACAGCCCTCAAAGAACAGCCTCAGCCTGAACAACACATGAGCACACATACTAACAGAGTCACATTCAGTCACATACGCCTGAAGGTTAGCACAGACAGGAAGGGAGAAGCAGGAAAAACACTTTTTACACACAGTCCTTTCCAAAACGTACTTTTTTGAACGTGAGTGATTGAAAGTTCAACATCTGTTTTGAGTATTTATTGTCCTTTTCAGTGTTTCTTTGGTTGATGCTTCTGCAAACTGACTGCAACATGGTGAGAAACACTAACTTTGTAATACAAACAGGGATGATGCATTATGTCACAGAGCTGGAAGGTTAATCTGTTCTGTACCTCCCAACTTTCTACTGGGCCTGGTCTCCTCTACTGACATAGCATAAATGAATATTGACATCTTTTCCTATAAATGTATATCTATTTATTTGATTAGAGTAAACAGTAATACTAATATATCATCACTTGAGGAATATGTTTACTGAAGTTTTTCTCTGTCTAGGTTTGAGGAAAACAGATATCAAGATCTAAGAAAAAAACTCCGACTATACATAAAGATACTTTATTATAGCAAAACATTACAGAGAGAAGCACTGAGGTCCCGTTTATGCACAGAAAACTCTTACTGTGTGACTTTGGGTGCAAGCAGATTACGCAGTGCATCACTCCTGACTACTGCCAGATCTCCACCGCGGTCTAGACACTGTTGTCGAGCATCAGTCCAGCTCATCTCCGATGGAACTATCTGGAAACAACGTGAGGACTCGGCGTGGTACACTCCATCTTTTGGACAGTAAGGGGAGGCTGGAGGTGGACAGACATGACTCACATGATTTCCCAAATTATTGGAAGACATAGTTGCAACATCATGGAAAGATACAAATTTACACAACACTATTTTATTGCTAAAAGGTTATATTCAAGAAACAGTCAAGAAACTTCAGAGGGACAATAACTTACACATCATTATAAATCAAGGTGTTCACAAAGCCAATACTGTTGAAACAGGATTTGCATTGATACTGAGGTGTCAGTTCCAAAGATAAACTAAAATTTTGGGTGCTCTGCTAAATGATAGCAAAAGGGGCAATAAAGGGGGCAATAAAATAGAAAAGGGTGAGTCTAAGACAGAGTAAAAGTAGAAAAAAAAAATCGAGTCCTCATTACGGGTGCACTGATTTATTAAAGTATCATCAGTACCGAATATTTATCGTGGAGCTGGCATCTGTCTGTCATTTAATTGTAAACTAAGACCTGACCGATGGTTCACTCATACTCTGATAATAATTTTCCCTTTTCATGATGTTCGTATCGTAGAGCCGGGACAGGCAGCTGCAAAGTTTTAACTTTAAGCAGTTTCAATCAATATTTTTTATAATAAAAACAGATGACTACGTATAATGTGAAAACTCATAGTTTTGAACCCACAGAGAATTATCACCTAGATCAATTTAGTTTCTTTCAGGTCACTGTTTTGTTTTTCTTGCCCACAACTTTGCTCTTTTGTTTCACTACAATCCTGTATTTCCCACAGCTTTTTGAGATTCCCTTTCATAATGGGATGTTTACGATTCATCACAGTTAACCAAGTGCTAATTAGGAAGCATTATGTGAGAATTAACAACCCCAATCCCAGCAAAAAATGATTATTTTTAAAATTTACCGTCAACCCCAATGATTGATGTTACTAGAGTTTAGACATGTATACTTTTAGCTCTTGGGATAAAAACCGAAAGTGACTCATAGAGCTACTGCTCAAATTTAAAGCGGTAGCAGGACAGCTAAACTAACTGGCTGATACTGGAGTTCAGAGTCAAACACAGAGCTTTTGTGAAGGTGTATCTTACCTTTAGCAACTTGGACACCGTCCTTGGACACAATCTTCCAGTCGACATCCATATCAACAGCACCCCAACTGAAAAGTGTGAACTCCAGGCTCTTATTGGCAACAGCGAGAGGTGGACAACGCAGCTTCAGCTTGGGAGGAACTTTCACGGTCACTTCCCCTCGGGCAGAGACCTGGACATGCATAGATTTAAAAAAAAGTATTTCAAACACAGGTAACACTAGCTGGTCTCTTTTTATAGTGTATGAGAATAAAAAATAATTTCCTTTTTATCCTCTCTCACCTCCTTGTGTCCAGCCCAGGCCATCACACTGACTGTATAATGTCCTGGAAGACCGTATTTATGAGTTGCTGTGGTCACCTCTGCTCCTGTAGTGTTGACCCGAGATGAGAGGTCACCAAAGTCCCAGGACAGTGTCACCGGAGCGACAGAGGAGGTGGCGGCCAAACTGATGCGGTCATGAACACTTAGCATTGGGAGAGGCTTCAGTGAGATCGAGAAGTCCACCACAAACACATCTTGAGCCAGGGTCCAACCACATCCCTGTGTATTGAAGGAAACCGTGTGAGGAAGGGGAGGTTTCTGTGCTAATATGCACAAGTATTTAAAAGTAAAATAAAACGTGTTTTACTGTCAATTGTTAAGATGTTTGTGGTTTCACTATTATTTTTTATGGTTTTAAATAGAAATGTGGTTTTGATGAAACTTATGAACTGCTCCAATTTAAAATAAACAAATCTTGATTTTCAGTTGGAGTTCTGAATAAATTCTCTACAGTTACTCTGTAGAGCAGTCCTGCAGGAACAGGAATCTAAGGGTGTAGGAAAGTCATTCAAGCCAAAGAAGGAAGTTGTTGAGGAGTTATAGGAGGGTTTACAGGAAATCCTGAATGATGTGTTTGCAAAAGAAGAAACACATCACAAGAAGGAAGTTGTACAAAAAGTGGCTCCATTGCGAGCTGCTCCTTACAATGCAAACAATAGACATCTGCAGTTATAATCATCTGTGACCACGGAACGCTACGTACCTTCATAACATTTGGGTGGGTACATGCAGCAGAACACTGAGATTCACTGATTAAGTTGGGCTCCGAGTTTGTGCTGCAGAGACACTCGTGCCTTGTCCCCAAGCCCCCATAGCGGTGCGATGCAGCAAAACACACACTGTTACACTGTTCTCGTGTGAAGTTTCCAGGTGTGGAGGAAGAGAAGATGACGAGCTCACTCCGTCCCCCTCCTCCACTGCTGCTGTCCTCAAGACAGGCTGCGTAGTTCAGGCCTGAAGACAGAGAGTTTAAGGGTCATTACATGTAACTTTAAAACGTACATACTGTATTTTGTTTTGTATCCCATTTATACTTTTAATGAGCATTAGACAATCTCTGTCAAAACCAGCAAGAGAGATCATGCGAAAACCAATGATGAATGGTTTATTTTTGTAATGCCTGAATCTGCCTCGACAAAGAATGCGTAGTACGGTCACATTATTTTTGTCTTTTGATCTTTGTTTTAAACCCAAAAGTAACTATTGAGTATTAAACCTGCTTGCTTAGCATCACGCATGCACTTGATTGATGTCTTTTTTTCGATGAGTTAAGCCTCTAAGGCATCAGGTTGCATACTGGTCTCACACTTTATTGGGTTTAAGAACTGCAAGAGAGTACAACAGCGTTCCAACACTATTTCTTCCATGACACAAATTTTTGTGATTTATGTGACCTGGAAAATTTTCCAATTGTTGGTGCTTATTTGTTTCATACCACAGGTGAGCAGGCTGACATTTAGCAGGGGTTGGTGGCGGAGTTCAGGCGGGTGGTCGCAGAGCATGGCGTCTGGACGCCTAACTCGCACCCCTTTCTCCTGGAGCCAGCTGACCAACCGGAACAGCTTACAGTCGCACTCAAAGGGGTTACCACTCAGGTCACTGGAGGGGAAAACAGAGGAGTGGAAGAATTAACTGCACCAGTAATGGTGACACATGCCTGCTCTCATAGAGAAAGGAGTAACAGTTACTGGAGTTACTGGTACTGTATGTGCTAATGATATGAAGACGAACCATTAAAGATGACATGCGTTCCACAAACCAGTGGAAGTTTTCTATGCTTTTTAATTAACTATTAAAAGGCTGAAATTATAGTGTCAGATGAAGTAAATTTAGAGATATGAAAGTAACTGTACAAGGGCTTACATTCATGCCACTTTTTGACCCTCTGTTACAAATAACATTAGTGCAACCACAGTACATAGCTGGTGTTAACATAAAACGACACTCCATATAAAAGACAAAAAAATTAGGATATAAAAAAAAAGTGTGATTCAGTGTTTGCATTCAATTAATATAAAAATATCTTAGGAAATAGGAAATACACTTGTTTGCAAATTAACTGTATTAAAAATAATATCTTAGCCTACAATTAGCATAACAGGTAGCCCCTGCTAAAAGTTGAAAAATACATCTACCAAAATGAACAAATAAAAAAATAAAACTATAGACGTTGTATCATGTTAGTAGCCACAAATAGATTTTACCCAGATCAACAAAAGCAGAAAAAGCCTGCAACTTCACAATAACAACTTCTGGAGGCTGCGTCTGGGCCTAGGTGTACTTATGTTAAGTAGCAATACAGCTCCAATGTTAACTGTTAATCAAACCACTATGACAATATTAGACAAAAGACACACATTCTGTTGAACTCTCATGGCAGAAAAAGCAACGGTTTTATTAATAACACTAATAATGGCTGAATATTGAAGTATCTGCTGAAGAACCCCTAAGTCATGACAGTGACCATTATTTACAAAACCAGGACCTGAAACGGGCACAATCATGATTAATGTTATTAGTAACACCTGTGTATTTCTGCTGCAACATATCAATTATCAGCCATAAAAAAGGCGTTTTCCTTTAAATGATGTAAGAGAATGCAAGAGTCAGGGGAGAAGGTAAAAGGACACAGGGTATAAAAGGGTAATTATGGGGAAGCAAGAAGCAGCAGCAGCAGCAATAAGAATGACAGATGAAAAGGAGAAAAAAAATTATTGAAGAGACATTGGATAGAGTAGGGGCAAGAGATGGAAGCAGCAAAAAAAGAAAGGAGCAAGGAAAATGACATTGTGTAACATTTGTCCATTACCTACTGCCCCAATTCGCTTCACTCAATTACTCCACTGAACGGGGACTGAAAGAGGCGTACGGCACTTCCCACGCAAAAAGCTGGGAGCAATAAACTTGTCGCAAATTCTGCGCACCTGTGCAGAAAGTGGGACCCATGCATACAAACATGGAGAAAAACTGGCGATGCAGATGGTGAGGTGGTGAATTGAAGCCGTATGGAAATTAAATATGAGAGGCATCATTATCCTGCCTAATGATGCTGCCTCTCATACATTTAATTTCACTTCATGTCACAGGTTACTTATGGACCCATTTTATCATAAACATTCAAACCAGCAGTGTTATTTTAGCTTCTGCTAGTGAGCCACAACTATTCCATGGGCACCTTTCAATTGTAAAAGACATAAGCCAGCTAAAATCCAATTCAAATTAATATTTCATCAGCACTGGCTCACCATCACCCTCCTCATCCCCAGAGCGAGGAGCAGAGCTACTGACACTCAGTAGGTTGCGGAGCGCAGCGCAGCTGATGAAATGCTAGGATGATGCCAGGATGCAGCCGGTTCAGGAAAGTCTGGGTGTAAATATACTGAGCCCTTTTCACCTCCACCATGTTAATTAGGCTAAGTGATTAAATTTTCATCATCAGTGCTGCAATGATCATGACTGTGCTGTGAAGCATACAGAGCGCACTGGGGGCAATGTGACACTGACAGAAACACCTCTATGATGGATTATGAAGTTAAATACAAAGTTTAATGAGGGCTTTTTTTTTTTTTTTAGATATTTAGTGTGTGATTTCATCAGCTACTGTGTATTACTATAGCCTATAGATGCTTGACAAATACCAAGAGGTGAGCCTCAGGGTCACTGTGCCCGCACTGGTCCGACAGTGTGTAACAAAGCATTCAAGGCTCCGACTTCCACATCTAATCGCTTTATTTAATCTTGGAAAACGTTCTGTTTTTTGGATTAACAGCTGCTGCAGCCGTCGTCCCTCACGATTTGTTTTGTTTTTAACACTTCCTCCACTGTCCACAGGAACAATACGTATATCAATATTCATGAGGGATTTGCATTGACCATTTATGGTTAATGGAGGGACTGTTTTGAGGCATGCCAAAGTGAGCACATTTTCAAGTTGACTGTGATTTATAAAGGGAAACTGTATGGAGGCTTGCATTCGCACAGTCTTATAAGTCTGATTACTTTTAGCATACACCATTTTTAGGTGCATGTACACTTTTAGTATGGATCCTGCACTGTTGTATAAATGAGGCCCCTGGTGAGGAATAATTGCTACTCACTTCCTCCCACTAGAGTCTGAAATAGAGCTTCATTCATCTTGTGTGTAGGCGAGGTAACTGGAAACATGCTGCTTATTTGAGCACGTGTGATCAGATGCATGTGCGTGTCGGTACATAAGCTTCCGTACGTATGTGTATAAATAGGGTCTAATTATATCTGATTCATCATTTCATATTTATATATCTATTTGTAAGACAAAAGACAATGTGATCAGAGAGACTAACATTGGAGTGTGATTACTTACATTTGAGTTAAATTGCAAAGGTTGTCACATATTCTCTCTTCTATGGTGGTGATTCGGTTGTTGCTCAAATCGCTAATGGAAACAAAACAGAGAAATCACTGTAGACATTAAATCACGAGTGTTTTTCCTTCGACTGTACTAATTTGCGAAAAATACTATCATACCGTCATTTTGGCAAGATATATGCAGTGTGAGTTTGTCATTGCCAGAAAACTCAAACTGAGTCATTGGATCAATCAAGTGTTTCTTGTACACTATCATCCAATTGCAAATAGATGCAGCCACACATGATGACTTTTAGATTTATATTCATCAAATTAAAGGGCATCCTCTTTAAACAAAAAATACAAAGCAAAAAATATTACTCAGACATACAACATAACACACAACTGAATGATTAATGAATAAAAACACAGCTTAAATCCCAAACAACTTATGTGCTGATTAACAGACAGCATTTCAGACTTCTGTTTCTACTCTTTTGCTCCCCATGCTTTGTTTCCATGCTTCAGTCTTTCTTGTCCTTTACTCCTCATTCCCTCTTCTCCCTTTCCTTCTCCCTCCCTCTCTCCTCCATCCAGTAGGCTACATAATGGGACCGTTGTGTGGTGGTTTTGGAAGGAAAGGATGGAAACCACCAGAGTCCTCTCTCATCACACACACACACACACACACACACACACACACACACACACACACACACACACACACACACACACACACACACACACAGAAACACACTACACACACACACACACACACACACACACACACACACACACACACACACACACACACACACACACACACACACAAACACACTACACACACACACACACACACACACACACACACACACACACACACACACACACACACACACAAACATGTGCTTAAACACCCGTTCAATGGGTGGAAGAAATAAGGTAATGGATGGAGGAAGGGAGAGATGGACAGATGGAGCAAGGCATAGGGGAGGTGGAGGGAGCCTGGAGCAGTAAGCTGTAATTGAACTTAATCGTGCAGTGATTGGCGTACGCACATGTGTGGGTATGTATGTGCGTGCAGTATACTGTGTGTGTGTGTGTTGTTGAGATTGCTCTCTGGTCCAGCTAGCTAGCTCCTGGGATTTCTGCCTACTTAAATCCAGACTAAACCAAACCTTTCTCCTTCCTGCTTTCTTTTTCATCTTCCTCATTCTCCCTTACTCCTTTCCTTTCCTCCACTCACAACCTTGGTTTTGCCAGGTCCTCATCTTCTCCAGACTTTATACTCACAGGACTGACAGTGGCCCACAGCAGAATACCCCTCTGGGGAGCACATTGATCCTATTCCCTTGAAGATACCTGATGCATAGATAATATATAGATAAATACATACATATATTTAGTTAGATGGATAGACAGGCATGCAAATATATAGACAGACTGGGTTTAGGTGCAATTATATGAATACACATGCATAATGCCCTGTGTACTCACAGCTCTTGGAGGCCAGTGAGACGATCTAACAGGCTGGTATCAAGGGAGGAGATGTGGTTCTTGGAAAGATCTCTGCAAAAAAAAAAAAAAAAAAAACATATCCACAGTTAAAATGCATGACTACATAATCATACACTGATTTTCAAACACAGTATAACCAGAAGTAGGTAAGTAAGTAATTATTTACCAGATCCAATGATTGGATAAGCGCTGGGAAATGAATTGAAATAATAGCAAAGAGATAGAAAGTGAAACATTTAGCTCATAGGACAAGAGGTGGAGATAAATAAAACCAGACACTGTAGACATGCAAATGGATGTGCCAAAAAACACAATGCTAAAGATACAACAGTAGAGGATTTTCTGGTTGATACTGTCTTTGGGATGATACATAATACAGCTGTTGTCTGCTAAAAATGTCATAAATCATAACTATTATGCATTTTTAGGAAGAACAAAAAACATACAATTTTAAAATAGGTGGCCGTTGACTTTTTAGGTTCATTGAGTCAATGTTTTCACCAGCTCAAGGTTCAGTGGATTTTCCTATCTCATAAAATAGCAAATATATTCTCTCTTTTTTGGCTTTTATTTGACAGAAACTAGTAAAGAGTGGGATCCTATGTCTGAGGCAAGACAAAATGCATGGTGTGTTTGTTAGACGGCAAAGCCTGCAGAAAAAGTAACGTGTAATTATTTTATCAAAATTAAATAATGAAAAAAATCACCAAAATCAAAGGGCCATTTCAATGAATTAGTGTTACACCTCCATAAAGTTGAGGTACACACAAGAAACAAATCAAAGAAAGGAAAAAAAAAGGTGAAATTGATGCTGTAGAAGACAAAATATCTTGACTTCTGGTCCCTAACACGGGTCAAGCTCCAAAAACACTGGATCCTACATTTTTCAATACAATTCATATGATCCTCCCTGCTTACTAAGTGCTCACTTCTTTGAAACACCATACCCCAGTTTATATTTCTGGCTTTCTGTTTAACATTTAAAGTCTCTGAGCTAAAGCTGAGACAACCCTGACGATCTGATTAAGAAAGAAAGCTCCTACAGAGGCACAGAAGGCATCAAACAAATGTTTTCACAGACTTAGCAGTACTCTCCATGAGGAGCAAATCATATATGAAATGACGCCATGCAGATTTAGACCTTGTAAGAGAAAGGGACATCTGAGTTGCCAAAATAATTTGATTAGTAATTTCATTTGGCAGTGTATGAGTTACCGAGATGACGTTTTACATCAAACGATCTGAAATCTGCCCGGACACAAAGGTTTTCATATTTAACACACTTTCTTCTCCATTAATGACATCTTTATTTTCCTGCTTTTATTTAATGATACCTACAGCATTACTAGATATTTTTGGGCCAAAACTGATACTGATATTAGATCAGGAAACACTGGCAAGACATTTTTTAACATAAACACATAACACTAACAAATTTTGTGACCAACATATGTAAGAAGTGGGACATTTTACACTTCAAAAGTAAACTTGTCAATGTGTCTGTAATGGACAAACTATGTAATGACGACGTTGTCTCTAAATTAACCAAAACATATCTTTTTATCCTTGATGCTGTATTATCAGGCAGCATACATGCCAATAACAATGAGAGTATACAGAAACTAAACACTAGCATCTTATTATTTCTAAATTAGAGATGGAGTCAGTGTGAAACCAGCAGATACATGAGTCAGGAAGTGAGAGAACTGAATTGGTTGAACTGTGTAGTTGATTTGCCAAGACAAACAAGGAGAGCAGAGGAGGAAGCAGGACAGAGCCGAGCTAAGTTAAGTGGCTTCAGTCTCCTCTGTGAGCCTTCCCAAAGCCTCAGCTGCACGTGAGAACGATGAGACAAAAGGGGAAAGAAAGGAAAAAAAGGAGCCACATGACAAGAAGCCAGAGGTTGTGAGAGGACAAGAGGCACTGTGTGTGTGTGTGTGTGTGTGTGTGTGTGTGTGTGTGTGTGTGTGTGTGTGTGTGTGTGTGTGTGTGTGTGCAGATGACACGATACTGCTGGCCTGCAGAAAAGCAATAATCTAACACTGAAAAAGTTGTACTAACTTGCTGGTCTATAATTCTCCTTCCAGCTAGTGTTCACTAGACATTAATCAGAAATCAACAATTTCCAGCGGAGAAATGTGTTTGTGACTTTGAGTGAATGGGAATGCGCTCGCCTCACTCTTCTCTCTCGTTTGCTCATTTTTCTTTGAGTGTGTGTGTGTGTGTGTGTGAACAGAGCAGGACGCCCATTCCCAAAAGGAAACATCTGTACATTCCAGACAAGCTGTGTAAGAAAGATGGAGACCAAGAGAGAGAGAGGGAGAGAGAGAGAGGGAGAGACAGAGAGAGAGAGTCCTCCTCTGCTAAAACCATCAGTATAGGAAACGGGACAGGAAAGCAAAAAGTTGCTCCACCCACGAGCTGATCATTCACACATTAGGCTGACACCTCTCCTTATGCAATGCTCTCAGCATCAACACCATGTGTGTGCATGCTACTCGCTATGTCATCTCTCTCTGACCAAATGGCTGACACTGCAAAGACAAGCAGAGATTAAGGAGAGAGAGAGAGGAAGAAAGAGAGGGAGAGAGAGAGAGAGAGAGACAGAGAGAGAGAGAGAGAGAGAGTGTGTATGTGTGTTTAACATGACAATATAATGTGACCTTCACCATGTCTATTAGCAACAGGCTCCTGTTCTCTCAGCTACCTTTGGGCACACGTGGTTTTACTTACACATTCACACACACACACACACACACACACACACACAGCACACATATGGTTCTGTTTTACTAACGGTGTGGCCAATGATCTAACCTCTCCTTATAAGGCCTGTCTGGTGCCACTTATTCTGAGCCGGAGAATGAGAACACACACACACACACACACACACACACACACACGCACACACATTCAGAGTCCTCATTGGCAACACGGCCAGAAGGAATGACAGAAAATACACATTGAGGAAAAGATAAACTTGAAGAAATTAAGGGAATGAAAAAGACAAAGAAAGCCACTGAAGAAGATTGGTTTCTGTTTGATTCAATCTGTCTCCAAAATGAGCACAAAAATGAGGAACAAAAACAGTCCTGAGTTTAGTGTTGAAGACTCTGATGTAGGTCTGACTGTAGGACAGATTGGTATCTACTGCATCGTGGTAGAAAAGTGGTCCAAGTCCATGTAAGTGAAGGCCAGCGCTCCACTAACCCACTAAACACAGACTGCTCTGTGGGCGCTTTCATCCCCCTCAGCCTCGCTGCCCGACTCCCTCCCTCCCCCACACACTTCTATCAATTTCTTTCCTCTTTTTCCCTCTGTCGCTCTGCTGCTTTGTTTATACTCGAAAGGCTGGGCAGACCTATACGAGTCTGACGGGAAGGGGAGCGGGACAAAAGTGTAGGAGGAGTAAAAGATGATGAAGTTGCAGGAGGAGAGGGCAGGTGTGAAGAGAAACCGGGGGGACCGGCACTGAGTGACACAGGCCAGGTCTGGAGAACAATCGCCCCACTTTGGGCTGCCAGCCAGCACCTCATGCCTGAGATGGGGGTGAGGGGGTGGGAGAAGTCTCAGGAGCAGTTGGGTACTTTCCCTTCTGAAAGAAGAGAGGGAGCATGAAATTAGGGGAATGGGGCGAGGAGCTGGAGAGAAAGGGTTGTTGATTGAAGAGATTTGGTCTAAAGAACCTAACATTTTGCTACACAGTCTGGCTGGCTGGGTCACAAACACTCCTCTTCTCTCCCCTTTGGAACATTCTGTCCATTTTTCCAGCTGCTGCTGCCTGGGTTTCTGGTGTCCAGCTGGCAAGTGAAGGGCAGCTGTGTGCAGCGGTTTAACACACTCACTCAAAGAACGATACACTCACATGTACACACTTTTACATGCTGTCAATACATGCGGGGGAAACAAAAATCCTGTAACACTGCCCTACACTCATTGCTCACTCTTTTTCTGGTAAACGGAACAGTGCTAGTCCCACGTATCTTGAACTCATTAACTGTTGACTTAAACCAGAAATGGGTCTCAGGCCTGCAGTACTTCTGTGGTGTGACTATGCAAAGGAAACAAAACAACTAGTTATCATTTAGATGGAGCATAATTTCATTGAAAATAGAGATTGGTAACTATATTTCCTTTACAATAACCTGGAAAAACTCATAACATAACTCAAAATCAAATACCACAGTTGAGTTTGACTTTTCTTCCCTATTTACTTTAATGAATAGACACACATAAAAACTAAATGTTAATGCTGCCAACTTATCAGGATCCCTGATAAGTTGGCAGCAAATGGGAAAATGTTTTGGTGTAAACAACAGCGTAGTGAGACCTGCTTCTACGTCTACTTGTCTTGTTTTATTTTCGACAGTTTAGACACTTCATCCACACGTTGCTGCAGTCTACCGTTAAGTCACCTTGAACAAAAGCATCTGGTAAAGATATATAAATAGCTAGCTAAATCTGATATAATGTAAAAAGCACCAGTAAACTGTAATCAGCAATGATTTCTCGATCAATATCAAAATAAAAACCATCATATTGAAACAAAAGTTACAAAGTGCCTTACAGAAAAGTGTGCGAGAAAAAGAACATAAAACGCCAAGAAATCATATTCTGTTACATGCAAAACACTGTGAGCTGACTAAAATAAAGTGTAAGAGTAAAAATTGAACACACAAAAGCACTATGCAATTTACCTGGAATTTTCTAAAAAAGCCATACAGGCTTATTAAAATGAGATAACAACCAACAAGAATAAAAATGTGTAAGGACTTCTTCCTGTCATCCTCCACTTTACTCTAAAAAATGTTTTTACCAGGTTGGAGCGTTGCTTGATCTGCACTCATACTCAACTTACCTTTAGTTTTTATAAATACAACTTCTGAGCAGGAAAAGGCTTATGCTTGGTTTTTGAGTGTTTGCATTGTTTGTACATTTATGGACCTATGGTCTTTTGAAATGAAAAATGAAAACGTAAGTAAGGTCTGTAATTTAGATTTGAACTTTGGCAGGATACTGTCTGAATAAGGGTAATGCAACAGTAATGCAAAACAGTGCCAATCTTCAGTGTGTGTCAGTGTGTTTGAGTTTTCTCTTCAACTAATGTTATGCAATATATTCAAGATGTAGGAACAGTACTACAAATTGAGATAGAATTTATGTTATTTTATATAATGCATTTGTCCAAACTTTTTGGCCCTGACCTTTTGATTCTTTAATTTTGGGGCTTTCTGGTGAGTTGGGGACATACAGCGCGTTCTCATCCAACAGGAAGTGGATGCCATAAAACAAGACCCAGAGTCTAAAGCCATGCTGGCAGCTCTGCGAGTCTGTACTCAGGCACGGCCGTAAGATGAGCTAAGGTTCATAATCATGATGCTAATGCTAATGACAAAATGGCAGCTGATTGGGACGAATGGAAAAATACTTTTTATTCTGAGTTGGTGTGATTATGCATTATTCCAAGGTGTTAGCCTTGTAGTCAAATCTGATAAACAGCCTAAATTAGCTTCTTTTGTCGCGTCACGCATTTGTTGATGTTTGTTACCATGTGAGACCACATACAAAAAGCTCCTGAAGAATTAGCTAAATGGACTGTATTAGTGTCGATATTGGATTTTATTTTGAGGTAACTGCCAGTGGTGATGCATTTGCGACCACATTGACAACAGTGCGTTGACATATCTTTAGTTCCTTTCATCAAGTGGGAGATATTGTGTCAGAAATTCACCACGTTTCTGAATTGGAATAACAAGTTGGAGGCTAATTTGAGGGGGTTTTCCCACTCAGCTGCTTGTAATTGCGGTTTAATGTGACGTGAACACAACATAAGTGTTTGCCATGTCTGTGTCCAAAATCATTTCCTCGTTCCCTCATTCATTACTCCTTACAAAACAGATACTCCATAGTGAGCCCTAAATTTAGATTTCACAGACTTATGAAACGTTACCATTTTGTGTCATCACTAACAAGTGTCGCACAAGTTTTTGCATATATAAAACGCAACGAATTGCATTGTTTGAGTGTAAGCAGAAAGTGTCGCAGAGTGTTAGGGCGCGTACGTTCTATAGACGTTTCATTCCATTCAGTCTGGACCAAAACGGTGAACCGACCACCTGACTGACTTTGCCCTCCATTGGGACATCCTGCTACTGAGGCAAAAAATTAGAAATCCCTCTAAAGACAAAAACCTAAAACCTGTGTAGTGCTATGTGCTACCTGTGTATGTGGGTGGTTGTTCTGGCGTTGCTGGACGACCTTGCCAATGCAACACAAACATTGTGATGATGCTGGAATTGTTCTTGGTTCATATGTTCATTGACAGCTCTGGGTACTGGTGGATCAGGGTGTTTACGTACGACAGCAGATTACGGGCATTTCTACATCGTGTGTACAAATTCAGAGTGGAAGTAATTTTTCTTAGATATGAATAGTTTAACAATGTTTGAAATTCAAAAAAACAATCACATGTAAGCACTGCTGTGTAAAACTGACACAAAGAAGGCACATGCTATTTCCAGTCTTGAACCAAAACAGAGTGTTTATGCATCTGGCCCAAGGAAATCAAACACTGTGTGCAGGGAGTTGCAGAAAGCAGCAATATAGTCTAATTTATCTTGTGTCTGTAAAAGTGGGAAAGCTCCACAAAAACAAGTGAAAAAGAAAGAGCAGAGTGAGTAGAGCACAGAGCACAATAAGAGTCCATGAGCCAGGATACCATCGAGACTGGCAAAGCTTCAGCCACCCTGGCAGCACAGAGGACCGCTGCCCCAACAGTCAGTGATGACGACTTCTTTAGCTGGTTCCTCCAAAACATGAGCTAAATGACAAGATGCAGCATTTCATCTTTTACTTTCTATAGTGACCTTATTTACTGTGCTCTCTGCTCTTTGTGCTTGTGTTACATGAAAGAAATGAGACTTTTTTTGACTTCCCACCTTGACAGATCCAAAGACATGGATCCTCTGTGGACGTACAGATGGGAGGACGAATTTGCATTATTTCCATTGAGTTCCTTTTTTCTTTTAATCGTGACAAGGGCACATCAGAAAATGAAACTAATGTACGTGAACTGAATGTGCATTCCCTGTTTAGTATGGGTGGCCAAATGTGCATTCCTTAACTTGAAAAGTGAAATGAAAAACAGGCTTTTTGTTAGGAATATAAATTATTTCATGACACTGAATGATAATTTAATATGCTAATTTGCATTTCATAAAAATTTTGTCAGTTTTCTATCCCCACAGTTAAGAGCAGTCTTTCCCAGATCAGGTGGCCAATTGGCAGTAAAATGCATAACAATGCTATGATATATGAATTAATCTTTCTAATTAAAATTAAAGAAGAGCATTCTTTTTTACTATGATAGTCTTTTCAGTTCATATGCTGTGTGTTGAAAAAAATGCAGTTGAGGCCTCAGTGTGTTGTGTGTGGGGAGGTTCTGGGCAACAAAAGATTAAAAATCCAACGATTGAACAGACGTCTTCAAACTGATGTTCTGTCCTCAAATTGCTGGCTTGTCCCTAATGTGGATTAGGCAGCAAAGTGCATCTATTCAACATTGTTTTGATGGTGAAAGAGTCAGTAATGTGAAAATTTTAAGGGTAAGAGATAGGGAGCGGAAAATGTTTGTTCATTTAAAGGTTTCACAAACAAAATTGTATTTACTTATTTTAAGAGGTAGTGAGAAACTTTACACTGGACATTACACTACACAGCAAATTTCATTACTGCCATGACATACTTTAAAAAAATAAATAAACAAATAAATTCACGGTTTGTTTTTCTTTATTAGTGGTTTATAAATGTAGATGTTATGGTAATTCATCGAGTATTTTTGTAAATTTGGGTCCAGGGGAGACACCAAATTTCTCTTTTGGGTCTTGAGCTGAAATAGTCTGAGAACCCCTGGTTTAGATGCTAACAGTCCGATTCCAGTTTCACCGCAAAAGACCCATGTCAACATTAAGCCCAAACAGGACAGACTGTTATTCTGGGATATCTTTATGTCTGTGACTCTGCACCCAGTGAAATGCTACACAGACAGACACTGCAAGTCTGTAGTCTTGGCTGTTTATGTCTAAATGCAGGGAACAAAATCCAATTATCACTCTCTCCAGTTCTTTCTGTAGATAAAGTAACAATGGAGAGACAACAGATTAAGTTGTTTAGTCAAGCTAGAGCAAAAGTCAGTGTTTCCTCAGCAGTGAACCCCTGCCATAATTTGTTTCACTTTGTCTTGCTCTTCGTCACTGCTCAACGAAACCCACCCTCCTCTACAGGGCCGTGATTATTTGGAGATTTAAAAAGTAAAAAAGGGCTGAATTGATATAATCAAGATCGAATTTCTTGAGGTTTCTCCTCTCCTCCTTAAAGGGGCCGTGCAAATGATTAAGGGGCATCTATTGGTGAGGTTTGCAACCAGCTGAATACCCCTAACCTTACCCCTTTGTTTTTTAAAGAACATACAGTTGACATCAGGTGACGTGGTCTGTCCTTTCTGGACTACTGTAGAAAAATGGCGGTGCAACATGGTGGGCTCTGTGGAAGAGGACCTGTGCGCTATGTAGATATATATTATACAGTAACGAAAATATAATTATGATCATTATATCTGATTTTTACCAATAAGTTCCACCTATATCCTACACTTCTTTTCTATTCTCTTCATCTTCGCATTAAAATACAATGTGAAGGTTAGACTTTACAGAAGGGGTTAAGGATAAGCTTCTTAAAATATGTCAGCTAGTCTTTGCAACCACAAACAAACTTGTTTTTGTTTTCCTCTGGAGTATCCACCAGTCTGCCACGCTGGCCAATCTAACTGAAGAATCACTAATGCAGGTCTAATGTAGATAAACCCCTGACCACTCTTTATCATGAAGCTTTGCGCTCAGAAGACACACATAAGCTTCACTGAGCGCAGCGACATTCGTCATTTAAAGCAATAATGAATTACTCTAATTAAGAGATCTTGTTAAGGTATTAAGGGTATTTCAGAGCATTCGCAGTGTCCATGTCAGTTTCTATTTTCCCATTTCCCAGCAACAATATCACTTACATGCCTTTCAACTTAACTCATGTCTCTGCTAAGTTTACCATGACTGTCTCAAAATATGTTTCTCTGTTGCGTAGCAAAATTCTTAAAAAACCGCTTCCATCACCACCTTATGCTGCCTGAATGCACTGTTATTCACTGGCTGTATAACAGTAATATGTAATGTCTATTCTTCTTTTGGGTCACACACTATTTCTCTAAATAAATCAAGGGTCCATTTATCTCTACACCATGAGTTCAAAATTGTCTTGTAGTGATAATCCACCCAAAAACTATCTTTTGAGTATCAAATACTCATCCTCTAGAGGTAGCTATAAAAGGGGGCTCTGGTCAGCTTGGATTTAATCAGTTTCAATAGGTTCAAAGGGAGATATTTTCCAAAACATCCACAGAAACTTTTCAAACCTTTGAAGCATATCCCCTTCTTATCTCAGTCCAAAATCTAATGAAATCCTCAAAGCTCCAAAGCGCATACTTATATATTTAGCAGTATATATTTTGGTATGGCCAGCACATAGTGAGCATCAGAATGGACCTCAGAGTGGTGCATTGTGTTGCAAAAGTTATCTAGAAAGTTTCTGGTGACATGCTCGGCTGTTAAGACTCGACACCATTGAGGCCCACTCAAACGGACTGAATTTAAACTGCTCTTCTCGGTCGTGAAAAATCCCCAAACTTTTTAAATTCCAGAGTGTGTGATTGTTTAGTACTCGAGGCATACATTTTGAGTGGACTATCATTTTAAGGAGCATCAGTGTACTTTTTATTGTTTAGCTCGGTTGTTTCTGTCAAACCTTTTCTGCATACTGCAGCGCACAGACAGTGTGACTGGTGTGACTACGCATATCGAGTACTTGTTTTGGGGGTAATTTAATAGTTGCATTTTCTCACTGTCAAATCTAAGCTTAAAACCGACTCCAACAGACGGCGACTGAAGGTACGCAGAGTGTGAAATAATCAAAGGACTAACACGAAAACAGTCCACTCAATAAACTTGTGATAAGAAACTTGCTCTTTAGAAACTAATGCTTTATAGTTAATGTGATGGAACAGCTAGTGCAGGCAACTTTCAAGTATGTAGAACTTAGTTTCAAACAATTCAAAGATGAGGGACAACAAACAGTTTCCTCTGCAGATGTAGATTTCCTCTGATATCTGCAGCAAGGTTCAGCCAAGACAACTGGCACCTATCATTATAAACGTTTTTAACCTCTGTGTCCCCCTTTCAGTTCCCAGTCTTTATGTCTGACTCATTTTCAGCCTTTTCCGATTAATGTACAGAAGACACCTGGCAGACGTTTGGCAGGGGGGATTTGCAGCCAACTACATGGCCCCTGAGTATGACACAGCAGTGTATTTTAGTTGGAAGTTGTTAATGAGAAAAGAGTTGAAGTGCAACAAACTTTAAACAGGAGCCTAAGGAAAGCTCCGAAGACAAAGGATAACTTCAGACTAGTAGATGTTACATCACCTACACACATCCACCCACTGTCGCACAGACACACACACACACACACACACACACACACACACCACCACCACAAACAATAAATAGTTAGTTAGTAATGGACCAAGACATTTCTGTGACCAGCAGTTAAAAATTACTACTAACACACACACACACAGAAAGGAGGAGACGGTGGGAGCCGTCTCATGTTCCTCTTCCTCTCTCCCAGTTTTCCCTCCTTCTCTTATTTATGACTTTCTGGAACGTCTGTGCTCCTCTGAGTGATGTCACCGGCTACTATCGCCATGGTAACACAACAAATTCCCCCCCTTGCACATGGACCATACATTCAATCTGTCCCTTCCCACTTCGTTAAAGCCAGTGTGTGTGTGTGTGTGTGTGTGTGTGAAGGTGGTCGTAGGAATAGTGACCACCTCTGCACGAGGGGCAGAGGAGGACAGAAAGAGAGGAGACGGTGAGAGGATTTCAGATTGAGACTTGTCTGTCTGACAGCTGTGAAACCTCATGACCCAGTGCAAAGCCAAAACTGCTCCCTGTAAATAGCACAAAAGCACATCGCCATGCCTGCAGTGTGTGTGTGTGTGTGTGTGTGTGTGTGTATGGATGCCGCTGTCATGGTAACACCAGAAAATTCTCCTGAGCGGAGCAGATAGCACCAGGGTGTGTTAGACTATCAGTGTGTTTATGGTTCAGGTAAACGCTACACTGCCCGAGGCCGCCGAAGGCTCTAACTATGTTACGGAAAGTTCGTTTTTAAACTACATCGTTACTCTACTTCGGTGCTTGGCATAAACAATAACTACTTTCTTTACTACTAATAAGCTACTCTGTATACTTCTTGTGGTATTTTTTCCATTTCCCTCCATGACACTCTCAAGCAGACCAGCGACTCTATCAAACTAGACCTAGAAGGAGCATTTCTTTGACCTAAATGCTACTGTTACCATGCTAACATGCTCGCAAGGTGAAATGCTGGATAAGAGGCTGGATAGAAGTGGTGGCCATCAGAGCGTCTGACCAGCAGCCAAATTCCCGATAATGCTGCGCTCGCTTACATGATTTTTCGGTTTCTGTTGGCAGACAACTGAACCAGCAGTCAGACCAAGGCCATTTCCAAGCTGCTGCTCTTCTAAATTTTGTATTTTATAGCTATGACATCTGACAAAATCACCCCACGCGAGTTAAAGAAAGTACTTTTGATACTTACTACTTTTTAAACATTTTTTTAAACACATTTTTTTTCTTTTTTTTGTGTCCAAAATAATATCTTAGTTGCATTTATTTATTGGTGAAATGACACTTTTGAATTGTTAACTGTTCCAAATTGAGCGTAATGCTAAGTATGGTAACTTAGCAAAACAACATGGCAAACATATCTTGCTAATGAGCCACTTTTAGCATGGGAAAGACTCGTAATATTCCTAAAATGCAAGCAGTTTTGACATACCAACATACTATTATATTGTCATGCTGTATTTTCCATATATTTTAAGGAATTGATGATCACAATATAGGTTTGTTAGTCGTTCGTTAATTGTTTTCCTTTTTTGAGTTCTTGTCCGTTTCCCATCACCTGCAAAGCAACTGTTGCGTCTCTTTGCCTTTATAGAAAGTTCTGTGGACCAGTACAGTAATTAGGATGTAATCTTTGTTCAGAACTGAGACTTTAACGTGGAAACTGCTGTATATATGAAGGGTCAGATGACTCAGCATACTGTATTTAGAGCTCCTCTATTATGTTACTCAAATAATGAAAACAACCCTTCATTACCTATTAAAGTTATTTACTTTATAATCTACTGACAAAGGTGGCCAAGCATTCAAAAGGAAAATAAAAGCAATGAAGTAGAAGTTTAAAATACTAAGTGGTCACATCAATTAAAGAAGCAAGACATTAAATTTCGTTTTTCCAAAGAAATCTGTACACTCTGCTGAGTTACATCTACCACAGGGAACTGATCCTTTGTTCAGTTTAGGGAATAGAACTTTTGGACAGATTTTGACTGAGTTTCTCATTCATTTCCTCTCTCTATTGTCCCAGGACACACACTACTGAGTTGATATGTGTCACAGCAATCTGTATACTAAACAACGGTTATAGAGACATTAAAACCTGAGTCTATTCCACAAACATTTCCCAGAAGTGACTTCAGAGTTGCACAAACTGTCTGAATGAAGTGTTAAGAGATTTTTATTATGTGTGTGGTTTGGAACAGATGGACTGGTGTGTAACGGGAATCCTTTTCTCCAATGGCACACTGCAATATGTTAAATTACTCCCCTACCACTGGCTATTTTTTTTTTCTTTCAGTGCTATGTCCATTGCACATAGATTTGGGGCCAGATAGGGGCACAGATTGAGAGGAGAGGACCTCGTATTTAACTAAAGATGCAACATTGGTTTCCCTTAAATTTGGGTCTTTTAGTATTAGGTAACATGTTCTTGCTTCAGTAATAATGCAGCACCTGTCATATTAGAAGCCAGGGAAGAGAGAAACCAGCAAACCTGTGAAATTAAACAGAAAACAATCACGAAACCCACTGACGCTTACAGAATGTGTGTTCGCAGTATTAATAAGAATTGTTTACTTCCATTTCAATTCACTGGAGTAAAAGGCATGGATGGTAACATGTCTGTATGTTAAAGCCTTTATCAAATTGTTTAGTCACGCTTTCCCAAATAGAATAGTAATTCAGTTTAACTTCTGTATAAATGCCATTAAATTTATAACAACCATGAAACCCTTTTGCCACTGCACATTATCAAGAAAATGGAATTATTTTACTCAAAACACACAGAGTCAAAATTAACTAATCCTGCCTAGAACTTTCGGTGCCTTGGTTTTAATGTCTTTATAAAAACAATGAAGTGCACGAATAGGCCAAGAATATTCAGCAATAAATCAGCCATGCGTACCCTTTGATGCCTCCCACTCTCAGACACACACTAGAAGACAGTCATAGCAACAGATAAAGGTCACATCCTGATGCTGATGTTGCTGGAAAAAATGAACATCAGAATTTTGCTTTCATCATGCGCCTGCCTCTGGTCAAACTAATGCCACATATACACTTTACAGCACCATACTGGCTTCCTTTTGTCTATTTATTGCAAAAGTAAACAAATGACTAAGTAAAGGTGCATACAAATAATTTAAATTGCTTTGACATTGAAAACAATGACAGGTTTTCCAGCACTGTTATAGAGTTTAGTATAGTAGAGGCGCCCCATCTAGCCTGAAATAAGGGAGATCCTCAGTTAATGTATAAATAAATGGTTTGTAATACTTATTAAGACTAAATGGTTTAGCACAGGGAATATGAGCAGCGCAGTTACATTACATAGCAAAGACCAAGTATTAAATGCGTGAGGTGATTGTTTTTCTATCTCTCGAGGTGAGATGCGTTCGGATTTGAATCCCAATGCTTACTTGTTTATGTTCAATGGAGCTGAAACGATTAGTCATTTTATTGATTAGTCACTTAACACAAAATTAATCAGAAATAACTTTGATCATTAATTATTGTTTAAATCATTTTTCAAGAAAAAAAGCTAAACATTTATAGGTTCCAGCACATTATAATATCTTTGTCTTTTGGACTGGTGATAAGCCAAAGAAGCAATTTAGATATGCCACTTTGGGCTCAGGACAACCGAATGGAATTTTTCTGCTATTTCTTTTTGGAAAATTACATAAAGGATCAACAGATTAATTGACAATGAACGTGACTGTTATTTTCAGCTTTGAGTTGCAAAAAAAATTTATCAAGAATGTAGATTAAAAGTTTTTTCTTTGTCCCTTATCTCCACAGAATGAAATGAAAGCAATGAAAGCAGGAGTAGCTAAGTCTATGAATAGCAAAATCACTGTAATGGCCCACAACGTAAACTTGAGGCTGAGGCAGCATTTTCACACACAGTCCACATGAGTGATTGGCCCAAATTAATAATTGTCTGGCCATGGCTCGGACACCCCCGTTGGCCTATTATTCATTTACAACATTCTTTCCTAGTTGATGTTTAAAGGATAGTCCTGTTCTGTGAGCAGTTTGTTAAAAACTAATCAAGTTCAGATCCAGGGTTTTTGTTTATTCCTCCAAGGTCCCAAAATCATACACAACAGTGCCAATAACAAAATGGAGAGAAACCGAAGAGAGAGAAAACAGTCCATTCCATCATTCAGTAGTCATATTTATGGAGATGGAGCCTAAAGACCGGAGTGACCTTTTCCTATAAGTTCTAGGCCATGTCTCTAATCCTTTAATAGTCTTTACATGAAACCACTGTTTATATAATTACTCATATAAAAAATACTAATGTATGATGTTTCATTTTAAAGACCCTCTTCTCATACCTAAAACACCAGTTTAACATTATTTATAGCAAGACGTGCTGTGAATGCACTTTATAAAGATTTATGGTAGTCTTAATGATCAGGCAAGCTAAGTTCTACAATAAGACAGGAATAAAGACGACTTTAGGAGGGCTAACTCTCTACTACATGACATCTCTGAGTCCTTCACTCTCATCACTCTGCCTCAGGCTGTCTGAAAGCCATTACCCATATAAATCCATGCAAGTGAATGAATTTTTTCTTTTTTATTCTTCAAATAATGAGTGGATAGACAGAGCAGGCCAAGCACTGCCTGCAGCATCATAAAATGAATATTGTTATGTTCTCCGATGCATCTAGCAAAATTGGCTAAAAATGATGTTTGATAATGCCTAAAAAAAAATTACACAAAAAAATGGTTAAAGCCATTCAAACATCTATGTAACTACGTGAGTTGCCGGTGATGTAATGGTAGGCTAACTGTAGCTTACATGGCTCACATAAAACATAAAACTATCTCGTGGTTCAACAATTTTGCCATCTACTGACCAAAATCCGAAGTATTTCCAAACGGGGCTATTTAGATAGCTCGGAGAGCAAATCACTCTCTCTGCGGAAAGGTTGGGCTGTAAACTCTCTGCCATCATTACCACATGGTTGTTGTTGGATTGTTCACTCATTTCAACTGTTTCATTTTCAATTAGTGACAGTGAGGTTTTGTGACTCCTCTCCCTCATGCAGTGCATTCTGTGCAGCGACTCAGGCTGAGAACTCTCAAGGCAGACAGCCACAGTAGAGCTGCTTTTTTTCCACAATCGAATATTGATTTTCACAATCGAATTTCTTTGTCTTTTTTTTTTTTTTTTTTTTTTTTTTACAATTCGATTAGATAATTGAATTTAGAATATTCGTTGACAGCCTAAACTGGATGTAGACTGGGTGTCTCCTCCTGCAACGGTCAGCCATGAAATCAGAGTTAATTAAAAGCAAAATATCTGATTTTAATTTCATACTTCGGCACATAGGATGGAAACAGGAGACAAATTAGCTAGTACAGTATATTCACAGTCGGTCACCTCCACATATGGCTTCTGCTGGTACAGTAGGACCAAGGAGGTTTATCTAGACATGCAATTAGTGCTCCAATAGAGTCTGACATGATTAGAGGCAGATCTTGCAGCCAAATCTGTTTCTAATTAGGGCAGCACCTAAGAGAGCACCCTTCCTCTCTTATGCAAACACTATCACTAAATATCATGTGACATTAAGGAAACCTGCTTAGAAGAGAGGCTAAGTTAAAAAGAATTAAAATAATAACCGATAGTGCCGATATGCATTCTGTTATTAGTTGACAGTTTTAGCTCAAATATAAGTTTTACGTGCTTCTGAAAAACTCATAAAAATATTCATTTGCTTATCTCCTCAAGTCTCTGAAGTAAGCAAGTTTCAAAATAAAGTGCATTGATTAAAGGCTGGGTATATAGGTCGGATCTTTAAGTTGAATAAAAGAAGATAGTTAGAGGGGAAACAAATAACTGATAACATATGTGTTTCCGCTGGTGCAGAACAGAATGTTCTCGCTGCAGCAGCACCAGAGGCTGAGGACTGTTCTGCGCCTCATACACCGGGTTCACTTCTTTGGTGACCAGTTCCATTTAATTTACAAAACCGAGACAAACACAGACAAACACAGTCACTAGCAGGGTGGCCTCTGAAAGAGAGCAGGGCCACAAAAAAGATAACCTTCGACTAAAAAGAAACGCTGTTATTGTTTATTATCGTTCTGCATATTCGAATATGATTTACTTTTGTTTTTAACAAGGCTTGGAGCTGGTTTTCCAAGGCCGTACTGATCCAATCAGCACATTCATCAGATTGTTGCAACTAATGATTATTTCTATTATAGATTTAATTGATCAATTACTCATAACATCCAATTCCAGAAAATTGTGAAAAATATCTTTCACAGGTGACACGCAGTTTGCTGGGTTTGTTTGAACAACGTCCAAAACACAAAGATGAGCCATTTCCAATGAAATTTAAATCGCTTTTTTTTTTTTTTGCTTGCCCAGTGATTCAAACATCAAAATAGTTGCATGAATTTTATGTAAACCGACTTAACCATAAGGCCACCAACTTTTTCAGGTCCATGCATGACATGAAACAAAAACAAAAGGTCAACTGAAACAAAATCCAAGTCAGACAACTATCATTGGATTTGGATGATGCAAAAAAAAAAAAAAAGGGGGGGGATGCAGTGTAACTAACATGGCCAACCAGCCTGTGTCCCTTATTGGTGGCTACGAGCAGCAGTGGGTGGAAACAAATGAACTGACAATTCATTTGCCAAGAAAAAAAAGTGGAAAAAATAAGAAGCAGCAGCCTGACAGGCTCCCTCGGGCTTCACAGAGACGACGGCCGTCCTGTGCGCTGTCTGTGCGCTGGACCCTTTGCCACCGTTAAAACCAAGCCGAGTTCCTGCACCCCACCACCCACCGCACATCCCTGTCCTCCCCAACCTGTCGTACTTACAGCACGCTGGCGTCCAGCGGGACGTCGGCCGCCGCTGGGGCCCTCTCCAGCCCGGCGCCCGAGCAGTTGACGGCGCACGACTGCTGGGGCCCCGCCGGCGCGCAGCTGCAGTTGACGGGACAGGGGCTGCAGGTCCCGCCGCCGTCCCCCCGCGGCCCGGAGCCCCACACCTCCAGGCAGCAGAGAGCCACAAGCAGACTGGAAATGAAGCTAAGCCCCGGGACGCAGACGCCATGTTTTCGCTTGGATAAAGTCTGTCCATTTCCACAAGGCATAGCTCACTCACATCTCATCGCCTCTGATGGTGTAAGTCCTCTCAGTCCTGGAAGAAAATACACAGAACAACGCGCGTCCTTTTTCCACGGCTTTCATGTGAGGAGACAAAAAAAAAGCTGGAGAAGGGGGCACCTTTTGACACCGTTGTATCCCCAGCGTTTTCCTCGGTCTTCCCCTCGGTTCCCCTTTCTTTGAAAATCTAACGGAGCTTCTCCAGAATCCTTTCAGGGGAAAAAAAAAAAAGTTTTGGAGAACTTCCTCTCTCCTCCTCCTTCCACTCCATGCAGTTCCCTGAACCACCGCTGAGACCTGCCCCGCAGCTCCACAGCCTCTCACTACATCATATGAGGAGAGGGTTAGGTTATTACATAGCCCAGTATCTAACACCATAGCCTGACATATCTCCTCTGGCATTAAAAATCCAGTCCCCTGAACCACAAATAATTATTAGTGGAGAAACCTATTCATTCTCGTATTGAATAAAACTTTCAAATATGATCGAAGAAATAACAAAAAGTAAGCAAAAACATCCATATTGAATCAAGTTCACGTGATTTTATTTGCGGTCTTCTTGCTGTTATCATGGTCACGGTTGGATCGACCTGTTAGGGGGCCTAGGGGCAAATATTAGCCATGGGCCCCTGGTGAGCCCCTGTTTATGGTCACTTGATTAAACACTCATTTATTAAGGAATATGTACGGTGTAAATTTGGCACAAGCCTGGTAAGACACACAGTGATGCAAAGGCCAATTTCAGTTGATGTTCTGCTTTAGTGTTAATGTTCACAAAACATTTTTCGGCTAATTAAAAACTGATAAATTTAGCAAATGAAATCCAGTTGACAAAGGGCCATTTGGGGACCTGAGGGTCTGGGGCCTTAGGGGATTTTCCCTTTTATTTTCCTAAGTACATGTCTATACAAAATAAAACAAGATTTAGATTAAAAACAAAAATAAATAGAAATAATATACTACAGAAAGAGTGTTAACGCTGTGGGCACAAATTTGAAATTCTATTGTTTCCCACCGGTTATAATTACAAGCTTTGCCCACATATAAGGGGCAGCTGATTTATTTAATTTGTTCTACAATAAGGTCTTTGTCAGGTTGGTGCAGGGGCCAGAAAAGGAGACATATCCAGGGCCCCTGTCCAGCCTGGGCCCCCCTGAAACACAAGAGCCTCCCTAAAACTGGCAGCCTTTTTTGTTTCTAATGATACACTAACTGAGTCTGTACATTGTCAGCATCTATTTTGTCCTCTTCTCTACAATAACCAGATATCAAACCTGACATTATTCTCTATACAAGTAAGAATAGCATCTCGTTTTTATATATATTTATATATATATATATATATATATATATATATATATATATATATATATATATATATATATATATATATTTGAAGAATTTTCAGTGTATAGCTTAGCTGTTTTTTCTCTGCTGCTCCTAGATATGTCTCGGAGAGGTGATGGTTTTTTTCAGTTGGCAGGTCTCTTTTGATCTTTCTCAGAAAGTCTATTTCTTGGCATGCAGCGTTACCTTAAAAGCTCAGCAGGAGGTCAAGCCAAGTGAACATAGAATCCCTTTAAACTCAGGTCATATATTGCCGATGTACAATTTTGCCAAAGCAGCATGAACTTCCCCAGTTTATGTGTTGCATGTGTGTCTATCTCCGCATAGGAAAAGCTATGTGTCGGCTGATGAAAGCTGCACCCGGTAACCAAAACCACCACTCTGCATTAATAGGTTCTGAAATTATTTTAAAAAATTAAAAAAAAAAAAAAATCAGCTCAGGAAGTACAGGTACAGAAAATGTAGGAATTGAGTGAAAAAGTAAGAAGTCACTATGAAGCAGTCAGTCAGGATTCCTTCATCTTGAGACGGTGATATGACTGCTGTACAGCTTCCTTCCCTTCACCCAACGTTTCATCTCACTGAAGTGAAGAACTGACAAATGCTCGCTATGATTTTGAAAAACCTTTCAATTTTTTTGCATTTCGAAGAAAAAGTGAACCCCCCAAATCTCTCTCTGTGGTATTTCCTGAAGCAGTGGAGGGCACGTGTTGGAGGTGTTTACTGGTTATTTGATTTGGCAAGGGCCATCCCATTCTCTCTGCAGGCATCTGGAGCTCTGTACAAAGAAGAGTCCCACAATGACTCTCATACTCACTTATCCCCATTGGCAGCAGTTCATTGCCAAGTTCATCTCTGAAAAGCAAACCATGTGCAAGTGGAAGAGATCTGACGAAAAAACTCAGTGGTTACTTTGAACAAAGTACTTTGTAGCAGAGACTCAAGAGAATATTAAACAAAACACATTAAGAAGATGAATATAGAAACACAGACATCAAAGAGAAAAATTGTACCAAACATTAATAGCGGCTTAAAAATTCATGTCAAACACTAAAAATTAATTAAAATGAAAATAATAAAATGTTATATCCTAAAATATATTTGATCGAGAAAAGTGTTTAGCATTGCCAATGAGTTTTACTCTGATGCCTGTAATCATTTTATGCAAAAGCAGGGTGTCACTTGAAGTGCTCATTTCATTCTGGAGCTTGTTTTATTTGGTGGCAGCTGCTTTAGATACTTTCCCAACAGACAAGCTACATCTTAACCCGAGACTATACTGTAAGCTCCTTAACTCCAGGTGCAGCTGAAGTGCAGTCCTGCTGAAAGATACAGAGACAGCTTCAACAGGGAGCTTTTTTAGGTATTTTGGTATTTCTACACCTGACAGAGACAAGCACTTTGGGAAATTGCCATTAGAGTCTCAAAGAGCTTCACATGCCCACATTATACTAAGAAACAAAGTGACCATCATCTCAGTCAAGCAAACAGAAAACCTCGACAGAAAATTTTCAAGGTGTTGGACCTTAGATTGCTGAGCCATCAGGGCACTCCCTGAAGAGGAAGTGTTAGTTGGCTTTGGCTAAATTTAATTGAATACTCTGGTGTTCTGGATATCAAATATAAAATTCTGCTCTTCAAATGATGGTTCTGTGCATTCTGTACCAAACAATATACAACCGTGCTAGTGGATCAGTTTGTCTGTACGTACACGGTGATGCTTTTGGCTAAATTCTAGCATCAGCATGCTAACAATAACAGTGGAAACATGCTGTTGTTATACTGGTAATAACACGTAGTGTTCATGGTCTCAGTTTAGTGTGCTAGTATGCTAATATTGGCTAATCAGCACAAAGTTCCTTGGAAAGGAATGTTCAATTTTAAACAAATTATAGAGAAAACAGAGACAGTTTTCTGAGAAAGCTTTTGGTGTTTATTTAGTTGTGTTGGGATTTCCAGAGGTTTTCTTTTTAAGAAGTGCTCCTTTTAGAATTATTATTGCTACCCTAATATTCCTTCATCATTCATTTATTATTAGATACTTAAGTCTCCATATAGGTTAAAATGGTTGCTTGTCTACAGAAAATCTTTTACAATCATTCTTTAATGTTCAGCTAACTTGCGGTGCACCAACTGGAAAACTATAGACTAGCTGCATTAGACTCAAATGAACTTGAGTTGATCAACTGAAAGTATAACAAGTGAATTTACAAATAAATATTAATTATTTTGAGGGAATTAGAATCATTGTACTGTACCGTTTTACCAATACAACACTAGATTAAAAGCAAATGGTGCAACATTACTATAATTCATCCTAAGGGTGGACATAGATATGATCTAAATTTAATGACAAGCCGTCTAAATTTGTTGTGATATAGTGTCCCACTCAAACCATAAATGTGAACCTCATGGTGGCGCTAGAGGAGAAGTCAGGGGATCACCAGTGCCCTTCTTATTCATTCTCTAGGCATCACAAGTCTCTATACAATATGTAATGATTTTTGTTTAAAGACATAAATATTGATACCAGAAAAATATTCTTCAAGGTATCAGGATATGGATATTGGCCACCCAACGTGTCCTACTTCTGATCACACGTCAATGTGTATTAAACTATGTCATATCGGGCTGACCTTTATATTTCAGAGAACGATTACAGAACACTGGAGCTGGCTTAGCGAACCAGTTTTTCCTTATTTAAGAAATGAGTATTTTGTATTAGTCTGGCTGGGACTGGTCCAGTCTGGGCTGAGTGAAGATAAAATGAGCTTGGCTCCTGTTTGGTTATGGGGAGGGTCCTCCAGCCTAGCCAGGAAAACAGCACTTACTAAGGCCTCTGTCTGTGTTATTATAGGGCTACAGGAAGAGAGGGGAACAGGAGGGGAGGGAGAGGGATGAAGAGAGAATGCAAAAGGAGAGAGCGAGGAGGGTCTGGAGAGGGTGAAGGAGATGGAAGCACATAGTAGATAGGAATGTTGTCAAAGGCTGAGGGATAGGGTGTTGAGGATGTGGAAAAAAAGAGGATGATGGTGATACAAACCAGGAGAGGGTAAGAGGAAGACGACAGGAAATGACCATAACAGTAAGAATATACTTTAAACAGAGACGAAACGCACAAAAGTAGCTTGTTTTCATGATCTTAAACCATAACCTTCTTAGTAGTGAGTACAGATAAAATATGTTTATGAAGGACCACTGAGATGAGACAAATTGTCGACTGCTTTTTCTTGCTTATAAAATCTTGTGTAAAACACTGTGTTTGCTATTAATTGCTGCACATTTTCAGGCTAATTAACAACTCTGCCTTATCGACCCTTTTCAAACCATCTTACAGGAATCATGACACATCATTTTGCTGTGGACTCATGGCAATAACGTGATTGAAACTTCTTTTTTTCATTTTCCTTGAGCTGTTTTTGACAACTGTATATCTTCCTTTAATCCACAGTAAAATTAATTCCTTGTACTAACCAGGTTGGAAGGAGTTTAAACATCTAGTCAATATTTCTCAACAGAGGTTGAAAGAAATCTTCTGTGAAAGTTGAAATTTAAAAAAAAGGCTGCTACAGTTCTGGCTGTAAATCTAAAGAGCCTTTTTTCTTAGATGTTGGCAGGGAGAATATCGCTGCTGCTGACAAAATAGTGAACGTGAAGAAAAACAGAGAAAGATGTTCTTTTTCATTGAGAGACTTGGAAGTATCATTATCCAGTGGATGTACCAAGACCAAACTTCGAGTGCCTGCCCTCCAATTGTAAGATCCAAGTCCCCTTTGTACCCAACAAAATCAGTTAGCACAAACCACTCATGTCCACCCATTAGGAATATGAAGACTCTGATAATAAGGGTTAAAAAGCACTCAGAGAGCACATACCTGTACATGGCTGCACATGAGTTATTTTAATGATATAAAATAATTTAGGAAATTGCACCTGGATCCAAAACTCGCATCAAAATACATAAAGTGCTAGATAACCATGATGATATGCTGACTGATGGGCTAAGGATAACATAAATATAAAATGGAAAAATCTTTCCAGTCTGATCAAGGCTGGGATTTGTAATGGGACAAAGGAGGTCAATTTTAATGACAAGTGTTGTTTTTTTTAATTGGTTTTGATTTTTAAGAATGAGAAAACTGGAGAGAATTTTTTTTTCAAACTATGTGACACAGTGGTTTCTCTGCTGCAATAATTAACACCAAAGAACAAATATAGCTCTTACCTCTCTGTGCACCTTGTCACATTGGGGTGTGTTTTAATGAGGACACACTTTTTTTCCTGTCAAGAATCTGCATCTATAGCTCCCTCAACCCACTTGCTGAGTTTTTTTTTTAACTTGTCTACTTAAATAGCAGTCAGCTCTCTTTAACTAGGTGCTAAATTGTTAATCCCTCCCACAGTAATATCTTTGAATGTCAGCTCATCTGCATGTGCTGGGCTTGGCTGTCGATCAGGTGTTAGAGCAGGTTTGACATCTAATCCCCAGTTCTCCCTGTTGATCTGTCCTTGTGCAAACACACTGCATATAAATAAAACATATGAGCATACAAGTCCACTTTGTACCCGAAGGGGACTTCATCTGCCCCCCTTATTCAGGCATTTTAAATACAATTGGCTAAATTAAAGCATCATCATTAAACAGCCATTACATCTGCAGCCATCTTTACACCAGTATATTTGAATATTTTAAGTAGCTTTAACCAATATTTTGACAATAAAATATATCGAATATCAATGAGAAAACATTGTAAAAATTTGAAAAGGGTCACTGGAACTGAAGTACATACAGATGATTATCACCTGAATCTCCACATCCCATCAGCTTCATGGAGCTTTATGGAGAGTTTCAGCTCTTTGCTTAGCTGTGTGCCTCAGCTTTTCTGTTGTTTCACTCTCATGCTCTCCTAGCTGCAGGCATCTGTTTTCAGACAAAAATCTCTAAGACCCACAAAATACTGTACAGCTGGGCAGGCAGACACAGTAAGCGAATAGCATGTGAACATAGTGGATCATTTAGCACCTAAAGAGCCAGATATTTCCCTCAGGGGCTTGAGGAGCCCAAAAGCAGGTCTAAAAGAGTGAATATTTTCCTTTTCTCAGATTTTTATATTCATCAGGTGGACATAAACATGACTCCAAATGAATGACACTGTCCATCAAATCGCTTTAAAAGGTGATGATATAATATTACTCCCTGATTCTAAGTCTAACAAACACAACCTGGAAATCATTCAAGCCCATTCTATTTGTTATAGAGTAACCTGCTCGTGGCAAGAACTCTGAATTTTCATCTGAATTCTCTAAGTTTTTATCAAGTTTAGTCCCTAGTACAGATAAAGTAATTATAGTGGGTGATTTTAATATTCATAACGACATTGATAATGATAGTCTTAGCACTGTGTTCATATCATTATTAGACTCAAATGGCTTCACTCAAAGTGTAAATAAACCAACTCATTGTTTTAATCACACTCTCAACATTGTTTTGACTTATGGCATCCAAATAAAATATTTAATCATCTTTCCAGAGAATCCTCTTCTCTCAGACCATTATTTGATAACTTTTGAATTCCTATTACTAGACTAAACACCATTAGGCAAAAATGCCATTACTGATAGTAATGTGGTTAAATTTAAGGAAATGATTCTTAATTCACCTCTGTGTTTTGATATAACAGTAGTGCTGCAGGCTCAATGAAAATGACTCTCACTCTACTGCCCCTCTAAAAACAAATAATAAAACAAAAAGAGGTTTCCTCCTTGGTTTAACTCCGACACTCGCAAATTAAAGAAATCTATTTGAAAACTTGAAAGAATATGGATTTTTACCAAACCGGGAGAATCCCACATAGCGATTGCCTGGCATAATAATCTCAAAACATATAAGAACGCCCTCTGTAATGCCAGAACAGCTCATTACTCATTTTAATAGAGGAAATTAAAAACTTCAACAATCTCTTCATCTAAACTATCAACCTGTCTGTTAGACCCCGTCCCCACTAGGCTGCTGAAGGAAGTTTCACCCGCGGCACCTCTTTCTTAGATACAATCAATCTGTCTTTAATAAAAGGCTGTGTACTGCTGTCCTTTCCAATAACTGTAAAATAAACTTCTTCTCAAAAAGCCTACTCTTGACCCAGATGTTTTAGCCAACTATAGACCCATATCTAACCTTCCCCTTCTCTATAAGATCCTTGAGAAAAGCTGTCGCCAACCAGCTGTGTGACTTTTTACATAATAATAGTTTATTTGAGGATGTTCAGTCAGGATTTAAACTGCATCATAGCACAGACACAGCACAGATAAATGTTACATGATATTCTGATTGCATCAGACAAATGACTTGTCTTGTTAGATCTTAGTGCTGCATTTGACACTATTGACCATCACATCCTCTTATAGATACTGGAAAATTTAACTGGCATTAAAAGGACTTGCTCAAAGCTGGTAAAAGTCTTATTTATCAAATCAAATTCAGTTTGATCAGGTTAATGATAAATCTTCTAAATATTCAATAGTCACAGAGTTTCACAAGGTTCTGTGCTTGGACCTGTTCTGTTCATCTTATATATGCTTCCTTTAGGCAATATTATGAGGAAACACTCCATAAATGTCCAGTGCAGATAATAGAGATAATACTCAATTGTACTGATCAATGAAGCTGGACAAAACCAATCAGTTAGATAAATTTTAAGCATGTCTTAGGGATATAAACACTTGGATGACCAGCAACTTCCTGCTGTTAAACTCAGACAAACCTGAAGTTATTATACTTGGCCTAGAACACCTCAGAAACACATTATCTAATGACACACTTACTCTAGATGGCATTGCTCTGGCCTCTAGCGCCACCATTAGGAATCTTGGAGTTGTCTTTGATCAGGACTTGTCGTTTAACTCCCACATAGAGCAAACTTCAAGGACTTCTGTGTTTCACCTAAGTAGTATTGCAAAAATCAGGCACATCTTGTCTAAAAAAGATGCAAATTAATCCAGTACATGCTTTTGTTACTTCTAGGCTCAATTATTGCAACTCCTTATTATCAGAATGTCCCAATAAAACATTAAATAGTCTCTAGCTGAGTATTGAGAGGAACTAGAAAAACAGATCATATTTCTCCTGTGTCCAATCTCTGGATTGGATCCCTATAAAATTCAGAATAGAATTTAAAATCCTCCTCCTCACCTACGAAGCCCTAAATTGCCAGGCACCATCCTATCTCATACTACCTAATTATCCCAGCAGAGCACTGTGCTCCCAGACTGCAGCCTTACTTGTGGTTCCAAAATTTTCCAAAAGTAGAATTGGGGGAAGAGCCATCAGTTATCAGGCTCTTCTACTGTGGAACCATCTTCTAGCTTTGGTCTGGAATTAAGACACCTTCTCCACGTTTTTGAGTGGGCTTAAAGTCTTCTGTTTCATAAAGCTTATCCTGAGGGCTGGCTCAGTCTTGGCTTGAACCATCCCCTCGTTATACTGCTATAGGCCTAGACTGCCGGGGGACTTCCCATGATGCACCGAGCTCCTCTCTCTTTCCATCTGTACACACTAATATTCCATCAATGCTCGTTACTAACCGTTGTCCTTCTCTCCCGTAGTTTTGTGCTTCCTCGTCTCTCTCCTCTTCCTCCTGTCGCTTTCTGCAGGTTTTATTTCTGATGCTCCTGAGACTGGATCCACGGTTGCAGATCCACTTACTGTCCCATGAGCCTGATAATGACCCACTGCTTTAATTATTATGATTATTATGATTATCATTATTTTCATTATATGTAGTCTTATTAGTATCATTATTATCCCTATTATCATAATTACCAGTTTTATTATTATTATTATTATACACCTTAGGTAGAACCTGCATTTTGCTATGTTCTCTTTCCCCCTCCTCTCTTTCTCAGCCCAGCCAGTCGAGACAGACAGCCACCCGGGTTTGTTCAAGGTTTCTAAATGTGTAAGAGGAGTTTTTCCTTGCCGTTGATAGTACGGTTTAGATCTGCTGAAAAGTGCCCTGAAATATCTTCTGTAATGATTAGTTGCTATATAAATAAAACTGAACTGAATATAGGTGTTGTTTCCAAAACGTGTTCCTGTCCCCAAGTGGCAAAAAAATCTATTATTGCAAGTTAAAAGGAATAATTGGATGAGTTGTACTAGATGACATAGAGAAGAAGTTTAATACCACTCCCCCTGCAGCCCTCATTGACAAGCAGGTATAGCTAATGGATGGATGGACAAGAATACCCCTCTCTTATCTCTCTGTTAATTATGAAGCTACGTTCAGCAGCTGGTTATTTTAGCTTAAAACCCAAAAACAGCTGCGCCGGGCTCTGGCCAAACAAAACGGACCTACTTGCACGCGTAAAGCGCACTGATCAACGTGTTATCGGGGCTGAAGGCCGGTGCGCTCCGGTGCGCTCCGGTGCGCTGCGCTTGGACAGAGGAGAGAGCAGCCGCCCGCCGAAGCCCACATTAAAAACCAGTCACACGTTCAACAAGACGGAACATCTGTCGGTGCTGTGTCGTCTTATGAGACACTCTGTCTCCTTATTAACCGCGATCGGTCCGCGCCGGACGAGGGCTGCGGAGGACTGATCTCCGGCGCCGTGTGGCTGCATGTGCGGCAGAGAGGACGTGCGTCGCAAAATCCCCCGAGTAAAATGTGATGCGGGAAAAGTTGTGATGCTTCACGATATTTTGTTTCATTCCGACGACCCGGGCTGCAGCGCGGAGATAGGGGATCGCTCCGTAACGCGTCTCAACGATGCGCCACTGCGCATGCTTGGAGGAGAGGCGAGCGACGTGAGGAGAGGAAGGTCGCGGTAGTAGAAGAGGCGAGGATCTAAAACTACCTTCACCCCCCGCGTGTTATAGCTCGTTTCTTTAATTGCTTCTTTAAGCAATTGTGATAATGATCAGATGAGGGCATGCGGGTCTATTTCTTAGCTTTTCTGGAGCCTTGACATCAGGCAGGCAGGCAGGAAGCAGGGACTTCAAAATGCCAAACTATTCCTTTAAGAGTTTCTAGAGTTTTAAGACACTTCTCATAGCATGTACAGTGTAGAAGAAATTGGGACTCACTTTCCTCAAATTGTAGATCACAAGTACAATTTCCTCTCTTGGTTACCATTAGTTAATATAAATGCCACTGGGGTTCTCCTACGTACATAAGGGCTGAATTTAAAAACTGCTTCCCTTAACTCTTATCACAAATACGCTGTGGTTGCATTTGTTTAATAAATATGTTTGTTTCATTTTGATATTTTAAGCAGAAGAGTATAACATGGCTTGTCTTCTGTTATTTAACTTGTGCTTTTTGGGCAGTTGTGTCTTACTGTTTTCCTCTTATCTCTCACACTTACACACTGCCCGCAGGACAATAATGTCCTTTGACAGGCGGGTAAGGTCAGCCCTTGGGCTGTTTAATAGCATCTCTCCAGGGGATTGCAGTGGAGATGGGCATACCCTCATTCCCTTTATTCACCCTGATATTAACTACTGACTGTGTTTTTATGTGTGTGTGTGGTAGTGGGCGGTAGGGTCCTCTTCTTCCTGCAACCATGCTCAATGCAAAGATGGAAGGAATATAAAGAAAAAAAGGTAATATGGAAGACTACAAACAGTGGAAGTCAAGGATAAATGTCAAGACTTTCTGGATAAGTTGGGAAACTTATTTAGTATTACTGAGGCACCATTCAAAGTAATTCAAACTTTCACCAGCCGGACACTTTGTCCAAAAGAAGGACTTTGAATTCATCAACTCTGGATACAACAAGACGGCAGCGGCATCCTCTGGGAGAATACTTTACTGACAACTCAAGCTTCGCAGGAGAACTAGGAGAAGACAACAAAAGATAAACAAATCTAATTTTTCAAAACTTTTCATTCACGAGGAACTAGAATAAGCAAAGATATCTGTATTATCAGCAAACCAGCCAACAATGTAACTCATTCACAATGGATACACAGGATTGTGTTTATTTATGGTATATGTTGGTTTATGTGTGCTTTTCTTAATTTTCTGGTAATTTTCAAATTGTTGTTTTTCAATGTGGACACCAAGAACAATCAGCCAGCTAAAGGGGATCCAAATACATAACACAAAAATAAAAGAGCTTTATTTCATTCGCTCTTAACCCCAATGGCATTCTCAAAGGGATGCACAGGCCTCCATAACACAGGATATTGGCCTCTCAAGAGGGAAAGGATTACTCCCAACAAAAAAAACGAGTGTTAGCCCTTTTAGCATACATGGCCTTGCCCATCTGTATCTTTCATGCTCAGACTGTAGAATATGAAGGTTTAAGGTGTGGCAAGGTAGATTTCCACTTAAACTTGATTTCAACACACTTCATATTATGGATAAGATAAACTGGGGGTTAATTTCCTCTCTGTTCATTTCCTATCAGCCTCAATATTATTGGCATCAATGTTGTTTGCAGGATATCTAAGAGTTATATTTTCCCCCTTGTGATCGTAATGAGATTTTCTCACAAATGTGCTTGAGCAAAACATATGTAAGCCTCTCCTCATATTTCCATAATTACATTCCTTACCTGAGATGTGCTTGTCAAAACCAGTAGAGCCACTGGCAAGTGTTCATAGTACTGATTGCCCTCTTTATCAAGAGAACTGTTTTTATTTTTCTTACTGATCAATTTTCATCAATCTTTCCTGGTTCTACTTATAGCTCTCTCTTGCCTCTGTATGTACTTTATATAGTATGTGCTCTTAAACAAACAAACAAACCTTGACCACAGCCTTTTAGGAGGGCAGATGTAAAATGAAACTCTTGACTCGTACATGAGGGTTCTTCCCTTTTATGAAAAGCTCTCTATCTATCTTTCTGTTAAACACATGCATCCCCTTTGCCAATGATTGTAATAGGTCTATCAAAATCATCTTATTCCAGTACTGCATCCATCCTTCATCCATTTAACAAACTCAGGGGTTTGCAGTAAACATGCTAGACTTCAGTCATAACAATCTCAAGTCCTTGTGCTTGTGCTTGATTAAATGTTGCCCTGTGCTGTGCTGGCTGTCATGGAGCTAAAATGATATACAACTTTCATCTTTCATCTTTATTCAGCTTTCAAATGATATGTTTTCCTGACTAAGAATGCACTTGAAATGTACTGCAATTGAAAAACATAAAACAATACATTCAGAAGAAATTTGTCTGTTCTGTGAAAATTTGGGGGTATATATGCTTAATGCTATCCTGCAGCAGCCTCAGCATAACTGTTAATGACCTTTATGCATAGTTATTTGCGATGAGCTCATTAACTGGCATCTTAGATGATACTGTCTGATGTATTCAGCTCTGCATATTTTGCATAGTTCATACAGTATTCTCAGTGTCTGACAGTCGGGGGTTAAAGTGGGATACAGCAGGTGGGGGTAACCTAAGATCCAGCGTAGCAGGGGCAAAGGCACATGGCTCTCATGTGCTCCCAAAACGACAGGGATACAGAGAGGGCTGGTAAAGAGTCTGAAAGGGCTGTTAAAAACTTTATTGATTGTTTGGCAGTCCACAGACCCACTTTCATCTTTATTCAGCTTTCAAATGATGTGTTTTCCTGACTCAGAATGCACTTGAAATGCACTGCAATTGAAAAACATAAAACAAAACATTCAGAAGAAATTTGTCTGTTCTGTGAAAGGCGCTCTGAAAGTGGTTTGCCTGACGGATGGATGAGAAAGGGAAACGGAGGTGTGTTGAGTGTGTGGGCGGGGCGGTGGAGTGACATTACTTTTTGATTAGCTGAGTGAATATTCGATGACACCAGGTTGAAGCGACTTATTAATCGAAGGTACCGGAACACTGTTCTGGATTGGTCTGGCCTACTTTAACCCCTGCTGACAATATTTCAGTACAGCCTTTTGTATATATTTATTGTGTCTTTTTGTGTGTACCCGGAGCTTCCAGGTTTGCCAGAGTTCAAGCTGCTTTTGAGAAGCTTTACTCAGATTTGGAGATTGAGTGGATCTCCGCATTACTGTGGAACCTGGATGCTCCATTTTTTTTTTTTTTCCATCAATCTCATCCACCAGACATTTTCTGTGGGATACTGCAGTTAACCTTCCGGTCTATTCTCAGATGCCTGCATGCATATGGGTTTGTTTTTGTGTGTTCAAAGAACACAAATCAGTACTCGGGACTCAAAGATGTTTTGTGATGCTCATCGTGATTTTCCTTGAGACTGACAGGGGCAGTATGCTCCTTCTGCTTGTTCAGGTTTCATCTCTTCATTCTGATCAGTCTCTACCCTTAACGTTACTTACCGTCTTCCACTCACTGTGTGCTGACTCATATCATTTAGGACTTTCCACTTTCTACTTTTGAAACAATCTTAGTGTTAGCTGGTAGCCTGTTAGTTTAGTTGCTAAACTAGGCTACCGGCTAACATCTTAACATCTAGTTACCAACAACTTATGGAACCTGATTAGCTTTGTTAAAATTGTGTGTGTCAGGTGTTTTACCGACAGGATGTCTCTGCTAGAGAGACGTGTCCAACAGATAGAACAAGCGGTTACCTTAGATGTGACGGGCGCTCCAGATATTGTCAGCCACAGACTTGAACGTCAGCCTTTTATCGCTAGAACTAGCAGAGCCTCTTTGGCAGGAGGTGCAGTTTATCCTTGTTCACCGATTTAGAAATACTTGCAAGAGCAAGCAACCACTTTGGGTAACAGACTCTGACTGTTCCACCTTGTGGTACTTTACAGACCTACTGTCCCCTAATTTTTAGAAGAATTTGGAGAATTTATCTCAGACCTTTTTACTCATTCTGATGGAACTCTAGATTATAGATGACTTCAATATTCACCTGATTAAAGCCTCTGATTCTCTTATTAAAGCCTTTCTAGCTCTTAATGACACCTTTGGTTCCACCCAGTTTGTGCATGAACCTGCTGACTGTAGTGGGAACACTATCTTGTGGGATATTGGTTTCTAATCTGACTGTCTCTGCAATCTAATCCAGTGCATCAGATCAATACTGGGCCTCTCATTTTTCTTTCAAAAGTCAAGCTCGAACAAATTTTGAAATCTGATGTAATTTGCACACGCCTTCTCATATGCTTTGGTGTTGTGATTGTCCACTCAGGATGGGTTTCCTCAACAGTTTCCTTCATTTTCCTAGCAAACAACATAATATAACTTAGCTTAGTTCACTGATATGGTTAATAGGCAATGCCATAGGCCAAGCTCAGTAAATGCATACAGCGCCCTCTGCCCGATCACAAAGCAAACTACTTCAAACAGTCTGTTTAGCAAACAGTCTGTTTCTCGAATCCTAAGCGATACTAGCCTATCCTCATAACGTTGGTGCTAATGTATTTACCACTTGACATATTGGTCCATCAACTTTATCTGCTGTTAGTGAAGGATTACTGGTGGTCCTGGCTCCTTTCACAGCAGCAACAGGCCTTGTTGATAATACTGTCAGTGAATTAAATGCGGCTCGGGCTAGTCTCTTCCATTCAGTTGCACCTCTTAACCCCCAAACCAAACAGTCAAAAAAGAACTACACCCTGGTTTACTGGACAAATCTCTTGCCCTTAAGCAGGCCTTTAGGAAACTGGAGCACAAATGGTTAAACTCTTACAAACTAGAAATCTCCTACCTCCAGTGGCACAAGGGTCTACTGAATTACAAATGTGCTCGGTCTGCTGCTGGAGCAGCATATTTCTCTCGCTTTAGCAGTAACATTAAACATAAACAATAGATTTCTTCTTGATATTGTAGCCAAATTTATTCAAAAGCAGCCATCTCTTAGCTCCTCACCCTTTACAGCTCATGAATTTCCCTATTTTTCAGTAAAATAGATGAGATTAGATACAAAATTAGTTCCTAATCTTCAGCTTTTTCTTTTTGAATATTACGTTGAGCCCTGGACTGTCTCTGTTACATCAAATTCTGAGACTATATACCCTTGAATCATCATCTGTTATGGTGTTGGCTTAAAAAACTACCGCTTGCCTCATCGACCCTCAATTGAAAATTTCGGACCAGTTTTGGTGCCTACAATCCTGGTCAGCATATGGTTAATTTATCATGTACATCTGGCATACTCCCCAATAATTTTAGAACTGCTGTGGATAAACCGTTACTTAAGAACCTAAACCTTGATTCAGGGTGTGTTAACATTTATTGACCAGTCTCTAACCTTCAATTTTTTTCAAAAGTACTAGAAGGAATTGTCTCAGCGGCCGTCAGCCCACATTTCTAAAACTGATCTTTTTGAACCTTTTCAATCAACTCTCAGGGCCTGTTAGCTAACTGAAACTGCACTTGATGAAGTGGTGAATGATCTACAACTTGCTATGGATTTAGATTCCATTTTCTCCGTGGAGCTTTTTATACCATAGATCATTGCATACTCCTAGACCAATTTGATGTCTCTGGCCTGGTTTTCATGAAGTTAAAGTTTATTTATTTGTTTCCTTCAAAAACACAATGCCTATATTTTCTGATGTGAAATAGGGAGTATCCTAGGGCTCTGTTCTAGGCCCTCTGATCTCTCTTTATATTTCACCTTTGGTACAAATTACAGTCATAGTCAATCTCCACTATTACGCTGATGATATGCAGCTTTATCCTTCTGCAAATGCTGATGACTCCTCTCAGATTATTAAATTAGAGGCCTTGCTTGTCTGCTGTGAAAAGCTGGATGTCACTAAATTTCCTGCTCCTCAATTCAGGTAATACCAAGATGCTAGTCATTGGATTGTCCTGGGATGGACACCACTTGGAATAAGTAACAGTAACCCTCAACAACTGTGTAATTTCTCAAAGTATAAATGCCAGGAACCTTGGTATCATATTTAATCCTGCTCCCTGTTCTGATCAGCACATTAAAGACATCAAAACATCATAACTAAAATTTGGACTTTTCTGTCCATGACAGATGCTGAGACCATAATTCACGTCTTTGTGTTATCCATAGTGGATTATTGCATCCTTTTTTATTTGCTAGTCCTAAAAGTCTTCACAATGCTGCTGCTAGAAATTTGAATTAAAACCTGAAAATGTGACAACATTACATCAATTTTAGCTTACCACCAATGACTCCCTAGCCATGTCCAATCAGACTTTAAGGTTCTTCTAATGACATACACTACTCTTCAAAAGTTTTAGAATACCCCCATTTATTAATAGATGTTCTTTAAATTTATTTAACATATTTCAATGTTCAATTGTTTCTAAAACTAAGACAGAAAAAAAATAAACAACCTGAGATTTAAAAGATAAACAATCATGGAATCCTCTTGTTGAACTAAATTTAATCTAAATTTTTGACTAATTCAGCAGCCAAACAAACTTATGGCACTAAAGTTGAAATGAAACATTTATTTGGAAAGTTCATTCCAAGATGAAAGAACACCCAGAAGTTCCCATGAATGTGTTGTACTTGAATGTTGCTCAAACTTCTATCCAGTTCATCCCAAACTTGAGGGGATTTAAATCTGGAGACTGTGTTGGTTTTCCATCTTATGAAGTCACGTTTCTTTGTTTCAGTTTTTTTGGGCCATTGTCTTGCCACAGAAAGATCCCTTGACCAACTAGTGTATCTTCCTATCTTGCCTTTTTCTTGCCAACCACGAGTCTCTGCACAGCCATGGGTCATTCCTTTGTTCATTGAAGAACACAAACGCAGCCTTGTACAGTCCCCGGGTCATCGGAGGCATGCACCTTAATGGCACCTGAGTCCCGGACACACTCCTGGCCATCTGGTCAGAGAAATCTGCCGCCAGTCAGAATCTGTACAATGACTTGTGCCAGCTCGACCCTCCTCCTCCTTTTGTGCGGCGAAGCAACTGCCTGCTCTCTGCGCAGACACCACAGACCCCAGTCAAAGCAATCGGAGTGTGTGCCCTCTCCGTGCAGATTGAGAGAAAGGAGATTGTGCACTTTGTGAGCGTGGCTCCTTATTTCCAACCCCCATTCTTCGTGGGGGCTGACCTACACGTCAGACTTGGCGCCCAGCTGGACATGGTCAACCAGGTCCTGTGGTCCCAAGCTGATGCTGGAAAGCACTCTATTAGTTTGGCCGCCCTTTGGCTCCTCCTTAGTGGTTGAGTCATCACAGCAATTATTGCACATATCATGTACAGGCACATACAAACCCTACAGACCAGTCTGGACGTCCTCCGTGTCATCCCACCGTGAGTTGCATACCAGTCTGTGTCCACCCCACAGGCTCACTCCAATTCTCCCCAGGAGTAAGCCACCTAACCACCTTTCACCTTCCTTCCCTCCTTTCTTTCTCTTTTTTTTCCAGTCCTCTAGTGAACAGCTGCGACAATCTGAAGGCAGCAAAGAATGTGAACGTCTTTATTGATATCATGTCTTGATGTTAGAAACGTAGCTAATGTAACAAAAACTCTGCCCAGAGTTGGCCTCAGAACGGCCCAGATGCTAAAGCCCTCTGCACTCTAAGAACTGTATGGACTGTCACATCCTGCTGGACTGCAGGAACACATGGACTTTGAAACCCAGGTTACACACAACCTACAGAACTGTTTGGCCCTAAGTTGATCCAAAGACTGTGACTGGCATCCCAGCCTGGTCGGAGGACTGACCGTGGCGGATTTCACCCAATGGGAGCCTTATCCAGCCATCGTATCAAAGAGGGGATGTTGTGCCTCACCAACAGACTTTAGACAAAGAAGGCCTACATGCAAACCTGAATCTCAGCTAAGACCATGTGTTACTAGCTGAGAAACTAAAGGAACTCAGCAGAGCAACCCCCAACACGGGGTCTCAGCTCAATAACCAACCAGATGAGTGACCCCCAACACACGCAGCATCAGCCGACCAGTGGCGTTCCCCCAGAATCCACGGCTCCCAGTAGTTGTAGCTTATGATAGGATCTGTTAGACAGAAGTGATATTAATTAGAAGTTGATGTTACTGATGTTAATAAATCCTGTCATATCTTAAAGAGAAGTTGACCTTTTGTTTTTCTGTTTGGCTATTGTGATATAAAGCTGGTTGACGGAGTCAGTGCAGACCTCCGCTCCTTCTTTGTTCACTCTGGAAATACCAATATTTCATAAATATTGGTATTTCTAAGTGAACACCCCTTTGAGACTGCATCCAATATTTGGTTATTGGTCCGAGTTTTCCCGGTGGTGCCCCGTTTATTATTAATCTCGATTAATAAGATTCATTTAATCTTTGATAATAATTAATAATTATCTTTGAATCAGTGCACAACAGGTCTGTCTCAGTCTCAATGAATCTATTAAACCTAATAACGACATTAAAGTCCATGTTGTCCTGCTGAGAAGATTAATGTAAACTTTCTGAAACCACTGCATCTCTCTAATCCTCTGTGGTTTATTCCTTTTGGCACATGAGCAAGCAGGCTAAGCACTTATCCTCTCTCTCTCTCTCTCTCTCTCTCTCTCTCTCTCTCTCTCTCTCTCCCCTTCAGTCTTTCTCTCTCTCTGCCCCCTACATTCTTCTCCCCTACATCCTCCCTTTTCACTCAGGTGCTCTGTGCTGGACCAATGGCCGTCCTGAGACCTGTCCCCTCCTCCTGGGTGTTGATGCCTCATTCAGGATGTTTTAGATCCGGATCTTTATCCTCCAAGTGTCCGAGCCACCTCCTTTTCTCTCTCCCTCAATGTGTTTGTTTCCTTCTCCTAGAAGTGTGAAGGATTTGCTCAGTTTTGCCTTTTGTGTATGTGTGTGTGCGTGTGTGTGTGTGTGTGTGTGTGTGTGTGTGTGTCTGTGAAGTCTGCCTTCTCTCCTCATCTTCATGGTGGAGACAAGGTTGTTTGGCTGGCAGCACATGGAAGTTGCTTGATGTCCCCACAGATCACATTTTCCATGAATGTTTATGGTCTATAATGTTTTCACTCTGATTGTTCATACTGTCTCTATAGCATGTCTGCCCATGGAAGTGGGATCTCTGCTCTGCTGCTTTTATTTAAATTTCTTCCATTTTTTCCCTGTTAAAAGTTTTTTTTGAGAGTTTTTCCTATTAAGAATCAAGGGTATAAGGACTGTGGATGGCATAATGCCATACAAACTTACAGGACCTCGAGGCAAATTTCTGATTTGTGATGGTGTTATGGAGTCTTGAAGATGTAACATACTCTGATTTGTGTTGTCTGATACTCACAAGTGTCTGCAGAAAGATACACATATTGCACAACAGGTAGAACTGTGTGTGTTGAGAGAGATTTTTCAAATTAGAAAAAAAATGTCTGTGTCTATCAAATGAGTGATCAAGAATATTTTCAGTCAGAGTAGCCCTCTGTCTGAGGCACATTAATCTTAATCAGGTTGACACTGAGTAGAACGTGGTTCCGTTTATGATGTACTGAAGGTCAGTATCAAACAGGCTGGAACAGCAAGTGCATATCCCTCACTCTGCTTTCCCATTTAGGCCTATGATGATCCTGAGGGCCAACAAAATCACATTTAGCAAAAAAACTTCATTACCAATTTTTTCAGTGCCAGAGCAAATAAGATAAAACTTTAGGTCTAAACCGGAATCATTATTGCAAGAACTAAGATTCAAACATGACTGTTGGAATACAATAGATCACATAGTTCAATCTCTGTATTGCTGCAAAATAATAATAATGAAAAAAACTGAAATCATCAATCAGAAAATAGCCAAAGTTACTCTGTGAGGAAGATGTACCCACATATTTTACTGTAATAAAATAAACAATATTACAAGATAAATATATTCTAAGTCCTACATTCAATTGCTTACTTGTAAATAAAGTAAATATATGCAGTAAATATTTATATTACTCAATATTTGAGTATTACCAGAAAAATGTACTTAAGTAAGACTGGGCAGAATCCCCCCTTTCAAAGTGTTAAAATTTATCAATAAAATCATTGGATTAGTAATAGCACATTATCATGTTAGCAGCATTTTTGTTGTGGGAGTTCTTATTGAAAATACTTTACCGTTTAGTGGTTTATTCTGTTGCACTGCATCATGATTTATACATTACCTTATAATCTATTTATGTACCTTAATCTGCATACGAACTGTAGCTGTCAGATAATTGTTGCGGAGTAAACGGGGCGATATTTTCATCTAAAATCTAGCAGAGTGAGAGTAGATAATAATATGGATTCGAAATACTCGAGTCCCCAACTTGTGTAAGCGCCTAAACATTTTTCTCTTCTTTACTAAATTCACCAACGATCAGGCTGAAGATCCCTCGTTTCTTTGCGCCTGTTGTATGTTATTGAGTGTAACAGTGTCTCTCCCTCCCTCCCTCGCTATCTCTTAAGAAATCATATCAAAGAGGCAGCGGAGCTGTGTGGGCAGAAAGTTGAAGGAGAAGCGGTGGAGCTGCCGACATCTCTGCTCAACACCAAGGGCAGAGGAGCGATTGGAAGCGCGGACACGAGCCGTCCATCGATATTAGAGACTCATTGGAAAACCAGAGGACTGAGTTTACAATCAGGAAAATTTGTTGGGGGATCTACTAAATTTAACTGGATGACACAGAGACTTGGACTTTTTCCACTGCTCGCCAAAGTAAGACTTCTCTTGATTTCTGAACGAATCATTAGTGCAGGCTGCTGAATGCGCGGTTTTATAAAAAATATTTCGCTTTGCATTGGGAATGCATTACGTTAAGAGATCTCTTGCAAAGGCATAACCTTCTGATACGTTATAGCCAGATTCATAACAGGCATATCTAGCGAGCTTGTAGTCAAGCACATCGGCCGTGCGTAAAAGCCGTGGCACTGCTCCAATTGATTCTCCTGCTTGAAGCACGACAATGTGTGTCTGCAGACATTGTCGTCCCGGGGAGAATGAGACACAGTGATTTACTGCTGTTAAACGCCAAAGACACCAGAGAGGTGACAACGACGATACCTCGCCATTGGTGGCTCGGCGGCTTGTGGAGCGTAATTTCGGATACGACTCCTCGCGAAAACTAATTCTATGTCATGTTAGAATGTAGGATGCATTGCAGCACATTTTTCTCTCTGTAGTTGGCTCATCAAGCGCAAGAAGAGGACGCACACAGGGTATTTCCAGTGATAAAGTGCCGGTAGGTGAACTAACTGTGTTGTCGGCTGTGGTCAGAGCGCACACTTGCATGCTCCCGCTTTCTCTTGCGCGCACACATACAAACTTGAATTTGAGAAGAACTAGATTTCAGCTCAGACAGATTAAACCGCCGTTCTTCGTTTCTTCTGCCGAATATCCTTCTCCTGATCTCTTCCAAAGTAAGCATGGCAACTAACAGGGCAGAGGTGAATACTTTTTTCTAAATCCATGAAAACAGGAGGAGACTATTCCACATCTGGACCGTGTGGCACCTTCTTCCCTGATCTTTGCTGTAAGCTGCAATGGAGCCCCTAGACCAGAATCACTGGATTCATCTCTCATCTGACCTCAATTCCTCCTCTGCAGCAACTCCCTCACCCTTCCCCTCTTCTTATCCTCACCTCTTCAACATCTCCTCCAACCTGTCCACTCAGAGTGTCCCCTTTCACGGCAGCAGTACTCTGATGACAGCCGTCATCTCCCTTTCGGTCTTCATGGTGGGTCTGACCGGCAACTCTCTGGCCATCTATGTGGTGCTGCGCTATGCCAAGATGAAGACAGTCACCAATATCTACATCCTGAACCTGGCTGTGGCCGATGAGCTCTACATCATTGGCCTCCCCTTCCTCACCACGCAGAATGTCCTCTCCTATTGGCCCTTTGGCTCCTTCCTGTGCCGTGTGGTCATGACTGCAGACTCTATGAACCAGTTCACGTCTATTTTCTGCCTGACGGTCATGTCCATTGATCGTTACTTGGCTGTGGTTCATCCAATCAGCAGCACCAAGTGGAGACACCCCCGCGTTGCCAAGGTGGTGAGCGCAGCTGTGTGGGCCGTGTCCTTTGTGGTGGTCCTGCCGGTGGTCATCTTCTCAGATGTGCAGGTATCAAAAACAGTCTTGGTTACCATTCTGTCTTTGTATGCCCCAGTGCCAATGAACTCTTCAGATTGGATATCCAAACACAGCCAGCTGACCCCTGCAGTACCTTCTCAAATTTATACTAACAATGCAACTATTTAAAGAGCCACAGTGGTTGTTCTGCAGTATATTTTAATTCATCAACTACAAATTTCCAGTATTACTTATTATATATCCCCAAAGCCTCATTGTATCATTTATTTAAATTGAATTTTTTTTTAACTAGCTAGTCTTTTTTGAGATGAAAAACCCCTTTAAACAGTGTCATTTCCAAAGTCATTAACAAAATAAGAACTAAGAAAAAAAGATGAAAAAGATGATATCTAATAAATCAGAATTAAAAGAATAGTTTGACATTTTGTGAAACATGCTTATTCACTTTCCTGCCAAGAATTAGAAAAGAAGATCCACCACTCATGTCTGTATGCTAAATATACACCTATAAGCCACAATGTTAAAGCCACTGACAGGTGATTTGAATAACATCTTGTTACATTTGCACCTGTGGAGGGGTGGGATATATTGGGCAGCACGTGAACATTCAATTCATGAAGTTGATGTGTTGGAAGCAGGAAAAAATGGGAAGCATAAGGATCTGAGCGAATTTTACAAGGGCTAAATTGTGATGGCTAGACGACCAGGTCAGAGCATCTCCAAAACATCAGGTCTTGTGGGGTTGTTCCCAATATGCAGTTGTGGGTACCTACCAAAAGTAGTCCAAGGAAAGATAATTAGTGAACTGGCAAAAGGGTCACGGGTGCCCAAAATTCACTGATGCGCATGGGAACAAAGGCTATCTTTTCTGGTCCAATCCCAAAGAAGAGATACTGAAGCACAAATTGCTGACAAAGTTAATGCTAGCTATGATGGAAAGCTGTCGGAACATAGTAAACTGTAGCTTGCTGTTTATGGGGCTGCATAGCAGCAGACCAGTCAGAGTGACCACACTGACCCCAGTACACTGCTGAAAGCACAGACAATGGGCATGTGAGCGTCAGAGTTGGACCATGGAGCAATGAAAGAATTTGGCCTGTTCTAATAAATCAGGTTTTCTTTTATATCATGTGGATGGCCGGCTTTGTGTGTGTCGTTTACCTGTGGATGAGAGATGGCAGCAGGACGCACTGTGGGAAGGCTGTCTGGTCCTCTGGGCAATGTTCTGCTGGGAAACCTGCCCTAGCGTTCATGTGGATGTTACTTTGACACATACAACATACCTAAACATTGCCTCAGACCAAGGGCACAATGACAATGATATTGCTTTGATGGCAGTGGTAATGTGCCCTGCCACACTGCAAACAAATTTTTATGGGCCGAGGAACATGACAAAGAGTTGAAGTTGTTACCTTGGCCACGAAATCCCCCGGATTTCACACTGATTGACCACCTGTGAAATGTGCTGCAAAAAAACAAGTCCGATCCATGGAGGCCACAACTGGCAACTTGCAAGATTTAAACGATACGATGCTAAAATCTTGGTGCCTGATACCACAGGACACCTTCAATGGTCTTGTGGAGACCATGCTCAACACGCCAGAGCTAGTCTGGCAGCACCAGGGGGAACTACACAATATTAGGCAGGTGGTTTTAATGTTGTCACTGATTGGTGTAAAGCCAGAAGCCAGAAGGTTAGCTGAGCATAAATATTGAAAATAGAAGATAAAAAGGACCATCTGTGTGTTAAGCTAAGCTAACCCTTTTCTGTTGGCCATAGCTTAATATTTTACAGACATGAGTGCAGTATCTGTTTTCTCATGTAATTCTGAGGAAGATATCAGAAAAACTCTAATTTCCAAAATGTTGCAGTATTCCTTTAAAAAAAAACACTCAGTACAGTTGTCCTGCCAACACTATTTTACATTCATGTCATCACAGAAAAAATAATCAACTGAGACAGACAGAGAAATGCACTGGAGGTAATTGTCGCAGTGAACATTGTGCTCACACATATTTTGCCAAAGCTGTGTTTGCGATAAAGTTGCAAGTTGAAATTGTTTTAAAAACCTTGCCTTGTTAGTGCGCTCAGAAACTGTCATTTTGATATATATAGTAAAAAAATGGCAAATTGATGCAAGAAATTCACATTAGAATGCTCAAGCATTCAAATTGCTTAAGAATGCAAAGCTGCTCAGCTTTAAAAGGATGTAACCTGATGAAGGCAGATGATGTGAATGATTCAGAATTGTTTCCAACACTTATTTTCATTTAAACTCTTTCTAAACATTACTTTCATATTACCAATGGATAAATCATGTCTATATATAATGTGGAAGCGCTAACTTGTAGTGACAAACCTACAGAGAACTAACCCCTGCAGTTACCCTTAATTCCACAGAGTATTCTAGCCACTTTCAGCACATTGTTTTGGATTTAAAAACTGCAACGTTACTGTTTTTGTTCACTGTCACTGCTCTCAAAACCTATTTTCCAGCAGCAGGAGGAAAGTTTTTTCAGGGAAAAAGCTCTTTGATCGACCCACTGCCTGCTAGCTGCCAAACAACAAATTGACGAAGTTTGCAACTAGCTGGTGAACATAGTAGATCATTTAACAGCTCAAGACTCAGATTTTTCCCTTGGGACTTGGTGGAGAGGGAAAGTGGTTAAAAGGAGACTGAATATTGGACATGCATTGTCAAGAAACACGCCTCCAAATTAATGCTAATGCTGGTCCTTGTCTGCTGGACCCAGAAATAAGCTATTTTTTGTGCAGCATTTTGTGATATCAGCGTAACATGTGTGATATTGTGTTGTGTTTACAGCTCATTTTGCTGCCACTGAGCGGCCAAGAAATTCACATATTGCAGGCTTAAAACGTCACAAGTATTTGTCTACCCTGAAAAAAGGCCTTTATCTTCCATACATGATCTTTTGGTGTTTATGGTTAAAAATGAAGGGCTGTGAAGAAAAGAACAGACATGTTGTTACAGAGATGCTAAACATGCAAACTGAATCGACACACACTGAATTAACACACACTGATTTCTATTACATGTCAATGGAAAGAAAGGCACTGCAGAAAGTTTTCTTGTATAAAAGCAAGGAAATACAAATACTTTTGAATAGCAGAAAGTTAAGAGGAGAATAAAAACTTTAACAAAGTTGCTTTGATACGTCCTGTGCTACTGAAGGACATCGGTTTCATAATAACAGGACAAAAAGGCTGTGTCAGGTTAAAAAGTTACTTGTTGGTTTGACAGTTTTTCTCTGTTAAAACAGAAACTCAGCACAGTAATGTCTGGAAATATCTTCCACAATGCAAAACATGCTTATTTAAACCCCCCAAAAGCAGGTAATGTTATTTGCATTTTTAAAAACATCCTCTCCTGCATAAATTAAGGGCTTTGCAATGAAATGCTTGGGCCTCAAAGTGCAATGTTTACCTCCTCTATTTCACTCACCGTCTGACTGAGCAGATAACGATTGTTTCCTTTAGTATTTAAAATTTACTCTGCTTATTTCCTGTTCCTTCAGGAAACATTTAACTCCTGCAACATGATCTGGCCAGAGCCGAAGGATGTGTGGTCAACTGCCTTCATTCTCTACACTGCCACAGTGGGCTTCTTCGGACCGCTGCTCATCATTTGCCTCTGCTACTTACTTATCGTCATCAAGGTGTGTTAGTGTGCTCACGTGTAAATTCATACTGTAATTTACATTCTCGCAGTTATAATTTCCATCATCCTTAACATCCAACCGCCCATTTTCATCATCATTATCATTATCGCTCTTACATTCATCCTCTCTACCGTTATCATAATCAAACTATCTCTGGTGTTTTCCCTTTAGGTGAAGTCATCAGGGGCACGGGCAGGCTTCACCAAGCGTCGCCGTTCAGAGCGTAAGGTGACGCGGATGGTGGTGGTGATCGTGGTGGTGTTTGTGCTGTGCTGGCTGCCGTTCTTCATCATCAATATGGTCAACCTGGTTGTCATCATCCCGGAGTCCAGTGCCACTGCCGGCATCTACTTCTTTGCTGTCATCCTGTCCTACGCCAACTCCTGTGCCAACCCGGTGCTCTATGGCTTCCTGTCAGACAATTTCAAACAGAGTTTCAGAAAAGTAGGTTGGATGTCACCTGGGTTTCAAAACTGTACCAGGCATGGCTAAAAGAAATAACCTGACATTTACATACAATTATTTGCTTTAATGCCAAGAGTTAGATGGACAGATTAACATCACTCCTGTGCCTTGTCATGCGTGTGAAGCCAAGAGCCAGTTAGCTTAGCTTAGCTTGGCATAAAGACTGGAAACTGTTGGAAACAGCTAGCCCGACTCTGCCCAAGGGCATACACACACACACACAGACACAGACACATGAATATACACACACACACACATGCATACACACACATATACACACATACACACACACACACACACACACACACACACACACACACACATGCATACACACACACACGAATACACACACACACATGCATACACATGCACACACACATACATACACACACACATGCATACACACATATACACACATGCACACACATGCACATGCATACACACACACACGAATACACACATATACACACACATGCATACACACACATAGACACACATACATACACTCACACACACACACATGCATACACACACATACACATTACCTTTAAAGCTTGCTAATTGTTTAAACCTCACAAAACTGAAGGTTAAAAAAAAGTTTTGATAAAAAGGTGGTTATGTACTAGACAGTTTCTTGGCAGCAAGCAGTGAGGCCAACACATCAAACTATTTCTGAAAACTGCATTAGTTGGAGACACCCTGCTCTTCTTAGAATATATTTGAATAATAATAATAATGATAATAACATTTTAGACATTTTGCTTTCTTCCTGACAGGACAGGATGACATCCAAAAATAAGAATGTACACTTATGAGTCCTCTCAGTGTTTTCAGAACAATATCTGTATATTATATAAATACATTTTTATTTCCATCTATAAGTCAGAGTTTCTCACTGCATTGACATGTTGGACAAATGAACAGATGATGAAATACTACCTCTGGCAGCCAGGCCCCAGTTGAGAGCAGCTGATTGCATTTCTAAGCTCATGACTCATGTCAAAGTGTAAAAATATTTCATTTCTTACCAGGCTCTGACATATCATTTGATCAATAATACATCTGACAATGATTGGTATTGAGTAAACATGAGCTGAATTGCAAAGCCATCATGCTAAACAAAGTAAAGTTAAAAGGAGGTTTTGTTCGGGTTTATTTGACTGTTTTCCAACTTGTTTTTTTGGAGGCATCTCTGGCAATTTAAGATGGATGGGGATTCATTCGCTCTGCTCAAATGTTATTTAAAACACTTTAGAGTCAACGTTCCCAAAACCATTCCTACACTTTATTAGTATGGCAACTAATCAGGGATGCATGGATGCTTTTTTTTACATTAAAAGAGAAATCTTATGAAGAAAAAAAAAATTCTGAATCAAATCAATGAAAATATCACTCAACTTAATCAAGATTATAAGGTATGGATTGGTTGGAAGAGCTGACAGATGTGAAGAGGGCATTAATACAGTATAACTTCCTGGGAGTGTCTCATAGCTCCAGTGGGAGTTTGGGATTTGTGATTGTACATCATAAGTTTTTGCTTGTTGCTTTTTTGTTTTCCGGTTTCTTAAGAAAATCTTTTGACACTAAACAGCACTATTAAAGCCCATTTTCACCAATGTGATAAAAAAAAATCCTGTAAGTCATTATAATGAATTTGCATCAAAATTCAAATCAAAATCATAGCAGAATAATGAGTTGGTATCTCATGCTGTGTTCAACTAGGTAATGATGGCCTCCTGCATTAGTGTCGACCACAGCTACCTCCTCCACAAGATTAAAAGTTAAAGTCTACACTTCAATTTTTTTTCAAATCCATTGTGATGGTGTACAGTGGCAAAATCATGAAAATCATGTCACTGACCAAAAACTTGTACCCAACTGAATGTACACTTGGTCACTTGATCTTTAAAACAGTTGCTGTTGTCGTTTCGAGGAGATTTCTGATGTAGCTTCAAAGCCTCAGCAGATAATTGTTATGGCCCTGCAGGTGCTGTGTGTGAAGACTATGAGGTGCAAGGCAAACGGTGTAGATGATGGGGACCCCAGTGCCCCACGCACTGAGAAAACTACAGCACAGAACTGTGTCCTGCTCTCCCCTCACAACCAGGTGTGCCGTGATGCCCAGAGCAGCCAGGTAACATGTGTGTGTGCGTGGTTGTTTGTGCTGTTGTGTGTGTAAAAATTTGGTTTCTTTGGGCAAAAAAAAATAAAAAATAAAAAAAAAAACAATAGAAGTGGCAAGGAAAGACTGAACAATGACAGTATAAATAGAATATTATACTACAGTATGTGTACTGCGGTACTGAATCAAAAGGGACATTGATTATTTTAGATTCGCTAATTTTAAGAGAGATGCTCACAAAAATCTGGACACACACGATGACACTGCAGCAATCTGCATCACCACTGAGTCTGATGAATCAAGTTTGGAAGTCAAACACCTCCTAATTAATCAACAGTCAGATGTGTGTGTCGGAGCATCTAAATACAGAAAGATAGCAAATTAACGCTGGTCTGGAGAGAATGATTACAAAAAATTCTGAGGGTGGGATTGCAAGATTATGAGATTGTTAGTTCTGTGTGTGCTTGTGCTTGTGTATGTGCATTAGAAAGAGGAGGGAACTCAAAAGCTTTGACTCAGTCTTTGCAGTTTGGGGCTTCATAGTGTCCAATTAGATAACTTGTGCAAGAGCAGTGAGGTGCATTAGACTGACAGAGTGGCTCTGATGAGACTCTCCCGCGGCGCCTCCAGCTGGATCAAGGTTATCAAAACTACAACTTCCTCCATGAGTCACAGAGTTAGAGCATATGTTAGAGTCCAAGTGCTCAATTATTCATGTATGGATCTCTGGCTATTCTCAGAGTGTAAGTTCAAGTCATATCTCTTCATCTTCATGTGACCAGAAATGCAATAAGTAGCGGATTACCACTAACTGACATATATTTTACACCCAGCTTTTCCCCACCTTTTTATTATACAGGGGCCTTGTTGTATATTGACAATGTCATTACAGACCAGCTCCTCGGGGGTGGACTTTACAGTTAACCTAAAATCTAACTGTTCCAGTAGAAGTAACAGTTACTGTGGTAATACCAAGTACATTACATACTACATGTCAGAGAATTGTGAATTGTTAACTGAAAAGTAAACAGTTAGGCTGCAATCAGTGAGGCAAAATTACACTGGATTAAATATATACGTGTTATTTATTTAAATCCAGTGTGGGAATGGCAGACTCTGCCACAACTGATAAACACTTTCATTTTTATATAGAAACAGTGTTCCTGCCACACTGTATGCATTCAGCAGCTGAGCACGTAATTATCATTTAGCTTTTTTGTTGAATCATTTTGTTTCCTTGCAGCTCTGTAGGGTAAGAAATCTCGGCTTTATACATATCTATGGACTAATCCAGGTAATCCAGGAGTGATTTCAACTTCGACCAAGTTTCTATCCTCTCCTTTCTTTCGCCCTCATCATCATATCACTGTTCTTACATTTCATGCTGCATTTTGATTTAACCTCCAATTGCTATTCATGCTTCCTTTCTCTGCTTTCCATGATTCTGGTTCGCCTCCATCTCTCTGAAGATCTCTCCTCACCCTCCAGACTCACCTACCTCGCACACAGCAGCAGACCTGCACCACTCCACCCCTGCCTGTCAATCTCCCTCAATTTGCCCAGGAATCGGACCCACCGCTACCATGGTAACCTCCGCCACAGCCTCCATGGTATCCTCCATGGTAACCCCTGCTGAACCTCCCACTATCACTGTGCTAACTACGCCTGCTTCCTCCGCCACCATAGCTCCACAAGAACAGTAACCAATAAACTGGATGTACAGTGTTTTAAGTAGTGACAAGAGGAGCTATGGAGGGAAAACATCATGTAAACTATAGGAGAGGGAGCAGAGAGGTTGGATTAACAGATGAAAAATGGAAAACACTGATGCTTTTCTGTAGTAACAGTGTAAAAATCAATATTTTTGACTATTTCCTGAATCAGACATTCACATCCACTCTAAATGCATTGCAGCATTAATGGACCATATTGGTGAAAGAACCTCATGCATATTTTTCACATCTATTTGTATCTGCACCTGTATGAATTACTCAGCTGTTAAACAAGCCCTAGGTTTCTTTCCATCCAGCCATCTAAGTGCCTTTTCAGCCACTCCCAGCAATTATCACAACTCCTTAATAGACACAGAACATTGGGGACCGTCCTTCCCTCACCTCCTGTTGGTCTGACACCTAAAGTGTAAGATTTAATTTACATTTATGAACCAACGCTGCCATAGGGGACAGATTTAAAGACATATGAAAAATTTCCAAAAAGTACGCAATATCATTAAATTGATTTGGGTAAAATGACTATTACAGGGTTCTTTATTATAAACAAATGTGATTCACACTTAAAAGATGAAGGTATTTTCAGATATAAATCTTGCCCTGCTACAGCTGTAATTAAACAGCTAATCACCACAATGCATCCATTCAGTATCAAGTCTCTTTTTCTGTATTATAATAAAAGTGCTGTTTCCTGTCTCAAGCTGCCACTCACTTCACTTTGGATAGTTTAAATGGGTAAATTGTGCTGAACTTGACATCTGTACAGCTTTGTGGAAAAAGTCTGCTGTATTACCTTTTGTATACTGTTTGTATTTTCAAAAATAGCTTGCTTTCTCTTTGTCAGCTTCTCAGTCACAGGAAATGGGACTCTTGTCCTCCTCTGTGTCCTTCTTGAAACGTGTAGCCAGCTCTGAACACAGAACATTCAACCTCTTTGTAAATATACCTCTTACTTTGTGTCTCTATACAATTGTGTGTCATGTATGTGTTAATGTATGTATGTAGCTGTTTTGCACGTATGTACTGTACATGTGTTTACGTTCTTTCTCTGCCGTGATGCTGGTAGATTGAGGCTGTAGAGCAGCATATATTGTTGCCAGTGTTATTGTACGAGCGCTTTGTTCACTGCACAGTAGACGCTGTTTCTGCTCAGAATGGCAGCACAATATCTCAGCTGGCACAGCCTCTATTGGCCTTTGAACTGCTTATATTGCAACAATGTTCGCCCTTAAGTTTTTATTATGATAGCTGCTGTGTTGTTTTTGAGACAACGTGGAGAGGATTATATCACGGCCACAGAAAACATTTGTTTCTGACTGATTGGTAGATGCCTTTCAAAATCATGTAACTGGACACCACATGTTTTTGTTTAGTCTTGAATGCGTGCAACTATAGTGACAGTACTTCTGATTTGTCCTATGTCACTGTTTAACGCTGACAGGTGAAAGACTAAGAATTATAAACCTGTATTATTGTGCTGTATTATTGCTTATATAACAGCTCCTATTTTCTAGTCTTCGTGCTATTACCACACAATGTGATTAAGGTTACTCAATAAAAGAAAATGACAAATGTCAGTGAGTTAATTTAGTAGCATATATTAAGGTGAGAATGAGTTTAGAATAATGGATGGTTATGCTTTTTCAGCCACTTGTCCTCTGTGTAAAGAATGAAAATTCACAAGTGGGATGCAGAAGCTGATCAGGTGAATATAATGAGTGGAGGTGAGGGCAGAGAAGCTAATACAAGCTGTCTCTACAAGAAGAAAAGAAGTCAAAACTGTTAATAATAGTAAGTGCAAATACAGAGAAGTATAGTATATGTTGCATTTTTTTACCCGATTATTTTTAGTTGTTCAGATGTTTCAGTGCTGTAGGTTTGTTGGGTTCTGGTGGAATAAAACAGTGTGATCATAGACCAAACGTTTCTGCTTGCTGTTGTCTCAAACACACCCTCATGTCTGCAAACTGTCATTGTCAGTCTGTTGAAATTATAAAAACATAAGCACTCTGCACTATTAACCAGGCTGGCTGTTGGACAGACATAATCAGATCTGCAACCTCAGTGAGGAATGCTTCCCCTGAGCTGTGTTCACATGCAGTCATCATGCTCTTATTTACAAAGACAACATCTGGTGCATCAGCTGGAGGACCTGAAAACATGGTATGGTATGTTATTTTTATCTATTCCAGCATGATAAAATGTCTTTAACTTGCATAGCAATGATCCTGTCATGTCTTGCTATATGAGGTGATCTGTATTCATTGCAGCCAGTGACAATATATGACAGCAACTAAATTACAGGTTCATGTGTGGGACACAGACAACGAGAAGAAAAGCTATTGAATGACTGAAACACATATATATGTAACTACAATGAAAGACAAACATTAGAAAAATTTAAACTCTACCATATGAGTGGGAAAATCCATCTAAAGCTACTGTATGTGTAAAGGCCCTTACATGTTTTTTCTCGGTTTGCTTCTTACTATGATTAGTGAGGTCCTTCTTTGAACACCTTACATTTCAGTTAGAAGAGTTTTAGTTTGGATTTTAGTATCTCTATATTTTTTTCTCTCTGTGCTCTTCACGCTGGTTTGCAGTGTGCAGAGCTCAGTCTGAAAGTGGTGATCTCATATAATTAGGAGCACCAATCGGGATTTAGCAACACATGATTTAAAATGGGATGGAGGGTTAATTGCTTATCTGCTTATCTGATCAAATCTCACTTGCAGGGGCTTGAATGTAACAGACGTTCATTTATATGTAGATGCACTGCAGCTTTAAGATTTGAAACCAGAGGCATATTCTGAGCACATTTTGCTAAGCTGTCATCATGTGACCTAAGGAGGAACTTCAGTGTCACAAACTAATCTCGAAACCAATGGGTCAAAGTCATCAAGAGTCTGGAGGAGGATCATGGATGTCTTTCACTGTACATATGACGCCAGATCCATCTTTGGTCGCAGGATAAGGTCAAAAGCTGCGGAATAAGCAGGTAATTGAACCTCATATCACAGACATGTTCCCAAGGTTTAGTGAATTTCCATGATCAAATTTTAGCACTGTGTTAACTGGTACATGTTTCACCACCATTCAAATGTTATTCATGAATAATTTAACTCAGAGAAGGAGAGGAACGACAAAAATCATATCCTTATGCTGTGTCAGTATCTGACTTTGTGTGTCCTTGTATGTCTTCTTTCTAAGAAAAGTCTTTAGAGACGGTCCATCTTTGTAATGACCACAGACTAGATGTCAGGTTGACTCTCCTTCCTAACTTACATAACCTCTCACACACCAACATGGGCAAATGAGACACTCTTAACAACGTATTACAGTAAATTATACATTATTGCATGAAATATTTCATATTATCAAGTAAGCTAAGACAGACATCAAGAATTTGCATGTGTGCCTACTTGTATGTACTTAGCAGAAAATTTATTTATATTCTTTTTTTGTACACGTCATCATCTTAAACACACAGCTGTGAGATGAAAGAGATGAAGGGAAGACAAGCAGTGGGCCTCTATCTTTATTCATAAACCTATATATATTGTGCAACATCAAGCCAATGTGGGAAATTATTCTGTGTAAGTAACCTTACCTAGGTGATTTCCAACTTTGTTTATCAGTTTCACTGTCAGCAGGATTTCTCACTAAATTAGCAATAAATTTACATGAAATTCGGCGGATGCTCTGGCCCTTGACCAAGGAATAATTAATCAGCTTTTGGTGGTGATCTGCATCCAGTAAGGGGAAAAGGACATTCTGTAACAAGTGATACCAGTAATTTAACTTGAACATGACTCCAAACCATTTCATTTCTGACCTAGAGAAAAATTTTTATGTCAAATGCAGAATGCATTTTTTTGACTTTTTTTTGTTTCATGTATGTTTTTGTGGGCTTGGATCAAGGAATGATCTTTTGGCGATTGATTATTCTTGATTTGTTCGCTCATCATTTAACTCCTGGGAAAATAACAGGACAATGGGCCCCTGGACTCATATATGTAAAAGAGCCCCAACTAATACATAAGACCTGAAGCTGAGATGGTTTGTATTGTTTAAATGCTTTTGTGTCTCTTTACCAAGCCTTAACCAAGGAAAGTATCAGCGTTCACTTGTAGTACCATCCTGTGATCATTGTTATGCTTAAATGTAAAATTCTATTTATTGGCCCCTACAATTTAATTTGAAAAAAAAGAAAAGAAAAGTCAGTCTGCCTTCTAAAATTTTGATTTATTCCAGGCTGCAATACAGTGAAAATGTGTCTAATAATAACCTACTATTGATCATCAACATAATTAACACCTCAGAAAAGAATTAATTTATTCTTTTTTGTTTTAGACACTATTCTTATGATACCCACAGTAATTAGATGCTAAACCCCCACTTGCAAAAGCCCAGAACAAACTAATCCTAATATCATCTTCATACATTTACATCATATTTATCAATGAACTGTAAACTTTCAGCTCAAATAAAATTCAGACATGTTATGTTAATCAAAGGACATAACTCACTATTGCGCACTGTTTTACCCCAACAGCTGACCATCAGCTGAATGTCCTCCTTTATTCTCTATAATACTATGATTGACAGAAAATATGTGTCAGTCAGCTTGTTATATGCTCCCCTGTAAAAAGCTTTCTCTCTAGATTCACCATGAGGTTAATCATCTGGGGTTTGACTGTCATTCAGTATATCTCTCTACAGACGGCCTGACTGATGGCTCGCTCCACAGGCACAGATGAAGAAGAGGAATCTCAATGAAGCCCTTTTATCTGATGGAGGGGCAAAAGAAAAATACCTGAAGGAGAGAATTAAGAGATTATATAGAAAGCAGGAAATGTAGAAATGTAGAAAATGAACTGCAAATTTAACTTTTAAGCTGAATACCTGTATGTGTAGTATAGTGAAAATATTTTTCAAATTATTTGACACTAGCACTGGGGAGTGCCAAAGGCAGACATTTTCAATTCCTAACAGGCTATGAGAGCTAGAGAAATCAATATTTCACTATGATAACACTTGTCTAAAAGAAGTGGATCTTCAAAATTGTTTCCCATTCTCTGTCACCTAAAACCATACAATTTAAGTCAAGAAATGTGAGTGTACACTCTTCAAAACAAAAGTCATAACAGCAGTCAGGTGATACTAAGACACGTGACATATTGAAAGTTTACTGTGATATATTAAAAACATTTTCCATTAAAGTTGAGACTGAAAGTTCATTTTCACCTTGGAAACAACAACAAACAATCTTGCTGCAAGGTCCATTTAATAGCTTTCTCATAGCTTTTGATTGTAACACATGAGCTTCATCAACAGATGGAGTTGCCCTGCTTCTATGGAACTGCAGATGTTTAAATGTTCATTTTTGTGGACCTATTGTCCAACAAGTTCTTGGAAAAGTGATTAGGAAAAAATGAAGCACCAGAGGAGCTGCTGCATGGATCTTGTGATGATCTTAGTTGGTTTTGGTCCAAGCTCAAGAGTGAGCTTTCCGTCTAACATTTTAAGACAGCATGGGAGAGAAGCAGAAACCAAGCAGAAATCAACATATAACAATACGCACTTACTGTAAAATGAAATACTTTCAGTTTGGCAAAATTTAAAGCGACTGAGTCCACAGAGACTTTTTAACACACAGCATCATTTACATATATGGTGTGTATCACAAAAACTGAATCTGATACAGTGATAAACTGGGAAAGGAAATACAAGAAAGCAGTACGGTTCAACAGTACAGTATCCACAGAGGGCTGTTTCAGATATCCTGAATGAATTTAGCCAGGACTCAGTTTCACGAATGCAGTGGCGCATAAGTTACCATGGAGATTTATTCTGTGAAGCTCGCCTGGTCCGGAGCAGAGAGCTATTTCACAAAACTATAATTAAGAAATCCTGAATAACAGAAAAAGCGAGGTTTGACATAGTCTGCATAGCTCATCCTGGCTTTTTACATTTCACGAAGGTCAAGCCAGGATGAGTAGGGGCGACCACTGAAGCCAGTCGTAAGTAATTCCAAAACATACATGTCCACAGCTTTCTTCAAAGGACGTTGTGGGTTTGATCACAGAGTTACTGATTTACTACAGCCCACCAAGTATATCACTAATAGCGGCCATGTTTCCTTTCTTGCAAAAGACATCAAACCAGGAAGCAGTTGTTCACTGTCCCTTTGAAAGCAGCTGATCATGTTAAGGAGCGAAGATGCCAATATGTTCCGGTAGGTACAACACAGTACACTACTTTTTTTGAGCACAACCAAACACATGCTCAGGAGACAGCTATGTTTTTGGGTATAACGGTTGTAATGTTATACCTCTTAAGTTTCATTGTGGATTTATAATAGAGAATCATGGTGCTTGAAGTCAAGTCCACACACCACATATTGAATTCTGTGGATGAGGCTGATTTCAAATTGGCCAGAACACACCAGCGAGAAATAAAATGTAAGCGGAAACCGAGCGACAGTGGCTGTCCCGAGGTGGACATCGAAGGTGTGCCAACATTACAATGTGTGCAGCAATTATGTACTGAGTTGGGCCGTACAACACTGACTGCCTGATTTCATTCCTCGATGAAAGGGGGCAGGTGAGGTGGAACTTTGTTTTTCACCATTCTCTCCTGGTCAATTAGTGGTTTACAGCCCACCACATTTCCTTCCACCTTACTCTCCATTCCTCACAACCAAAGAGGAGCTCTTCTCCCCATGGAGGTAGAAAGTTTTAGACCACCAACCACATGATGGATGCCTTGACATGGAATATCTGCGGAAGATTACCAGGATGGATCAGGCTGTAAGAGGGTTCTTCATCAGATGTATTGAAGAGAATACAGAAGATGCAATGTGGATGAGAATTTGCGGCCAGATGCAGAAAAACAGGGATGACCGGCACTGTTGTATTTCTATATCTGTAGCTATCCTATAATGTACATATATATATAGTAACTATATAACTTACTATGTTACTTACTCCAATTGCTGAAGCATATTGCAGCATTTCTGATTTATTTCTCTGACATATAGTATAAGTTAGAACAATCCATGCAATAGAGAAAACAATTTTTTGTCGTAATGGAATCTTGGTTTATAAACAAACAAACAAACAAAGTGGTACATAATGTTATGGTACCAGTTGTTGGGGTTGGCCCTGAGATGTGGATGAAGTGTGCTGCTTGCATTAGTGTATTTTGGATGGGAGATGAACCTTTCTGCTGAGCTGCAAGTTGGTGAAGAGGACTGTGTGAAGAGTTTTGTAAAGGTGAGCTCAATATAGAGAAAGGTGGCTTAGCAACTGAAAAAAAAAAGAAATCTAACAGCATTGAATGAATAAATATTACAAAGTATGTCTAGAAAGATACACCGCATGAACAGGATAAAGTTGAACTTAAGAGAAAAGCCCTGCCACCTGAAAAGAAAGAAAAAAGAATGTTGCCATTGGTAACTATTAGCTCATCAAAGTCAGCTCTGCTGCTTCTCTTATCGCTTCACTTATTTCATGCTAAGCAGCATCTTGACAATTTGTAAAGCTGCAGATTGCATTTCCACACAAACTGCTGTGTTTGCTGTGTCCAGTGAAGCTCACCAGACTTTTACATTTAAGAGGTTGCATATACTATAGCTTGAAAACAGATTTTCTCTATCAAATTAAAAATTAACAAAGGAGTTTTTTTCAGACCAAGGTCCTGGTGCCCGCCCTCCTGGCTAGGGCAGAGCAAAAGGACTGCCTGGTTTCTGTTTGATGTTATATTTTGTAGGCTTGGTTTGACCTTTAGCTCTTCTTTTTATTAACGAACAAGCTTAGACACCTAAACATGCATGCAGGCATAGGCACACACGCAAAGCAGGAGAGGCAGGCCACACGCTGAATAGCTCCTCTTCATATACTAAAACTGATAACTCTCATAACCACTCTTGCTCCGCCCCTTGAGGCTGCCTGATGACGTGTGGTGACAGACAGGGAGAAATAGAGTGAAACACGTGAGAGACCTACAGAGAAATGAAAAGAAGGCTGCATATATGAAAAAAAAAAAAAGCAGTGACAGGAATCTATATGAGACATTCTGTATTAAGCCTGGGTGTAAACAATAGACTGAGACAAATAAGTGATACAGCAACAATTTTTTTCCTTGGCTCTTCAGGGGCTGATAAACCATTGATTGGTGCATTATCACCAGGTAAACAATGTGCACACACATGCACAGACAGATAGATGCAGCTTGCATGTGTGTCTGCAGCTAGTATTCCAGATGCTTTGGCAGCCACTTCTGTTGTTCTACTCCTGGTTTTAACTCCCCATTTACTCCTCCTTTTATGTTTTCAGTTGCGTCATTTTATTTGGAAGTATTTGCTCTGTCATCTCCCCAATGCACTCACCCACTGCATCTCTTTCCATCTCTCCCTTTTTGCCTCTTTTTTCCCTAAGGTCAAAACTTTGCCAATTTTCCAGCCCACACTGATCAGCTTGTCTTACGCTATTTGCTTTTTCCTTTTCTTCATTTCCTGTGCTGTCCACCTCTTCACTTGGCAGTGATATTCATGCTGTTGAATGCTCCTGCCACTGAATGTATTATAATGAAAAAGTGAAGATATACTGTGTGAAAAGAGGGCCCCAAAGGTAGCACGCAGTTGTCAGAGAGGAGACAAGTGCAAGAGCAGGGAATATGATCAATCTGTCTCCTGTGGCTTCCTTTCCCTTTGCCTCTTGTTTGCTGACTGACTGTAAGGATCCTCTATAGTCAGCCTCTATAGATGGTGGCGCCCACATTCCTGCCAATCAATAAGACAAGCATTTCCTTTCTGACCTGTGATGGTGTGGCCCCTGTTAAGCCAATCACTGTAATTTTAAAACTGCTCGGCTGTAATGATGACATGTATCATTTTCTCAAGCTTCATCAATGTCCGCTCACTGATTGATTTTGTGGTCAGAGAAAAAAAAACAATCATTGAAGCACAACCTGGGTCAATCAGTTAAATGTTGAAGCAACCAAGATGTGAAGATCTAGAGATATGATATCACATATGATGGATACATCATATGTGAGCTCCTCACTCACTTGATTTTATGGGAAGGCTCAGCCAAACCAGCATTTAAATCTTAAACCTTTACATCTTTCGGCAAAATCCCAGAAACCGCACAGTACAAAGAAAAACTGAAAGATGCTTGGGGTGCTGAGATTAAAGGACCAGAAGTAGTGACAACTGATACTTTTACATAGGAATTTCTTCTGATTCTTGTGATTGCAGTAAAAGTTGTGTCCACCAATGTGGAATTTGCACTCTTAAATAACTAGAGCAGTCTAGGATGTCTAGGAAAGAAAAAGTCACTGCAGAATCCTGTTTATGTGTATTTTAGCATTTGTGCACATAAGATTTTGTGTGTGTGTTTGTGTGTGTGTGTGTGTGTGTGTGTGTGTGTGTGTGAGCAGGCAGAATCACGTCTGTCTTTGTGCAAACGCTGACGACCCCCTGGTGATATTATAAGACTTCTGGGCCAGACAGCAAGTTCTGCCGGGGAGTAAAACATGGAGCAAGGGTGTTGAAATATGAAAGGCCACGCTGTTGGTGGTCTACATTTTTCTCAGCTCCTCAGCACCAGCATCTTGCTCTCTCTCTCTCTCCTGCCTCCTCTTAACTCTCTGTCGGTCCTTTCTCATCTCTTCATCCTTTCTTCTCAGCCCTCTCCACTGTATTCAGCTCCAAGCCTTTGCTCCTTTGCTCCTCTTTCCTGACTTCAGTAAAACCAGAACACCGTCAGTTCAGGTGACCGTATGGGGATGAAATGGGTATGATCAGTTTATTTCCAATAATGATGATAACCATAATTAGAGTGGAAAATAGGGAATTGTAAATATTAAGAAGTGAACAGTATCTAGAGTCTACAGCTACAGTCACTAACTATCTTCAGTAGAAGAAAAAAAGTAAGAAACAGAATCAAAACAAGAGTTAACATTGGTGTCATTTTCTTCGGCTGGCGACAGCGAGGGGATTCATTTTGATGCAGAACTCGCAACGGTTCTTCTAGAAGGATAAGAGATCAGCTGTTAATGCTAACGTTGGCTTTGTAGCGATAGCAAAAACTTACATATAGCACCTTCAAAGCAGTTCTCTCTTTCTCCCTCACATCCATACTCAGACACACTCATTACTGCAGTGGGTTCTGACACTTCTGTCGCTGTTTCCCACCTCTTTCACATTATAATGGGCCCTAATTATACCTTGTAGTGGACATTGAAGCATTGCCTTATTGGCATTGAGTACTGTGTAAGTATTAGCTAACCTAGTTTAACCCCTCTCTCTCTCTTATGAACGTCATAAGGGTGAATACTTGGTACCCCATGGCTCTGGGGAGGCTGGTTCCCCACCATTTTAATTTCCTTCCTCCTTTTACCTTGTACCATTTGAAATATTAAGATACTTTCCAAACATGCTTGAATTGTTTAGTCAGCCTCGTAGCATCCCACCTCTTGTCACTTGAAAAAAGAATATATATATAAGAATATATATTTGGCATCAGTTATCAGATTTTGGGTCCCACGAGGTTGTGTCTTAGGTCACATTCTCTACTCACGTTACATGCTCTTTTTTATGCATTTTTTTTTTTTTTTTGGTAATTAGGGATAAATGTAATATCTTTCATATTGTTATGCTGATGATACTATGCAATATGTACAAAAATATACACTCATGTCATTATTAAGCACACCGAGCTAAAATTAGAGCAGTTTAACACAACAGCCTTGTACTAAAACTCTCCATTCTTAGTGTTCACTTAATGTTCAGGAGGTGTTAATTAGACATCATGGTCATTTGGAGGCTGTGATCTCTGGTACTGTTGTGTTGTATTGTATAGTGTTATATAGATATAAATGTGGCAGAAAGAACAATTCCAACACCCCAAAAACAGAAAAGAAAAGAAGAGAAAAAACTCAAATAAATCAAAACAGATAATCTAACTAATAACTAATATCACTAATAATCTTTTCCCTGTCATGTCACAATTTCTGGCTCCTGTAGCAAAAAATTTGGCAGTAATCTATATTTTTATCATAACATTGTATGAAATGATAGTGTAAATCTGTGACAATATGAAAGGTATAATTTGTACTGATGAACCTACTGATAATTATCACCTGAGTCTGCACCTCCCGTCGGCTTTATGGAGCTTCGTATTAAGTTTCAGCTCATTGTTCAGCCATCCATCCAGCAACTTAACTGTTGTTTGACTCTCACACTCTCATTGCGTTGTTTTCAGATAAAGCAGGCAGCTATGAACATAAGGGAGCATTTAAAAGATAAAGAGCCAGGTATTTCCCTAAGGAGTAAGTGGAGACAAAAACCCAGCTGAAAGAAATTGAATAATGGACTGAAATTCATTAGTGGGCCAAAACACTACTCCAAATAAATTAAACTGTTTCTCTGGAACCGCTGGATAATACGAGGGATTTTCCAAGAATTATCAGATACAAAGAAACAAGACACTAGGTCTCACTTGAAAATTTTGATTTTGAGGTTAGGGTACTGATTTGAACAGTATAGGATCTGCCCCTTTGTACATAATCTCCCAAATATCAGACGGTGCAACGGACCTAAGATATGAAGCAAGGTAACCAAAGAGTTTTTATGATGGGACAGTAAAGCAAATGAGCTTGTATCAAAATTCATTGAAAATCAGACTCCAGGCAAAAAGCCCCAAAAACAAGCAAGATGGAATGACTGCAGGACAGACTATATGATAGACATAAGTAAAATAAGCTGTTATTCACTCCGCTTGTTTTACTTTCTGTCTCCTAAACTTGAGGGTATTTGTTTTTCCTACAAACACTGTTCATCTAACATTAATGTGAGTGACTTTAGATTACAGCTGAGAGTAATAGTATTCACTGATTTAACTGACAAGCTCCCATGACTTAAGTGCTTAAAAAATCCTTTTTTCCAGTCCTACTCTTTCCTGAACTGCTTTTTGTTAAACTTTCCTGGAAGTCCCTCTGAAACTGAAAAGCTTTTGGTTCATCTGCTTCTGCAGCAGGAATTCACACGTTCTCCTCGAACACTTCTCATGTGCTGCAAATGACTTGGATTAAAATAGTTGTGTCTGACACAAGTAGATCCTTGTAACATTGGCCCTCGTTCCTGCTACTCTAGACCCACAGCGTTGCCTCTCTAAATAACAGATTTTCTCACTGCACCATAGCTGTAATCACCTGGTGATTACATCGCTAGAGCAAAAACCCAGAGAACTGGGGATGCATTTGACTCCACGATAGCACTTTGTCTTCTCCTGCTGTGTTTTCCTTTTCAATCTGCCAAGGATGTAATATACAAGATGTGCGTCCTTCTGGTCCTCAGCAAAGAAATACGGTTGAAAGAAAAGTGAAAGTAAATTGATGTGAATGTCAGTCACACCCAATAAAACAAAGTGTTACCACAACAATCCTCCATCATTAAGAAAATTATTTAATTTTGAGGAAAATTAAAATTGAAAACCTATTCCTTTTTTGAGCCGTTTAAAAGAGGAATAGAGCTCCTCATTTTTTTGATGATGATGAATCAGTGCCTATGTTCCTGCATCTGCCCCCAATTATAAGAGTCTTATGACAACGCTCTCTCTGCAGTACAGCGACTGAAGGATGCACATCTAGCTGGAAGCACTTCATACCCTTGCCTAAAGAAAGTGAAAATGAGGGAACAAATGTGTGCCAGCCATCTTTCATCCTGACATTTTGGGGTAATCTCTCTTGACTTGAGGGAAGACATTACACAGCATTTAATGTGGAACTGAGCAGACATCAGTACTGAGATATAATGGCTCTCCATAAAAAAAAAAACTCAATCAGTGAGTGCAGTTCTTCGTGCATTCTCTGGGTACAAAGAAAGAATATCGCTTTGCTCGTGACAAGTGTTTTATTTGCCTAAATGTAGACCTTCAACTGACACTTCACACAGGGCTGCAGGGCTGCACTGCCCTATGCAGAGGTTCATTTCATTTTAGCTTTTTTCTTCCATTTTAGGGCACTGAGTGGATGTCAACCTGCTGTTATGCTGTTTACTGTGCATATATCAGTAATGTATAATACAATATTACTAGGACACATTAACAACTTTTTAAAGTTTTTAATTTTTTTATTTTTAATTGACCTTTTTTGATTCCATCTCTCAATTGGCAAATACATCACCTTAATTTGCAGTGATTTACAGGCATACAGAGACTTTCAAAGAAAAGGCACAAAAATGAGTGGCAATAAATTCACTTTATTATAGTTTTAGTTTTATTTCTTTTATTTTTTGCAGTATTTTTTGTGTAATGAATAGTAAAACTATATTTTTATAATGATAGCAATGGTGAGTGTCTATCACTAAGGATTTGTGCATTTTTATGAATGCCTGTGTCATTATTCTTCCTAGCTTTATACTTTGCTAAATTGACAAAATGATAAGTCAGAGTTATAGCTTAATTTGACACGAAAAAAGGATACTGTGCATTTGAGTTAAGGACAGTTAAAAAAACATCTAACAAAGCAAAAATGAATGCATGTGGCTAAAATGAACATGGACTCCAGGTTAAAGCGGATGGTCCTTAATTTTAATTTTTCTTTTGTGATGTCGCTTTGGGAAATAGAGAGCTCAGTGTTTCTTGTAGCTGTCAACCCATTATTCCCAGGTGGAAACAAACAGAAAGGGAGGATGTCAAGTTGATAAAGGAGGCTTTCTTAGCCTCACCGATCCTCCTGACACATTTGAGAAGGAGCAGTTGCCACTAAAGCTGCAGAGGTGAGAACCAAGGATGTAGGAGGACATTCAATCAGAGGGGAAAGACAAAAATAATCATTGTGCATTTTACAATCAAACACATTGTCCTGTGTAGTTCGGACTAATTAAAACTGAAATTTGAAGAGTTCGTTTTCATTGCAGTGCCACCTACTAATGATTGTTCATGCACAGGTAAAAATTAATATAAAAGTCTGTCTTGATTTAGAAAACATTTGTGGGCTCCCTGTGCTTTGGAAATAACAGGAGGAAAGGCGGGACACTTGGAGACATTGATTAAACATACATAGAACCAGAATTTTCATCATTTAAGGCTAAATTTTCAAGGTAAAATAAATGTCAGGCCAAAACAAGTTTATTTAAATAACACATTATCACCAAACACATTATCACCAAAAATTTGCATTTATCCCATGATAACAAGGGTGAATGACATGAAGGATGGATAGATTATTATCCATTATCCAGGTGACCAGAAAAAGGACAGCAAATGATAGTTAATTGTTCTTTCTCTCTGCTGGATGTGTGATTAGCCAGCTTTTTCTCTCCTGTGCTAGTGATACATAGTTTGAAATCAAACAACAGAGTTTTAACATGTTAATCTTTGACTAGTGTATTTGAAGTGTTGAATATTGAATATTTTCTGAAATGAGTAAACTTTTATGCTGTTTACTGTCTTGTTGCATTACATTGCCTCAGTCCTCTCTTTGCTTCAATTATGCAGCTTATAATAGCCTCATTTTCCTTCTATCTTTCCTGTCAGCCTGCTCAAAGATGTGCAATTTTTTTTCTCTATATCTTTGTTACTGTATCAGCGAAAGGTCTCCCATATGTGCATTACATCTGTGCATGACATATGTGTAAAAACACTAATAAAATCTACTCATTTCATTTCATAGTGAAATTATCAATTTAAGATTTGCTATACAGTATAAAGGCATATACCCTATATACACCTGCAACACTATGTCTAAAGATGTCGTCATAATTATTAAAATTTGTGCAGACTTCTCGATGAGGTTTTGATATTTCTTATATTTTGTTTTGTTTCTTTGTCACATTTTGATATGACAATAGTTTAATTGTTTTGTGATCATGTGATGAAATGACAAAGCCAAATGAAATCACAAAGAAACAAAACAAACAATTTCTGTAATCCCTTATTAATTATGGCTTTAACTTGATAACCTTTTTGAGGCTGTAAACTAATTTTAGGGTAGTAATGGAAAAACTAATAAAAAGTTATTGTTTCTCTCCAGTGTCGCTCAAAATTAACCCCTATTTAAAACTTTTTTTTTTTCAAAGCCTGATTTAATTCCAGGGTATAATAACTTATTATAGAAATAACCAGGCAGAGCACATTTGTAGAAAAATAGGCTTCAGAGCACAAGAGCTCTTATATATCTGTTCTGTTTTATATCAAAAACAGAAACAAAACTCTAAAAACTCTAAAAAAAAAAACTCTAACTGTTAGAGGTAATTTAGTTTATATTGTGCTGCTATTGGCTATTTTAACCTCCAAAATTGTATCATAATCATGTTTTGAATGTAAAATCTTAATGTGTAATGTAACTCTAGTGGCAAAAAAATGTACTGGAGTCCAAAGGACAATATTTTTCTGAAATGTAGTGGAATAGAACTATTAAGTAACATGAAATAAAAATAATCAAGAAAAGTAAAAGTATCTCAAAATTGTAATTATTGGAGTAAATGTAGTTAGAGTTGCAGTGACTATGTGGTAGTAGTACTGGCACCACACAACACTCATCACTCTCAATATTCCTGGTTGACTGCTCCTACCAAGTGGCCACTGAGCTGCATCGCATATCACAATAAATAAGCGCGATCCTGATGATATGACAAGCTTTCTCTCAGAGGAAGGCTCTCCCTTGTGCAAGAAAAGGCAAGTAGGTCTTGATAGCACAAAGGGAAACAGAGTGATCTCACACACACACACACACACACACACACACACACACACACACACACACACACACACACACACACACACTAAGAGAGCAGAAATGCATAGATGTACTTTTACTTGTCAGGCAGCTTAAATTCCAGCAAACAGGATTTAACACTCACTTGATCTGGGTGACAACCTGAGCTATTGTTCTTTTCAGAGGAGCCTGGATGCTCCGGATGGTCCACATCTTTCTACATGCTCCTCCAGTGACTGCAATGCACTGAGCCCTCTGCTGGCGCTGTTTCACTGTTACACTGAAATTTTTCTGATTCATGTGAATTAACGCTGGACAGGTGATATAATTTTTTTGCATACCACCAACATATGTTTAATACTAAGATAGATATATATTTTGGCCACATTTATTTATAGAGCATATTTTAAAAAAGTATACATGTTGGCCAAAGTACTATACAGAGAATTTGAAATAAATTAAATAACCAAAAAAACTCGAAAGGAAACGAAAAGATGAATAACTGTTATAGACTTAAGTAAAACAGCATTATCATTATATCAATTAGGGTAAATACAATAATTTTCAAACTACTCATCAAGGAAAACATTACCTTTATACTGTACACAACATATTCAATACATCACTCATGAGCCCAGTGAAGTTTTCTTTTATAGATCAATAGCTTTTATTTACTTTGAACTTAAACTGGGATAACATTTATTATAGGGTTGTGTAGCTGCTTCTGCACTATTTTTAATTTAACAAAGTTAGAATAAATCAGTACATGATATTTGAAAGATCTAGTGGTCTACTATTATGACACAAAACACAGTAAACATATAAAACAATTTAATATCTTAAAAGAGTTTTGTAGGAAATGTTACACCAGCTGCTAAAATAACGTCAATTTTTTTTATATTTCATCCAGAGTGTGTTTTTAGTGAGAGAATCTCATTTCAAAACTCTACAAATACACAATTACAGGTGATCTACACCTACTGAAACTTTTTCAAAGTGTTGCTCTGCCTCCTCTATAACACATTACAATAAGATTTATCTTGTTGTCTCTCTCTCAAACACCCCTGGAGGAAGCAGTGCCTGGCTTTCAAACACCCTCCCGACCTCCTTATCAAGGTGAGCAGCACTAGATCAGTCTTCAGCTGTGAGAAAGTAAAACTTACAGGAGGATTCAGCTAAGATTTAGATAAAAAACATTCTACAGGTTTCTTGTTTGTCTGATTTTGTTTGACAAATACCCTCTTTACTTCAAAATCAAAGTACAGAAGCTCTATAGCATCTTTGTTCTTTTTTTGTTTCAACTAGCAGAAGTCTGCTGATGCTTAGGCTTTTCTTTAGTTTCAGAAAAGGGTGTTCTATCACTTAAAATCTTTGCTCTCTATACACATAATCAAGAAAGGTAAGTCAAAAATAACCACTTTTTCTTAATGCAAACTAAACACTTGAATATACATGTATGTTTTCTCCTTTGTGGTGAGCTGAAACAGCCACTGTAAACCTCACCTAATGTTGGAATTTGTGTGTGTGGGTTGCTTGGTTTTCATGTGTGTTAAAAAGTGGCTTTGGCTTGTCACATATGAAACAGAGGTTTGAATCTGAGAGGTGTCTCAGATTCAAATCAGGACCCAAGTCTGTCCAACATTCAACCACCTGACTGTCTGAGAGGGAGACAATCTTGTATTCTCTCTTTTCTGACCTTATTCTCTCTGCTTTACAAGCTTTTCTCCCTGGTCCATCAGACAGATATCATGGAAAAGGATCAGGGACAAAGTTGGACACCTGCATTGCTGGCAATGCAGGCAATGCCAGATGGTCTGGCACCACCGTGCCCAGGTGCCCCTGCAGACTACAACATATGAGTCTATCAGGGACTCCAAGCTCAACCTGCCATCCATCCTGGTAAGACATTAGAGACTTTAATCTGTGTAATGTTATCTGCTTGTTTTCTTCTTTTACTGTGATGTAGTTGTGATAGTAGTGATTTCTTGAGTTATTCCTGTCATTTTAGTACATGTAGTGGGAGCCTTTGAGCAGCTTGTGTTCAGTTTTGTTCTTTAAACCTCTCTCAAACTAAATGTCGCCTTCATGTATTCAGTTCAACAACCTGTTTACCAGTACCCCCAACACCAAGCTCAGAAGGTATAGTCTGGTGAGTTCCTCTTTCCAACTGTCCCTCATTTATTAATAACTACAGATTATTCAATTTAGAGAAAAAAAAACTCAACCAGCCACCATCAGTGATGGGTTAGTGTGGATTGTAATCCAGTATTAATAATGTTTTTCTACTCACAGTGAACCAGGTGGTGTTCCTGCAACAACTGCCAACTGTTGTCACTAAAAAATCGAGTACAAAAATGGTCTACTCACCTGGCTGATCTGTGGTATACTAGGACTCTTTATGTGAGTAGAGACCCCAACACACACACACACACACACACACACACACACACACACACACACACATACACACACACACACACACACACACACACACACACACACACACACACATACATACATACACACTTATATAAACTTAGGTACACATACACCAAGTAATCAAATATTACTTTTACTTTATTCCAATGCATCACACCAGTTGCTGGCCTTGCTGTTGCATTCCCTTCTGCATGGACACTTGCAAAGAAGTGGAGCATTACTGCCCCGTATGGGCACTTGAAACAGCACAGCAGTGTAAACTCTGAAGTAACAACAAAAGACAGAGAAACCACCCATGATCAATTAACATCTACATGGGGGCCAAACCTCTCCATGCAAACAACCAACGTCATCTGATTAAACATGTGTAGCTTAAAAAATACTTGATAGCTGTGGTTTCTTCTTTTCTGTTATCTGATGATTTGAAATGTGCCATGAAGTTATAAAAAAGAAATGTAATGTGAACATGTGAAAAATATAGTTATAGTGAAATTTTTCTTCTGACCTGATGTGAGTGTTGTCTCAAAATATTACACCTCAGTGTTAGTTGCCATCCTATTTTATTTCTTAAATCTATATTGTGAGTCTTATTCTATAACAATGAAATCAAGCGGATTATTTTATGAAATAGTATTATAAAATGTCTGCAAGGAAGAAATATTCATTTGCTTTTCTGCATCTAAATACATTAGACTGATTATATTTAAAATGCATATTGAATGCTTTTATTGAAATTCCAGTTTTTTGTTTTTATCTTTTTTTTTAACCCAAAATATTTTACCATGAACAAGATATATATGATATACATTTTCATTAAACACTGACAGTATGAAAAACAAGGAAGTTGTGTTATATGATTTTCATCTTAAGTTAGGTTGTTTTTCTCATTAAATTCACTCTGTTAACAAAGCTTTTGATTACAATAATAACAACTTACTGCTTATACCGTGGAATGATTGGAATGAACAAATCACCAATTAATCATCATTGAAATATAACTTTAACTCTTTTTTGTGACTTCACAACTCAAGGTTGTTGTTTACTTTTAAGGCAGTAAACAATTCTTAAAGGAAAAATTATCATGAGACCGAATAATTCTTAGCAACGTGTGAAAGGAAATCATAAAGCAAAATAATAATTTATTGGTTGTTTGATCCATACATTACCAGAATATGGTTTAACATAGGTGTAATTTATCAAACAAAAAATTACACCATGAAACGTATGCTTGTTAGCTTCAACACTGCTTAAAAGACAAACTGGAATAAATCTACAGTGCCATCTAGAGGGGTTTGGGAGAAGAATACTTCCATCTTGTAATGACTATGTTAAGGTTAATTACGAAGGTAGAGCACTCTGAAGCTTTATGATAATGTATACAAAGACTCCTGAAAATAGAAATGTGTACATAGCTCAATTTAATCTAAAAACATCACAATTTTGGAGTAATTGAAATATGAGTTGTTTTTCTGTGGGCTGAGCAAGTTAAACCAAAATACTTACATTACATACAGTGGTTCATCATCTGTTCAGAAAGTTCACTTAAAAGATGAGTTACTTTTCTGGTACCTGCAAATGTGAGTGTTGCTGGCAAAAGGGGCTTTGAACCTACATGAGGATAAAATGATAGGAACGTGTAGCAAAGAGGCCAAATCATTAGTTCAAACAGTGCAATTAACTTCTGGAGGGATAGCAATGCATAGTGGGTAATAAAAGGAGACTTTTAAAAATTTTTTTTAGATGTGTCAGTTCCAGAGTCCTGGTATTGTGCATTGCTTACTCACTGGTTGGGCTTGCTGGAATACTTAAATGGGGCAGTGCTTTTCTTACTATGAAAAGTAAAAGTGCCTGCTGTGAAAAAGGCCTATATGTAATAACCCCAACCATTATGTTTAAGTCAATGCTGTATTTGATGAGAAACAAGTCCTCAAGTAGTGGTTCGATGTAGTAGAAAAATGTGCAACACTGTAATATTGTACAGTAGAAGATATAATCCAGAGAGGGACATATGAATGAAAAAGGAGTTTTATATTTTATACAATGCATATGTGTATCAAGATGACTTAATGGCATGACTTTGCTCAGATGTAGATGCCGATATGATTGTCAATTTGTGATTTCACCAATAAAAAAAAAAGAAGGAGAAGAAGGGATTCTATATCAAAGTTTGCTGGAGGTCCAAAATGTCTTCCTGTGAACCGGTGGAGGGGTTAGTCCCTTTTCGACAATCTTTTACTGTGAAAACGAGAACAGGATATGGCCAAAAAAAAAAAGTTGAAACCCCAGTTTTGGCTTTGCCTGATTGCATAACCTGCCAAATCAAAATTTTGGTCATCTGCATTTGGGTTGTCTTCTTGTAATGACTAAACTGTACAATATCTCATTTATGTGACGTCACAGTGGCACTTCCTGTAGTTCTGTTTTTAACCATGCAAGTGTATAGTAAGGTGTTGCAGAGTCATAACATGTAGTGTATGTCCAGCCCTACAAGCTTTCCTCAATAGGCTTCCTTTGTGCGTCCTCTGTGCGAATCTTGTGTGTGGACAGTTGTCAGAGGAGACTTGAGCTGGGATTATGGGATGGGCCATACTTAACAAGGTCCTGTTGGACTGTGACCGTAGTAACCACTGGATTACCCAGATTAGGATTGATGGCCAGAGTTAGTCAGTACCTCTCTGCCCTGCTCTCCCCCAGCCACCTCTGTGTTTCTTTGTCTCTTTCAGAGGATTCAATCACACAGAACTTCACACGACTAATACACACTAGAAATCAAACTCAGCCAAATTACATAAGGTCTCCCAAACTTTTTAAAATCAGTGGCATGAAAGTAATATTCTGCTTTATTAATATCCAAGGCAGACAGGGACATTAGAGAGGGATTTCTATGAGATGTTGGCAGATATTCAATTCCTGTTATAGGCAATTCAGAAAGTTGAGCTGAAATAAAACTTGGGCCCTGTGACCCCCATCTGAGTTTTTTGAGTTGTCTGTGATGGATAATGGTGATAATGATAACCAGAGCTGCTGCCAGTGATAATGTTAATTATCGATTCATCTGCCACTTGACTTCTCAATTAATCCATTAATTGTTTGGTGAATAAAATGTCAAAAAGGTTATTCTTTTGGGAATTTGCTTATGCTTTATTGCTGAAACTTAGATGAGAACATTGATATCTCTCCCATGTCTGTACGCCAAGTATGAAGCAGCAGCCTTAGCAACTTAGCATAAAGACTGGAAACAGGGGACAAGTAACCGGCAAAGAAATAGTCAGGCACATCACAGCGCTTAAAAACAGCAAATTGTTTTTTTTACACTATGGTGTTTGTACTGATTAAACAAATGAGATATAACATGTTTGCTGAGTCGTAGAGCAGCTGCCAGGTGGATTTTTTTTACCTTTGGACGGAGCCAGGTTAGCTGTTTTCCCTGTTTCCAGTCTTCATGTTAAGATAAGCTAACTGGCAACTGGCTGTAGCTTAATATTTAATCTACAAACACTGTCTCATTTAAATTCAGAGAAAAAAGTGAATATTTGCACTTCACACAATATTGAACTATTTCCTTTAAAAATGCCAGTTGCACTTTCCTGACGTTAAAGCTAATGTCATCAAATTTCTTTTTTTTTTTTTATTTTTTAACCTGTTTCGTCTTACCAACAGTCCAAAACTGAAAGGAATTCAGTTCATAATAACAAAGAGAAAATTTCTGTTCTCCATTATTATTTATTTTGGCCCTGAAAATAAACGGTTATGTCCTATCAAAATGGCTGTAATCAACTTACTGATGAATGGACTTGTTTCAGCTATATTTATAAAAATTTGGAAACACAGACTGGGAGTAGGATTTTTCTGGATGTCAATTTGACACGTCACAGTAGGAAAAACAGGTGTGAATAATAAAATGACAGTCTTTCATTTAGCTGCTGCAGTTGAAAGGTCCTGTCACTGTCACACTGTTATGTCTTGAATAAAGCAGAGTTATTATTAATGTTATACTGTAAGTAACACCTGTACTTTTCCTACGACAAGTCTAAATGTCAGCTGTTGTCATTCTTATACATTCTTTTACGGATATATGTATTTTCACTATCACCAACCAAAGCAGTTGCTCCTAATGCTTACATAATAGCAAGGACTCACTGTCTGGATTAGGCCTTGACTGGCACAGCAGGGTGCAGGTGTGCACTCCTTTACTTGCATCTGTTTGTCTGAGAGTTTATTTGTGGACCATAGACCAGCTTTGGCTTCTCCCATGTTTGGCCCCTATCTGTCACTGAGCTCACTAGGGTCTGTCAGCATCAATCTCTCAGATGCTGATCCAGACTGACTCGATTAGCTGGTACAATGGTTGCTCCTTGTCATGGTTTTCCTCCTGTCGTGTTCCTCTCCAGCCCACATGAAGCCACCTCCAGGGGAGGAGATTACTCCACTCTAAAGGGAGACTTGGCTGAATCATGTCTTCAAGGGTGTTATGTAACACTCTCTTCTAGGATGGCCACGTGGCCGCAAGGCTCACCTGTGTTTGGACTGACCATCTGCCCCTCTCTATCCTAACCCTATTCATTCTGCAACACACACCATCAACAGACATCATTCTGCTGAGGAGACTTGTGATTGTTTTGGTCCACTCTGATGAGCAAAGATTAATCTACATGTCCCACAGTTCTGCGTAAGAGGAAGAATTGTATAAGTGGTATGATGAAGACGTGGGATCACAAACGCAGGGAACAGCACCAAGATGACAACACTTATTTCTTATTTTACTCCTGGTTAGATTGGTACAACAGCAAATCATACTCCCCATGTGTGAGTGAAGAGAGGTAAAGCTGGAATTGCATCTCTGTTGACATCTCTGCAGCTTCAGCGTGGAGCAGGGAGAGAGAACCACAGACATGGAGACTGAGTGAATAGAAAGAGGAGGACAGAGGGAATGAGAGAGGGGCAGAGACAGTGAGAGAAGAGAGTGGAAGGGAGAAAGAAGATATATTTGACTATGTGGGTGTGTGAAGTATCAAGGCATGCATCATAATTGTGGATTCTTCTCGGAGCAGCCGGACGTGTCACTGCAGCAGCAGGACGTTATTGGTCTCTCAAAGTGTGTCATTTTGCACTTTAAAAGAGTGGGAGCCGTGAGCGCAGAGAGAGACATTTTCAAAGACAAAATGGAAACGGTTTTCTTCCTGCTGCCTCGAGGATTTCATTAACCGGGATTACAAAAATACTTTAATAAGTTGAAGTAGCAGACTTGGAAATTATGATGCCTCTTCACACACAATAATCAAGAGGTTAAGTCAAGAATTTATCTGAGGTGAGTTTAAAATTGTTGAAATGAAGAATGAAGTAGTTTCAGTGTGGTATGGATTTATATGAACGTGTGTGTAGCCTACTGTATATCTGTGGCTGTGTGTGCTCTTTTACATACATTGAGGACAGTATTTTAAAAGTGAGCACAATTGACCTCATGTAATCACAGTTTAAGGAATACCGCCTCTGTTCATCTCAATGATAGTCCTCACAAGCGAATTCAAACACTGTGTGTGTGTGTGTGTGTGTGTGTGTGTGTGTGTGTGTGTGTGTGTGTGTGTGTGTGTGTGTGTGTGGGTGTGTGTGTGTGAGTGTGTGTCTGCGTAGTCATGCATCTCTCTGTGCTTTTGGGTACTGACACTCGACTTCTCAAAAGCCCAGTATGTGATGTAGTCAGCCCACGCTGTTTCCCGTTCCCATGGAAACCATTGCCCAGTTCTAAAAGCAGTCCTATTCTGTGCTGTGAGTGTGTGAGTGTGTGAGTGTGTGAGTGTGTGAGTGTGTGAGTGTGTGAGTGTGCATTTGTGTGTGTCTCCCTGGATCTTTTTCCACAGTGTCACTCCCCCTGTTTATCTCTCCGTACATCTGCCTGTCTTTATCTCCTTTAACCCTTTCTCCGTCTCTCATCACTGTGGTTCTTTTTTTGTCTCTGCATCTCTAAGATGGCCGTCAGCCCTATAATTATCTGCCTCCTGTCACTGAGTGCCTATGGTTCATCCCACCCCTCTCCTCCTCCTCCTCCTCGGGGATGCAGTGTGTACGTGGACCCTCCGTACAGAGTGCTGTGTGACCTGGAGTCAGTCTGGGGTGTGGTTCTGGAGGCCGTGGCCTGCAGTGGGGGAATCAGCTCCCTGGTCCTCGCTGTGCTCCTGATTGTCAAGCTGCGCTCCATTTCTGACCCTGCCAGGCGCTCCGGCTTGGGGCCTCTTCTCTTGCTCCTTGGCACGCTCCTCGGGCTGTTCTTCATCTCTCTGGCCTTCCTGGTGGGGAAGAACCAGGCACTCTGTGTGGTCCGGAGGGCCTTCTGGGGGCCTCTCTTTGCCCTCTGCTTCTCCAGCTTGCTAGTGCAGGGCGTGAGGCTCAGGAGGCTGGTGGCCGGCAAGACGAGCCCATCGGGCAGCTCCCTGGCAGCGCTTGGTCTGGCCTTGGCCTTGGTTCAGGGGATCATCTCTGCTGAATGGGTCCTGCTGACTGTTGTCAGGGAAGGTCACCCAGCCTGCGAATATCCACCTTTGGACTTTGCTCTGACATGCAGTTACACCCTGGGGCTGCTCCTCATAGCCATGGGCCTTTCTCTGGGGGTGGTGCTCTGCGGAGGAGAGTTTGGGGCAAATGAAGGAGGTGGGAATGAAGAAGACAGAGAAGGAGAGAGTGAAAAAAGGAGATGGAAGTGTAATGCTGTCTGGCTCTTCCTTTCCAGTCTAGCATCAGCATTGCTATGGGTGGCCTGGCTGGGGTTTTATCTTTACGGCAGCCAGGGGTTGAGGGGAAAGGGGAAAGGAGAAAGGTTTGGAGGGGGAGGAAAGAAGGATGTAAAAGTGTTGGATGAGCCTGCGCTGGCGGTGGCCCTGGTCATTCAGGGCTGGATCCTGCTGCTGTTTCATGCCATTCCAGAGGCGCACCTGTGTCTCCGAAAACCTCCACAGTCCAACACGCAAGATTTCTTCGACACCAGTCACACATCTCCTCCTCCACACTTTGGAGACGAGCTTCCGCCACACTCTCACCGACCCTTCCCAGAAAACCATGGCTTTTCTATGGAGGAGCACAGTGCAAGTAGGACTATGCAATGTGTGTGTGTGTGTGTGTGTGTGTGTGTATGTGTACATTTTTGTATACCAGAGATGAAGAATCTATTTCAGAGGAAGTTTCATTTTTTTAACCTCGCTCACATGATACCTTAAGCTGGAACTCATTAGTTTTTATTTTCAACAAAACAACACTGGAATTTAGGGGTTTTACGATAAGTAGTAAGAAAGACATTGCCAAGCACCTGACAACAAAAATAGACGTCGCCTTGATTCCTTTCCGAATATGGCATATGACTTTGATTTGTTCTACATTCAGTGTCATACTGAGGAATGAAAAACTGTAAATTTTACATCAATATTCCAATCAAAGCTGTCATTGGAGTATTACAGTGGCTATCAACTGTGTCTCTGCTGAGCTGGTTCCTTTACAGTGGATTTCAAAAGTGACCAGGGACCATGTTCACTTGACCATTTGGAGACATTAATAATGGCATTAAAATTTATCAGCAAAAATTTTTCAACTGAGAGCAACTTTAACTGAAGGACTGAGACTGTTATTGGAAATGAATCATTCACCAGTGCATAGGCGTGCGAGAGCAAAGTAAAGATCTAGATTGTATTTGATGATTAAATTCAATGCCAAATTAAATTAGATTTGAATGAAAACTTTGTTTAAATAAAAAATAACTAATTACATTTTAAATCAACAGTTTATACAATAATTAAATGAGATTCCATAAAATAAGAAAAATAAAGATATTTTAGGGTAAAAATTAAATTACATTTCAAATAACTTAAATTGAATTAAATCAAAAATTAAACTGATTTATGAATTAAATTTGATTAAAGTTTTTAAGATAAAAGTAAATTGATAAAAGTTAAGTGAATTAAAGTAAGAATAGAATTAACTTCATTTAAATTGTTATTAAATTATATAGATTTTAATTTATTTAAAATCAATGGACTGCATCACAACTGTATTTTTCCAGAGCCTGCAATGCTGCTGGATAATTTCATATGTAGGTGAGCTGATTTGATTCTTATAACTCATTCACCAACAAAATATTCTTTTAAAGTTTCATTTGTTTTTATATTTAATTTTTCAAAAACATCGATGTGGTGAGGCACATGTGCAGGATTGGACTGCCTCTAACGTCTCTCCAGTGCTGAAATGCTTTGTGAATTACTCTTGGACCAAAAACGTAGGATTCCTGAAGTTAGGACTGACATAGCTCTTAGTTTATAAGCTTTGTGCTGCTTAGGAGTTTCTCCTTACCCAGCCAGTTAGGAGCTACTTTCAGCCTCACAATGTTCTGTCAATATGGTCCCATTTCTCTTGGTAGATATGTATAAAATAATTAAAATATCCATAAAACTGTAGTATTTAGTTCATAAAACTACTTCAAATTATCAGAATTATTTAAGTGAGTCAAACTGAATAAAGTTTTACATTTTTACCCACAATTTTCCCTCGAATCATCAGTTATCATTGCACTGCAGATCATACCACCGTGAGCGCCAATACATTCAATAAACCTCATTAAATGCCTGATGATCCAATAGGTTTTTACTGTTTTACAAAGTCATGTAACATAGTGTTAACAAGTCCTGGCAGGATTTACTTTGTGAGTGAAAGGACGGTATAAAGGCTTCTGTTAATTCCCCTAATGGATGGTGTGGTGTAAGCCATGTTTCAGCCTCCCTGTCTCTAAAATATCTGCAGTAGATCTAGTCAGTAATCTATTAATGTCATGGACCGGAACGATTGCCTGAGCTATGAAAATAAGACCCAGGCTTTCAAAAACTGGAATTTTCCATTTAACTGTGATATCTAGAAGAAGAAATAATAATCGTCTCCTTGCAAATTTCAAGTTGAATTAATTGATGATACAACACTAGTTTTGACTAGAAGTTTTGTAATAGCTTAAAGTGCCACTGGATTCATATTGTATGACTGACATGACTTGGTCAGCTCACTGACTCTATGAATCTTTTCTCACTTTTTTTTCAGTATGCCACTGATATAAATTTCACTGGTTTATCCTGAGAGAAAAACAAGAAAAGAACATGCTGCACCTCATTACAATACCTGTTTGTTGTTTGCTGTTTGTGGTCCCACTCCACCCACTCACAGTCTGCTAAAATTAAAATGAGGCATCCGACTCCTGTATTGGGGAATAAAGGGAAAATTCAATGTGCCAATATCATCTAATTGTGGCACAGTGGCTGTTGTTTAGCCAAAGTTACAGCCTGTGTCTTACTCCCCATTTATTAAATGGCACACTATATTTACTGTTTGTATACCGTCTGTGAACCAGACAGCATCAATTATATTGCGATTAAGTGAATGAGGGAGAGATATCAGACATGGCAATATTCCTAAGGGCACTGTACACTCACACAGGGGTTTCCACTCACAGTTACACTTCAGTATGAAAGCAGGCAGAGCTGTTCTTGGAAAAGAGTTGTGAAGTGGGACAGACTGCGAGTTCCAGAAGTGTTTTTTTCCCTGTAGTATTCCCATTTCAATCCTGGACACTAAAGCATTCATATAGGTTTATGATATGTACACCAGTTTAAATTAATACCTCCGCCAAGGAGATTATGTTTTTTTTCATCTATGTCTGTTTATATGTCAGCAAGTCAACACAAAAAGCACTGTCACAGTGTTTTAAGATAGATGACTCGATGTTTTTAGCTGAAATGTAACTTGGGAGCTGGAGTCAATTTGTACCTCAAACGTTTATGTATAATATTTAATATTTCTACAGGGTTATTTATTTGGGAGAGTTTCATGCTGAGCCGCAGAAGTGCTCCAGCAGTCATGTAACTGTGTCTATGGGAAAAAGGAATGGGACTTTCAAAAAACAATAACAATTAAAATCACCAGTATATGTTTACTCCAGGTGTGAAGGGCCTCTGAGCTGGTGGGAAAATTATGCTTCAGTATGATTAACGTAGGATTGTCTCTGTCAGTAGCACAGCCATCTATCCCAGCATGGCACTGTGCAAGCTAGAATCAGTGTGATCTACCAGATGTGACACTTGTTAACATGACACCTGTAACTTGTGCGTGTGTTTTACTTTGCTTGGTCTGTCAGCGCTCCGAAGTGGAACATACCACGGCAGCCACGGGAATGTCCGTCCTGGCATAGCCTTCAGAAGTCATGTCTACCAGCCCACTGAGATGGCTCTGGTAATGAATGGTGGTACAGTAAGTATGGCAGAAATACTCTCTCTGTATTTGACTCTGTCTCAATCACTAAATAACTAATCGATGGGCTATTGTACCTCTGTATCTCCCTCACAGATGCCCACAGCACCAATTAACTACACTGGACGCCGGTTATGGTGAAATGAGACAAGCTTTAAAGAGGATTCAATCGAGTCACGTTTGTGATATAGGAATTCTGTTACCTAAGATGAAGAGGGAAATATAAGAGACATCACATATCACTTTGAGTGGATTTGATGAGAGCTAAATATATTTGATGTATTTGTGTTTCTGCACACATGTATGAATTTGAAATCTTAAAAGCAAACTATAATAGTATATCTGCTGATGTTTTCTCGATTTCCTCTTTCTCAATCGACTGGACATGAAATCACAAGAGAGAGAAGAGAAAGTGATGCAGCTTCCACAGTTAATGATATTTCGTCATTGAGTGGCGGCATTTACAGTGAATTATTTTGATCAGCATGGATCAGCACATACAGTCTTTAATATGTAAATACACTGACAAAGAGTGTATAAGGAGGGCTAGCATTACTGTACAAGAAGCAAAGATTAAAAAAATCAGTGTCCATTGTGGTACTGAAGGGGAGTAACTGAATGAGCTGCTGTTAGACTGTCAAGATTAAAGGAGTCAAGATTAAAGGGCGATTTGAATGTAGTGAAGTAAACATTTTGCCTGAGCACCTCTAATCGAGTGCTGTTACTTACCATGCCTGTTCATTAGTGATGCTTGCTTAGTTTGGCAGCAAGCTACAACTCAGAAACATAATCCATAGGCTGTTAATGAAGTTACCTGCATATGCCCACAAAACTTGCTTGGCCTCTGCATTTCATGCTGGAAAGCCCTAAAGGACTCATGGTGGTTTTTTCCACATCCCTATTCCATTATCAATGCCATTTGATAGTTTGGCACATTTTACTGTGCATACTGATAAATGTCATGTATTTAACAGAGCTTGTGCAGGTTTCTTGAGGATTTTCAAGTGATTTTAAAGGTGAAAGATGAGTCTACAGCTCATGGATAACTACTTTTTAATAAGCATATCATAAAAAGCCATTTAATACTGCAATAACTAATCTGCAGTATTGGGTTTACTGTTGAAGATTAGGATTTTGCACTTTATTCATGCTGATCTTATCTGGGCATTGTTATATTTGAAATATATGATCATTTGAGATGCATGTAAAAGCACATTTTAGGGGTAATGTAATTTGTCAAAATTAATGTATTTTGAGTGTTTTCTAGAATTTTGATATACATGTTGAGGAAATTAACAGTTTTAGTGTTGAATTTTAAAGCTTATTTTTGACGCTGAAAACCACAGTTGACAAAACGATCTCAAGAGCTCAGCAAATGGAAATTTAAAAAACACCTTCAAAGTCACAACAACTGGGCAGAACATATCTGCAGAGGAAGACCATGTGATAACAGTGAAAGTTTTTTAACATCTACTAAATGGACCTTGAGGATGGACTGTTTTGTTAACCAGTTTCAGTGTGTTTTCACTCATATTTTCCTGAGGTTTTTCTGGATTTAATAACACTCTGAGTGTTACATACACATTGTTTAAAAGTAATAGCAGCATCTCATGTATTCTGGCATTCAGGATCATCTCAAATTTCAAATTCCATTAAATACAGACAAAACATCCTGCCATACATCACTGTGAATTTAAATGGTAACATTTCATGTAAACTTACATGTCACTGTATTAGTGACGCTGCAAGGTGTGACAGAAAAAGCCTTTACATTTTACTGGAGGGTTGCAGTTTCCATCTCTTGGGCAAGACTGAATTAAATCCAGGAAAACTTTTACATTTAGGATACATTTCAAAGAGTTGTCACCATATTCATGTTGTGACAACTTCCTCTCCTTTAAGACTTAACTAAATAACTAAGTTGTCAGCAACTTTGCTTTTGTATACAGGTGTGTGCTCTGATATTGTATGATGAAAATATTCATCACTGAGTTTTAATCATTTAAATAATCTAATGTGAAGAAGTACTGGTATTTTACTTCTGAGATGCTTTTATGATGATAGCACTGTTACTGTTTTATGGCCGCGTAACATGAATGTCTTTAACGTGATTTGCACAAAGTGGCTAATACATCAGTGTGCATTTTCTGTTAATTATTGTCTTGACATTGAACTGAACTTTCTTCAGGCTCCTGTCCTTTATGTTACATTAATGGATCCACTTTACTGCAGGGATAATAGAGATCCATCTATACAGTCAGTTACTGTTGTGATCCCAGAGAGTAGAGGCAAGGGTGGTGGTAGAGAGCTCAATATACTGCAACTGAAAATTACAAACAAATAAAGAAAACACAGAAAACACCACTTTGACAACACACATAGCACTCGCTGAAAATATGCTGCTATGCTGCTGTGTGATGTGCTTAATCTGGGGCCGGTTCATCTTCTAGTTCTATCTATCAAAAATAGCAGGGGAATGGTTGTACTAAAATCGCTTACTGAATGTGGGAGGGATTTAAAAGTAACCTGCGCATTATCTAAGTCATGGCCCCTTAAATACTTAGGCTGTAGGAGGAAATTTGGGACTCAGTTGCACTTTGGAAGCTATAGTTGGCAGCTGGGGTTGTAGGTGGCTCCTTAAAACTCAAACTGCCGGTTGAAGGCTGGGTGCTGAGAGGCTGTAGGTGAAAGCTGATCAATATGGTTGTCATGGGCTGTAGTCAGAAGCTTGGGTTGCAGATTGCTGTCAGAGGTAATAGGCAGAGACTGGGGAACCTGACACATGTTAGATGGAGAGTGGTAATAAAGCTAGAAGTAGTAGATGTAGGCTGAGAAGGAAGCTGGATACCAGTCACCTGCATGCAAACACTGGCCTCTGCCTGCTGACAAATGGGAGACTCTATACCTAATAGTGGCTGCTGGATCTACACTTGCAGACTAGATGTGTGGCACATTCAAATACAGAATAATGGTGCACCTTTTCAAACAGACACAGAAGTAGTAGTGTGTGAGTAGAGGGTGATTCAAATGCTTTTAAGCCGTCTAATAGGCACTTCATTTGAAGCATACTGATGCCTGACACTGAAGCTTGAAGCTACAGGCAAAAGTCATATTAGCCACCAATTTTTGATATACTAATGCTACATTCATGTCATATCAGAGTTACTGCAACTGCCAGTTGTCCGCTTGTAAACAGCGTTCACTTCAAAGTACAATAACTTACTTATGCCTGAGAAAGCTACGATTTATCCAGCTCGGTACTTACTATAATGGAGGTGCCTAAAAACAAAACTAATAAAGGATGCCATATATGTACCATGATGAATATTCTTGCAAATCCTTAACATGGGAATCTCATTTCTACCAGTCATCCCACATGACATGAATGCAGTTGGTTTAAATCCTTGATTGAGTGTATTGTTATTTCTGTTTTTTTCCTGGTAATTTTTATTTTCATTTAATATATCTATTAAACATTTCAGGTTAGGTTATGTCATATGGTAGCTGTTGCTGACTCATATCAAGTCAATAATATATATATATATATATATATATATATATATATATATATATATATATATATATATATATGTATAAAACGTATTAGCTTTATCTTCACAACTGAAATCAACCTGCATCTGAATGTGAGTACCACATGTTTCACTCAATCATTTTTAGTTGTTAAAAACAACCAACTCAGTCAAAACAGACTACCATACCTGTAGAGCTAAGTCTAGTTAGTCGGTCAGTTTATTCGGTTATCTCAGTGCAGATGCAAAATGCAATCAGTCATTAATTGAGCGCTAAAACGGGGGTAGGAAGAGCGAAGGGGGGCATTATTTCTTTCATGTTAAATGAAACAGGCTGTTTAACTCTGGTAGAAGGGATGATGCTGTTCTACCTCTGTTGAGACCAAGTCATCGTGAGACTCATAGGCAAACGTCCAGACGGTCTGTGGAAGTGTGGGAATTTGTAAAGAGCCAAACGTGGTGTTCACCTGTAAAAACAAAAAATACGGACAATACATAGTTAAAGGCGACAGTTACTCTGGGAGTCGTCGGATCTGGGTCTTTTGTCTTCCTCTTTCAAGCCCATTTTACTATTCATCTGAAAATAATTTTAAACTTATTGGTCAGACGGTCTTAAAATGTGTCCATCCAACTAGGTTGTATTTAAAAATACAGCGTTGACAGCAAATCCCGGTCTTTGGTGGCCAACATTACGCTGTACAGTGCGCAGCCTGCGGTAAATGTATTCGACGAAGAAGAAGCAGAAGACGCAGAAGAAGAAGAAGAAGAAGAAGAAGAAGCACTTCCGGAATGTGATTGCTTGTTGCTACGGGCGACAAGCCGGTTGCTAAGAGGAGCGCTGAAAACTACTTCCGGGTCAAGAGAATAACAACTGTATCCACGTGAAATGTCAGAGTCTGCAAAGTTAGTAAACGGCTCATCGAGTTTCTATTTAATACATAAGTTGTGCAACTGTTATAAAAGCGTCTCGTCGTCTGGCTTAGCCATTAGTTCGTCTGTTTGTCTTTTTAACCTTTTAGCTTGTATTTAGCTGCTGTTAGCTAGCTAGCTAGCATAATTTACCAAGAGAGTGCTATAAATAAACTTGGTCTAATCATTTTTGTGCTAAATGTTGTTCCCTGTTGTCACATCGGACTCGTTGAAGTTATATATTGACTTGTCCAGTCTAGTATCGTTATATAACATCAGATGTTTTAGTGAGGCTGTAGCTCGACATGTTTTCATTCAGTTGTAGGTGCTGGGGAAGTTTGAGCTCATTTATGATCACTAGGACTGGAATCATGTTCATTTCCACCTGCAACACACTGTGTTCATGTTTCAGACGGATTCAGATGAGGACGTGATCTTTGTTTCTGAGAAGCTTGCACCTAAATCCCAAGAGATTACTATTGACCAGGTACTGCTTTGCTACATCACATATCCAGCTCTGCATTAGAGTAATAAGCGCCGATCAGTTAACAGTGCAAGGCAGAAGAATAATCCAGGATTGAAACCATAGTTGTAGGACATATTTCACTTAACCATGCATTAAAGTTGTACTATGTGACATTCTGATTTACTGTACAAGTACATATTCATAGCAAGAGAACTACAGAAATATATGGATTAACAAAACCAAGCATCTGTAAATTATCTTGCAGTAATTCTGTTTCTCTCTCTAGAAAAGCCAGAGGTCTGTTGCTATGGTGAAGCCAATGGAAAAGGTGAAAATAAAGATGAGGGCAGACAAGAGTGAAGAGAATCCTATAAAAAAGGAGAAGAAAGAAAAGAAAGGCCAAACATCTGTACCTGAAAACAGAATTCATATTGTTGATGATGGTAGCCTAGTAGATGTGAAAAAGGAAAAGAAAAAAGGCAAAAAAGCCCAGACAGTGGTCACAGAAGAGGAGTTGTGGGATGGAGATGGTGAAAGAGAGGAGGAGAAGAAGAAAAAGAAGAAGAGGAAAGTTGTTGATGAATCTCTGAATAATGCCATGGAGTCTGCAAAAGATGAAGGAGTCAGCAAGAAAAAGAAGAAAAAGCAGGTGGCCGATGATACGAATCAAGTGGAAGTTACACAGAGTTCAGTAAAAGAAGAAATAGAAAAGAAACAAAAGGAGAAGAGAGTAAAGAATAAGACTGTACAAATTAAAGATGAAATTTTAAAGAAACAGAAAGAAGAGGAAGAAGTACAGCAAGCTGGAAAGGATGAAATGCCAAAGAAAGCCAAAAAAGAAAAAAAGAAAAGGGCTGCAAGCACAGAGATGACTGGAGAGCAAAGTAAAGAAAAGAAAAGGAAAAAGAAATCCACCGAGGAAGAAATAAGTGTAGCTATGGATAAGATGTTTATAACAAAAAAGAAACCTGAAGTGGGTGAGAATGGAGTGACATTAGAAACAATAGAGGGAGAGACCGAGGTTGAGGGGATAAAAATGAAAAAGAAGAGAAAGAAAGAAGCCAAAACTAAAGAAGATGAAAATGGATTAGAAACACCTGAGATCAAAGAAAATAAGCGGAGCAAAGCAGCATCAGGCAAAAAGTTGAATAAAGACAATCTGCTTAATGAGGGTGAGAATGTTATAGTGGAAGGAACGACAGAGCAAAAGAGAAAAAGGAAAAAAGAAAATTGTAGAAAAGCTTCTGTTGAGCTCAGCGAAGTAGAGGAGACAGAGCCAAAGAAAAAGAAGAAGAAAAAGGAACATTCAAAAGGAAAGGAAGAGCCAGTATTAATTAAATGTGAAGAAAATGAGGATAATGGGCAGAGGAGGGACTCTCCTATTGCAGGTTCAGGTGACACAACAAACAAAAAAAGAAAAAAAAAGAAGAACTCTTTTCAGGTGAAACAGATGGAGGTTGATGTTGGAGCTAAAAAGAGAGTAAAAAAAAAGAAAAAAATCAAAGAAGAGCTGAAAGACCAACAGGTGAATGTGTATTTTCAGAGGATACTGACACTGAAGATGCTTTTCTTATTTTCTACAATGGGATTGAAATGGGTTTTTTGTTTTATTGTTTCAGGAGTCTCCCCAAGTGGATGCGGTGTTTCTTTCAGAGAAGAGTGGAAACACTGATGAGATCGCCATCAACCAGGTAAACAGGGCTCTCATCCTCTAACAGGCAACCTACAGATTCTCCAATGTGTCAAAATTTTCCTTTAAGGATATTTGGTATATATATTTTTGTATTTTTATTGTCGGTATTTTTAGACAACTTTTAGGCAGTTAATTGCATTTAAGTGTGTTTTGGTTCATCATAGGAGAGAAGACAAGCTCTACAAATGGAGACTAACGTGGCCTCTCAACCCGAAAAACCAGCTAAACCTTCGGTCAGTATCTGTATTTTTCCTGAAAAGAGAATAAAACAATGGGATTTGTCTTAAATGGGGAGTCCAGTGGTCTAGTATTGCTTGCTTGTCACAAAATTCGGGGGACTGAGACAGATTTAAAAAAAAAAAGAATAGCAATATTGATGCAGCAAAGGCAGATAAATCCTGATTTTTAATCCCTAGTATTAGTCAAGCTTAAGAAAGGGCAATGGCCTAAATTTCCCATAATGCAGCTCTGTAGTAACTTCCAATCGACAGTGATCACTTGGGTTATTTTGTTCAAGCCTTAGAAAGTTACACTGGAGTCACTCAGGCTGAGTGCCTCTCATTGCATTTACTAGTTTCTAATAACTACCCGTCTAGTCTGTAATATTTATCCCCAATGTCTGTGTTCCTCAGGGTTTGGGTCAGTGGAGTACCGCCCAGTTCACCAGCTCTGAGCAGCAGCAGAAGTTCCTCCGATTGATGGGTGGCTTCAAAAAGGGTTTCCAGCCGGCTTCGGCAGGCAGTGGAGGAGCAAATATGGCAATGGGGAAAGATGCACAGAAGAAGTTGCAGCAAGGGCTTCTGGGAGAGTTTGAGCGTGCACACTCACGCAGAATGGACTACAATAACAGGGGAGCAGGACTTGGGTTTACTACACCATCCAGTAAGTTCTCTATCGACATCAATGCATGTCGATCGGTTCGCTTTGATGATTGATTTTTTTTTTCCATTTGTGAAGTTTTAACTCATGATCCATTGTTCACTGGAGAATCTTGAAATTTGACAATGAATGAACAAAAAAATGCCATTTATACATACTGTATTATTAAAAGTCCTGTTTGTGGAAGTGCGCTGTTTCTATATAAAAGAATCGAATATTCAAAGTGGTACTGGTTTACTTTGTGACAGTGTAAGATGTTGCTCTCCTAACCTCAGATTTCTTTGTTAAAGGAGATCACCCCTATTGCTGTTACATGTTAAGTAGTCAAGTATTTTTGTGACATGGTGGATTGTAAGGATGTTATGTAACATGCGCAGAGAAAAAATGAGCAGTGTTTTTATGTCTGTTATTGCAAGGTGATCGTCCTGCTGGTTGAATGCACACTTCTGAGGAAATGGATAGCTGAAATCACTTTTGTTGCTTCATTTCATTACTGAATACAAAATAACATCATTTGAATCAGTTGAGATAAAAAGAGAAATTCATTTTACTGGGTTTGATAGTCATTTTTATTTCAATCTTGTACATGACATCTGTTGTAAAGGGAAGAGAGAATAAGAAAAGTCAAAGTGGAAACATTTCTGCTTGTTCTTTATAGGTCCATAATCGTTTAGTTTTGATTATGTCCCGGAAAACAAAAAAGAAATATATGACTATCAAATGTTGTACTTCAATATTCCATGCATGGTAGCTGTGCTTCAATTCTGAACACTGGGAACTTGTGATCACATTTATCTTTCCTTTAAACTACTGCATGGACAACATTTGTCCATTAGTTTACTTGACACTGGAAAAGTTGGAAAGGCATAAAGAAAAATGAGTCTCAGGAGATTAAATGTCTTTAAAGTAAGGTGTCTGTCACTTTTCATAGACAAGGTTTAGTCAGCCAAACATCATAGAGAAAAACGTTTCAAAGTGCAGCGCTCACTCTGAAGCTTTTTTGGTCAGATCCAGACCAAATGAAGCCACTGCTGTTTGCAATGATCTCTGGTTACAAAATGCAGTGTGTTCATTTTTATCTTTACATGAGATGTAATCTGAATCTTGTCTAGACCAAGTCTTACATTTATTCACCCAGCAACATGTTTCATCCTTTAAGTGACCTACTGATCCTGTGTCTGTGAAAGAGAACTTTCATTTCTAGGTGCAAAATTCTGATGCTATTAGCTTCAAACATAGTGGTCACTTAGAAAGTTCAGCAGCTGCAATGTACCACCCTTGAATTAGTTAAAATGTCTTGACAAAAGTCACTACAATGTTTAGAATATGTCCTGACAGTTTTGCAGTTTGTTCCGACGTGCCTCAGTGTCTTTAAGCTAGCACAATCAAATGATGACACAATGTGCGAAGGGAAAGCTATTTAAAAAAACACCTTAGAAAGACATGAAACCAGAATTAGCCAACAAATCGCATGTCATCCTGTCTCTACAGTATCATCTGAAACAGAGTAGAGAGGCTACTTCACGACAGTGTGTGAAGGAGGGAAGGGAAGCTGTGTGTTCCTTGTGGAAGTAAAAATTTTCTAGGCTCTCATGCCTGTAGATATTCTGGCTGCACTCGTGCTACTTTGCGGAACTCTTTGGCGTGTGTCTGCGGGCACTGCATCTCACACCAGCTGATGGGAACCAACTGGGCACCTGGTTCATGAAAGAAAATGACAAATGTGAGAAAAAAAATTAAGATACAAATTCAAAAACCTGAAGAGTTACTTAAAAATACAGAAGTGTAAAGCAAAAATTAGGTACCTGTTACATATATTCTGTTCAAAATCAGACTTTGTACAATATCAGTATGGACTCTGATAGTACGTGCAAGTACTATTTTAAAAATAAAATTTGAGGCTTAAAAAATACGGTCAGTGAAAAATATTTTAAACTGAAAAAATATTTTGATCATCTTGCCTCTGTACACCACTACAATGGATTTGAAACAAAACCATCAAGATATGATTGAAGTGTAGACTTTCAGCTTTAAATTCAAGGGTTTTCACAAACATTTAAATTTTTGGAGCACAGATTACTAGTTCAATTATTACTAGATTTGCCCTTTTTAACATTCAGACAAACAGAAATCATGCTATATCAAATGCTCGATACATAGCTCTCACTATGAAAATGGAAGAGTTCCAGTAACTGTATACAACTAGTTATCCTGACAGTTATCCTTGCAACACCTTGTGTTCAAACAGGATACTATTTGTGTGTATAGAAGTGTGAAATCCTAGTTGAGGTTTAAATAAAAGTTTGACAGAGCCAAAGTTTTGTTTAATTGAGTATTTAAAGTTACCTGCTTCACTGTGGGCCACCACGACTCCCAGCTCATTCTCTGCTGTTGTCAACAGGTAGTTAGACTGAACGTCACCTAGAGAAATCTGATATTGCACGTCAAGGATCAGTAGCAGATCTGCACCATACATCCAAAGATAACCAAGCAGACATAGTCTTTTTACGAAATGCATTAGAAGCCGATTTCACTCATGAAAAGTTAATTATTTTTCTTTGACTGAACGGTAGGTCGAGGTTACCACTTTGGCCAAGACGATGTCACCAGGTCTGAAGCTTTTATACGTCTCCACCTAAATAAATAAATAAAAAATAAAAGAGGATATACACCATTCTTGTTATTTCCGCTTCAGAAATAATCATGAGCTGTATAGACAGCTGATGATGAGTTTGTTGAAAAAAATGAATCCAAACGCACCTTGTCTTTCTCTGTTGCGCGCACATCTTCTTTTCTGTAGAGTTGGAAAGAATGAGCTCATGTTTAGCGAAAAATCAAAATAATAAGTACATACACCGTTGCTGCACCATGGCATCAATTTCTGGGGTTACCTGATAGTCCCTCTAAAGCGGTCCTTCAGTGGTGTGGAGCCTACGTAAAGGATGTGGACCTTGGCATACCTGGGGTTGATGCTGGTCACCTGTCCAATCAAAGAGCAACAAAGCTCAAGACAAACCACCTCTATAAACAGATCTGTATTTAACAAACCTGGAATCACGTGAACAGAACACACTACTGTAAAGAAACAATTTCTAATTCCACTGCATACCTTACAGGTGACTATCGCTCCTACATCTGGTAGTAGCTGCGTTTCTGTTTCCCTCACTACTGAGATCACAGGTAACTGAGAAGAAGCAAAAATCACATGCATTACTGCACATTTCTGACTCCTGTTTAATACAGCCTGAAGAAAAGATCCGTCACCCAAAATCTGGTTCATATTTCATTACAGCCCCTAAAAAGAAATATTTCACACAGTCACAAAAGTTGTGCAATAGCTTTACTCAGACACTCCCTTATGCCTGATAGTTTCTACAGCTTTCACCACCTCTCCAACCCACACCCATCTCACCCCTCACCTCCTCGCCCTCGTTTTTCCTGAGGACGTAGCCTGCTAGTGAGGAGTATATGTAGCCATGCTGCAGATATACGCCTGTGCCTGGAATACAGTCTTCTACGCTGCATAGTTTGTCACCTGAGTACAAAGAAGAGGAGGAAGACAGAGGCAGCGTCAGTGGAGGAAACCCCTAGAGGCGGATGATGGTGTGTCGGACAACGAGCTGTTCGGACTAGATGTCATTTCTGCTAACATTGGAATAAAAATAATACACATAATAAACTTTTGTGACATAAAACATTAAGCATTGTATTAAAGGAGAGGGACACTATATCACAAAGCCAATACCACATATTTAATAACTGAATATTATTTAGGCCATTATCTGCCGACTAAGATGATCACAAGACATGTTATGCCAGGATGTTGGGGATTTCCATCCCAGTAAAACAATGTCCTGGCCAGGGGAAGCCCTGTATCTGTGTATCTCCAAACACAATAACTTTAAATGCGTTAGAGAGCCGAAAGGTGTATTTTCCAAACTCTGCAGAAGAACACACATTGGACATTAGGGAATAAAAGCAAAACCTGTCCGGACCCGGACAAACAGAATATGATTCAGTTCATACAACAGCTTTGTCCAAAAACACCCTTCACCTAAGGAGGAAAGTTATTTCTCTGGGATCACTTGAGCCCTTCAGGCATTAACTAGACATGGACCGCACGATCCGCACTGACACAGCTGTGTTCCCATGCAGCTGTAACACACCCAGATACATACAATTGTTCGGTGTTATTCTTTTTTTTTTTTATTTTGACATTTCCTAGTACCACCTGCATAGTAAACAGACGATTTCCCATGGGTGAGTCAAAACAAGCGAGAGAAGGAATGCTGCCGTCCCGCCTGAGGCGATGGGCAGGGCACCACATGAAACTTACCCTGGAAAGTAAAAGTCAACAAGTCGCAGCTCTGCACAAACGCGATGATAACTCGCCTCTGCCGCGAAACAATGTCCCGCAAAAGCCACGAAAAACACCTCGTCCGCCGCACGTCCCCTTCACGCAACGACACCGAAACGTTAAAGCATTTTCCTAACAGCACTAGAAGCCCACCCCACGAGCGGCAGCCGTGCGTATTCAACACGATTTAAAACTGCTAGTCTACAGTTCAACCTTATTTCCCAGCAACACGGACTCGTCCACCACAGGCAGAAGACGCCGAACCGGTCTAAAGTCATGTGTAAACGCGTCTTTAACGCTGGAAACGACACGATTTGCGGGACCTACCAGGAACACACAGCTTCATGGGCGACATGTTCTCCAGAGAAGCTGGTCGCACGCCGATTGGCCGCCACGCCGCGCTCCGCTCGGTCCTGATTGGCCGGCGTCAGGCCGAGGGGCGGGACGGAGGGGGGCAGGGGCGGCTCCGTCCGCCATGTTTGTTGAGGCAAACGTGGGTACGAGCAGGGCGACGCCGCCTCACAGCAGCGCGGTCGCTTGCTTTTGTTTCAACTAGTCCCGCTACTTTTGATACCGGAATCAAGGAGAAGAAGGGAATAAAGAATTTTATTCGGTATATATATTTTACTGAATTAAAAAAAGGGGGCGATGGATGGATTTTTAAGACAGTTTTGCTTGTCATTACGACATCATTCATAAAAACAAGTGATGTGTAGTTTTTTTTTTTTCAGTAGACCCTTACATGTATTTCTCCATTTTACTAATCGTGAAAACCACAAAGTCTTGTCAAAATGTAATGTTGTGGTAAATAAAATCAGTAAATCAATAAATCCATAATTTCTAATTTGCAGATTATATTCTCAATCTCATGAACATAAAGAAGCGCTCGCAGGCTGTGATATTGGGGGTTACTTAGTACTAAGTTGGCAGGGTGCCCATAGTTTTGCATAGGCAACAACTGTGGTGTAAAAAAATGGTTAATCTTTCCTCTATTGGTCCTCTAGGGTGTAACAATTGCATCCCTAGAGTGCATCAATGTGAAGTGTCTGGCATTCACCTGTATACCTGTATTGCATGTGCATTGTAGTTTCTTTTTAAAACCAATATATTTAATATTAGTTTTTCATTAGAGACTGCGCTCAAACAATTTCTACATAATGTATGTTTCAGTAGGAATGAGTGAAGTTATGCTGAAAAAGATGTCCGACACTGAATTCATCACATAACGGCTCACAATATTTATTCTTTTTCTCAAAATGCCACAGCAAACAAAATTCAGCAGTGCAGAGTATATCAAGTTGCTCCTTGTAAAGAGCCAGTCGTACTTTATAGGTTATACTGCTCCCACTGAGGGGTACTCGGGATGACTCTGCAGGGTTAGTCTACGTTTTCTCCTATTCACTGGTCCCTAATTTGCAATTTTTGGTCAGTGCGTAAACCACTTACAGCAGATATCATTAATCTAATATTGAAATGTGGGTTTCAGTGCGTCATACAGTAAAGACCAATCAAATCAAAAAACACCAGATTGTACGTTTGTGTGAAAGATGGATATCATTACAATAAAGTGCATATTGTGTTTGACCAAGTCTGTGATGACACAATCACTCAATGACTTTGTTTTATCTTGATAACTGGTGATTGATCTGTACTCTAGGAGGTGAGTCTATTTCTTGGCTTTGCCCTGAGCAGCAACAGCTTCCATGGCCTTTTTGACTGTCTCCTCGTCTCCCAGGAACTGCATGGGTCCAATAGGCTTCAGGTTCTTGTCCAGCTCATAGACAATGGGGATGCCTGTGGGCAGGTTCAACTCCATGATGGCCTCCTCTGACATCCCTTGGAAACAATAACAGACACAGAGCTTACAATCCATTTGTGTAATTATTCCTTTTGTGCATCTGTAGATTGAAGCAGAAAGGCTTCACTGCAAATGTCTGAACTAATGATAACTGGTGTATTGCTCACAAGATTAAAGTGGATCCAGCCCACAAAACTCAATCAATATCACATTAATGTCACAGAGAAATCACAAAAGATAATACAGTCAAGTTATCCAAAGTCAAGACCACTTTAGCAGTCATTCCTCTGAGGATAATTCTGGAATCATGCCCCATCCCAACATTTCTATTGTTTCCCCTCTCCCTCAAGCTACAAAGATTCAGTCACATTAAACTTCTGCACAATTAAAACATGTTTTGTCTCCCGCTGAGTTAATTTCATACCTGGACAAGTGACAACTTCATGCATTTCCATTTTAGTGTGATTTCCTACCTCTTTTCAGCTGAGTTTGTGATAATGTTCAAAATCAGCCAATAGAAAGACAGACTTTTGAAATGGAAAAGTCATTATTGTAGTGTCTCTTCATCATGCATAGTCAATGATTGCTCCATTATTTTCTCTAATTTTTTTTTTATTTTATCCAAATTGAGAGCATGACATTACATTCTGTTTCTGAGCTGAGTACTTGGGGATTATACCGGAGAGAGGGTCAATGTGACGTTGCCTTTTAAACACTTAAAATAGCATGAATGTTGCATTAAATACACTGTAGAATTAGCAATTTTGTCCAAAAAAATTGGTTTACGTTGAAATGTTTATAGCAGAGCCTCTTACATCTCCGCCCTTTCACTTACCCTCAAGATGCTTGACGATGCCCCGGAGACTGTTGCCGTGGGCAGCAATTAGCACCCTCTTTCCCTCTTTGATCTGTGGAACAATTTCTTCATTCCAGAAAGGCAGTGCCCTGGCGATGGTGTCCTTGAGACTCTCACAGGAGGGAAGCTGGTCCTCCGTCAGGTCGGCATAACGACGGTCCTACAGCAGAAAGCGGAGTTAAAGCTGTCACACGTGTTGTAGTCGTGTGGTCCTGCAGTGATGTAATAAAGATGTCTGCATTGGTCAGAGAGAAAGAGATAATTTTTTATCACCTTGCTTATGTTCTGATAGAAGTCGTGCCCCTCATCCATGGGTGGGGGAGGAATGTCAAAAGAGCGCCTCCAGATCTTGACCTGGGCCTCTCCATGCTTTGCCGCAGTTTCAGCCTTGTTCAGCCCCGTCAGGCCACCGTAGTGGCGCTCGTTGAGGCGCCAGGTCCGGTGGACGGGCAGCCACATCTGGTCAATGCTGTCCAGAACGTACCACAGGGTGCGGATGGCCCTCTTCAGAACAGAGGTGTAGCAAATATCAAATTCATAGCCAGCATCTATGGTGAACCAGAGAAAGGACATGAAAAGACTGTTAATGCAAATGCATATTGCCATTTGAGAAAAAGGGAGAAGGTTGATAGATGTCGAACTACAGAGCTGCAGACAAATCCAATTTATTTTTTGTTGAAAAATGGTTATTCCAACTAAGTTTCATTTAACCCAGAGGGAAATATCGGCTTTCTTTATTCCCTAATGCTAACATTTATACATTTGCTTAGTCAGTGGCAGTGCAGACGACAGGACAAAGGCGGACTGCGGCTCTGCAGATTCTACCTGCCTGTGTGCTCAACAGAGACAAATAAGGAAAGTAATGTAAAGGACTGAGATGGTTTGTAAAACTGTCCTCATTTTCAACTCCTCCTTAGATCTGAGTAACATGTCTATCATTTCTAAAATGCTAAGTAAGAAAAAACACATTGAAACTTTTATTTCTAACAGTACAGTAGTACTTTAGACACTAGATTTAAATACTGTGAATTGATAAAAGGCTTACAGATGTCAATCTGAAAATGTCCCTACATCCCATTAAAGTCATCATGGATATGTGTCGGTAGATGGTATCATGACGTTCTTCACAAATTCACTACACATAATACAGCTGATATCATTAAACCAAAGACAAATCAGGATTATTCTCTTGAGTGGAAAACGATCGAAGTGAGGAAAACCTGAAAACAAGAATCATTATAACTGCAAGGGCCAAGAGTCGGTCTGAGGTGGTGCGGGAGCACAATGGGCCCTTTCTGGGGAGAATGGGTCCAGCAGGGAGACTTGGATCCGTGCCTGGCTGACAGATGTATGACCAATCCTCGCGGCATGTACATCCTCCTACAAACGCCTGGCTAGAGCAAATCTTTTATTTCAAAGCCAAACAGCAACCACCAAGCCGAATAAATACACTGGTGTATTCAGCCCCGCTGCTGGGTAGTGTCGCAGTGGGCCTACTACCTGTTTCCCCAGCCGCCAGAGTTGCATAAGAGCTGTCCTGCGGCAGCTTAATCCGGAGCCCGAAGGAGAGGCCGATTAGGCCCCGGGACATCGTCTGTCGCTGTACCTTTCAGGGCCTGTCCTCCTCTCTTCGCCTCCTGCTCTCCGGTCTCGCTCAGGTCCGCGTCGAACCAGCCGCAGAAGCGGTTCTCCTGGTTCCAGCAGCTCTCTCCATGGCGGATCAGGACGAGCTTGTACGCAGCCATCCTCGCACCGATGCCCTCTGTGGTGTATTTCCGGATACTTCTGGGTAAGTGACTCTCTCTAAAATGCGGCAGCAACGTCCGCAGGTTCGTCCTGACTCCGCCGGAAGCCCAAAGACGGCTAGAAAGAAGCGGGCAGGGTATTGTGGTGGTCCGGCGTCCGATGCCGCGGTGGCTTTGTGGAGTTGGCTGTTCGGGCTGAACTTGACAGGTCTCACGCCCGAGCTCCCTCGCTCTCTTCCTGCTGGTTCCCACCAATGAGAAGCCGAGCCGAGCCGAGCCGAGCCGAGTGGAGGAGGAGGGAGGCAGGAAGATGCGCACGGCTGCACGTCCACACCGCCCGCCGTGCATCCTGCGGGCGTTATACACACATGGAAAAACCAGAGAAAAGCCTCAGGACACAGAAATATACCCCGAATTATCCCTATATTAGGTGGTTCTATCTTTCAAAATCCATTGCTACAAACGTGACAGACTGTTTAAATAACAGCACATCTATATCATTTACTTCCTTTGTCACATTATGAAATATGATGTGCATTATTAACACTTTCTTCTAGCTGTTATTGCATAGTTATAGAAAGCCGAACCTTGGACTGTAGCTCTTAATTTGCAGTTTGCAAAGAGAACTTATGAGGACCTCGTGGACTTGAGACATAACCTGGACTTCCCCAGCTATGACAGATGCTGAGTGTATTACTCAATACACTCAGTATCTGTTCACTGATGTTGTGAAAATTTCTGTCTTGTGGTTACAGCATACTTCAGCTTTCCCTCATATAAACTAGAATCCGCAAAGCTGAAGTGCTACTTGAGTATGACACTAAATTCACAGAGCTTCATATGTTACCATCCCGACCTTTGACATTCCCGTAAAGAGGGGAAGTAGTAGTTTGCCGTTCAGCATTTTCAGAATGAAACATGTATACAGAGTTAGGATTGCAGTGCAGAACGGGAAATTTGTAAGCTTTGTAAGCTTTTGTTCTTAACCACAAGGCAACCACAAAGCCCTGCATTTCTTTTTACCTTCATATGTGTCTGTTGATATCTCCACTGATAGTCAGGGTGAAATGATTCCCAACTGCAGCTGTGCAGATGTCACAGCAACCACACTGCTGTTGTGTTGATATGTACATTATAATGCTCTCACAAATACATAGCATTTAATGCATCAAAAAAAAAAAATACTTGTAGTACAGCCTGAAAGCTACTTGGCTGTAAGCATAGTAGCTTTCTGCAATGATATGATATTATTAGGTGAGACCTACTCATAATTTTGCACTTAAAAATTTAAACTGACCACAGATCCAATAATAACACAATATACTTCTTCCATGGATTTATTAAAAAAACAAAGTTGTTGTGGTCTATTACTATTACTGAACAAAACACATAAAGACAGTTTTTAGTAATGGACAAAATATGCATTTGTCATTAATTGACAGTTTCTCACTTGAGGGCTTCTCTCACGGATGAGGTGTCTGGTGTGCATTAGAGTGTGGAGACAAATGGATGTTTAAGTTAGAGACTCCAGGGTCAAAGGGGTAAAATTTGGGGGTTAACGGTCCACGGAAAATGGGGTTTTCTCCTTTCTCACTTAGCTTTAAAAACAAAAGAGACTATATCTGACAAGGACCATTTGTTTCACCTTAGATTTGGGGTAAAGCCATTTGGGTATAAAAGGGACTGTCCAGAGATGTAAAGACAGAGCATTCAGATCGGGCCACATGCTCTCCAGACAATCCATGGTGTCTGTTTGATGCTGAAACTTCCTTGTAATAAACTTTATTATACAAGCAAGACAGTGTCAGCGGAGATTCCTTCTTCATCTACACATCATCGCAACAACGAGAAGAATTATACCACACGGACATCACAGACTGTTTAATCTATGCTCATTTTATTTTTACTGTGAAAAATATGTTGATATATTAATATTTTTTTTATTAAGGTTTCTTTAAAAGGAAAGCGCAATTAATGTACATCACTTTTACATTACCAGTTTCTAAAACCCTTGTGTCTGTAAAAAAAAAAAATAAATTCAATGTTATTAGAAAACGGAATAAATTTTCGGCTCCGCGCTCTCGATCTTCATCTAATGATTAAACCGTCTCGAATGAATGACCCGGGCACATTAACGTAGCGGCTTTAAAACAACTTGCAGCGGGATGTTTCTCGTACAGAGGGTCTGCAGAGATTGACCCGTCCGGCGGCCGCGGGTGAAGCGACCATCGCTCGGTCCCATAATAACGTCGAGCGTCCCATCGAATGATCGGGTTAACCACGCTCTCACGTGCCTTCCCTGGGCGGAACCTTCCTGACCAATCAGCGCCGGCCGTCGGGCTGTCGACGGCCGCATCTGGACGCCGATTGGTCGAAGATGAAAACACTCAACCGCTCCCGCCCCTTCCCGGAAGCTGACAGTCATCTGATTTGTCTTTTTTCTTCTCTCCTGTGTTTCCTTGTTAGCCAGCGTCGGCACTAGCCAACAAAACAACCGTCCTACTTTCTGTTTCGTCCTCTTTTCTCCCCCTTCTCTCTCCTCGGGAGTTAGAATAACTCCTCGCCCTCCTCTGAAGACATGGACGAGACGAGTCCGCTTGTCTCCCCCCTCCGGGACTCCGGCGATTTCAGCTACTGTCCCACAGAGCCCACCAGCCCGCGGGGCGCGTTTGGAGGCACGCCGGGCTCCGTGGTGCGCATCCCGGCCGGCAGCCCGGGGCGCAGCCGGGAGAGACAGCCGCTGCTGGACCGGGACCGCGGCGGCTCGCCGCGGGAGCCGCACAGGAACGAGTTCCCGGAGGATCCCGAGTTCAGAGAGATCATCCGAAAAGCCGAGCGGGCCATAGAAGAGGGGATCTACCCGGAGAGGATCTACCAGGGATCCAGTGGAAGCTATTTTGTCAAAGACTCACAGGGGGTAAGAGGAGCAGCTGCTAACTCGCATGTGTTACCGACATCCGCTACATTGCCACCGGCCCCTGATGTTAACTGATGGCAAAGCCGTGAATCTGAAGTGGTTTGTGTGATGCAGAGACTGTGGGACTCGGAGATCGCAAGAGTGTTTTCATGAAAGTGTTTGTCGCTTCAGCGTAAGGCCTCCTCCAACCAGCCTGTGATGACTTGGCAAATAGGCTATAATGCATGCAAACGAAACACAAGAGCATGTTTTCATGTGAAAAACTGATAAACAAGCAAATTTTCGAATAGAATACAACTTTACTGTTTACCGAGGTGTAACATTTTTCTTTGCTTTATCCGCAGTTCATAAGAACATACATCCATAGCACATAACAACAACACTGGCAGTATAAATACTCCAAGTGATGAAATACATTTCACAAAGTTTGCATAAAACCGCTTTCGTCTCTAAGAACTGAGCAAACCAATCGCTGGTTGGATAAAGGTCTTCTTGTAAACATTCTTTAAACATTCCTGTAACACTGTAGGGGATTTTCTTGTGATATACAGAGTCCACCTCCTCCCTATGCATTTCCAAAGAGCCCATTAACTGGCTCTGCAGCTCTCTGATTAGTTTACTGGTCATGTTGAAGACCTTAACCAGCTTGTTCCTGTATTTAGAGCATTACAGAAGGTTTTCAATCAGAGAGATGCAGACGACTAGTTACATTTTTCAGCTTACACCAAAGCTAATAAGTTATTTGAATACGTTGCATGTATTTGTGGAAGAAATAATCAACATTTACTTTTCGCTATTTATAATTTTTGTAACTTCTTGATCCAGTTGCTTAGCTATGTTATCATCAGTGCGGCTGCCGCTTTGCCGGCAGGTGTTCATCTAGAAGACTACCAACAGGCCGGTAGTCTGTTAGTGAACCCTCCTCTCTGACCAGCTGTCACACTGATGTCAAGCAACGACACACAGTCCCAGATGACAGGCTCTGTCACCTGCTAATTCACATAGGTTTCCTGTTTTTTTTTTTCTCCTTGTTTTTTTTTCCCTCTGTATTGTATTTTTGGCCAGAGAACAAAGTCTTAAGTGTCCAATCAAACGATGTTGAGCACACAAGTCTGATTAGTGTGTTGGACCTGGTGGCTGGATCCTCAATCATTTAACTTGTATGTTCAACCTGCATAAGAAAAGAGATTTCAGGTTTTTTTATTTGTCACTTTCTCCATTCTATAGAAACTTTCAAAACAAAAATGAGTATTTTAGACTCATTGTGCAAGGTTTTTATACAGTGACCTGCTCCCCTTGTACACCCCCCCCCCATCTCTGGTTTCTCAGTTAGTCACCAGTGTGCTTAGTAGTCATGTGCTAGCTCTCTGTGTGAGGATATAATTCTCTTCTATGACCAAGTTTCAAATTGTAATCGGTGTATGTGTGTCATACTCACATAATGCAACATGTGATGTCTGTATATGACTTTAAAGTGACACTGCACCCAATTTTATGGCTATAGGCTATAAAGAAAGTTTGTAGTTTCATTTTCTAGTGAGCACCATGGCTGTGGACGGCCTCAGTTTCTCTCAGTTACAGTGGATTTCAAAAGGGACAAGTTTTCACTTTGCAAAAAATATAAAATCCTCCAACAGCATATTCTACCTTTCCATCACCTCTCTATGTTCTGTATGTATCAGTCATATTTTCAAGTTTACAAAGTAAAATTTTATGGTCTCATACACAATGAAACAATTCTTTTTTCCTCCATTCCAAAATATTTCAATTTTGAACCTCACCATCTGCATTTCATTCTCATTTTCCCCACACTTTCTCCAACCACAGAAGATCATAGGCGTGTTCAAACCTAAAAATGAAGAGCCCTATGGCCAGCTGAACCCAAAATGGACTAAGTGGCTCCAGAAACTGTGTTGTCCCTGCTGTTTTGGTCGTGACTGTTTGGTCCTGAACCAGGGTTACCTCTCAGAGGCTGGGGCCAGCCTGGTCGATCAGAAACTGGAGCTCAACATTGTTCCTAGGACCAAGGTATAGACACACACAGTGATACCACGGCATTAGAAGACCAAATTTTCCCTCCTCTAATGCATCTGATCCCCTTAAGGTGGTGTACTTGGCTAGTGAAACATTCAACTACAGTGCCATAGACAGGGTCAAGTCTCGAGGAAAAAGGCTAGCTCTGGAGAAGGTGCCTAAAGTCGGGCAGCGCTTCCACAGGATTGGACTGCCTCCAAAGGTAAGCTAACAAATTGCTAATACACATGTGATTTCATTCAGTGGTTAATTTCTGTTTATTATTCACATAATACACTGTCCCGAGGTGAGGAAAAGTTCGCCCCAATAATCTTGAAATTAAAACTGTTATTGGTTGATGATGTTCAGTAAACACAGTAATTATGTGTCATGTCTACTTTGACTTCACTTGTTCATTTTTATTTTTTTTGTATGGATGACTTTCAAAGACCCATGAGAAACTTTAGAAACTTGTTTACTGTAAATGGCATTAATTGTGATATTTACTGTTAATGGTTAAATTCTGGCTCTAAATGCCATTTAGCTGCACTGGAGATACACAGTTGTGCTGTCACAATATCAGTGTTTGTTCTGTGATCCACAGTTGAAAAAACAGTCACACCACAGGCTCCATTTAGTAGCTGTTCTGGGGCTTTTAATCAAAAAAGGGAAACCAAAAATCAAGGGCATACATGGGCTGTGTGTAACAGAAACACTACAATGTGTTTCACTTCCATCAGGTTGGTTCCTTCCAGCTCTTTGTGGATGGGTACAAGGATGCAGATTTCTGGCTGCGAAGGTTTGAAGCGGAGCCCTTGCCGGAAAACACCAACCGCCAGCTCCAGCTGCAGTTTGAGCGGCTTGTAGTCCTGGATTACATCATCAGGAATACAGGCATGTAGTCACAGTCCTCAGCAGTCTTCATCTTCATCTCAGGAAATGGCTTTAGCAAAGCAGAGCAAAGATAACTTTTTATTAGAATTGACAGCGTAATTTAGATCAGCAGTGGAAAGTACTTAAATTTGATTATTGGGTTCTTGTACTTAACTCAAGTGTTTCCATTTTCTGCTACTTCATACTTGTACTCTGCTACATTTATCTGACAGCTATAGCTACTAGTTCAGATCAAGATTTTACCAAAAAAAACAAAAACAAATTTGACCATTTTATCAAGTATGACACATTGTTTTTGATATACCCCAAAATAAAAAGTAGGGATACATTGTTTGAAATTCACTTGGTGAAATAGTAAAATATTAAAAATACTAAGTGTTGAGGTGGATGGACTGAATGGGGGTAACTGCCCTTCAGGAGTAAATTCAATATACTTTTACTGTTGATAAACCAAAAAGTGTTTTGCTAACAACACTTCTTGCTTTTATTTTACAGCATTAATAATTTACTCAAGTAAAAGATCTCAGTAGTCCATCCTGGAATGATTAAGATGTGCGTTACAGTCACTGACAGTCTTGACTGCGTCCTGCTAAAATAAATTGAAATATTTACTACATGCTTTGTTACCCTGGCTTGAATTTGAATCCTTTTTTTGTTATTGAAGACAGGGGCAATGACAACTGGCTGCTGAAGTACGACTGTCCCATGGACCCTGTTGGGAACAGGGTGAGGCTACACAGTCATACAAAATTTCAAAAACCTGACATGTATTTTTGAAATTGTGATACAGTGGCTGAAGACATGTGTTACTGTCTGCTTACAATGTGTCTTTTTTAAATGATTGATTAAAACTGAATTCCTGCCTGTACCCTCACGCCCCCTCTGCAGGACACAGACTGGGTGGTAGTAAAGGATCCCATCATCAAGCTGGCAGCAATAGACAATGGCCTCGCCTTCCCCCTCAAGCACCCAGACTCCTGGAGAGCCTGTGAGTATCTACACTGACATTGTTTTAAACAATCACCTCAGCCTCAGCTGGACGTAATTCATGCTTATGATGAAACAGCTTCTCTCTTATCAACAGTGTGTTCAGTGAAAGCTGTTATAGCATCTCTGTTGAATTTATCCTGCATATTATATATTTATCAATCTCCCTAATACATATATTAAGTTTATTTAAAGATTTTTTTTCAAGAAAACACTAGGATCGATCGGTTATTCTATCACTGTCTCAGTAACTTTTTAAGTTTTTGCATCTAGTGTATATTAATTGTTAATTCACAGTATCATTGTCCAATCACCAGACCCATTCTACTGGGCGTGGCTTTCCCAGGCCAAAGTTCCTTTCTCCCAGGAAATCAGAGAGCTGGTTCTGCCCAAACTCTCGGACCCAAATTTCATTAAAGATCTGGAAGAGGACCTCTATGAACTATTCAAGGTAAAAAGGGACTTGGATTAAATAATCAGCAACGTCTATGTGGAGAAAGGTGAGGGATAATGTGAATGAGAGGAATTTGAGAATCTGGCTGAGAAATCAATGCAGACATTGAATTAAGGGGCAATGCAAGATGGAGAGGAGGATGACTCAGTTCTTTGGCAGTAAACTTTACATATTACATGCATGTCTTGTCTACTCTATCTTGCAGAAAGACCCTGGTTTCGACAGAGGACAATTTCACAGACAAGTAGCTGTAATGAGGGGGCAGGTGAATTTTCTCCTCTCTTTTCTAACAACATAAAAAAACATGTTTTATATTAGAAAAAAAATTCTGATTTTTTTTTTCTAGCAATTAAACATAAAACTAACTATACCTCCTTTGATGACTCTCCTTGCTCTGGAGCATTAATTCACCACAGGTGTTTTTGTTTTAACATACTTTTTCCATCCTTCCCCCGTTTTTCATACTAAGATCCTGAACCTGTGCCAAGCCCTGAAGGATGGTAAAACACCCCTCCAGTTGGTCCAGATGCCCCCAGTAATCGTTGAAACAGCCAGAGCACCTCAGAGAGCCAACAGTGAGTCCTACACACAGAGTTTCCAGAGCAGAAGACCCTTCTTCACATGGTGGTAGGAATGGAGCAGCAAGGAGGAAGAGGAGGAGCAGAAGGTAACTGGAGCGAGGGAAGGTGCAAGATGTACGGTTGGAACAGTGGACAAAATCTGTGAGATCTGCAGGTTTTTGTCCTGAAAATGGGATGTTGTTATCATCCTCCCCTCCTCTCCTTAGGGACATATCGATTACAAAGATTGGGTGAATGGGTGGAAAGATGAGGCCAAAAGAGGAAGAACTTCAAAACATTTCTTTCCTTTTGCCTCTGTGCCTTGTGTGAATGTCAGTGAAGAATTAATGCCTAAATGATGAAGATTCAGTACCTTCCTGTGAGAGAAGAAGGTTTTCAGCGAGATGTCAGACTTTTCTGTTGGACTCCTGGGTGCATGTGATGTTGCTCGCACACATGTACACCAGTAAAAAGCCTCTCATACTTTTTTTTTTGGATGGGAGGTGTTGCATTCCATGTTGTTTTTTTCTTCATACCTCTCTGCCTTTTTACTATTCACCTACATATTCCCTCCCATGCGTGGGGCTGGTGAAAGCATCAAAGCCAGTAGTGAGATTGGCCTTTTTTTTTTTTTTTTTTGGTAAACAAATTAGAGAAATGCCTATCGTAGTAAAGTCTTAAAGATTTTGGATCTAGGAAGCTCCTGGGTGTCTTTACACAGTGAACACAAGCCACGTGAACTGTTTCACAGTTGTTCATTGCTGCTCCTAACAGTGTAGATTAGGATCTGCAAGTCATCTGGTCAGGTGTTAGAAAGCAGAGGCACTTCTGGTTAAAGAAAAAAACTGTTTGTTAAGGTCAGATTAGTGAGACTGGCTCACACAATTTGTCCCTTCTCACTAATGAGTTAAATCGTTGGTGAAGAATAAAAAGTTATTTCATCTGCAAGCAGACAGGGAGGGGGGTTGGTCATTCCCAAGCCACTAGCTCCTGTTTGTCCCGGCCATGTTAATTTCTGGTAATTTTATGGTTCATGAGGTGGACCTAAGTAAACAAAAAAGTAACTTCCTGCTGTACTGAACTGACATGAAATGTATTGTGAAAATGCACTGTATAATTTGTATGTAATATTTAATGATAGATTATAATTAAAACATATTCAATTAATACAGATGGCTTGTGTTGTTGGTGAATGAGAGAAGTTTACAGTCAGACATGGTCACACCACACAAATATGAAAATTTCCAACAAACTCCAAATGCTTAAATTTATTTTGGTAATTCATACTGCCTATTATTACAACTGCAGGTAATGGTAGAAAAATGTAAAAATCCAACAATAATGCTTATAGTCAATCTAATCATGATGTTTAAGCTGCTTCAAACAGTATTTTTTATATTAACAATTGATCAAATTATTCGGTGTATGTCAAAAGAGTCACCTGGCTCTGATGTTACTTCTAGCTTTAGTGTTTCAGCATCTTTCAGCTCATCACTCTAGTTTTACATTACTGTTTTGGTCCACCTTCACAGCTCTCGTCAGCATTGTTTCCAGCCACAGCCTTTACAAAAATCCCTACCTGCTGAGCATCAAATAGTCGACAGACACAGTTGGACCAGCCCGATAAGATACTGGAGCATTCAGCAGTTAGAGCCCAATATTTCCCTCAAAAGTTTCTGGAGACCAATAAAAGAACTAAAGGAGAAAAAACATCTGACTTATATGCCCCAGGTGGACTCAAACTGGATGCTCATGTTCAATATCTGCCAGATGTGTAAATAAACAACTATTTGCTAACAAGTTTGCATAACCTCGAAATGCTATTAAAGTGTTCTTAAAACATTGACATTTAATGCAGCATTACAATATTCCGCACCTTTATCATGATAATATACCATGAATTACCTGCCAAGTTTAGTGCCAACTATCCAGTGAACTTCTTTACCTGCTGAGCATTTAATATGCATTGAACTCGCAGTGTATGTATATCATCAGTTTAAATTCATAACACAATGGCCCATTCCTGTTAGCAAAAAAACAGCTGGCTTCATTCTTTTGATTGTGCTCATCTATAGACACTGTGCCTGTTTTTGAATTATCTATAATTTATGACCAATCCCCAAGCAGGTTGACTGGTATGTCTTTGTGCTAGGGTCTAACCTGTAGCGTAATGAAAACAAAAGGTGCTAAAATTAGGAATACGTTGGGTCCTTTCATGCAGAATTAGTCCTGTATTTACATGATTTAACTGCGTCTTCTACCACTGTGTGCTATAGCTCATACTCCAGTCAGCTTTTAGTGCAGGATGCGGTGAAGGTAGCGTTCAGAGTCTCTGGCATCATTCTGCCTTGCCACACCCAAACTCCATGTGGAGGATTTGAAGGGATTTTGGTTCCTTGGGATGTCTTCCTCAGTGGGCAACAGAAATTCTCCTGGACTTGGCACTAGGTTGGCCTCCTCCTCCTTAACAGTGTGGTCTGATAAAGGCTCCTCAGTCCTGGAATACATAGAAGAAACTGGTTTAGCTAAATTATTACAGGCCTAAATATTACAGTGTGTAGCATTCCTACCAATATCAGTTCATCTTAGCATCTTAGCACGTTAGACAAAAATCTACTGTAAAGTATCTTTAAACAGAACTTTAATTCACAGCACTATATTGATGGAATAAAGTTAGGTTATACTGGAACCGTAGCAACAGAAAACAAGAGTGAGAGTATATAGTCATGCTAGCAGCTCTGTAATTAGGCACTGAGGTGCTTTAGCTAAATGCTTATGGGTGCATGCTAACATTTTCTAATAGCTGAGGCTGATGAGATTGTTATTAACTTTATTTGTACTTATTATTTAAAATTTTGATAGTAAGGGGTCAGCCAAGTTCTTCTTGTGGAGAACATAATTGTCTGAACCAAGTTTCATGGTGATCCATCTAATAGTTGTCATATTTGAATCAAACCCATACATGTCAACTTTATTGTTGCACTAGAGGAAAAAAATCAATAGGATCAACAGTGTCATTGGGATTCCTCCTCTGGGGACCATGAATATCTGTAAAATTTCATGTCAATCCATTCAGTAGTAGTCAAGATATTTCAGTCTGGACCACAGTGGTGGCCTGACCAACCAACCAGCCAACACTGATACTTTTAGAGCCAAGGCGATAACATGACTGAAAAAAATGTTGTTGGACGCCATTTTGTTATTACAACACCACCCTGTAGACTCACGCCACCATTTTACCATTCTGTGGCACTTCATTACTCCTCCACCAAATCTAATTTCGTCTCAGTGAGGAATGTTGAAAGCACAGTGTGTGTGAATGTGTGTCTGTGTGTCTGTGTGTCTATGTGTGTGTAGTGGTGTACAGGGAGAAGAGGCCACAGTCTTGTGAGGTCATGCTTAGTTTGTTAGGCACATGACAATTTACATACTGCATTTTCTGGTGCAAAGGGAGTCTGGATTCAAGTTAGAAAGGGCCTTGGACATTAAGTTCAACTGGATATCTCATTGTTAATAAGTAAGGAAAGAACTGAGAACTACTTTGCTACTAATAATGAGGTATTGAGCAAATTTCTAACTTCATTTCTTTTTAACTCCTACACATCACTTTCACATCCTCTCTTCATTCTTTTCCTGCCTCTTGCTCTTTGACACTGTCTCGTACCTTTGATGTCCTGATGCTCCGAGCCACTTGTGGTCACGGTGTCCTTCCACTCTGATACCTGCTTTATTCCTTGTACGGACTCTGAGCCCCACCAAGGCCTGGGCAAGTCCTGCTTCGTCCCCTTTCTCCTCTTCTTCTACCTTCATATCAGCATCCATCCCTCCCAACACTAGCCTTGCCCTGTGTTCAGCATCTCTGTCTCCCGCTGTTCTGAATAACCTGTGCAACTGGTGCAGATTGACACCTGTAAAGATATTGGAGTATCCAGGCTTCCTGCTGTGTCTGGTGGAAAGTTTCCACTGAGCAGGCAGACCATCCTCACTGGAGTTGAATACTGGGGCCTCTGCCATGTTGCACGGGTGGATAGCTTCCAGGTGTGAGATAAGGACAAGGGGGCAGTATCAAGGGAGAGGGTAAGAAGAATGTAAAGTAAAAGGGGAGAGAAAGGAAGGAGACCAAAGTGGTTAAACAAAGAGATCAAAGCTACAAGCAAAGCTCAAGCCTTCAGCTTTCAGACACATTTCCATGGCTGCTGCCAAAAAACCTAGTCCCCTTTGTTGCCCTTTCTTATGTGTCAAAGTCTTTTCTCATTTTTTATGGCTCTCAAGTATATAAGGAGAGGTGACACATATGCACAAACTCACTCATGCTCAAACTAACAATTATTTTCAACAAGAAATAAAATAGAGACCAAATAGTTGCCTTATGATATTATATTGATTCTTAATCCTATACAAACAAGTGGGAGGTTTTTTGTTTTTTTTTGTCTTTAAGGAAAAGCCATTGATTGATTTGGTTCCATAAAAAATATCCTGGCTGATATTATTCACAGCTGTCTACTATAATCACAAAAAATAAGTTTAGCCCACACTATAGGAAAATACCTGAGAGTTCTTACCTTACCCTCCGTAAGCATGTACTACAGGCAGACAGCCGGCCTTATTACTGAACCTACATGTACACTACAACCTTCACACCCGCTAATACTGAGCCGACCCACTTCCGAATGGTGCCGCAGTGGCGGGACGTCAAGGAATAATCAAAGGGTAATCCATTAATGTCATCAGTGCTGAGTTGTTTACCTCACTGCAAGAGCCAGTCTGCAGGAGAAAAAAAACTTCCCAACAAACAAACAACAAACAAACACAAGACAGAAGGCCTTAAGAGAGGCAGGGGGCGTTGTAGGATCCTGCATAGGCCTATTTAAAACAGGAGTAGGCCACTCTTACTATAGCCTCAAGATATGAACGATGTCTCAGGAGACTAACTCCTAACTCTAAATGTATTGTATGTGGGTATAAAATGCAACATTTTTCTCTGAAATGTAGTAGCATAGATGTATTAAGTAGGCTAGTATAATAAGGAAATTAAAACTACTTCAGAACTGAATTTAAATAAATTACTTGAGTAAATGTATTTGGTAACTTCCCTCTACTGGTAGCCTAATTAAGTTTAATTATGTGTTTGTGTTGGTGCAGTGATACCACTGCCCTATATTCTGACGGATTCCAGATTTGACTTTCATCAGGTATTATCATAATAAAATACCTTGTACCTGACATTTTATCAGTAGTTGGTGAATTGAATGTTTAACTTTCTTATCCCAAAGGGAAAGTGATTTCCAGTGTGGGCACAAATTTGAACATTCACAAAATGATCAAAGGACAAAATGATCAAGGACAGGAAAAAAGAAGGAAAACAGCACATTAATAAACAATGCATGATACTATGCAGCACCAGCTTGCAGGGCTAATAGAAAAACCAAAACTGAAGCTATTTACAATTTCCATTGTGTATGAATACAGTCTGCTTTGTAACTACCAGTGGTCTGGGAAGCATCTGGTGGTTTTATTCTGGATCCAGGCCTGCTGAAAAATGATAATTGTTCAGCACGAGCCGAAGCCTGTTTAACCATGCTTTTGGAACAGACCCCTTTACATACATGCTTTACTAATTGTTTGGTGCTTTGGGAATAGAGAAGCATTTCCCTCATAGCTTAAGTCAGCTCTGTTTCCTCTACAATTCAAACAGACAAGACAACCTCTCCCAATATTCTAGGTGGTTACAAATAAGATTCATGGTGTGAAATCATTAGATTAGGCATAGCCCTCACATATTGAGTTTGCTGCTTCACCTTTAGATGAGGCAAGTTCAACTATTTGAAATGCAACAGTGAATTACAGCTAATGGCTGCTGCAATCCAGTGCATGTTGAAGTCCATTGCATCACATCCTGTGTTGACTGTTTTTATAGATTTTTGTTTAACTAAATTAGCCTATCCTCTCTTGGTCGCTAGTGTAAATGTATCAATTTTTCTTTATAAAAATTAGCCACCATGTGACACCATTTTTTCAAACACCTGCGGTAGGGTGACAAACCCATGTGTTAATTTATTTTAGATATTCACACTCTGCGGTCTGAATGCTGAATGTTCTGCAGATTTTAATGTGAAATAATTGCAGCATTATGGAATAAGGTCGATATACTGGTGTGAGAATTAGTTCCATTTTTCATAAATGAATAGACTTGAAAAGTCTCTCTTTAATAAAATGCATTTAGAGCTTGATCTGTGCTCTTGAAAAGCAGCAGAAACTGTGACTCAGACAAAGGACAGTCCATGACAATGTGGGCAGGAGCTTGAGTGACACTCTAACAACACAGTGCCTTGTCTGACCTCTGTGATGCTAAAAGAAGTTTTGCAAACTACCGAAACAACTGAGCTCCCATTTCAAGCAATAAAAAAACCCCACAATAATACCGCATTCATATGAAAGTTAAATTTGTCCAAGATGTGTATATGCCACATTATCATATATCCAAATCTGATTGAGGACATGGGTGTTTATCAATTAGAGGCCCCTGTGTTGGAGAGGTTCTAATTTAAAGCGAAGGCATCTGCTGCGGTGTATCTCATCAAATACCATAGTTGGTGAGATACTGAGATACTGTCGTATCTCAGATAAACGCTCCTGATGATAACAGCCACACAGAACTCCAGACACGGACGCTGAACCCACCGAAGCCGTGTCGTCTTTTCCCAGGGCGCCTGAAGGCGACCTTGATTAAACGCGGAGCCGGTGGCGGCGCGTCGGAGGCGGCCGCCTATAAAGGCGGCGGCGGCTGCGCTCCCCGCGGCCCCAGAGCCCGCCCGCTTCACCTCCGGCATGTCTTCACCGCTCGTCCGATCGCTCCGGTGTCCCCGGGCCTTCGCCCCGAGGACAGGCGCGATGCTCCTGCAGAAAGCGGGTTATGTCCGCGGCAGAGCCCCTAAAAACGACGTCGGCGCGGCGGTAGGTTGACGAGCGGAGCCCGCCGGGGGCTGGACCGCGTCCGTTTAAGCCTTTAATCGCCTGGCTGCCTTTTAACCGGGTTTTCCTGTCCCGCAGGAGTCCGTGTTCGCCCTGGCCGTGTTGACCCTAGCGGTCCTCGGCCCCTCTGGTTGGATACTTGCCCACTTGGACCATTATAAGAGCCGCGGCTGAAGGATGTGGCCCCGGACGCACTGTCTCTATCCTGCTGAAGCTACTTCTCTGGTGTCACGAGTGTCGCTTGAATCTTTTGAGCGTTTTCGGGTGTTTTGTTAACAAAAATAAACTCGAGTTTCTCAATCTCACTTTGTCAATTTCCATTATTTTCTCCCCTTTTAAATTGGTGCAGTTAAGCCCCTCTGCCGCTGGGCGGCAGAAGCTGTCGGCGGAAGTGAAACCTATCGTTATGCTTATGAATGCGCGTCGTCAAAAGGGTTTTCACTACTGAAATTCTGTTCGTAGAGCGTCTTTAAAATCAGATCCCCCCCCATTGACCACCACCCCCCCACTGAGCTAATGTGCGTTTGACTGGGGCCATGGACCGGTCGTCTGCGTCTAAACCCGCCGGGGCCGAGGCTGCGCTTTCTCTGCAAGAGGAGCTCGTTGCGGCGATACACGGGGCGTTTGAGGTGGCCGTCGAGATCGCTGTCCGAGAGGTGAAGAAAGTGGTGGCTCAGACCGCAGGAGACCTCCACGAAGAAATGCGACGGGAGAACGAGTCCCTCAAGCAAAGGCTGCAGAGAGCCGAGGCTATGTTGGGCTCTGCGCGCACGAAGGAGAGAGGTGGGAGCCCCCCTGCTGAAAAGCAGCTCCCCAACGCCGCAAAGCATCCAGATCAAAAACCTCAGCCTAAATACAGTCAGATAAGCCCCGAGATCAAAGTGAGCAATGTGCACAGCTGTAGAGGGATCGGAGGTGCCTTACTTCCTGCCTGCCACAGCTGTGCGCAGCAGCCTGTTGACCACCTAGATAAACACGTGCGTAGAGATGAGGAGCACAGATTAGACGACAACAGTGTTGAGGCGAGGCTGGTCAGTGATACTGCTACGGATCCAGAGGAAGAGCGAAATGCTGGGTTTTCTAAAGGTAGTTTGCAGTTTTTATTTTGTTTGATGGATTTCACGCCGTCATACATTTTAGGTCAATATAAAGTAGAATACAGTGCATGTGGCTCAAAAGGTATGTATGAACAGAAACTGCGGAAAAACTGAAAATAAGTGCAAACCTGTAGTGACACTTGTTAGTTGCCTCTGCACGTGTTACTAGAAGTTATGGCTGCCAAAGAGCAGCCATCCCTTAATGTGAACTTATTACTTAATATAATGGTTTGTTTTAATGCCACAGCTTTGAAAACTGAATTAACTGTCCTTAAAAATGTAATGATGTGTGTGTGTGTGTGTCTGTGTGTGTGTGATGATGATGAGTACTTGATATTAAAAATCGTGCATGTATTTTGTTTGCCTGAATGATGTAGAAAAAGTTTTAGTGTTGTCTTGTTCAGTGCATGTACCCCATGATCTATTTTGTTCACAGAGGTGACCGAAGGGATTTCCCATGTACGTGTAAAGGTGGAAAGCATTAATCAGCCATGTCAGGACTTGGCAACACTTCCCAGTGCTGATGACAGGTCCACATTAGAGCTGGTCACAGTAAAGCAGGAAAAGCAAGAGGAGGAGAGAGATGATTCTATTTGCTCTTTGGACTTGATCAAAGTGGAGGATTTTAGCCTGGATTGTATGTTCGATGTCGAGTCCAAAATGTTGGTGGATTGGGAACCAGAAATGCCGGATGCTCAGAGCCAAGACCCAAACACCCAGTTTTCCTGCACCAAGCCGGCTCCAGGTAAGGAGGAGCACAGTGTTTCCCCAAGTCATACTGGGGGGGCAGCAGCATTTAGACCACAGGACAATATGGCAGTATAAATGATGTATATCGTCTGTCAGTAAACACAGAGGCTCAGGAGCTCATCTCACTAATTGAAATACATTTAACTGCATGGGAAATATAGTTTTTGCTTGATTATATTTTGCTTTGGTCTTCAACTTCACATGGCCAAGAAACCGGATTTAGACCGATGTTGTGGATGTAAGTGTTTGGCTGCTGTATTCTCAACATTTTGATTCAATCAAACAATGGAATAGTTTGGAAAAACTTGCTTTAAATAAATATGATGGCCAGTATGGCTAACGACCGATTTACTGCATGAAAATGTATTTGCTGTGACTGCTTATGGCTGCCTTAAACCTACACGTTGATAAAGATATGTCATTGAAAAGGCTGGATCAAAATTCAAACTGCAGCTACATAATTATATTAAATGGCAATAAGGTGAAAAGGTTTTTATATTTCTTAGTTTAACCCCCCCACCCCATATGTGGTAATTTTTTCACAGGCCTTCCTCCACCCACAGATCTACCATCCCTCTCCTCTCCAGAGCCAGCTCCCATCCCAGTAGCCCCTCCAAAGATTTATGAAGTCCGTGTGCGAACCAGCCGCAACCTTGGCCACACCACTGGCAACCTCTATACCTGTAAGTCCTGTGGTCAGAGCTTCCATCTGCCCAGCCATCTGCGGCGGCACTACAGCCAGTGCCCGCAGAAGCACCAGCAACGTTGTCAGCAGCCTGTAACAGGAAGCAAGAGGACCAGACTGCAGCTTTATCCACCGGGCTGCAGCCCGTTCCGTTGCACAGAATGCGACCGCGAGTTCAACCGCATGGAGAACCTCAAAACCCACCTTCGCATACACACAGGCGAGAGGCCTTACACCTGCTCAGTGTGCTCCAAGTGTTTCCGTCACTCGGGTGCATTAACAAGGCACTTCCGTATCCACACTGGAGAGAAGCCTTATGTCTGCGGACAGTGTGGGAAGTCATTCAGAAACTGCGGAGGGCTTAAATTCCACCAGCGTTCACACAGCAAGCAGCTAAAGTAAAGCGAGACTCAACAGTTAGAAGGTCATTAGATCAATATTTTTAAATGCAGTATATAAACAAAAACCAATTGTGCAGAGTGTTATGAACTGCAAGTTCTGAAGCTGTCTGTACTGTTATCACTTCTTTCTGCCATGTCCTCCCTTTGAAATTGCACTTAATGTTAAGAGCGCTCACCCAGAAAGCAGAATTGCAGCAAGTTGTTGGAACTGTCAGGTGCATCATACTGAGATGGTTTGTGTCAAACTATAAACTATTATGTTAATGAAACAGATTTAATTAGCTTTGTTTCACTGATGATGCTGTGTATATCAGTGTCCTCTAATTAGTGAAAGGCCCAAGTAGAAAGACTAAAGAAAAAATACTGCTGCTGTGATCACTAAGTCAGCTATTTAGCTGTATACTGTCACTTAATATAATGGGTCTGTAGCAGTGATTGAAATGAGATATGCATGGAAGCTTTCAGTGTAATTCAATTTGTCATATTTTATGATTGTAACTGAAGAAAGTCACTGAATGAGCCAGTTTATTCATTGCAATCTTGTTTTTTTTTGTTTTAAATTTTTTTTTATTTTTTTTTAAATGGTGTTAATCCAAATTTGCATCTTATTTTGACTACACTCTGTGGTTAAAAAGTGTAATAAACACAATGAAATTGCTCAGAAAGTGAACAGAGAACATGTTTTGTAGTACTATACTGATGTATACATATCCATGGAAGCCTATAGGTGGAAATCTAATTTTAATGTTTTATTTAGATGTGGAAAGTAAATTTACTCCATGCAATGACACCAGAGCATGCTACTCGAGCAGCCATAGGCTCTACAGAATCCCAGTCCACCTCAAGGGGTTGTTCCATGTCTACTGCGTGTTCAAAGTCAGACAGCTGACATGTTTGAGAAATCTTTACGGTTGATTTTGAAAAGAATTGCCAAGTGCAGATTTCCAAAGAGAATAAGTAGTGCTCTGCCTTTTTAAATGACATCTTCTCATGAAACCAGAGGAAAGATGTGTGGCAGACGTTCAGATTGCCAGTAGCAATGAAGAACAAATCATACATCTGGACATACATAGACATTAAGGTTAGGAAAGTTAATATTAAGCTTATGTTCAGACATAGGATGTGTTTTGCACCTATTACAGAAGAAGTGAGTATGATTGCCCTGTGCAGCATACAATATGTTCAGCACCAAACCAGAAACCATTGCTCACAGGAAATTCAGGCTTCTTGATGTAGAGTTGTGGCAGTAGCTCACAAGAGATAACTGAGTTCAAGAGCCACAAACAGTGGTTCCTGAAGTCTGCAAAGTTAACTTTTTCCTATCCACACAATAACCGGCTAGACGTACTGTGGCAAGCAAACACAAGTTAAATACATTGAAATTACACCCTTGATGATGGGTTCACGAGTTACTTTTTCATCTCCTCCCTTAACAGAGGAAAAAGTTACACACACACACACACCCTAAATGTGTGTGTGTGTGATTGTGTGGTATGAGACTCACTGTATCTTCTCATATCTGCTCAAAGGGCCTGTTGACACTTTAAGTTGCGGTATAAATGATGAGGTGCTTAGGAGCTGGCTGCAGCTGCTAATCAGTGTCATTAAGGCTTTAATGGATCATTCCGGTGTCCCAGTGGTTAATCTCATGCCATCACACCCTAGCTGTCTGTGTGCACGTGTGTGTGCACGTGTGTGTGCACGTGTGTGTGTGTGTGTGTGTACGCACGTGCGCCTGCATTTCCCACTGAGGTGAAAACACTTTAAGGATCTCTAAACTTCACACTGCATCATAGGTCATCAAAGGTTCTGCAGTTGAGTATCTCAGGTGTGTTTGTGTTTATGGAGCCTTCTGGTTGCTCTGCTCCATCTCGATAGTATTTATATATATATAAATATTTTTTTTTTTTTTTTTTTTTTTTTTTTTTTACTTTTAATGTGTGTGTGTGTCTGTTCTCCTCTCTGCAGTCGTGGCTGTGCCTGTGTCCTGTTTAAGGGTCTTTCAGGAAGACATTGATTCTTCGATTCTGGTGATGAGCGGTTCACTTCTTTGCATCACTCACTGGCATTATCCTGTATTTATTTTGTTTTAGTTTTGTTTTTCCTCTTTGTTTTCCACTTGTTTTTTTTTCTTTTTGGACCTGTGTTGTTAATTGTTTTACACTGTTTTTTTTGTTTTCACATTCTTCTTCAGAGTAGATACAGTTTCTCTGTGCTCACTTTGAATCTCAGATTAAGACTTTTAAGTACGAGCAGGATTTTGTGACTTGATGTGAAAACTTGAAGGCTCTAGTGCACATACAGTGAAAATGGACTTTTCAACGAGACATTTAATGACTAGCAGAGAAACCTTTGAGGTGAAAAAACATTTATAGATTAAGAACTTTTCAATGAGGAGAATGAGTGGCCTAAATGAATTTCTTAGTCTTTAAAATAAGATAACTAAACTTAGTTCTTTTTTGTGGAAAAAAAACACCAGATTCGAGGGATTTTTTCATTATTTTTTATTATTTCTTTCACGTGTTTTTAAATTAGGACTGTTTAATTTTATAAGTAGATTTGCATAATGGAGAACCGTTGCGATCTATTTTTTAGAGTAATCTATATTTATAACCTGAGTTTTAGGAGGCGAACATCAGTTTAACACTGCGGCCAAGGATGATCCTGCTCTGTGATCGATTGTATAGGACATAGGTCCCTTTTCTGCTCTCGATTATTAGGTCTGGATTCAACGCGGAAGCGGACGTTCTCGGAGTGAGACGGACCTAACAAAGCTAACTGCGACAAGCAACCGGCCGTAAACAAGGCGACTGCTCTACCCGACCGATTTCTCCGCAGACGAAGCGACACTGCTGTAACCGACTCGCTTTGACAGGTTAAGGCTCATGAAGGAGGACGGGCCGCTGTCATGTTGACCAGGCCGGTTGAATTTGGCTGCTCTTCCTCCCTCAAGGCTGATGATGTCGGTGGGACTCGCTAGTTTCTCCTGAGCTCCTCTCGGCACCGCTGCTGCTTCACAAGCTGGCTGTTGTTGGACTCTGAGCTCAGGGTAAGTTGTCGCCTTCGTAGCCAGCGGCTGATGTCAGCCTGGCCGAGCTGGGCTGAAGTTGCAGTAGTGTATCTACATCGTCCTTTTGTCCGCCAGCCAACTTAACTTTCCCGTTTGGCAGCGTTTCAAAGGCCACGGCACCTCAGTGAGTGGCGCTGATTTTTTTTGAGATGTCGCCTGTGCTGAGTTCTCCTATCGCGGCTGTTCACGGCCACGATGAATAGTTTAATTTCACGCGTTGTTTTACTAGAACACTGGTGAGGGATGGAGAAAAATACACACCTAGATCTGAGCTACGGTTACATGTAGAAACGACTACTTAGCAGCGCTTTAAGAGACTACATGGATCATCAGGGCACTTTGAAAGGGTCAGAGTGGGATCTTGACCATAACATTTCAAAATGAATCCACCCTAGTACTTCTTAGCCATTTCAATGGTGCGTTCAGGGTTGCCGAGACTTTATTGTAGAGAAAATCTCACACGTTCCTCTTAAGGGCAATAGTTTACATTACTCATTGTCCCATCACACACACACACACACACACACACACACACACATATTTTATTTGTCTTATAGTGGCTTAATCTAAATTGAAATTGTTCTGTACAGTCTCTGCATGAAGTATAAAGTTCACCACAGCTTTCCACTACCTGCTGCTGTTAGCTTATCAGCTGAGTGAGATTCACATCCCACCTGCGGCCTCATATGTTCCTTTTACTCCATTCAAACATATTTTCCCGTCGCTGTCGCTGAATAGCAAGTGACAGACTGGCACAAATAGAGCACGTTCTGTGTTGTAACAATATCAAGCGATGGTGTTGCAGTGAACTGACACACTGTGAAGTATATTTAACCATCACTTCAACTAGGCCTGGAGTTAAATTACTGGAGGTGAGAAAAAATGTAAGATTTTCAGATGCTGTTAAGTTCCTATTGAATGACTCAGTTAAATGTTTCAATCTCCCTAGCTTTGGTTTCATTTGGCTGTGATCCAGATGCCTCCCCACTGTGTCCCATCATCTGTACAGACCGTATCAAGTTGTACTTATTATGTCGGCAAGTCTGCACTCATTGGGAGAGAATTGTGTAAATGGTTTGATAGAGAGATGCAACTTTAGCAAGCCAGGAAAGTTTTTCCTTTTACTCTCAATTCACCAGACACCACTTTTCTTCGCTTTGCACAGGAATGGTGATGCACAGTACTGGAGCCTCCCAGGACCCTTCACAGGGTACAGGGGAACGGGGGGAGCTGATACACACATTATCCAAAGAGACTTCTGGGTCTCCAGATGCCTCTGATTTGGGGAGCCCACGGTGTATAGCAAACTTTGATCTCCTCAACATGGTTATGGCCTATAAGAGAATGGCTCTCTTTCTAGAACCAGTTACAGATGCAGTGGAGCTGAGCCGCTTCCTGCTCGGGTGTGTATGTGTGTTTGTCTGTCTTCTGAGTGAGAATCATTTGATATAAATTCTTTTGGCCTTCAGTAGTAATGTTAAGAAGCCATAGTCAAATTGAAGTATTCAATATCATCTTCTTTCTTCTTTTAATCTCTCAGGTGGAAGATGCCCCTGTGCTCTCTGCTTGTCTGTATATTCCTTAATGTCTTCTTCTGCACTGTTAATGAAGGTAAAATGAGGCATTAGGCATTATTATTGATCCAACAGCTGTTGGATCAATAAATGTGGTGTTTTGAAATACACTTGAATAATTAATGAATGTACCGTTGTGTCTGCTTCTCTGGTGTCAGTGGGTTGGTTCTCAGTGGGTGTGGTGGCAGTGTCGGTGCCTGCTGCCTTGGGTTACCTGCAGGACAGGTGTTTGGACAGAGCCTCAGAAGCTGAGCTCCAGAGGAGGCGCTATCACGCTGTGCACCGCAGAGACCTGCAGACAGTGCATCTCACTAAACAGGAGGCCATGCTGGAAGTAAAAGACCTGTAAGACAGATGCTGCAGGTGATGGGGTTATGTGCTTCAGGGCTGCAGCTAAATCTATTAAATGCCAGAAAATATATATGTATTAAAAAAATGCTAGTTAAAATTTCCTGAAGTCTAAGGTGACATCCCAAAGTGTCTTGTTTTGTTTGACCAACAGTCCAAAAAAAAAAATTCAAATTATCAAATTTATACCTATTTAATAATGTTTGGTTTCTTCTTTTAATACTACAGAAAATAAATGGTTTATGAATAATTAAATCATTCATTATTTATTTCAACAATAAACTAAGTGATAATGAAATGGTTATTTAGTTGCCCATTTTGGATCACGTTTACAGACTCTTTTCATATTTGTTGGTGGTATTTGTTCATGAATGGGTTCAAGTGTATCTCTTTTCTTATAATGTTTGTGTTTCCTGTTTTCACCAGGTTGAAGCACCTGGATGAAATGCTGTCCTCTGCCTGTCAGTCAACAGAAGCTATTTACAAGGTCTTGTATTGGGATAATCACACCAAGTCATCAAGGTCTGCATCTCTGTGCTCAAACACAAACATACATGTGTTGCTTTAGATCTGAGAACACTCACTGAGATAATGAATTCTCTAGCCTCTTACTCTTACCCTAACCCCAACCTAAATTGAGATGTAACCTGAACCATAAAACCAAGTCTTAACCCTCAAACAACCCCTCAAATTTATGAGGACCCGGTAAAATGTCCTCACAATGTTGATTTAAAGCCAAAGTTTGTCAGCACAACCGTAGAAACACATGCACACACACACACATGCACAGACATGGCCTGTATCAACTGTAGTTGAGTAGCCATTACTCAGCACCTGAGTCTTTGGTCATTAGTGCTGTTCTGCTTGATGACAACTTCACAACAAATTGGTTATTCTTTGTCTCTGTGCTGATGTTAGCATTTGCAACAATTACTTGTATATTTGTAGTATTAACTAATACTGATAAGAAATGTAAATGAAATGTAAACTGCATTTTGTGAATACTTGAAAACAACAAAAGTCATATTTGGTATAAGCAGAATCAAATGGAGACATGCATTGTTCTAGTTGTAGTTAAATACTGGATAGGAACTTGATAGTGAAACCTAATGTTTACTCATTTGGCTTTGATCTGATGTATGTTAACAGGAATAGTTGTGGAATATTTTGGTTAAGAAGTCCATTGAGATACGGTGTTATACAGACCTGGGTCAGTAGTTACAACATTATACCATTAAATGTAAACCTACTAGTTGTGAGAATTTAGTAGCTGATCAGTCACTCAGATCGTTTGAGTGAGACCTGATGTGTAATATCTCCCTTTAGGTTCTATGGAGGGATGTTAATAGTGGTGTGTCTGCTTTACCTTGCTCCTGTGGGCTGGGTGCTTGCCGGGCTCAACAGCGCCATCTTCCTGTGGAACAGAGACTTCTACAGAGGTCAGTTTATCCTGACTGAAAGAAGCAATGGTGGGCACTAACTCTTATTCAAGAAAGTAGGACTTAAGTAAAGTTTTGTTTCTCCTATGCTTCCAGTTTTGTCGGACCTTTGGTTGCTCTTCCACATGGGCCAGACCAAGGCCTCAGAGGCGTTGTGTGAGGAACAGGAGCAAGGAAACTTGCTGGACAGGACCCCCACACCAACTAGTCTGGAGGTGAGAGGAAGGGGCACAGTGCGGAAAAGTGCATGTGGGTTTAAATACAGATTTATATTAAAACCAACCATGGCCGTGAGATACTTATACAGTTTATCCCATACTCTCAATGTATTTATCCAGTAATGTAAAACAAGTCTATGCATGGATTTTCTCCATCCATCCAGCTACTTTTTTCTGTTGTGATTCCATATTCCGGCAAGAGCAGGAGGGTGAGCTCAGATAAATGCAACTTCACCTCTCTGCATGACACAACAACCGGGTCACAAAAAGGCACCTGTTAATGGAAAACTGCACTGATCAAAATGAATAGAATTCTAGAGTTTATAACATCCTCCTGCTTCTCTACACAGCTCAGATGGATTACATATAAGCTGACCACTGTATGAGGGGCTGATCTGGGAACCACGAGGGATGTAGGATCTGTCTGTAGTATAATCTGTAACTAAGTATTTATATATCATCTAGTGTGTGTCTGTGTTTGATGACAGGACCTGTCTCCGGGCAGTGTGGAGGAGGCTGAAGAAGCAGAACCTGATGATGAATTCAAGGACGCCATTGAGGTAAACACTATTATGTTGTTGTAATTATTATTATTATTATTATTATTATTATTATATACTATTTGGTTATAAGTAAAACAAAAGTGAGAAAAATTTTTGAATGATCTGTCTCTACTTTCTAATGACAAATTGGAAATTCCATTGTTGGAGCTTGCCGTCACTGTGTGTGTGTGTGGGGGGGGAACCACCTTATTCATAATTCCTGTTTTTTTTCTCTGCTGTCTTCTGAAATCAGGAACATTCAGTTTCCTTGCAGGTGAGTGTCACCCCCCTCTGTTTTAGAAGAGGCTAGTACACTGCCACCCAGTAAACTATAGAACTTCTACTTCTGTGACTACTTGACACATGAATAATAACATCATGTGTCGTAAGCTTGTGTGAGGTGACCTTGTTGATAAGTTCTTGCTTTGCTCTTTGAAGTATGGGTTTGGGGTCTTTTCCCTTCTTGTTTTTGCTGAATATCCGTTTTTTTGAGTAACATTGTTCTCATGTGTTGTTCTGCATCCTGAGAAGGAGACCCCTTTGGTCTTAGTGGTAAGTGGCTACCATCCATCCTCCCATCAGTTCACATGTGTGTTCCCTTGACATGATAGTGATAGTTATGTGATGGTGATATGTAACGCTCTTATTAACAGGCCCATAATTGTTGTCTCCAGTAATCCCATCATCTAAGGTCATTCATTTCTAGTCTGCATGACTTGCATTGTTCTTGGAACATATTGCATTAGTGAAATCAGCTTTTCTTTCCTCAAACCATTTGGACTAGCTAGTGGTTTGAAGTGTATGTGTATGATTGTGATTCTTGCTTCTTCTGTTTGAATATCTGCTGTTCAACCCACAGCATGCAGACAAAGGGTTACCTTGTTCTCTAGAAGTCCTATTTGTTGAAGGTGGATGGATTTCTTTAGCAAGAAAAAATATTTTTCTTCTTCTTTGTCCTCTTACTCTCTAGTCCACTTGTACCGTTGTGTCAAGTTGTGCCTTTCAGCCGATTAGGTTGTACTACTAACCTGATTACCCCTGATTTCCAGGAGGTAGGGGAATAGATAATTTAATGAGTCTTATTTTGGAAACCTCTAGGTGGGTATAGAGGTATAAAAAACACTTATTATATTTTCATAGGCTCAGCATTACAAGGATAAAACGATTCCTATCTTCTCAGTTGCGTGTAGGGTTTAACATCCTTATGTTTGGAAAATAGGTTAAGTACATTGTGCTTGTACTTTTCCTATAAATGCATATATTTTCTACATGTGTCTGTCTCTCTATTAGTCCTACTACTTTCCATCATCCTGCTTGATTTATTTGCCAAACATCTATTAGTTAAATGTCTGAAATTATCATAACTGATTTCATTCAGGTCAGCCGTACTGCTGAGTTTGAGTCTGTCTCCTGATCAGATTTCCACACACCCCTATAGACAACCTCTGATTAATGGTGCTTATAGAGTGTAAATAACTACCTTTTCTTTTTTTGTCCTCCTCCTCCTTCCTCCTTTCTCCCATCCCACCTGCTCCCTCTCCCTCAGGAGGATGATGATGGGCCTCTTGGGGCTCCGGAGTATGACACCATCTCTGAAAATGGTCTTTTGAGCCGCAATGAACCAATACGGAGTAAGGTGTCCAAACTGACAGAGAAACTGCGTAAACGCTACCCCACCACCAGCACAGGTCAGTCTGCCCTGACTCATCCACGATTCTATTCTTCCTATCATACTTCGCAATGAAAGAGGAGTCTTTCTGTTAGTCTCACATCTTGGCTCTGAACAGGCACATTTTATTTTACATTTCATAATACCATTTTTTTAATACTACTACTTGTCTTTAATGTCTTTCTCTTTGTCCAAAGGCAACTGTTCTAGCTGCAATGCTGTCTTCTCAGTGCTGAAGAAAAGGGTGAGACCGAAAACTTGTGACTGGGTTATATTTAGGCATCACATCATCATCATCATATTTAATTTTGTCTTACTTTCTATTGGCACGAGCTTCAACACCATGTCTTCTCTTATTGCAGAGGAGCTGCAGTAACTGTGGCAACAGCTTCTGTTCCCGATGCTGTTCTTTTAAGGTGTTGAGATCTTGCATGGGGGCAACAGGTAAAGAGGGAGAAATTAAAAATATTGGCCTATTCTAAAATTTTATTCTTACACAGATTGTTAGAATTTGCATGACAGCTGTCCCATCACATTATTACACCTCTATTCCTCTCACTCGTTTGTTCTCTGACTGACGATCTTACTCTCTCATTGTTTCTTCTTCAGCTCCAGAGGCCCAGAGAGAGACCGTGTTTGTTTGTGCTGCCTGTAATTCCTCTCTCATCAAGTTACAGTGAGATGACATGTCAGTTTTGTCTCCCACTGGCCAGCGGGAGGTCATTCACTGTGTGCCCCCAAGCCCTTCACCAACTGAATCCCTCACACATGCCTTTGTTTTCATGTTAAGGCACTTATTATCTTTCAAGATGAACCCCCCCTTTTCCAGTTGCATCCCTACTTAGCTACTTGTGATGATTATGGGATTTAAACTGTAATATGTTACATACTTCCTGTTTCAACCCTCAATGAAGAACTGGACCTTTTGAATCAATGAGACTTAACACAGAGTATAATGGCTCCAGAATCAAAGGACCTTGTTTTTCCCTTTGCTGAGCAGAGGGAAGTACAAAGCATGCAGGCAGGTGATGTTAGGTGATGTCAGGTGATACAAATGACCTTATTGGTTGCCAATTATTCTGCTTTTACATGCTTTGCCATGCCAAAAAGTTGAGTCCATTGAATGTTGATATTTTCAGCTCTGTGTAGCAGTTTAACTGTACTGTAATGCTGAGAAGACTTTTCTGTATGAACAAGACTAAGGCTGGCACTGGATAAATTTGGCTTATTCTTAAATTGGCGATGAATAGGATGTTATCAGCTGGTCAGTGTACTCCCAACATACCTGATTTTGGTTTGGCTGAACAAAGTAATGGATGTAGGACAAAAAGAAGCTCTGCATTTGGCCTTGATTGCTGCAGTGTGCGCAGGTTTGCCATTTAAACTTTTTTTCACGCAGACTCGTCCATTGTCCTCTGATACACTTTGATCAACACTGTCATGTGACTAATATTGGGTTTGTGCAACTTCTCAAAGACAGTGATTTTGTTTTACTTCATGTTTTAATAATTGCAACTGCTCCCACTGCAACCCGCACTACTCTACTCACGTGAGTGTGCACAAACCTGTGCAGACATGTCAAACTGGCTTTTTTTGAGTATAGCTACAGCCTGAAATATTTGATATCCCTGCAGTCCACGCTTTTCCTTTAGCTGGATCAAAGTCAACCCAACTGGATTAAATTCATTTGAATGGACTTAGAAACCAACTGAAACTGTCATCAGAGCCTCACACTCTTGCGAGCAGGACTTAAAAGAATTAATGTGGAGGCATTGTAGCCCAAGAAGTCAATCCTGATGGCAAAGTTGTTTTAATCATGATTCAGACACAGATGATTGTATTTGTTTGCTATGCTTTTATTGTACTCGTATATAAACTGTTACTGTAAATTGTTCTCCTATATCTAATATATTTAATTTAAAACTCCCAGAAACTGCAAATTATTATTTGATCTGATGATGAATCTGTATATATTGGCCCTTATTTTACAGTTGAAACATGCCATTATTGAAATAAACTCTGTGATGATTTGATTAACTTAAAGTGACAGTTGGTAAGTATTTTATTTGAGTATTTTCCTCAGAAGCATGGAAGCAGTCAAAGGCCATAATTTATTGAATATATAAGCAACTGACTGTTAAGATTTAACCATTACTGAAGGTTTAATGTTGAAATTTTAATACTATTTATTTAATAGGATTTAAATATTGACTTTTTCCCCCAAAAACTTTTTTCTAATAGAAGGTAAGAAGTTTATCTTTTGCAGCTTTGAGTTTAATTTTTTTTACTTCACTCAAATTGTGAGAGCCAAATAAATAAGAAAAAATATTAGATACTAACTGAGATTGTTTAAGATATACCTCTTAAGTTTTTTGAATCTGCAAAACCTAAAATTACCCTTTAGAAATTTCAAACACAGTAATAGAAACTGTATAATTGTAATAGGTTTTCGACAGAACTGTTAAGGTATCAACTTCAGTTTTTTGTAGTGATTAAATTAGAGAAGATATCGATTTGCTTACAAGACTCAAACCCAGAAAGCTGCTCTCATGAATATTTTCATATTAACAGCTGATAAAATGACTGTTTAATGTGAAGCAAGTCGCTCGTAGCCACTAATCCGGCAATTATCACCTATTCCTGCCATTCACCTTAGCTCTATGGTACAATTTAGCATCTTTCAGCCCATTTATTTTGGTCCGGTTTTTCAGCTCATATCTGTTATGTTTCCAGACAAAGTTAGCGACTAGCCGGTGAAAATGAAGGAGAATTTAGCAATTTGAGAGCCTGATATTTCCCTCAGGCATTGATGGGGAGAAAATCAGAGCTAAAAGGCGAATGAATACTGGACTCCAGATGAATGCATATGTTGCTCTGTAACTACCAGATGTGTAAGCATGACGCGATTTGCCTATAAGCTTAGTGAGAATAGGTCAGCCTGGCCAAAAGAAATAAAAATCAGGCCATTATTGGCCCCGTTCAGCAGGTCTTTTTCCACAGAAAACATTTTTTTCATGAGGGAAAAGCCCAGGTGTAAAATGACAAAATGAATGACAGCTGATCTCTGTTCAGCCGCTCGGATGTCATGGTCATCATGGTCCTGGTTCTGGATGCTTGGATGTCATGGTCATCATGGTCCTGGTTGTGGATGCTTGGATGTCATGGTCGTCATGGTCCTGGTTCTGGATGCTTGGATGTCATGATCATGGTTTGCATAGATCAGAGCCGTTGTTAACATAGTGACATAAAAACCTTTTATTACAAGTAATAAAAGCCCCTCTTGCTTCAATGCAGGGTCCAGAGGCATGTGAGACAGTAGGAAAGCTGAATTAATATGACCTAAAACTGTACTTGCCTTAGCACCGCCCCTCTGCCGCCCACCTCCCCACACCCCCGCCCTTCCCCCCTCCGCTCCTCCAATCCGTCCGCGTGTCCCAGTAAAGCGATTTCAGCGCATGCAGGGACTCATCCCCACGGCCACGGATGGCAACATGGCGACAGAGGTAGGATTGGCGGTTTATTGTCGATTTAATTCTCCGCTTCTAGGTCTGGAATAGCAGCAAACTCTGCTGTATTGTATTATCATTGGCATAAAACGGGCGCGGGTGCAGTTAACATGGCCAGAGAGGGCATTAAAGGCTGCGCACGGTTAAACTGAGATTCAGTCACAGCTCACTGGAATCGGGACTGACGACCGTGTCCTGAATATCACGCCAGTTCGGTCCAAGGGTTGGCCCTTTTATTCGTCCCTTTATTTATCTCCCATAAGCGTGTTCTGGCATTTAAAAGATAGAGAGTGTGTGTGTGTGTGAGAGAGAGAGAAAACATGCAGGGGAATTTTGAAAGTCAGCCTCGTGGAGACAGTAACGTGACAGAATAAAGAAAGCAGGAGATGACGCGGCTCTCGCCGCGATGTTAAGCTGTTTTGGCGGAGGCAGATCAGCGCGTGTCTGCTGAGACGCCCCGTTAATCCCGCGACAGGCCACCGTGCTGACCGGTGGCCACGCGCACGGCCGCACGCGCGCACGCGCGCACGGGCGCGGGGAGGAATGGCGTTCAGCACCATGGACAGAGCCCCCGCCGCCCTGACCCCGCGCGCCGCCCTCCCCCGGCATCTGCCCCGGCATCTGCCCCGGAGTCTGCCCCGGCCTCCGCCCCGGCCTCCCTGGGCTTCAGAGAACCGGCTCTCCTCTCGCCTCGGCTCGGCTTCTTCCTCCCGATCGATCTGTTGAGAGCTGTAGTGAAATGTTCCGTCTCCCGCAAGCTACGCTTCCCTGTGAGACCAGAGAGAAGAAGCGAGAGCGAAAAGTGTGTGTGTGTGTTTGTGTGTGCGTGTGCGTGTGTGTGTGTCTTTGTGTGCGTGTGTTGTGTGTGAAGTATGGCATGTCAGTGCTGGGCTGGTGCCCAGCTGACCCAGCAGAACTGAGGGCAGACACAGAGCAGACACCGAGCCATCGATGATTGATCTCATCCTCTCCTCCGAAAAGTGTGTGTGTGTGTGTGTGTGTGTGTGTGCGTGCGTGTGCGTGTGTGTGTGTGCGTGTGTGTGCGTGTGTGAGTGTGTAGATAGTCCAGTGCTGGCTCTGGCAGAACAGAGCAGGCAGAAACGAGAGAGACAGACACAGACAAGCAGAGATTGATCTGATCCTCTACATCTCCTCTATCATCCTATACCACTAAATCAGCCTCTGTTTGTACACATTACCAGCAAACGGGTCCATAGAGGGACGGTAGCTCCGTTTCTCTGTGGGGACTTATTAAAAAGAAACTGTATTAACCCATAGTGTCTTATTATTGCTTGTGTGTGTGTGTGTGCTTTTTCCTCCCCAGTTCCACAACCTGCAGGAGTTGAGGCACAGTGCATCTCTAAAAAAAAAAAAGAGATCAGAGAGAGAGAAACGAAGGAACCACCTGCCTTTCAGTTCCCACAAGTTGCCCAGCTGGGCTGGAGAGCAGGGTGAGGACACAGATGCATGTGACTGGGGGCATTTCTCAATGTTGCATGTGTGTGTTGTCTTTTGTTTCTCTTTCTTAAGTACTACCTAATGCTAACCATTTTTTTTTTTGCCTGCCTGTGTCTGTCTGTTGGTTTGTTTGTCAGAAAGATTATGCAAAAAGCACTGCACTGAACTTGGTGGAGGGATGGGACATGTGCAAGGGAGAAAACCCCAAACATATTGGAGCAGATGTGGATCATTCACGATGAATTTGAATTTTTTTTTTTCCTCTGAGGCCTTCTATATTTTGTTTGATATTAGCCTTGGCAGAGGTCTGCGCTCCAATGAGTGATCATTCTAGTTTTTATGTCTTTATGGACATTTTTGTGAACTTTGAAATTCTCCCATATGATGCATATGAAGTCTTTATTTACAGATATTACACCTCTGTAATCAAAACATTAATCTTTTTTCAACAAAATGTTTAGAATTTACGTGTTTTGTCTTTGGTGGAGGGGGAAACTGCGTGTAAATTCAAGGATTGGTTGATTCCTTGATTGACAGAAAAATTATCTGTAACTATATTGATACTTATTCATCTTCTAAGCTAGTTTTCAAAATAAAATGGCAAAGATTAAAGAGAGCTTCTCGATTGGTTATGGGGTAGTAAACTGATTATCTTAAGGTTTTGAACTGTTGGTCAGAGAACACTTTCAATGGGCATGTTTTACTATTTCTATATATTTTTTTTATAAATCAAACAAATAGTCAGTTAAACTGAGGAAATAATTGTCAGATTGTTAGCTGCAGCCCCAGTACATAGCTTTGGCCACTATTCAGACAAAATGACGATTGGGTTAATTATTTCTTCCTTTCCATGTTTTACTCATTTTATCACTGGACGAATCCCTCTACTCATGACTCTGTCCTGCGTGTGTCTCCAGATTGAGCGGACATTGTTTGAGGACACTGTGAAGACTCTGAATAACTACTATGCAGAGGCAGAAAAGATTGGAGGACAGTCCTACCTGGAGGGGTGTCTGGCCTGTGCTACAGCATATCTTATCTTCCTTTGCATGGAGACACGCTATGAGAAGGTCAGATTGGTGTCCTCAAAATGAATGCATTTTAATGTGCTAGGGCAGCAGTGAAGTTCTTGTCTCCTTTTTTATTTTTCTGTCTATGTGTCAGGTCTTGAAGAGGATAGCCAAGTACATTCAGGAACAGAATGAGAAGATCTATGCTCCCAGAGGTCTGCTCATCACAGATCCCATAGAAAGGGGAATGCGTGTTGTATCCTTTCTCAGCGTTTTTGGGCGCATGTACACTGATTTATGAGCACCCATCTTCTCTGTTGAATTAACCATACTCCATAGTTAATTACTGATCCCTAACTACCTGGACCAGATAGAGATTTCCATCTATGAAGACCGGGGCTCCAGCGGCTCCAGCTCAGGGAGCAGCTCTGTATCTGGCAGCACTGCTCGATGACTGGGTGCTTCCTTAAAAAAACATGTCCCCCTGATCACTCGCAACCCTGGAGGAGAAGTTAGGACAGTTATATCACTCCTGTCCCAATGCTTGGTACATGCATCTCTCAGCTATGCTCACACAAGGAATTCACTGGCCTTTTTTTTTGCTCCTGATCTGTCATCACATGCTTAAACTGTTCAAGTTTTTCTCACAGTGAACACTTAAAACAAGCAGAAAAACAAACAAACAAACAAACAAAATAACAAAATAAAAAAAAATTATCATGCTGGTAATACTTTGTGTGATTGTACCATTACCTTCCTTTCTGTCTTGTCTGGTGGGTGATAAAGAGGATGGAAGGAGGCGAGAAAAAAACAGAGGTGGCAAGTGTTGAGACAGGAGTGAAGACCACAACCTCAGTCACCTCAGCTGCAGCACACAGTCCAGATCAGCCACAGACACCCCCTGACCACACCAGGCCAACCAGGAAAACTGGATTAAACACATCAACATCATCCCTGAACGCTCAACACTGGCTTTTGAAGATATTATCTGTGGCTCTAACTGAGTTTCCAGACTTGAGCAAATGTAAGAAGGATGTACAGGTATTTGAGCAGGGCATCACAAAGTTTTGCCTATGCAGAGTCCAGATAAACTGTCCATCACTTTTGCTGTAAATCACACTGTCTAGTAGCAGATGAATGTCATTCAGCCCAACCAAGTGTATAATGTAGCAGATCTTCCATCTCTCACATGAAGCTAGTTAAGACACACAAACACAGACAAGTGCACAACTCTAAGTACTAACCTCTTGGTTTCAGTGAGCGAGACCAACTTTTCCTAAATTTTGATTATGCAAAGACATACTGTGCATTAAATGCAGTTAGTTAGTAGATGAAGCATGGGTCAAAACGTCTTCCTGAATCTTACCTGCAGTGTTTTAAAATACATCAACCCTTTCTTGACTCATGAACAAACTTCCAAAGAACAATAACTGCCAAGAACTGGCTCCCAAATGTGAATGTGTCTTTTATTTTGTTGACATTGCGTGCAAGAACAAACTTTCGTACTGCTTGTTGTTTGATACACATGGCAATGAGGTATATATGACTGGTGTCGAATAAATACTGTTTCATCACAGCTGCACCGAGCTCATCTTTCTTTATTATTATACCTTAAATATACAAAATAGACCAATGGCTACAGGAAAACGGTTAGTTGGCCAGTAAGCCATCTCAGTTACTGAGCACAAACACAACATAAAAATTGCTTTATCACTATGAATTATACCTGTGTTAGATCAAAATGTCAGCTGTGCAAATGGTCTCTCACAATTTATTTATCGTTGAAGCTTTTTGTCATCTTGGCTTGACAGTAGCACGGCTTATTAGTTTGTGTAAAACGAAATTGGTAACATCACTGTGAATTTAAGACGAATTCTTTACTGGAAAACAGGCAAAAGAATATTTGTTTATATGCACTCTAGGATTTTCTCATACAAGATATTTTGACATGTCACAGTAGGAAAAGCACAGGTGTAAATAATAAAATGAACAATGGCCCTGTAGCTGCCCCAGTTTCAGAGTCCTGGTATTGTGCATGCTGGCTCAGTATCATAGTTTACTGGGACACTTTCACAGAACAGAGCCTTCTCTAATGTTATTAGTAACACAGACCGGCTGTGACAACAGCCTAATGTACCAAACAGTTAGGGTCAGGCAAAATCCAGGCATGCTCAGCTGGTTATAAAATGTGGGAAAATCATCTGGGTAAAGGGCTTGATACTGAGCCGAACTTTTCAGTCTTCACTTACAGCGTGCAGGGATCACTGCATGCAACCAGTCCATCGGGACAATAGGGAAGTCTCCCAATTACAGCATGTCCACATACTAGGATATGTTACTTCAATGTATCCAGATGAAGACATTACCGCTACATGTCACAGGAAGCCAAGTCTTTTCCCAGATTCTAGGTCCAGGCATGCAGTGTTGTATAAAGGTTTTCTCACTCCGTCACGTTTACCCTGCGGTCTAACCGCTCCTGCGATCTGCCAGTGCAGTCAGTACCAAGACACACTGCAGGATAACTGTCTTAGAACAGGAGGCTTCGAATGTGGAGACAGAGGCAGAGCGGACGCTACTGTAAAATGGAGCCACGGCTGCATGGATGAAAGGACAGAATAGGGGAAAACAAGAAAATGGTAGAGGGAAAGAAGGAAGGACAAACATAAGGTTAAGTCAACACAGCAGATATGGTTTAAAATGGAGGCCAGGGCTGTTGCATGGAACGATGACCAAAAAAAGACCAGAGAGATGAGTTTCTGCACGGAGGAATAAAGGAAGTCGAAGCCTTTGCTTTTTAGTCAGAATTCAGGTCTTGCTCATTCTAGTTATGTTTCAGCTGGTGAACCCAGCAGCAACCTGCTTGTGTTTGTCAGAAAAGTAAAGGGAGCATTGAGGTGGGGTGCAAATTAAATGGGGACTTTCTCAATGCACTGAAGACAGACAAGACTTATTTTGTATCTATTAAATGATAACAGCACTCCCAACAAACATTGTAGCAGTTTATTTGAATACTTTGCCACAGCAAATAAAAAAACAACCATAACCAAACAATAGTTGTGAAATGAATGATGAATTGTTAGAGAAAAACAAGAAACGCAAAAATATTAAAACTACTCATAGAGTAAAGAAAAACCAAAAGGCCCCTGTTTTCATGCACAGACCAAAAGAGCAGTATTTTTCACATTATTTTTTTTCTGAAGAAATTTTTAATCACATTTAATGTGATTATCCTCTGAGACCTGTAATAACATAAACATGGAAGAAAATTACAACCAAGCAAATTGACATTTAATTTTAAATGGTGGTATTTCACTCAAAGGTATGTTATTTCACAACAACTCATTAATATATCTGCCTACCTGTACAGCGGCCATTCTTGACAGTAAAGCCTTTACCACACTGAAAAAAAAAAGAATTTTTTTTTAAAAGACATGCGACTGATTGTAATGGGTAGGGTAAGTAAATAAGGTGACTAAGAATCTGTCTGGAATGTTACCCGTGTTCACAGTTCATGCTTTGGATCCACACTGCGTACCTGCGAATCATTGGCTAGCACAGACATTTCCCCTTCTCTGGGATAGGCTACTTCCACCACTGAGTTCATTTCACCAGGCTGAAGGCTTCGAGTGATGGAGCTGCCGTCTGGCCAGGAGACCTCCAGCACCTTCACCTCATCATTTCCTGGGAGTCAGGAGAAGAAAAACTAATCATCACATCGCTGATCGTCACATGTATTCAATATTTCATTATTGGCTTTATTATATTTATAAAAGATAATGAGGAAATGGTAATGTCTTATACAGTATCTCTCATCCTCTCTCAGTGTCAACAAAGATTGAAATTCAGAGATAATTACCTAAACCAAAGTGGGCGACAGGCTCCATCTCACACAGGTACCCAGAGCCTCCGTCAATGATGTGTGTGAGAGCTCCACTCTGATTGGTGAAGGCTGTTACCTTGGCGCCCCGGGCAAAAGAGCCAAACTGGGTGCGAGGGATGACCCGCAGCCAGTTATTTGATGAACCCTGACAATAAGGACGACAGTTTAGGTTGCATGAACAAACACACACGCACACACACACACACAAACACACACTCGCACGCATACACACACACACACACACACACAAACACACTCGCACGCACACTCGCACGCACACACAACACACACACACACACACACTCGCACGCATACACACACACACACACACACACACACATCTTGCACACTCACTTGCACACACACTCACGCATACACACACACACACACACACTCGCACGCACACTCGCACGCACACACACTCGCACGCATACACACACACACACACTCGCACGCATACACACACACACACACTCGCACGCATACACACACACACACACTCGCACGCATACACACACACACACACTCGCACGCATACACACACACACACACTCGCACGCATACACACACACACACACTCGCACGCATACACACACACACACACTCGCACGCATACACACACACACACACTCGCACGCATACACACACACACACACACACACTCGCACGCATACACACACACACACACTCGCACGCATACACACACACACACACTCGCACGCATACACACACACACACACTCGCACGCATACACACACAAACACACACTCGCACGCATACACACACACACACACACACACAAACACACTCGCACGCACACTCGCACGCACACACACTCGCACGCATACACACACACACACACACACTCGCACGCATACACACACACACACACTCGCACGCATACACACACACACACACTCGCACGCATACACACACACACACACTCGCACGCATACACACACACACACACTCGCACGCATACACACACACACACACACTCGCACGCATACACACACACACACACTCGCACGCATACACACACACACACACTCGCACGCATACACACACACACACACACACTCGCACGCATACACACACACACACACACACACTCGCACGCATACACACACACACACACTCGCACGCATACACACACACACACACACTCGCACGCATACACACACACACACACTCGCACGCATACACACACACACACACTCGCACGCATACACACACACACACACTCGCACGCATACACACACACACACACACACCTTCAGACATGGACATAATGTTAGAGCTGTGGTGCTCCCAGCACTGGAATTACTATTATACACTGTATTTTTAAATGAATCTTATTTAATGAGATTTGATGTTTTGGCGGCATCTAGTGGTGGTGTTAAAGAAGCCACTGTGGGAGACAGTGCTCACTGATTCACCCCTATTAGACGACCTTTCCAGTGAAAATACCTTGCTCTTCTCATTTATATGAAATCTTTTGACATTTTGGTACATATGTTTGTTTTCTTTTCTTGCTGAGAGTTAGATTATATTTGTAATCATACCACTTTTATATATTGATTCTATTTTTCAATAATCATATTTCACAAAGTGTAGAACTATTTCTTTAAAAGAAAAAAGTTATGTAAAGGATGAGCACAGTCAGATATTTTAATGCAACAGAGTGGGGAGTAGTTTTTCTTTTTTCTTAATTCTAACTAACTAAACAATGTAAGAAATCAGAATATTTCTGGAAGTACTAACTCTGCTCAAATTTTCATTTAAGGTATTTGTGCTTTTGTGTACTTCCCTCCATATGCCGCTCTCACCTGCTCTTCTGGCCATGTCAACAAAAGTCCCGTCTCCATTGTTCTTAAACAAGAAGTTGGGTCCGTTCTCATTGTCACAGAAAACATCCAACCTGGCCTGGCTCAGGATCGGTCCAACCACCACACCGCGACCTCCTGCACAACAAGCACACTGTAAAAGCCAGCCTCAAACCATCATGCACATTACTTCTCCAGGCACACTCCTCCTGACCTGTGAACTTGTTGACTCCTGCCTCAGCAGCTACGTCAGACAGAGCGATGATGCCCTTGCTCAAATCACTGGCAGCTTCGTCCATTTCTAAGAGAGCGTGGGGGCCCACGTTGCCACTGGCGTAGTTTGCCACGTAGACAGAGTAACGGCCTGTTCCCTGCAGGGCAACAACAGGTAAGAGAAGTGAGAGGAAGGTTTTTTGAAAGGATTTGCGAATCTCTGAGAGAAGGGCAGGAAAAAGAGGAAAACAGATATATGAAGAATCATTTATGGGACCTCATGAATAGGTTAACAAAGTGAGTTAAGCAACCTTTCTGTCGACACATGCCACAGAACGTCCTGCCATGCGATTAGCGACTCCACGACGCACATTGAGCTCGTCGCTCAGAAGATCCTCATAGCGGCCATTACGAAACTTGAAGAGCTTGTCTGAATAAGTTGCCCGTCCTGCACAAAGAAGAAGAGCAATGAGAAAAATCATTCATATGCCAGAAATGCTTTGGTGGGGCCATGCAACTTGGTTTAAACTTGACAATGTGCATTTTACCAGAGTAGGCATTATTTGTGTTGAGGAAGTAGATCTCCTCACGTCCGTCTCCATCCACATCGCAGGCAGTAACTCCGATAGCGTTACCTGCTCGGTCCCTCAGGCCGTAGTACGGAGAGTTACTGTCATCAATAGCAATGTTCACCAGCCTGTTTTGAGTTTGATTATACTTCAGCACCAGGTTGGGCCCATTGTACCTGAGGGAGAACATCACATAAATTTATTTTGCAAACACATATTCGTACAAGGAATTCCACACAAGGTAACAAACTTCTAGCTATATATTGCCATGCTGTCAGCCCCTCACCCTGCCACCACCACTTCCAAGTCACCGTCACCATCTACATCTGTTACAGCCATCCCATAGTTGAGCTGTGTCGGATTGTGCAGGCTGTCAGGAGGAAGCACAGTCTGCGTCACGGCCTTGAGCATGGGCTCAGAGCTCTGGGCGTGAGACTGATACCAGAGTCCAACCAAGAGGAGGAGCAGCAGACCTGAACCCCACATCATTGCAACCTGCCAGGACACAGAACAGGGGGATGGGCTATGCCTTTCAGTTCAAGTTGCACAAATCTTTTGTTAGAGCAAACATAATATCAAAATGGATAGAGACACTGTGTATTCAAGGCATGATGGAAAACACATTAGCGTCCTTAAGTAAACATACTTAATTCACAGGCAAAAATATGAGAACGTTTTATTAAAAATACTTAATAACTTTGAAACATTTAATAAACTACATTTACATGGGACCACCAATATTATACATGTATTCTACTGTTTTGTGAGTCCCCCGGCTTTCTGGACATGCAATACTACATCGCTGGAGCGCTCCATGGACTCTAATTTCCTAATTTAAACAGAGCCTTAGAAAACTAAGAATTACAATGAGGTTCTCCAATAGATAAACAACACAAAGACATATCTGAACAATCCAAATATAAAAGGCTACAATGAGTGAGAGGTTTCAAAGTGACGTTTAAAGTAAATAAAGCTAGAAACATCGAGAAAGTTTCAGTCGAGGCAGTCTGGAGGACCAGAGTAAATGATAGTTTCATGTGGGATCTCTCCAAACCCACCAGTGGGCACCGTTATGTATTCCTGTTTGGTGAAAGTAATACTGCATTTTACGATTACTATCGGTATCTCCTCCAAAAATGAACAATTTTGCAGCTACATCGATATGTTATTAATACCCAATTACTTTAGACATTTTCAGGACTATTGTTGTTTGTAAAAATGATGCACGATAACCGATCTTACTCTCAGGCACACTACAATCGGATCTCAGCAAATCCACGGAGATAGCACGGTCCTCATCTGTGTCTGGTCCTGAGCAGACTGTCACACAGTATGAATTTCATACCTCCAATAATAGCGTCTTACCTGACAGCTCCGTTAATGTGAAGGGATGGAGATGATCTGACTCTCCGACCTGACTCAACGCCTTTATTATATCATTCTGGAAAAGAGCGTCCACCTTACACAACTTTAAAACATTTACGAAACAGCTTGTGTAACGCGTTGAACGTTGGCCAATCGGCGGGGATCGATCTGAATAATTACCACGCGGACCAATAGCCGAGACGCGGATGTTTGATGTGTGTGTGGGAACAACAAGGACATAATACAGCACTGATCCCCGCTGGGGTAGAAATCCGTGGTCAAGTCAATACACGTTCCGCTGACTATGTGTTTTTATTTGTCGTGAAACGAACATGGTCGTTGTGCAGAGCGGCCCAGCTGCAAGCGCCGTACAAGAACAACATCTCCCAGAATGCCGCGCTTTGTCCTGCGACAGCGTCAGTAGCGCGACAAAAATCTGTTGCTAAACAAACCAAACACGGGTAAGCTGGAAAAGCAACATCTGTCCTATGAAATTATCGGAAAAAATGTTCAGACTCAAAATAAATGAATAAAATCGCATTTTGCATCTCTATTAACTTTGTATTTGTGTCACCAGTAAACGTTTCGTAGTCTCAATGGTCTCAGGTTTAGCTGGTTAGCTAGATCGGTTAGCTAACTATAGCTAACTTCATTATGATGTGCTATCGTAAATTCTGCTTGTTTAATTTTTGACCGTGCTCCCGAAGCACGCAAGCTATTTCAAGCTGTTTGAGTAAAATCTAATTAACAATAAACTTGTTCAGGACTCGTTCGGAAATGGATTAACGTTGAAGAAAAACGGAATATACAGTATCACGGTTTTTAAAATCACATTTCCCTCTCTGTCTCCTTTACTATACGATCCAGATGTTTTGATAACACCGTTTAACAATGGAGTTGGAACAGCCAAAAGAAGACTGCGCTCCAACCCAGCCAGCACCCACACCTCCCTCTCAGACAAAGAGGCCAAGTCAGGCTCTGTACGTCCCCAAACAACGACTCAATGCCTCCAAAGACAAAGCTCCGACTCAGGGAGAAGTCAAGCCGAGACCCAGGCCTCGCTACACAGACAAGGCACGCAAGAATGCTAGAAACAAGAAGGACAAGGCTGTGGGAGAAGATAAGACGGCACCTGCAGGAGGAGAAGATGGAGGTCAGGTACAGAACAGTGACACAAAGCCTGATGCGGAGGAAGAGCGGCTACAGGACACAGATGTGCACGTTAATGGGCAACATGAGATGACCAGTGTGGAAGCAGATATTACCTCACGGCTGGAGGAAACATCCCTTCAGGAGGAAAAGGGGGAAGAGGAGAGCTGGGACACTCTGTTCAATGATGATGGAGATTGTTTGGATCCACACCTGCTTGAAGAGGTGAGAGACGGCTTTAGATCTGGATGATAAAACAACACTTGATAACAAGGGGAACATTCTCTAACATTTACATATGCTCAGCTGCCCATTTATTCGTACACCTCAGTAAAGCATGAAAGCAGAGGATTAAAAGCAGGGGATTACAATTCAAGCTCAGTGAGACTTATCCTTTTCCTTTTATTCTTCTTCATTCATTGTTCTCCCACCTCTCCTCTTCTGCACTTCCTTCTTCCACCCTCCAGCTCGCTGCCAAGGAAGGTAGAAAGAAGGAGTCATGCCAGGAGCCCAGGTTTGATTACTACAACATGGACCGATATGATGATGATGACGACGACATCGACCTCACAGAAGATGAACTCTCGCACATCGTAGAGATCTACGACTTTCCTGGAGAATTTAAGACAGAGGATCTTCTCAAGTTATTTCAGTGTTACCAGTATGCATAATTTAGTGTATAATAGCCAACTTGAAATATTTTTTAAAATTACAATATAGTCCCTATTCATCGATGTAATTCAGGTTTTTGGTCCTCACTGCTTTTTAAGATTATTGCTGGAATCTTGTGTAAAACTCCATAGTGGATGAGGCAGTAGTTTTTCCTAATGAATGATTTCTCTGTGAGATCATGACTTAACAAAAACGAGGGTAAAGCTATGGTAAAGTTAGTTATAGGAAGTTTTTAACTTACTTTTGGATTTTGTAACATTTTCTTCACTTCTTTGTGTCACTTCTGACTCTGATTTCAGACAGAGAGGCTTTGACATAAAGTGGATTGATGACAGACATGCCCTGGGTCTCTTCTCAAGCCCCATAGCAGGTTAGTTCAGGGGGGAATACTTTATGATATGTTATCCTCTGCAGTAATTATTGTAGTGACAGTCTTCCTGCCACAGTGTTGTAAAAGGAAAACCGATTTTATAAAGAGAATCAGTATCATTTGCCTGAAGAAACATGTCTTTTTCGACATAAGTTTACAAATTTGCTTTTTCAGTTGTATTGAGATAATAGTAAACCACACATCCACTTGTAAAATCCGTGTCTTTTCTCTATTCAGCCCGTGAAGCTCTAAGAGCCAAACATCCACTGATGAAGTTGCGACCACTCTCCAAATCCTCCTCTGCCACAAAAGCCAAAGCCCGTAGCTTCTCAGGTATAAATACAGTCCTTGGTCTCCCCAATTCCTAATCATTTTTTTCTTCTGTATCTAACACTTTTAAAGACAAATATGATCTGTGTCCCTCTTCATCATCCTTCCCTCCCATCCCCAGACTACCTCTTGCCGGCTAAAGAAAGACCTCAGACCAGTGCAGCACTGGCTCGCAAGCTTGTGATTGGGGCCCTCGGTGTAAAGAGCAACCTGACGAAGGAGCAGCGCGAAGCCGAGAAGAGGAAACTCCAAGAGGCGAAAGGTGCATCATACGCAGATGCAATATGCCAAGCTTATGATCATAGTCTGATATGTAGAACCATAATATGAATAGCAGAACCTGTTCTGTGCTTCTTGTAGCCTGAACTGGTCTATTGTACAATCTGGTAGTTTTGTGCCCTGTCCTCTACTAATCTTAAGTTTTGAGAAGCTGACTGATTTACTTCAGATCCATGTCTCAGATTGGCTATTGATAAAGTAGATAATGGGCCTCATATGTGTCAAGCAGGGTGTCACTGAGTGGGAATATAGGTGCTCAGTCAAGCTCTCCTAGATAAATACAACAGGTGTAATCTTGACTGTCCTAGTTTTTGCATCAGAATTTTTCTACCACAAGAGGGAGCTGTTTTTATACTTTACAGAAAAAAATGGGAAAGTGTAGAAGCTGCTCTCCGTCCATTCCTGTGCAGATCATAGGAGGTCTATAATCAGAACAGCAGCCATTTCCCTCCGCGGATAGAGCATAAGTACATAGGCACAGAAAACCACAAATGGCCGTCCACTGAACAACCAGTCAGGAAGTCAGCCCTGAGTATAACAAACTAAAAATAGCTCCTTTGTTCTTAGCATGGGCGCACTGCTGTGCTCTCTATTTAAGATCAAAACACGCTGAGTAAATGTCAGTGCCGAAGTGCATCATGTGCCGAACATTGTGTCCTTGGAATGGATGCCGTGTATGGCTGCATCCAGTGATTAATTTACAGTTATCCCTTCAGTCTGCCTCAGCTCTTCACTTCCCTTCATTTGGCAAAGAAGGTGATATGAATTTAGAGCAACAAACTACCAAAGTGTTGTTTACTGATGCCTTTTGCTGATTGATATGTTGAACGGACTGTCTGTGATTTTCTTCCAGAACAAAAGCGCCTGGCTGCCAAACAGAGGGAAGATGCCTGGGAGGGGAAGTGACTGGCGAGAACCCACCTTTAAAAAAAGAAAAAAAAAAGATTCGTTGATTCAGCAGAGGCTAAAAATGTGTCTACTTCTTCTCCTGCTCTGTTTTTTTCAACTGGCCACTCCTTCCTACCACCGTTCTTCCCAGAAATGGATTCCACCAACTTTTCCTTTTATTTTGGTAACTCGTCCGGTTAGCCTTCAGTGTTACCTTGAGATGAAAGTATCCTCAATACTGTTCCCTCTCCTTTATTTTCTCACTTTCTTGGTTCAGGAATTTTCTCTCACATAGACCTTGCTTTCATATTGGTAACACTCGTAATGAAGGGTCTGTACTGAAGCACTGTCACCGTTATATAATTGTTTGTAAAAATGTTTTAAAGAAAAAACCGATGTAAATTCACAGGTAAATGTAAAGGCAAGGTTTTCTGTTAAAGATCATGTATCATGTAAACTCAGTCATGATGATACAGGACATTATTTCATATGAAGACATTGAGATTTGATTCTGTTTTAAATGGTTGGAATTAGTTATGGGTTGTGTCATACTCATAAATGCAGTGTTGTTTTACAGTTTCTGACTTTTATTAAACTTTACTTAACTTTTAAACCTTCTTGCGTCAGGTCAGTTTGCATGCTTTGAACTGTGTTGTGTTTCTGTCAGTGAGGAAGATTCATCGGCCCATCTTTCTATCTTTTCTACATTAGTGACAAATCAGTGAGGACTCCCAGCTTTCCTTAAAAATGCACTTCAAATTATATTTTCAAAATGTAACAACCTTTATTGGTTAAAGACACTGTGAAGAGCACCATTATAATCTGTATATGTAGCCAATCCTGAAAAAAGTGAGTAGTAAGGGTCTTAAAGTGGCTGCACAGTCACAAATCCAGGTTTGTATAACAGTTGAATACATTTTTAATTTTTGTCTGTATCACTGAAGTAGAGTAAATTGTTGCTAATAGTTTCCACAAAAAATTCCATTTCTGTTTTTGGTGATGTTTTTTTGTCAAGTTGAACTATTACAATATATCTAATGCTTGAGGAAATTCACTGACACTGTGATTTTTCTCACAACTCTTTCAAACAGCCTTTAAAAAAAGAAAAAAAAAAGATTCGTTGATTCAGCAGAGGCTAAAAATGTGTCTACTTCTTCTCCTGCTCTGTTTTTTTCAACTGGCCACTCCTTCCTACCACCGTTCTTCCCAGAAATGGATTCCCACCAACTTTTCCCTTTTATTTTGCAACTGTCCGTTAGCCTTCAGTGTTACTTGAGATGAAAGTATCCTACTACTGTTCCCTCTCCTTTATTTTCTCACTTTCTTGGTTCAGGGAATTTTCTCTCACATAGACCTGCTTTCATATTGGTAACACTGTAATGAAGGTCTGTACTGAAGCACTGTCACTCGTTATATAATTGTTTGTAAAATGTTTTTAAAGAAAACCGATGTAAATTCACAGGTAAATGTAAAGGCAGCAAGGTTTTCTGTTAAAGATCATGTATCATGTAAACTCAGTCATGATGATACAGGACATTATTTCATATGAAGACATTGAGATTTGATTCTGTTTTAAATGGTTGAATTAGTTATGGGTTGTGTCATACTCATAAATGCAGTGTTGTTTACAGTTTAAGGCTGACTTTTATTAAACTTTTACTTAACTTTTAAACCTTCATGTCAGGTCAGTTTGCAGCGTTTGAACTGTGTTGTGTTTCTGTCAGTGAGAAGATTCATCACCATCTTTCTATCTTTCTACATTATGACAAATCAGTGAGACTCCCAGCTTTCCCTTAAAATGCACTTCAAATTATATTTTCAAAAATGTAACAACCTTTTATTGGTTAAAGACACTGTGAAGAGCACCATTATAACTGTATATGTAGCCAATCCTGAAAAGTGAGTAGTAAGGGGTCTTAAAGTGGCTGCACAGTCACAAATCCAGGGTTTGTATAACAGTTGAATACATTTTAATTTTGTCTGTATCACTGAAGTAGAGTAAATTGTTAAGTTAATAGTTTTACAAAAAATTCCATTTCTGTTTTGGTGATGTTTTTTCACATCAAGTTGAACTATTACAATATCTAATGCTTGAGGAAATTCACTGACACTGTGATTTTCCACAACTCTTTCAAACAGCCTTAGATAAAAAAAAAGGTGGTCAATCTCAACAAGTTGTTGATTTTTTTAATTCTAAAAGCATCAATGTTGGTTTAATTTAATGTTTATCCCCAAATTCAGTTAGCCAGTTTTCATTATTCAACACCAGCTTTCTCAGATGCACACATCCAGGCTCAGGAGGAATTTTTTGACAGCTGGAGGCCGCTGCCTCCTCTGAGGCTTCAGCCAACCAGCCACAGACCATGTGGCACTGTGTCTCCTTCACCTCCTCAGCCAATAATTAAGTCTAATTCTACCAGCTGTGAGAAAAAGCTGCAAATTTTTCATTTTTTCTAAGTTGGTGAACTTTGTGTCAACATCAAATTAAGATTTGCTGTTTGCCTCACGAGCAACTAGTTCTTGGTGGATGTATTAACATATATGAAGAAATTGCTTACTGCATACATGTTGAAAAGGTATTCATTTAGAATAAAACCTGCATCTGATCAGAGTATCATATTCAACTCTACCGCGACTAAATATCCAAATCCAGGACAGAGCCCAGGTTGTATAACAGCAGATCAGTGGCTGAGGGTGACTGAGACAGAGTGCCACGTGGCTCATAGTTGGCTAATTAAAGTGCTGCAGCCTCAGCGGAGGCACCGTTATGTGTTCAGTTTTGTGCTCATTTCTTTCGAAATTAGTTATTCACAATGAGCACCAACAAATTCATATGTATGTAATTAAAATACATTTTCTGCAGGTATTAATGTCTGCAGGTTAGAGAGAAGGATATTTATGTGCGATAGGATTATGAATGTATCTTGTTTTTTTGTCAGCAGTGCACTCAGCACATCATACCTACTTATACATTGTTAAATATGATTAAAATGCATCTGACAACATGTGGTTCATGGGTTTCTATGGACACAAAGGCACAACGTTCAGCATGAAAAAAAAGATTTGAGTTAGTTGGAAAATTCAGCTTTATTTAATGAACATGCTATTAAAAATCACAGGTGGTATTGTGCTGTATTTTTTTTCACGTTTTTAATGCCATCTTGTACAGCACTTTATGATATTTAACATAAACTTTTCCAGAAGCTCAAAAGCAATGAGATTTAAATATAAACATGCAAAGAAGGGGAAGTGATTCAATTCATTTCACTGTAAATTGTATTATCTTACTCCTTTAAAAGACTATGGATTCTATATGGTCATGTGATTTGATTATCAATTTAAGCTGTATACAAATATCACTGTTTAGAAAAAGGTGGGAAAATCAGCAAAAGGATATTGCATTTAATAATATCTTTACAGCATCCAATAAATGCTTTTAAGTTCTGCATTTTATGTTAAATTTGATCATGAAAAATCCCTCTCCTTATGACTGGGGGGTAAAAAACAACTTTATTGTATGTTGATTTGTAATTATTTAAGCTTCCGATTGAAACTCTTCTAGGCCTCTGTTGGTTTCAGTACACACCAGCCTCTTTCAAAATCGACATATGTGACATTTCAGGTTGGAATAAAAGAAAATATAGACACTTTTTCTACCAAATGTTCTAGAATAGAAGTGGACTTGATGTGCGCTGTTCTTCTAGCAGTTGAACTTCAAATTCAGTCTGTAGTAGCTGTTTGTCATCCATCATCGTGTTAGATCCTGAGCACTGCCCATAACCTCATGCTTTACTGCGGGTACACAAAATGGTGATGTACCACAGAGCAGCCTACTGGGTGTCTCACACGCAATCATTAGATGACCTACACAAACACAAACCACTACTAAGCAAGTAGGAGTTCCAACTGACGACTCTGCCCATTATACGCTGCACAGATGTGCTATTATGTCTTGGAGCAAATGAAGTGTGAGGCATAGTCCAAATGAAGGAATAATCTAACGTCCCACCACAACAAAGGACCCTGGTTTGGTTGGGTGGGGTGTTTCCCAATAACAAACACTGTCAGCAAACATGCCTTACATCAACCTCCTCCATCAAGGAGATCACCACCTGGCAATCAGTACTGTCTATTATATATGTGTATATATATATATATATATATATATATAAATAAATAATTGTTATTATTGCATTTATTCATATGCAGAGGCACTCTACAAAGAGACATTAATCTAATATAAAGACAAGAAATGTTTGCACCACATTGAGCTACTAGCAAGGCAAAGTGTGTATTTTAAGATGATGATGCACTGACTTTTTTGAGAAGACATAAGAGTCTAACAAATGAAAAGCTGAATTCATAAGAAATAAAACACACTGCTCCTCAGTTCCATACACTTAGGGGTTTGCTACTAAAGCCTTACTTTCTCTGGTAGGACCTTAGCAGAGAACCTTAATATGGGTAATGTTAGCTGACTCTAGGTAAATATTGCTGTATAACTAACATTACTGATTTAGTTTGCTGACTTCATGGCTCTTATTCACTTTTTTCCTGTTATAAAAGCTCAGCATTTTAGCTAAATTCAGCATTTTCCTATAACTGTGACTTGTACCTGCAGTGGCTGCTGTTTAGCAAAAGTTAAATATTGCTATAATAATGGAGCAAATGGACTGATATTTATAATAATAATAATAATAATAATAATACAAAAGTGGTACTGATGTATATGATATGATGTGTCCAAGGGCCTTTTTGTCAAATTAGGATGGAGAAAGACTTTTTAAAATCTGGTGATAATGGATAGTTATAGTGCTCACCTTTAATAGTAACCACCGACAGCAGTACTCTCCCCACCATGCTGGCACTGTGACTAAAAATTACATTTATTTTTGAATGTTTTGACCCTTCCATCACTGTAATACTCATTTGATTGTCATTTCTCATTTTTCTTATAAAGCGTGAAAATTGTATTCTACCCAACTCATAAAAGGAATAAAATAAGACCAAAGTAAGTCACGTATTTAAAGTATAGCTTATGTAATGTGACAGTGGGCAGTTGTGAGCTTTTTCAGTGTTTGTACTCAATCATCAGTGAGAATGAGGTTGGAAACAGCTATAAAACAAGGGTTAGCTCAGACTTTCTCGGAAAAGATGGGAAACCCGGGTTGCCGTTGAAACTTCACTTTCTTTAGATCTTTTTTCATTCTGCTAATAGAAGCAGTGGAGTCCAAATGCTGCTTCGGCCTGACTGTCAGACTTGCATATGCGACTGTGTAAACTGCCTTAACTGCTGTAACTTCACCGTGTTATTTACTATTGTATTTACTATATTGTCAGTTACAATGGGAATCTTTCTTAGCAAGTTAGCAGATTCCCCAAATATTCTGAAGAAACTTTAACATTAACCATTATATTTGTTCTGCATTAAAAACTCCGCGGTCAAATAACCATACCTCAAATAACCATACAGTTTGTCAATCCGATGTTTATTCTTTGTCTACCATTACCATGTACTATTAAAGGCGCAATACTGTGTTACAACCAAATCTCATCTGAAGTTACCGATGTTAAACAGGTAAAGAACAAACAAATGAAAATATTTATCATAATAAAATTAACAATACAAAACACAGCCACACAGGCACAAGTTTCAACTCAAAATTACATTAAAATTCTGCATAAGTTAGCGACCTAAAGAACAATATTCCAGAGAGGTATTATAAAACTGTACATGACAATACATTTGCAATACATTACAATATTTATTCAAATAAGGCAAAATAGCACCATGATATCAAAAATTCTTATTCGAAACCAAAAACCACACAGTTGTAACATTAAATACTGCATTTTATAATGTGAACAGTGAAAGCACAGGAGGCATTACAGAGTGTTGTTGACAGTCTGCTACCTGTGTTGATATTATATGGACAACAACCTGTTGATGGATGTGTTGTACTCATTTGCCTTTGTGTCTTTACTTTAAAAAAAACAAAAAACAAAAAACTGTGGTTATGTTTTGATCAAGGGAATTAATTTGTTAAATATTCAAGACAAGTTTCTGTAAAATTGTATACTACTCTATGTTTTATCATGGTGACATGATGCTTGTGACAGCCTAGTTTGGTATTCCTCCTTCAACATTTCTCCTTTTATCTCTTTGACTTTCTTACAGGTACAGTCTCTGCTAATTAGTCATTTTTGCATCAAGTCCCTCCCATACATCCCAGTCTCCAACCCTCCTTTCTCTGACCCTCATTTTTCTATTTGCTGGCATGTCATTGTCATTCATCCTCCTTCCCCTGACATGTTGAGGTGTGCTGAGGAGTTGTACAGTTGTTCTGTCCTTATATCCGTGCGGTCTTTAATTCACAGGAAGTTGTTGGAAATCTGACGTTGGTGGTCAAACAAGTCCTCGACCTCTGCACTGTAAGCATCACCTGATGAAAACAGATGAAGAAGAGAATTGGAATAAGCAGAAGCAAAATGGTGGAGAGCTTAAAATGAGAGGGTTCATGTGCACTGAGAGAGTCTTCACGCTCTACCTGCATGGCATCCAGACATGTAAACTCGTGCTCCATCGTACTTGCACCGACAGCGCATCACATTGTTCTTGAAATCAGACTCAGCCATGTCTAAGGAAGGGTTGACCTCCACCTGTAAAGGAAGAGAGACCAGGGATAAGATGCTGCCAAATTAAAGTTAGTCATCCTCCTCAGCTGAACTGGCAGGATTTATTCAACAGCAAACATGCAAAGACTCCCCTACATATAATAAATGTGAAACTTATCCTTTCCTTTTGCTAAATGCATAAAAAACTCTTTGATAGAATTGGATAGCCAAACCTTTGGCTATTTCCCTATGAGTATGGAATTTGAGAGAATTACATCTGCTTAGTTAAAACACTTATCATACTAAGAATCCCCGTGTAATTAGAGCTACCATACTGTCTTCCCTATTTCTATTTCAATTTTCATACAAGCAAGGCTCCCCCCCGTCTCTACAGCTCTTCGCCCTTGTGGCTGAACCAATCACACAATCTGTTTGAGCCTTCCAGCTTATCTTTCCTATTGTAATAGACAGGCGTGAGCATCGAGTTTCCCTGTATGCTGAAGATATTTTGTTAGATTTGTCAAATGTTCAGCATTCTCCTGGCCTTTTTAAAAGACGTGGATGTAAAAGTAATTGACAGGTCAGTGATTTCTTTAACTATCTTGGAATAGATTCAACCAACAGTACTGAAAACCATTTTGAAGATTGCCTCTCTAATATCATATGTGACTTGCAGAGATAGGATTGGTTACAGGTGTCTTTTCCACAAAGAGGAAGATTTCATTATAGAAAAAAAAAATGCTATTAGATCAGTTTGACCTCAGACTAGACCTTCCCTTTCTGCTCTGGTAAGGTCCTGGGAAAGGTTTTAATAAAGTAACTGCACAAGTGAGAAATTCACACTTTACTTGAGACAGTTAGAAAACAATTAGTTTTCCAGGGGGCCGACTGAGAAGCCACAGGATCATATGGCTCATGATGTATGAACTAGTGGTTGAGGCGATGCATGACATCACTTTCCACTCTTATCTAAGTGCAGGAAAAAAAGGCCCAAAGAGGAAGATGACAGTTTTGGGTTTGGATTTAAGTTGCAGCCTATCATTAGGCTGTAGCCATGGTTGGTTACCATGGTTTGTTGTTTTCCACCCTGTCTGTCTGCCTACCATGTATAAGAAAAGCACACAAATGAATTTTCCTGATGCACACATCAAACAGATAACCTTACCACATATTCAGTAAAGCAACCCACATCCATTTTTTTACATACAGTATAAATATGGTGGATCCAATTTACAGAGAAAGATTTAAGATATTAAATATATATGACATTGATTCTTTTTCATCACATTTTAAGTCACAATTGGTTTTAAGAGCCTCACGAGAGCAGCCATTGATTTCAGCACATACTTTATTGTCCCGGATTAAAACACCACAGCAAGTTTATCGTGGTTGATGCTCTTTTAGAAACTTTTTTTATAATGCAAAACTAAGAGCTCACAGCCTGTTTTGCAGACTAATAAAAGACTGTCACTATCATGTAAAAGACTATGAGGTTGTGCAGCTGATTTTTAAATGACTGAGCAATCTAGGAGCAATCAAGCTGAGGTGGACGTGACTCATCAGTTTAAATGTATGGTCCTAAAAATGGTTACCACCCTGCGATTCTTGGTAAACACACAAAGAAACACCCAATTGCATGAAAGACAAGCGAACATTTGTGCCCTCCCTCAGTTTCCCACCTCTAACACAAATTTATGAGCAGCTCAACTACTGTTGAACCACAATGACGACCACAAAGTGCTGCTGAGCCACAGTGTCACAGCAACGATGGGTCCCTGTTTTATGACATATAAGTGGTTTTATCTCTCAAGATGTGTCTCGCCACATATGTAAAGGCTCATACAAGTGCAGTTGGACCACTCCTGCATTTAGTTTAAACACAGTCCACGGTAGGTATGTGCAAGTCAAATTTAGACACTAAACACTGAATCTAAATAATTAGAATGTGTAAACATTATCATTTTGCTGCTACTAAGCTGTCAGGAAAAACAGGACAAATGTCAGAAAGGGAAGACGGATGAGTCACCACTGCAGATTGGACGTGTAGAAATAGACGAGAACGTGAGCAAGCTCAGCTTTCAAACATCAAAAACTCCCTCTGTTCAAATGTAAAGTGCTGATGGAGCTTTTCCACTGCCAATAGGCTCGTACTTTCTTAGAGGGTTTACTAATAGCAGGTCTACTTTCTATATAAATCCAGACTAAATTCACTTTCCTTAAATACACACACACCCTGAAAACTACATACATACCGTACACCTGAATGGCTAGAACCAAAGCCAAGAGCCAATTAGCTGAAATTATAGTCTTTTTTCACAGATTTTATCTCATGTGCACCTTCAGATGTTGAAACACAAACCCTGGTGTTTGCCCTGTTCACTTCTTTCTCCCTTTTGTAACCAGTCTAAGAGGTTGTGTAAGTACCCTGATGCTATTTCACCATAACGGAGGTCGGGATTACTTTTTCTTTTTCTATCTATAGAAAACTGAACATGCTTTATAGAAGATTCATGTGTCGTTTCACTTTAGAGCATTTTTTTTTGGGGGGGGGGTAAACAAGCCCTCTCACCTGGAAGATGTATTCACCAGGTCGTATATCTGTGATGTCGATCCACTGGCAGTCAATATCATGGCGGTAGGTGTCCCAGCAGCCAACAGAGATACCCTGCTGTCCCATGTTATAGCAGGCATACCGCTTATGGATACCTAGAAGAAAAACACAGTTGGATACATATGAGGAGAGATAAAAAGAAGATGACTAAGATGTGTAAATTGTCAGTGCTGTCAGTCACTGTGATTTGAATTTCTACCAACAAGATGAAATAATAACAGATTGACCTAAAAACCCAACCTTTTTCTGGGGACGTTAAAATGAATAGAAATGATCTGAGCTGCATGAAGCTGTCTGGGCTTTGTGAGGCCTAATTCAATTTAGGCTTGGCATATGATCTTTAGGCTGACTTTGAATGGTCATTATGGGATTTCAGTTTTAAACTTTTGTGCACTCTTGATTTTCTAATTTTTCACGATTCTGTTTTCGTTTTCAGATTTCCCTCAAAAAGCAGGTGTGTGCAATATTAATACGAAATCTGTCTCACCTTCAGGACAGTAGGTGTCCTCCAGACAGAAGCTGGCTTTGTGACCTTCAGCCACCTTGGTCCCATTGAGGGTGAGCAGATCATAGTGGGTGAACACCTCAATGCTGTGGTAGTGCCTGAAAACCGGATCAGGGTGACAAGATTAATATATAAAAGAAGAAGAAAATGATAGAAAGTCTCCTTTGATTGAAAAAGAAAAAGAATTCACCCCCAACATTTGTTTGAAAAGTAGCAGCCATAAATCTTGTTACTTTGTCGCGAAGGCAGAAATGGGCAAAAACAATAATCATAAAAACACAAATTGGCAGATAGATATCAGTTTAGTGTTGCCCTGGCTTTCATTACAGAACAGTTCCCAGAACGGATTCTACCAAAACTGAAAGGAAAACCATGTGTTTGCTTGTCTGGGAGGTAGTGATTGGGTTGTGGCTCGGAGACGCAACGAGCTGTGCCTCTCGTTTTGGGACAAAACGAACCACAACTGCTGAGATAAGAGGCCAAGCTGCTCTGAGTGCAGTCATGGCTCTGGCTGTAACAACCAGTGAGGAGGATGTTTATTGTAAACATCATTTAGGAGAATAAAAGATTGTGTTTATTGTGTTAAATAACAGACTTTTATACATGTTTGGTTATTTATAGTCCAAATTGCAAAACTTTCCCTGCACTGTGCTGCACCCAGTGATCCCATTTCACTCAACAAAACTTCCCATTCCCATTCCCATTCATCTTCTGCTGCAGACATTTATTCTTTGACCTCTGATAGAAAGCATGTTTGTTTTCTTGTAAAAAGCTTCTTTTTCTTGTGCCACCTCATAATGATGCCTATTCCTGTGCAATGGAGGAGGTTAGGAAGCATCTCTTTCCCGACCAAACCCCAGCTTAAAACAACACATAGTTAATCCCCATTTTGGTTGAAGGCGTAAAATGAGCAGCTGCTGATTCAAATGAAAACCTTAAAACTACTCTAAGTGGCTTGGTTCAAACTGTGGATCCTCCTTCTTACCTGTGGCACTGGTGCCATGTCCAGCTTTCTCTGGAGGCACGGGGTCGGAAGTCTGCACGACCCAGGTTCATGATGCGGGAGGAGAAGCGCAGCAGGCGGCGGTGTCCGTAGGGCCAGTTCATCCTGGCGGCAGAGGAGGACAGGCAGTTCTCCTCATTAGCGCAGGTCAGCAGGTGGAGGGGTCGATCCTCCAGGTAGGCCGTCTCTTGTACGAGCTGAGCATCCAGGACGAGGTCAGGAGCAGCTGCAGGGGTCATGGCTCAGAGTTTTATCACAGTCATCACAACTAATACAAATTTGGCCATGTGATGGATGGTTTTGGACTCACTTTCTACACATGTCACTCCTGCGGCCCTGCTGTCTCCTCCTCTAGGACAGTAGACATTTGTGTTTCTGCGACACTGCTGGATAGACATCTCAGTGCCGACGCAGTGAGCTCCACTCAACACCACCTCCCCTGCATCTGAAGAACCGGGCCAGTACCAGGTTTCCTGCATGGGGACACAAGAAGAGAACTAATTCACATGCAAAATCATTAGAGCCTAATTTGTGCTTTTGCCTTAAACACTTTTGGAATAATGTCAAGAAGACGTGGAAAATGTCAGAGCTGAAGGCAAATTGCAGCCTCTCTTATAAAAAAAACTAAACCCCTTTCTTAAATAGGAACTATCATTACACATTATCACATTTTCCACTCTTTTTGACATTTTTAAAACTCCTGTTAAATGTACCCAGCAGCCCCCCCCCTCCCAAAACACACTCATGCTGCCCTTTCCATGTACACTCCTATTTTCAGTTTGTTTGCTCTGTGAATTTCTCCCGATCTCTCTCCGCTTCACTTTCCCTGTTTTATTTTTGGTGTGCTGGAAGTGGACGTTTGAGAAGCCTGTAATTACCTCAGGCCTCAGTAATAACACAGCACCGACACACAAACAGCAGGCGAGAGAGAGAGAGAGAGAGAGAGAGAGAGAGAGAGAGAGAGGAAGAAATACAGGGACAAAGAAGCTCAGAAAAACAGAGAATGAACCAGAAACTTGCAAAAAAACATCAACATATTTTAGTCTCTTGCTTACCTGATGAGCTCTTGAGGCGAAGCCAAAGCCCAGCTGTCGACAGACCACCATGGCCTCATTGATGCCCCAGTTCTCGCTGCAGACGGAGCCCCAACGCTTAACTCCTCCAACCTCCATCAGCACCTCCACACGACCCTCTCCTGGCTCCCTGCCTCCTGCCAGACGCACCTGAATGTGGAGGGAGGAAAAAGTGTTTTCTTGTGTGTGATGCCACTTGATGCCTCTCTGTGTATACTTAGGCATGTTTTTGTGTGTGTTTCGCACCGTGGTCTGCAAGCCAGTGTTGGGCACATTGCAGCGAACTGCTACATCCTGATTGTGTTTGCAGCTGTAAAGGGGCACCGGTCTGTAGTGACACTCTGTAATCGACTTCTCCCTGCCCGTGCACTGGACACTGTTCATGTGGATGGGACCAGTACCTACAGAAGAGGGCGTGGAGCAGTTAATTGATTTTCATGTGTCTTACTAACTATAGGCCACATGCAGAATCACAGACACACAGACACACATACACACACACAAACAGACACTCACGCAAACACAGGGTACATGAAAGTCTCTAAAACCTGATGGTTTTGCAGCCGCAGATGCCAAAAGGAGCCCAGGCTAATGCACCATAAAGCTCTATAATTTATCCTTAAATAGCAAATGATGTCATCAAGTCTAGATTTAAGTTCTCTGACTACGCTACCCATAAGCCTCCACATGTCTCCTGCAATGCAAAGATTAATCTCTTATAAATGTTATATGTTCGCAAAGGTTTGGTAAACAGGCCATAGACTTTAGAAGCCACAGTGCTCCTTTCTGACAATTAACCGTGCTCATTAATGAGTGAACAGCACCAGAACACCTAGTTTAACAGAGCCCTAAAAGTTACACTCAAATGATTTCAACATCTATCTCATTAAGTAAAGTAGAAAAGGGAAATGCACCAACCATTATTGGACTTGCTATGTGCTCGTGGGCAGAAAGATAATGGGAGGAAATGAGCATGATTACAGAGTTAGTGCAGTGGTATGGCGAGAAAAAAAAGACAATAAGTGAGTGTGAGAACGCTGTGTCTATGCTATTTCCTAGGAAAATGTTTCATGCTATTATTGCTAGACGATTTAACACTATATTTTTCATGCCCACAAGCAAAGCAGGGTCAAAATAATCACATCTTTCTGAATGTTTGGTTGTGCTCAGCGCTAATTGCCTGACATCCTGGCTTTCAAAGCTGCACTAACTTTTCACATACATAAGGTTTATTTTGACAACAATACATGGTCACTGGAACCTCCTAGCATAGTTTACACTCTTATAATTGGTCATGGGTAGAGCTCCTCAACAATCAGCTTGTCTGATAGAAGTAGATGTGAAGCTGTAAACATTTTTGGGTTTATTTGTCTGCTTGGGCCCATGGTTTGTGAAGTGCTACGTTTAGCAACACACATTTGGACTGAGAATTGTTTAGTCTGAGGGAATCACTGAACAAAACTGATCATGCTCAGGGTGCACAGTGAACTCAGGCACTGATCAAAATTGGTGCCATTTAACACAGAAATGATAATCAGTGGGGGACTTAGGGGGACTGTTATAGTTTTTTTTAAACATTGCGTACAAAAAGTCTCACCAGTCTTGGTGAGTAAAGCTAAATGCATATCGAGCGCAGTTTGACTTCTTGTGCAGTATGTGTTTGACTATGGTTAAGTGTCCCATCCTACCTTGTCCCAGTTGAGCCTTATTGAGGGCCTCTTTGGCCGTCCCGAAGCCCAGCTCCCTACAGACCACGCTGGCTGCAGTCATGTCCCACAGGTGGTCACACACAGTGCCCCACTTGCCCTCTCGCAGAACCTCGACACGACCCTCCCCGAGCCGAGGCCCCGCCTTGAGGCGCACGACAGACTGCAAGGAAAAAGGCAGGAAAAGGAGGTTTAGGTGATGGTTTCTGAATTGATCTTGACATCTTATTCTGTTAAAGCCTTTCTGGATTTGGGTGCTTAGCTATAATTTTAGATGTTAAACTGTTTATTATACTAGATTTCAGCCTGATTTGGATGTTTATTTTACATATTTTTGTTCATCATTTTTTATGACAACTAATAAGTTTATAATTTATAAGTATTACATTTTTTGTTTTAAATTAACATGTCTACTGTCCTGCAACAGAAGACATTTCTTGTACATTCATATTTTATATTTCACATTTCAAGTACATTCATGTACTTGGTGAAAACCTTTTTCTAAATCTGAATCCGAGATCTTCCTGTAAAGCTCCATTGGCCCTTCCTTTCTCAAAACTGTGGATCAGCAGGCCAAAGAAAATTAGGCTAGAAAAAAACAAAACGATAATTTTAAAGGAATAGTTTGACATTTTAGTAATTATGCTTATTCACTTTCTTGCCAAGAGTTATTGGAGAAGATTGAGACCACAGTCTATTATGAGAGTGGAATCAATCTTCTCATGCTTGACAAGAAAGCAAACAAGGAAAAGTAAAAATGAACACTGTACATAGAAATGTAGGAAGAACAAAATTTTTACTGGGAGCTATGTTCTGGCAGTGTTTCTTGGTGAAGTATCTCACGCAACATGCTAATCAGAAAACCTAAGATGTGCTGGGAGGCAGGTCTTTTAAGCTTTGGACAGAGTCATGCAAATAATAGCTGTTTCCCTGTTCTTCCTGTTGCTATGCTCAGTGTCTCTTCATATTTAGCATATAGACAGGATGTTAAATTTTCTCATTTAACTCTCAACAAGAAAACTAGTAAGTGTATTACCCAAAATCTCAAACTAGTGTTTTAATTTTAACATTTTCATCCACAATCTAATTTTCTCAGCTGTCGTCCTCTAAACTGACCGGCGTGGCAGGTGGTGCAGGCACTCTTCCAAAGCGTGTGAACTGGGATCCGGGGGTACAGCGGACCACGACATGCATACCCCCCTTGCATGGGACATCACGCCTGGGGAAGGACAGCTGGGCCTGGCACTGCGACAGAGAGTTCTCCATACCTTGACACTGCACTTTCTCCACCCAGTAGGCCTTTTTACTGATTAGTGTCCTTAGTCTGGAAATGAAGTGCAGGAACAAGTAGACACACACACACACACACCAATGTGATTTGTCACATCCTCAGTACAGAAACTAGAACCTTATTATGTTTCAAAGAGCAGATATTAATTTTACCTGGAGGACTGATCAGCTAACTTGGAGTCCCACTGTTTCCTGGAAGACAGAGAACATCACACTCTGGATTTGTTTAAAGTTCCAACTATGTGTCTTTACATCCAGTAGACTTAACAACCAGCTGTACTATACACTCCAATAGTCTGCTCCTGTGCTCCTCCCTCCTCCCAAATCTCATCTTCCTCTTAATTTGCCCTTTCTTCTGTTCTTTGACATCCCAACTCCTCCATTTGTCTATCAAACCTTGAATAAACAAACCGAAAGACGTAAATATGAAGGAGACACAACATGCTTGGAAGGGCGTGTATTTTTATGGATAAACATAGTCCTTACATAAGAAAACAGGGAGTGAGAAAGAACAGATCACATAACTCTCCATTTCTGTCTTTCTTCCCTCTTAAACCACTACCTTCTTGTTATGATTTTTTTTTTAGATCTTCCATTTCTACATTAATGGGTATTTCTGTTTCAGTGTTTGTCTATATGTCTACAGTGTATGTCTGGTTTTGGGCATGCATAGGGAAAAAAACTAAAAATATGAATAGACCACTATACATTAATCCCTGCAAGAAGCCTTACTGAGGTCTGCCAACTTCAACAGGGTCTATAAACTGTGTCTAGTTTTATTGATATTACCTTAACACTAGAGTCAGATCCTGAAGGCCCCCTCTACCCCTGAACACATGCACACACACACACACACACACACACAGACTGGGATTGACCACTGGCATCAGCCAGTGTGACCACAGACAGGTGCAGCATGACTGACGCTGTTCATGAATGTGCCTGAATTAAATGAGTCAGAACACCAAGTAGAGACAGGAGGAGAGTTTACTGTGCAACCAGATTCATAATGCAACTAAATACTTTAAATGGGAGATGTTTCCTCTCCAGCAGAACGCCAGTGCCCTGGTATGTCGCAGGTTATTGTCCACAGTCCCAACATCAGATGAGAAATGCATTTGACACTGGACACTGGATCTATAAGGAAAAACTTGTGTACTTCTAACACAGTACGTTTTCATTATTTTGTGAATTCTGCTGCAGTCCAGCAGTGATTAAATGTAATTTAGGGAACCAGTCTGGCTCAGAAAGCTGGCCTCTGGTGGATAAATTTGTCTTTTTCTTTCACATGAACGCAGATTCAAAGTGTTAAAATCTGCAAAGAAACACTAAACGTTGAATCTATCCGCAGTGTAGTTGTAATTGTAGTTAGCAATCAGTGGATCTACACCTGTAATTCCAATATTCAAACTCTTTTTGCTCCGTTTTTGGTCTCTACCAACTCCTGTGAAAAATATCTGGCTCTCAGCTGCTAAATGCTCCACTATGTTCATCACCTACACCCTCACTTTATGTCTACTGTTTAGTGGCGAGCAGGTGGTGCTCAGTGTGTTTTTAAAGCTTTTTCACTGCAATTAGCTGCCTGCTGAATCTATTTGGTAAGAGCAATGGGAGCCATTCCTTTTCCCCCTATATCTTCTCATATGTCCTTATCTTTTTTCCTTCTTGCCTTCCTTCCTTCTTTCTTACTTTCTATCCACACATTTTTCTTTTCCCTTTATTCTTTTCTTCTTCCCTCATTCTTTTCATCTTTTCTTCCTTCCTCCTCTCTTCTCATATTTCCTGATTTACTTTTCTTTTCTCTTTCATTTTCTTCCTTCCTTCCTATTGCACTTTCTTTTCCTCTAGTTTTCAGTTAATCTGAAAGTATGAAAAATCCTAAAAAGCAGATATAAAAAGTTTGCTTGCAACTCTGCATGGGAATTAGACACATATAATAGTGTACTGATCAAAAAAATAGATCTAGAATCACAGGCTATTTCCATGTAGATTTCTCTCTATGTTGAGAAGTGACAGATCCCATGACTTTTCTACGCTATGTTAATCAGTAAACATAGGCTTTGTGGGAGTTTTGTATGATAGTGTGTGTTTCCTCGGGTTTATATACTTGCATATGTCTGGGCATATCTGTGTATGTTTGCACAGTTTAAAATGTTTCATAACTCGGTGGTAAATCTAAATGAGAGAGGCAGACTGTAAGGGGGTGTTAGTTCATGGTTTGGAGGAGGAGGCCGTGGGGTGGGGGAGTTGTGTGGGGGGGGGGGGTGTTACTACTCATATAATTGCCTTCCCCGCTTGGCAGTGTCTGCAGTGCGGTGAGCAGTAGCATGTCGGTTCACACACACCAGACATGGAAATATGCACGTACATATCAACTTTCCCTGCCTTGCCTCAGTAAAAACAAAGCTCTTTAAAACCCAGCCATGTTACCCAACACTATGACTGCATGCTAGGAAGAACAGAACAAGTGATTTAAGTCTCTGCGAACTGGGTTACTTTTATGAGCATTGTTTGACTTTACAGGAAGAGGCAAAGCATGTTCTTTTGGTTTTTCCATTTGAGGTATTTCCGTTGTCCTGCGCAGAGCTGAAAGCACTGTGTGCGTGATGCTCTTTTTCTGGTCCAAAAGACAGGTTGGAGCTGAGTAAAGGCTCTCTCAGTCGTATAAGGAGATTAAAAGAAGGGAGGTGAACCACGGCATCAAGCCTCAAACACAACAAACAGGTTGTGACCGCAGAACGACTGCTGAATCCTTTTAACCTGGAGAAGACTTCTTACTTCTTATGATCTTCAGCTCGATGCCAGGTGTTTTATGCAACTCTGACCACATAGTACCATAAACCAAACTGGAGAGAAGAGCTGACTGTCAGGAAAGCAGAGATAACCAGTTATTATACTGCATGAATGCGAAGCTGCCTGACTTGAACAATGCTGGCTCACTCAGGAGACAGCAGGTTGCCACACTGACTCCACAACAGCCTCTAGACAGTCCCATCAACTTCAATGGAAAAAAAACTCAAAAGGGTCATAATGATGTACTTTCTACAAAACGCGGGTTATAGTATAATTGCCATGAAGGAATTAAACATGGCCTTAAAAAAGGCTGTAACTTAGGCCAGGAGAAACAAGCAGCAGGAGTTGAAAGTAATTTAGAATAATTTAAGAAGTTACTATGAGCCTCAAATAGAGTGTGGATGTGATGAAATAAGGGATCTGGAGAATGGCTTTAGCCCTTGTCTTTTGTAAGCATGGTAAAATGGGGGAGTATTTAGAAATCTGTAAAAATGCATGGAGCAACTATGGCAGAGACAAAGGCCGTCACACCATGATAAAAAAAAAAACAACAAAAAACAACCAAAACACAAGGCCAGAGAAGGAAATGCTGACACAGCGAAGGCGGGTGCAGCAGGTTCCACGGAGAATATTCTAGATTAGAGGATCTCAGACCATAATTACAGCCATTCAAGTGAACACAAACCCCAAAGAAGAGCAGGCATGGACCACTGCACACCCAATGGGTAGCACCAGGACGATGTGATGTGACGACCAACCGAAAAAACGGCTATTATCGCTTTGGTTGCTTATGTGTGTGAGATACTGTATGTCACGGTTTCATCCTCAGAAACATTTTCATAACAGGAAAAGTGATCTTTGCTCGCCTGTATTCAGGCGGGTGCGTAGGACAACTTTTTAGTCCCAGAAACAACAAGACTAAGCACCTACATCTGTGATAGCAGCCCTTCCAGGCTCAGCATAGAGATGCTTTGAGCTTACTGCTACCATCAAGCTACCATGCTTTCATTTAAACGGACCGACATCGCTACCCCTAGAGCCATGCTGCAAGAGGGGCTAAAAACGTCCCTTTTTACTAAATAGGTTAGCTCTGCCACAATTTAGAAGGGAAAACATTTTGAAAAGCAGAAAAAGCATAAACATCTTCCTCAAATAACTTGACTGCAGATGCCAGAGATCTACCTTATGCTGCCTGTACTGTTAAAAAACCCTTCCTACTCCCCTCAGCTGTTTTCTGTGGAAAAAAAAAGGCTGCCTGATTCATCTCCACGTAGCTGGGTGGACGTTGACAAAACACAGACAACATTCTTTGGATTTGGCAAAGAATAATAAAATGATTTTTCTTCAGACTACTCTAATTTGTTTTTCAGTGTAGTTGTCCACATTAGCTTTAAATTTCTTTGCTCCATTTCTGATTCGAAAGGCTCGTAGCTTTCCCAAAAGGACCCACTTCAGTAAAAGTGAGGACAAAGTGAGTTAAAAGGAACCTTCTCACGTCACTGCATCTGAACTACACAGTTATGAGGAAGCCCTGAGGGATAAGACACTATGGGAATGAATTAGTAGTTTTGAGGCTAAAGCCTCGGTGGTGAGAAGGGCAGCTGAGGAGAAGCAGCCTGTCTCCTGCTGGTGAGCAGAGCAGAGCTGTACATGGGGTAATTATTGGCAACATGGACAGACAGATGGCGCGGGGCAGGCCAGCGGTCAGAACAGTCGTCCTGTTAGCAAAGCCATAAAAAGACGTCTGTGGGCAGACAGGCGGACACACTGGGTTGTGTTTGCACATGCACAGGCATCTGTGAGTGTGTTTATTTCTGTGCGTGCATGGATCTTGGATGTAGTTGATGCAAGGTCTTCTAAGATGCTGTGTGATGAGGGTGCAGGGAGGGATTTATTAGCATTTGTGTGTGTGAGTGAGGTGTTGGGGTTTTGAAGGTATGTGTGTAAGGGCTTTGAAGGTTTGTGTAAGTGCTTCAGTTGGTATTTATGGGTAAAGTTAGACAGATGAATTTGATTTATGGGGATAAAATCAGCATAACAGTCTGACATCCTTGGTGTAATGAATGATTTTTGTTTGAGGGACAGTGACTGAGTTCTGAACACATTAACAAACTGAAAGCTTAATTCTCGCGTATTCTCCTGGCTAGCCTCTGTTCTACTAGCTTCTGAAACACGGTTGGTTTAATCTTGAGGCTTTTTTTTCATCAGTCTGTCTGAAAAGCTGAAAGATATTTCGGGAATGTTCTGTCTGGTGCCATATAAAATTTCAGTACATTATAATTTTACCAAACAAAACACTATGATTCACTGGGATTCAATAACAGCTCCCATGTGGCTATAGCTGTTGAAGGCCTATGAACAAGTAATGCATTACGTGATGCTGCTAGCAAGGATCTTGGCCTTGTTCGAGCTAGCTAGAAAACATGTGCTTTATAACTTCTGCCAAGGAGGTTATGTAATCACCTATGTTTGTTTGTTTGTTTGTTTGTTTGTTTGTTTGTCTGTTTGTTTGTTTTTCTGGCAGGATTACACAAGTAGTGCCGAACTGATTTTCACCAAACTTGCTGGAGGGACAGGGCACGGACCAGGGAACCCATCATATTTTTTGATCCAGATCCAGATTATTTTTATATCCTCGTGGTGGAGGTCTGGGCATTTTAATCTGTTAACCGGTTTAGAATTTATGAATGTCATTAGGCATTTAATTTGTTTCCTCTATGTTAAGGATTACCGATTAATGATTGATGACAGAGAAATTAAATTGCCTCTTAAATGCCACTGCATTAGAAACTCCTGTTGCACATATGCTCACTCAGAGATGCTTAAATGTATGAGATTAGATACTGTGTATGGGAGGATTCATGAAAACACACACACTGCGATGATGATAATCTTGTAGTCTGGATCTAACATTAATAACATACTCTTTCAAGCTATTAAAGGCCTGTGTTGAGGCCCTCTCAGCAAATGCAGCACACAGGCCTGGTGGACCTGGTTGCTCAGCTAATGCTACAGTGGACATGTCATTCCAAGTGTGGTCACACTAATGACAGCAGTTGTGGTTAACCTCTACTAGAGGGGGATGGAACGGCAATCCAGGCATGGAGCCACCTAATCCTTGAAGGGATGTGTATTCAACCACACTTTTCCATCCCTTTCATAACCATTCCCACACACACACACACACACACACGCACACACACACACACACACACACACACACACACACACACACACACAAACACACACACACACACACACATTTGTACACATGCACTCTTTTTCTGTGTCCCCCCTCCACTGCCCCTCTGCCGTGTCCACTCACACATACTCACCTGTAGGGGCTTTGGTCAAACGCTTCTGCATCAGGGAATCCTAACATGCCACAGACGACGCGGCTGCTGCTCAGGTCCCATCCCTGGTTACACACATGACGCCACCTCCCAGCATGCTTCACTTCCAGCACTCCCTCCGCTACCAGACCGCCATGGTTGCCAGACAACACGGGCCGTAGACGAACTTCCTCCAAGCGAACTCTCTCAGATCCCTGTTCACAAGAAAAGATGTAATTTTATGACTGATTAAAAACATAACTGATAATTAATAATGTGATAAGATGATAAAAGGAACGAGGCTTTAATTATTCAATTTTATTTGTACTGACACAGGATAGAACTGGAATTTTGTCCCACTTATTGAATTCTTAACCCAAGCGTCAACCCACATCAACCAAGCTTCCTTCTTGAAGTCAAAAACAAGATTAACAAGAGATCATTGGCTCAAACAGCACAGTGTTTAACTACACATCTACAGACATCATGCAATCAAGAGAAGGATAACATAATGACATGCTATGTCACTAATCATCACACTCTGCATTACATACTGTAGAAAGCAGGAAGGAAACTAACAGAACACAAAGGGTTGGCTTCATGTTTTCGTTTACATGTTGTGATGATTACAAAATGGTAAAGAAAGTGTAAACTCTGATAGTTGAAAAGAAAGAAAGCCAAACATATGTGATAAGTGACTTGCAATTTCCTCTGGTATGAAGTTCTTGCATGTTTGAAGTGTCAGGGGTGTTGAGCTGCTGGTATTTAAACTAAACTTCAGGCCCTGCTGCTGCAAATGAACTGAATCTGTATGGTTTTAGGTTTGTCCGTAATTATAGATACCCACAAATGCAATTTCTGTGTAAGCATCTGGATGAAGCTTGATTTGGCCTGGTTTATTTGGTGTGTATGTCAATGCCTTGAGTTTTACCTGTGTATAATGTACATCAGTCTCCATTCCAGTGCCTGGATAAACTGGATCTGGTTCAACATGGTTCCCACTGAGCTGCTGATCTCTGTTGCCTCTCCGCTCAGACTGAAGTTGGGAATGAGGCTGTGGCTGCCCGGCCCTCGCCATCTCCTGTCTCTGCCTGTAGGCTGCACCGTTTGCCAGATGTGAGGGTAGCTCATGCCCTTGTGGCAAAGCTGAATTCACCTGCTGGCTTGCGCTGGAACCGCCTCGATTCCGTCGCAAGATCTGGATCTTGTGGCCATTTTCCTGTGGGGTGATGCTGCTGCGACGGCGTGAAGTTGGGTTGCGATGGAGGGCAATCTCATGGCCTCTTGCAAAAGAAGAGGAGATGGAGGCTGAGGCTGCAGGTGGAGCTGGAGGGGACCCAGACTGTGGTGGAGGTTGGTTTCTCTGTCTCGGTTGGCTTGGCTGACGCCTGGAGGATGAAGACGCCTCATCCAAGGAGGCAGGGGGGAAGCCAGACCTCCTTTCTGGGCTGCAAATGACTCCCAGGTCCTCAGCGTGAGTACAGTCATTGACTCCCCACCCATTGGAGCGACATTCTGCAATAGAGACCTCTGTGCCTGTGCAGCGCACATTGTCCAACCAGATCAGGCCTAAAAAGAAAGAGTGGTAAGTCACTCAATCATTAGAAATAAAAACTTTATTAATGTAGATAAATAAAAAACTAAATAGATAAAACTAAATATTCTTGACTGGACATACCTTGTCCCTCCCCAAACTTGGCACTGTGTGCCCAGGTAAGGCTGCGCTGAAAGCCCAGTTGTCGGCACACCACATTGGCCAGGTTAATATCCACCTCGTCATCACACACAGTTCCCCATGCTCCATTATAGAACACCTCCAGCCGTCCCTCATTTGCATTGCGTCGGCCTACACCTGCGAGACGTACAGGCACCTCCTGAGCCGACAGCGGAGAGGGGCAGAGGAGAAGCAGGAGGAAGATAGTAGATAGGGAGCTGAAGCACAGCATCCTGGAGAAAAATGGAGAACAAGGAATAAAATGAGGGAGATGGGAATGAAATGGAACCTGTGTGAATTGAGGTAAACAGAGGTAAAGCTTACAGAGAGCAGAGTAGATGCATGTAAAGCAAGAGCCTCATAAATAAATAATCATACGCAAATTACCACAAAAATCCCCAAAATACTCACAAAACCATGGAATTCACATTCCATAGTTTGACAAAATGTATTATTAGAAAATTCTTTTCCAACCCTATTGGGACCCTCCATGGTAAAAAGGAAAGATTGACAGATGTTATCATCCATTAAAATAATTAGACTCATTTAAAGGACTTAGCCCTAATTCTCAACCAGTCAGGGCAAAGGGAATAATAACTGAAGCTAAAAGTAGCCTCTCCATCCAGCCAACAGAAACTCTGGCTTTCTGCAAACCCTCAAGCTGAGCATGTATTGAGCCAACAGAATAAAAGCATATAAAAATCATCATAAAAATGTTGTCACTCATAAATAAAGCAGTAGGTCTGCATCTGCGAGAGATGTTTTGTTAATGAGCAATGATTAATTAATCCTTGGTCCAGCTCTATAACCTTTATCATCTAGTAAAGAGGATGAAGCTGGAGATAAAGAACAATCTGAGGAAGATGAGATCTGGAGGATGAGAGAAACATAGTACAGTGAATTAATCCACCCGGGGGTAGCTGACCAGTGAAATTCTGTTCTACATATAGCTAACATTTATACAAAGAAGATCAGAAATATGTGTAAATAAAAGGAATAACTCAGTATATTGAGGGCCAAATCGAGGTTTATTATAGGAGAAATGAGTATGGATGAGTTCAGGTAGGGATGAAAAGTTGAAGTATGGAAGAAAGATAGACTAAAGGAAAAAGGAAGAAAAGAGATGAAAGGTAAAGAGACTGATGAGAAAAATGCTGAAGCTGAACTCACCTCTCTGTTGATCTCAGCTTGGAGTCACTGGGCGAAAGAAGGGAGAAAGCACTGGAGGAAAAGAAGGCAGTGAGTTTGGTCCTGCTGTCTCCTATCTCCTCTTTTCCCTCCCTTTTCTTTTTCTGTCACTCCCTCAGATCCGCCACTTTATATCCATCCCTCCCATTTTCTTCATTTATGCAACTTTTTCTCCTTTTCATCTTGTCACGTTTGTCCTCTCCATCAACTATCACCCAAACAAAATCTGGAAAAGGAAAAATGACCACGGAAATCAATTAAAACACAAAAGAAATACAAGTCAAAACATAAGGATTTTTTTTTTGTTCCCTGGCTGTCAGATTAGAATATCAACATTTAGATGATTGTGTACTAATTAGTGCATCCCAGCACAAACCTGTTAACACTTATATCTACTTACTCTGCAGCCGGTAGTTAAAATCAAACCAATCCCCTCTTGCAGGCTGGTCACATGGTTGGATATATGGGACACGTGAGTTCAACTTATAAAAGAGTGTGATTTTGTAAGGTCTCCCTCATTTTTTTTTCCCTCCTTATATCACACACATGCACACGCTTACTCCATTCAGTGAATATTCATTTTATTGTCTGTGTATCAGTCTTGCTGAATCCTTAAATCTATCTCAATGTAACCCCTAAATGTAAAAAGGGAAAAAAGTCATTGGTTTCGTAAAGTCTTAAAGTGTGTGCATCATAATCCACACATTGGTAAATTCATATGCACACAAGCACGTGCACACAAGGTTGTGCAGCCATCCTTGTTAGGACATCGTGCTTACTTTCATTCAATGAGGACAGCCTACACTAACCTTAACACAACCTCAACTCACACCTTACCCCCTAACCTTAACCAGGACCTCAAAATGATGCTTTGCCTCATCAGAACCAGGCTGTGGTCCCCATGAGGAAAAATGGGCCCCATAAGGTTGGTGTTTATACTGGTCCCGAAGAGGTAAAAAAAAAACAAACATGTATGTGTCCATACACACACACACACACACACACACACGCACACACACGCACACACACACACATACAGACACACAAACACATTTATAAACACACACACACACACACACACACACACACACACACACACAGCTCTGGCATCATCCCACACCCACAGTTAGTGGTGTCATGAAATAAATACTATGTTCTCTGCAGTAAGAATGGAGCTGCCTGTCTGAACCGTGTCTCTTTGCATGAAGTTCAGTTTCATAACATCTTTAGTCGTGGCACCTCCTTACTGGAAGGAAGTTTTCTCCAAGAATAGAGATGCATGGTTGCTCTATATTTAATTGAAGAAGAGCATATTTTTCCCAAAGATGAAGTTACAATGCTTTAATGCTTATTCAAACATTACTAAAATCAACCATAGAAAAGGTACAACTAATCTATTTCATTTGTCTTTACATTTCTCATTTTTGATCATGTGTTGCTATTTATCAGTTCACCTGTCGCTGTAATGCTTTATCAAACTTATAAAAGAAATTAGTATCTATGCCATAAATTGTTCATTTATTAATACATTTTAATATATGAGCAATTTATATATCATGATGGGAAAAAAAACATTTCTAATTGATTTTTAAGCTGCTTTCCTGGTGGACTAGAGTACAGTTTATCTGACAGGAGACAGGAGAGGCAATATTGAGGCTCAAGAGCCCACTCTAGTGGAGTAAATCTTTACTAGAGCTGAACATGGAAACACTGTTGCTTAAATGAATGAATATCTCTCAATTGATTTTAGTCTATGTTTTATATTTTTTTATGCTATATATTATGCTATATTTGTAGTTTATTTTAGTATTTACAAAATGATAACAAACATATGCATATACATAAACATCAACATTTCGATTTTTTACGTGTCAATTTTAGTAATATTCACGGAATCCATTCAGCATACCTTATGACTTCACTTCAAAAAATGAAAACAAGTTACAGGCTACACAAAAGGATACATCATGTCCTGTACTCAATCCAAAAACCTCAAGATCCATAAAGGTGGTATATTAGACAGCATCGTGAGGAAGGTTTGAATCAGGTGGATATGAAGATTCAGAAAATATATAGCCTGCATTATCCAGAGGTTTGGAATAGAGGTTCTGGATTAAATAATATAAATTACTCTAAGAGTATATGATGTTAACGCTTAACAGATTTTAAATTCTGCTAAGATGAGCCAACTCATCCGCACAGCCCTCACCATGCTATATATACATATATATATATATATACATATATACCAGAGGCCTGGGAGTTTGAGGGTTCTGTGCAGTATCTTAGCTGTTGACCTCATATGTTTTACCTGGAATCTGCTGCAGCCACTCTCCCAGTTTTATGCGTCATAGCTCCCAGTGCTCCTACCTCCGCCTTTACTCCCCACACATTTTCAAGCTCCTCTTTCAGCCTTTGATATTTTTTGAGCTTCTTGTATTCCTTCTTCCTGCTGTCACTGTTGCTTGGGATGCTATGTCTATCACTACTGCTTTTTTCTGTTGTTTGTTAACCAACAGGATGTCTGGTTGGTTTGCCGTCACCAGTCTAGATCTCAGTCCCTCGGGATCTTGGCCTGGTCATTCTCAACCACCATAGGAGGTTTCTTCCAATCTGACCTTGGGACTTCCAGCCCATTCTCGGATGTTCCTGGACACTATGCCAGCCACTCTGTCATGGCGTTCCATGTCTCTGTTCCTGCATCTTACACCCTGCTATTATGTGCTGAGCTGTCTTAAGAGCGCCTTTGCACAGCCTGCCTCTGGGGTCCTGTCTGGTGTGGTAGACCCCTCCTCTATTGATCTTGTGCTGAGTGCCTGTTCTTGTGCTGCCATGATCAGTGCTTGTGTGCTGTCTTTCAGTCCAGCCTTTTCCAGCCACTGGTAGGATTTCTTGATATCAGCCACTTCCTCTCCTGTCGTTGGTACATGCCATGCTGGGGCTTGTCCCTCCATGATGGTTCATTGTGGCCTGGACCTTGTTCTTCCCATTACGCCGACTTTTAAGGACCTGCCTAACTTTGGCTGTGGCTGACGACCTTGCGGCCTCTTCCTGGTTTCCATTTGCCTGAGGGATCCAAAGGTATTTGTAGGTGTCCTGAACATCTGCAATGCAGCCCTCTGGTAGTTCACCCCCTCTGATCATCTTCCCTCTCTTTGATACATCTGAACACACTATCAATTCCGAATGACACTCCGATGTTGTTGCTGTAGAGCCTGGTGATGTCAATCAGTGAATCAATGTCCCGCTCACTCCTGGCATACAGTTTGATATCATCATTGGGGAGTAGGTGACTAATTGTTGTTCCACTTTAGAACCAGTGTCCGTATCCATTTTTTGTGATGATCTGGCTGAGGGCATTTCGGCCTATACAGAAAAGAAGCGGGGATAGTGCATCACCTTATATGCTGCATTTGCAACTGGCTTTTAGTTGGCCTCCAGATGCGTTTTCCACAGCCCCGTTAAGTTCTTGATGAAGACTCTTAGTGTCCTGTTGATGTTGTACATTTCCAAGCATTCCAGTATCCATGTGTGTGGTATTGAGTCATAGGCTTTCTTGTAGTCAATCCAGGCAGTGCACAGGTTGGTCTGCCCTGCTCATGTAGATTGAGCTACAGCTAAAAAAATATTATAATTTATATGTCTACATAGTAGTTTTCTTAGTGGAAATCTATTTGTGATTCTCAACGTTTATGGGTGGATCCTCTTGAGACTATTCCACTACACCGTTTTATGTCACACATATTTCACAAATGCAGCAGTGTCAAGCAAATTCCAGTAGATGGCAGAAATGCAACATTTATGGATGGCAGAGTCAACACCTGTGAATGGAAAATTAAAATTTGAATACATAATAGCAAAGAGTAGTGTTGTTTTGTCTACATTTAATGAAACAAACATCAGTGGACTGAGGTAGATGGTCAACAGGTCGCCTAGCTTTCTTCATTCCTGCAGGATAAATAGTAAAGCATATATGATTATTTCACCTGGGCCTTTATCAAATCAATTCTTTTGACCCTGTGCAGTGGGAAAGGCACAGGTAAAAAGCATTCATGATTGTTTTACCCAATTTCCTAGTAAGTGATACTACAATATGTACTGTCAAAATGACTAGTATGAAAAAAAAAGAAGTTTCCTTTGAAATACAACATTTACTCAGACCGTTCCAGCCCTTACAACTATTTCTTCTGGACCGGATTGAAGAACGAGGATAGAACAGAAATTCATGTAATCTATTATTGATGTTTATACAATAATGGAGTTGTAAAGTGAGAAGAGTTGCTCATTCCCAAGTGATTTTCTCCTTTGTTTTTTTCTTTCAACAATGTCAACAATGTTGCTTAACACAGAAACAAAGGACTCGCCTGCACAATGTAATGATCAAATAGGGTTATGTTCTTGTTATGACCACAGTTGTTGTGTCAGCAATTTTGTGGGCTGTCCTTTCTCTCCTCAGTATGAATGAAGTTTGTGCAATGTGGATCAGGTGTGAGCAAGTATATGTATGCAATAAGGGGTTTGTGGCTGCACTGAGATGTTTAAGTTCCTTCAGCTAAAGACCTCTGGCGACTGGCTCATCTCAGGATGACAAAATCCAGTTTATAAAACAAAGATGGTGAAGCAAATGTAGAAAGCCAGAGCTCATCTCCCTCTTCACCAGCCTGCCACACTCTTCCCGACCTATGTCTGTTGGCTAGTCTTGTTGAGCTGATGGAAGCTTACTAATCTTTTGAGTAAATAGGGACAGGCTGGTATTTTAGTTAAAACTGTTTTCACCTGCTAGGGAGGCTACTGATTAATTTTGTTAGGTTACTTTGTTACCTTTCTAGTTGGATTCTATTTCAATTGTTCTCTTGACCTTGTCCATCCTGATGTTACGTCATAAAGGACTTTAAAATGTATTGATTTAAGTTGAAGTTTTCGTTTCACTTCTCTTAACATCATAGTTTCAAAATTCTGCTCATTGTTTGCAGCACTCACAACTGAATATTAAACTTGGTGACTGGATGTTTCTTGCTGAAAAGCACCTTTGGAGTCATAGTTAACTTCTACATCAAAGTTGGCTTTTACCTGGCTTGTACCCATAATTTTTGTTGTGATGACTCAACCAGGATAGTTTCATGCTAATCCAAGTTATATAAGTGCTCCAACTGTTAGTGACTAATATTGTCTATGAAAAAAATAAATGAGAGAAAAAAAGGGTGTCTGAAATTGCTCCTTCCACTTCAAAACTCTATTATTTAGACATTTCAATGGCCTGCCTCATACATGGACAAAACTTACTGACACAGCTCCTATTAAACCTGCAAGGAGTTACAGTGGCCCCTGGTCAAACTTTCTGTTCCTGTGAATAATTAAATGAGTAGCTGCCAAAAGGCACAAGGTCTTGTTAACATTTTGAGCAAGATTATTGTATCACTTTTGTTTCGTACAAGTCTACAGTCCACATTGTTCTTCTTATGGATTGTGGTTTTCCACAAATGTAGCCGTAGTTCTCCTTAATTACCGAAGAGGATATGTTTGAAGACTCTATGCATGGATCTCCCCCAGCTCCTGTGCTATTCTTAACAGATGTGTCTTTAGTATTACCAACCCCAAACTTCATGTTTAACCCTTGGATTTCAGAGTGATGAGGGTGGAACACTTCATGTCAGCACACCGCACCATAAGCACAACCTATGTTGTGCACCTAACCTGCTCTGGAGCACGTTATCTTCAGGGGATAGGATCAAAGATCAAAAATAGTAGATCAGTCAAATCGTTTTGCTGTTCCAGACTTTCCATGTCTCTGCTCCAGTTTTAAAACAGAGCTTGTAACAAAAGGGAGAGTTTTCCTAAAGAAATAACCACATAATAACTATATGGTAATAATTATAATAACTAACAACTATTTACTATATAACAATTTTAACTGAACAAAGATTCTTTGATTGCGAAAAGCATTCCCAACACCTCTATTCTATCTCTGCAACTCAGAATAACATGAGGAGACTCTGTGATGATAATTGGAAGTAACAAGCTAAACATTCTGATGTCTTTAATTAGAAAAATGATCCACACATTGTTAAATATTTACCATAGTTATAAATGAACATACCAGTCAGATTGACCTCATCAGACTTTAATTACCTTTCTTCTCCTCTCCCCTCTTAACTTTTGGAACTAACAACAATTTGAAATTACTTTTTCTTTTATCTGCATCACATATTTGTAAAACTATGGTTTGTTCATCAGGCAAAAAGGAAAAATACTTACTCAGTACGACAATTAATAATAATTCCTGTACTTATTTAGTGTAAGTCCTTAGCTTGACCTTATCCTTTCTAATGTTTCTTTTCTATTCTAACTATTGGATCATACTGCTTACATTTCACTTTATTGAATATTACTTTTAACAGAGGAACATTTAATAATCCAGAACAACCCTACTATCTCCTGTCTCCCTGTGGTGGTGACAGAAGTGCAGGACAGTGAGTAGGCCATACTGTCTCTAGGGGAGAGCTTTAATAAAGAAATTGTGATTTTATTTGAAAAAATGTCCAATCTTGAATCGAGAATGCTTGAATATTTTTCAATCATACAGATTCTGCTGTATGTACCTTTACATACAGGGTCAGACTGCTGACTTCATGACTCCTTTCTACTTGTGCTACCATTTTGCTGAATTTTAACATTCAGGATTATTGTAAAATTGTACTGGTAACATCAGCTGCTGATAAATAAAAGTTACCTGGTATCATTTTAGGGCCTTGTCTGCTTTAGACAAAGTGATTGAGGGATTGTTTAACAAGCAGGGTTAAAACTTCTTTGTTTTTCATTCCTCACAAAACTGCCTCCATCAATTCCCTGTGTACATCCAAGTGCCAACATCAGTCTATGAGAAAATACTGTCTGAAAGTGAACACTGTTTGTAAGATTAATTGTGTAGAGGCAACAAAAATAGACAAAGAGGACAGTTTTTGGAGAGAGATAAAACTTTGTGTTCTGTATATGAGAAAAGCCTCTACATTTATTTACTCATCAATATCCATGGAGCTGCTAAAGCTAAATGTCTTCTTCATCCATGAGAAGAAGCATTTGATGCAGTCTTCTTATTCCTTTTCTTCTTCCTCATGGATCTTGCTGTTGTGCAAAAGAACAAAATAAAATGTATTACTTTCTTTCCATGATAGAATAAACAAAAGAAAACCATCAACAATTCAGGCTTAAGTGGAGATGTCTATTTCCTACCTGATGTGGTGACATCCAAATATATATATTCAGATGCTAATCCTCAGTGAAGCCAGGAGGTGCAGCAGGGTCAGCATCCAGCATTAAAGTTTCACCACTACGTGGTGTTGCCATCCTGAGTGTCTTGAGCCTGGCCATCCTGGGTGCTGAACACACACACAGGCACAGACAGTGGATTATAGCAAGGAGCCTATTCAGGAGAATCATGTATATGTCTCATAGAGGAATATCAATGGCAACCTAGTAGACTGTTAGTTTTCCACCTACCTTGTTGAGGACAAGTCTTGCTTAAGCTTGATTTTTGATTCAATAAAGGTCAAATATTCATGATAAAATGGCCAGTTTTGGAAATTTCTTGTTTTATGGACAAGAGTTCTGGAGTTCTAGAAATGACAGAGAGATACATAGGCTCAGCTGGTGGGTAAAAAAAAAAGACCATTCCATATTTTACATTCATCATCGTTACTGTCATCTGTGTGCCTGCATGTTTGGCTACACAAGATAAATTAAAACAACCAAGAACTCTTTCATAAGGTTGAAGCAAAACTAAAAGAACCAAGGGAATGCAATCCAGTCCATACACAGACACACACTCACATGCTTCCATACCCTTTAATGTTCTATCCAAACAAAATCAAGTGAAGTCTGATCACAGATCTGAACAGCTGCAGTCTCAACCTCAGATACAGTAACTCAACTTGTGTGCACACTTGAAATGCAACTTTACCATGTGGTGTTGATTTGATGGAGGAAGGGAATGATTGGAAGAACAGTTCTGAGAGTAATTGGAGAATATTATCAATTGCAAAAGTATGAGAGAACTCATGGACCTACAGTGCAGAGGGATGGAAACAGTCAGAATAAAAGATTCAGGGGAACTTGTAACCTCTGTCTGAACCCTTAAAAATGAAACCTCTGAATAATGTAATTTCTTTAGTTAATCCTGTGTGGCTGTCTGCAACCATCAATCAACCATCAGTCTTTGTTAGTCAAAAGATTATTATTTGGTTAGCTTCACAGACCCAATCCAGCACAAAAAAATTGATGCTTTCTCTGTTCTCTCACGATGTTTTCAAAGACAGTAACAAACTAATTTAATAATACTTATATTAGCAGCTAATTCCAAAGGAGCAAAAGCTATACCACAAACTTGAAACCAGGCTCACAAGCAAACAGTCTTTATCCCATCAATTTAGCAGGCTTGTGTTTGCCAAACAGTACAATCAGGCCCAATATTCTCCTGATTCCACTTATCATGCACTCAAGCATGAGAAAATAAATCCTGATCTTGGCCTGGGTCTGTTGCCCCCCCCTAGGAGCTGCTGTTCCAGGCTCACAGCGAGGCAGTCAGGCAATTTAAAGATGTGTTCAGAGTGATAAATTAACTTTGATCAAGATTCTGCTGCAATATGGGAAAAATTAGTGTGCAGGACAAACAAACTCACACAATCTCACACACACATACACAATGTTTATTTCTTTCAATGCAGTTTCTAAACAACATCCTGTCGGAGTTTAGCCCTGATTAAGGAGGACCATGTGTGTCTTTTAGTAAAATTCAGGACTTCATTGGAAATAACTCTGGACTTTAACTAGAAGAGAGAGGCAGTTTATGTACACTATGAGTTTATTACATTGGAAGTGCAGAAGTTAAGCAGCTTATGTTCTTCCAGGCATTTATCTTTTTATCGTTTAGAGTTTAGATACTTAGGCCTAATGTTTGATTCCTGACTCAGATCATGATTTTAGCTGTTGGATCATCCATGTTTATTAATTACTTAAAGATGTATGTTCATTTTTAACATACATCTCAACAAATACATCCTCTCTCTTTGTATGTTTAGACTGAGACTCATTGAGACACACACACACACACACACACACACACACACACACACACACACACACACACACACACACACACACACACAAACACACACAGAGTAAATCTTTCGTGATTCGATTACCTTCAAAAATGAAAACGAGTCAAAAATAATATTTCATTCTATCCTGTTTTTTGTCCCCTCACCAAGACAAACCTCCCATGGTGCAGCTGCCAACATTAACATGAAAAAAACAAACACACTGATCTGGTTCCTATTCAACATTACAGGAAAGCTACGGAGCCAGAGAGCTGCACTGCCAGTACTGAGTCTGACCAAACAAATTAAGGACAGAATGAAAAAGAGAACATTTAACTTACTCACTGTTATTATTGACATTTGTATTACTTGGCCTTTCCTAACAATTAATGTAAACAAGCAAATTAAGCTCTGAGAGCCTAGTAATTCTTCTCTGAGAGCTCAAAACACATATTTTGTATGGTGCTTTCTTCCTTCTCTTCACTCTAAAAATGTACAAAACAAAAATAATACACTAATATTCCTTAAAATATTGAAAGGAATTTATGCGTTTTGGAGATCAGTTTATCTTCTACTCACTTAACTATTCACAGTAACAGAAATTTTGACCAAGGAGACCCAAACTATTTCATGTCACTGTTTGTTTTGGAGAGCCAAGAGAAAGTAAGAGTCATCTCTCAGCTTTTTTATCTGCAGATATAGAAATAAATGAAGCCTAGGAAGTTACTTTGAAGAGATTAATGAAACTCTGTACAGATTTAAAAATATGAATATTTTGATAACATTTAAGTGGATACCAACTCGCAAAAGGATAAAGGGCAGTTAAACTGTGGATGCATCCAAACAGGCTCCGATACATGAGGAGATCATTGACATTTCACTCACTAAATCTGAAGCAAAAGGAATAATAGAAAAAAACATCATTAATGAGTGGGAGCACAGCTGGGAAACAGAAAAGTACAGTGAGAAAATGGCACTGTGAGGATGGCTAAAAGAGAAAATCTGAACAAGGCCAAGGGAATGACGTGCTAGACTTAATAAAACCCTGCACACCCCTCGGGATCACATGAGTCCTGTCAAAAAGAGGAATGAATGAAACATGTAATTTTTAACCATCAAAAGTGTTCCTGAAAACGAGGAACATCAAAGAGGGACATCAGGAAATGTGGAGTGGAAGAAGTGAGTCTAAAAAAATGTTTATTCCATCAGGACAAGGAGTCTCCTCAATTATTTGGAAGAAACTGGGCTGATCAAAAGAATTTGGTGTTCGGTAAAATATAGTTTTGTGTGGGTGTGTATGTTTAGATGGTTAACTCCAACATAGTGGACAGCAGTAATGCACCTTAACGCTGGCTACTACTCACCATAAAACGGAGGAGGAGGAGGAGGAGGAGGAGGAGGAGGAGGAGGAGGAGGAGGAGGAGGAGGAGGAGGAAGAAGAAGAAGAAGAAGAAGAAGAAGAAGAAGAAGAAGAAGACCCGCCTTTAAACACTCTCCCAGAGACGTCACTGTTTCAGATGATTGACAGCGTGCTACAGCGAATCCGGTGTCTGTCCATCTATTGCAAGAGCCAATGAGCGTCTGGAGTCCATTGTTTGCGGAAGTTGTGAAGCGGCAATAAGCACGCAAGTCAGGACCACGCGTTTTGCTAAAGTTGTTACTTCCACTGTCAGTGGTCTGTACAGAATACATTTCAAGTGATGTCCTCTCTTGACCTATGTCCATTTCCTACAGAGAAATGTTACAGTATTTGCTGACATTTTGATTTAAGTGTAGCCGGCGTGGTTTCCGGTCATTTTACTGAATTATTTCTCGCCATTTCTTCATATCTGTTATTTAATTCATGACACCGGAGTCAGACGTCGCCTGACGCCTTTGCGGCCCTCATGAGTAGCGGAGAGTCCGAGCAGCGGCCGGACGGGTCGTCGGAGAGAGACATGAACCCACCGAAGAGGCTCCGTACCGCAGGTGGTGGAGCGGGGACGGTGGGACGAGAGCAGGCGGAGGAGGAGAGGAGCGCGGTGGATGTGGTGGGTGGATGTGATGGCCTCGCACGGCAGCCTGGACCTGAGGGAGGATATACCACAGGAGGTGGCAGGTCTAAGGCCACCGTTGAATGAGGGACGTTGGACATAGGGCTGGATGCTGACTAGTGTGTTTGGGCTGCCTCAGAGAGTCTATATTTATGTAAACACTGGCACAGAGTCGTTTATTCCGACCTGAAATTAACGTTAATGTTTTTTCTATATACATTTTATCGTAAACAGATTGTTAAACAAAGTCTCCCCAATGGTTATTTACTTAATATGCTATTTCTGTCTGGTTGTCCATGCATCAGTTGCTCTGAGTGTGTAGACTTGATTCTCCACGCGTTTTTTTTTTATCCTCAGAGTATTGTAATGCCAGTGTACAATGCATCTTGCTGGCTGGATGAATGTCTGCAGGCCATATCACAGCAGGACTTCAATGGATCCATGGAGCTTTCTGTCTATGATGATGCAAGCACTGTATGTTCATGTCTATAGTCTTAGTATAAATACCACATGTCTTGGAATATGAGACTTCAGTCAAAGCTGAGTGTGTATTTCTCTGTGTTTGTCCCTCAGGATGACTCCAGGGAATTGGTGGAGGGTTGGAGAGAGAGGCTGGAGGTGAGGGGTATCGCAGTGATGATCTCTGGCCATAACTCTGCTCAACCAAGAGGAGGTGGGTAGACATATCTGTATACCAAGAGAGATAGAATGAAAGCAAAGACATACACATGCAACAATGACATGTACACCCTCTTTGTGTTGCATACACCTTCGGTAATTCATGTTTTGCACATATTCTCAGGAAAAGATTAGTTCAGATGCAGCCAGAGTCCTGCAAATACTTTGTCTAATGAGTTTTCTGGAAGGAAAACTGTTTTCAAACAAAAATGTTATGCTTACTTTCATGTTCCGGCAGTTTCCAGTTAGGGAAACACTAATTCTATAATAACATCGTCTGTCAATGGATCAGCAAGACTGTAAAAAGGAATGGGGGACTTGGGGACCTGTGATGAGAACAAAAAATGTAGAATAAGCCTGTCAATGGTAACTTTTCATATCATTAACAAATCCCATGGATAACCCAAAACTAGTCATGCCTTAGTGCGTCTCTCAATACATTTTGACTCCTCTACCCTGTTTCCGTCACTCAGTCCCAAACCTATTGATTCCTACTAAAGATGTTAAATGTCTACCAAATGTATGATTTTTTTTTTTCAGAAAGGCTCAGTAATGTACTAAAACAGCTGAATGCTGAAGTTTTTAGCAGACAATATTGAAATCAATAGGGCATATATTGGGGACTGTTATCTTCTGTGAATAAATACACCTTTGGTGCTTGAGTGAGTATCTTTAGCAGCAGGACTATGTATAAATGTATTTAATACTGTGTGTGTGTGGGTAATGAGTGAAATGTCACCCATTGCATGGTGTGACTCTCAGACATGTTTTAAAAATGTTTTTTGGACAACAATGAAGCTCTGTGGCATAGAGGAACAAGATTTATCACCCACTTCTCAGCAGAATCAGTTAATTGTAGATTTTGGTCTTTTCATGGGATTTGTTGATAAGAAAAATACAGAATGAGATCAGCCTTATCATTTGATTACTTGGTGTTTTTTTTTTCATTCCTCTTGTCTGAGGCAGCTGAGGTAACTATTTGTATTGTATATGTGAGGGGTAAAGAATGCAAACTATGGGATTTGGAGTCAAAACACTGGTAGACTTTAAAATCAGTTACATTCTAAGTAAGATCATATTGAAAACAGAGCATGAACTATGTGTCTCATGTATATGACTGGCATATCTTATACTGTTACATGCTTTTGGTTTGACATTTTGCAAATGATAGTATGGTATTTCCCATGTTGTCATGTTTAATGGTTGAATATGATTCATGTTAGCACACAGGGATGTACAAATGCAAGAGTGTAGAAGCCCACATATTACAAAATATAAACTCTTCCTTTGTCTTTCAGTTGGATATGCAAAGAATAAGGCAATATCTCAGAGCTGTGGAAAATACTTGTGCTTTCAGGATGCGGTAAGTGTATGTGTGTGTATCAAACCAAGCGTGTTTTATTCAGTTGTTCAGATTTCTTTCATAACACAAACAGCAATTACTCAAAAATAATTAGATAATGTTGGTTTGTCCAAATATACAGGCTGTACATTGACACATTGAGACTCAGCAGCTCAGTGACTGTTTGACCGAGCTGACAGAGCACATGTCTAATGACCTGAGCACAGTGTTTGATATAAGTGTGTTTTAGGTGTGTGTCTGTTCATATGAGTTGCAGCTCTGTCCTTGATATAGTGTTTTGTAGGCGCTCATCTGAAGGCTGTATTGGCAAAACTAAAAGTCAAAGGCCAGAACATCTTAACTTCATGTCCTCATTTCTTAATTGAGTGAAATGGCTCTGTCCTAAACTCTCAACATTTTTTTTCATCTCTTGTTTTTTTCTCTGTTTTACAACTCAGCACTGTTTTTATCCTCTTATGTCTTTTCCTCTAAACTTTAAATTTGAACTTCTATCTTTATTCTTCTATTTAAATGCTTTTGTTGTCACAGGATGCTGAATACTTACCATAATTAACATGCCATATATGTTTGAATAACATTTTTTTTACTCTAGGATGATGTCATGTTGCCTCAAAGAGTTCGTCTGCAGTATGAGGCATCTCTCCTCCACCCAAATGCTGTAAGTTTTCCCTGAAGTATTTGCTTACTCACTTCCTTCCTTCTCTGTTGTGCTCTGCCCTCATCCCCCCTTTCCCTTTCTCTCTGTCCCTCTGGACATCTGACCACTCCCTCCTTTCAAATAAAAAAAATATCCATTGTGTGTGTGTGTGCGTGCGTGCGTGCGTGCAGTTGGCATGCAGAGCAGTGTGAGTATCCGGTGTTGATGCTTTCTGAGGCTGCTAGGTCAGAGGTTAAAGGTTGTGTGTGTGAGGGAAGTGAGGGAGACAGCATGGAGACAGCAGGCTTGCTGCCCTGCATAAACAACCTGCCCCTCTCTGTTGCAGCTCTAATATTTTATGGTTATGGATGAAAATATTTTTTGTTTACATTTGCACATAGCCTCTCTCCTCTTTATGTCTCTTCTTATCATTTACCTCTTTCTCTGGTGGTTTTGCTTTTACATGTTAACAGGGGTACAACTGATTTAGATATACTTTGGACCAATATTTTTCCATATCGAAAATTTCTATACATAGCTAACACTGCAATTAACACTTATTTTCTTCATCAGTTATTCTGCCCATCATTTTCTTGATTAATTGCTGAATTTTTTAACCTATAAGGTTGGTTTTAGTTTTTTCTGGGCAAAGAACAAACAAAATTACAAGCTACTTCTATCCAAGCATTTTTCCTAAGTCTTTTTTATTCTCAGAAAGATGTTTGTGTGTTTTCATGGTGATAGCTGATTGGCTGTAGAGTTCAGAGGCTTCCAGAGGGATCTACAGAGCGTTACACTCGCTGGATCAACACAATCACTCAGGATCAGCTCATCACACAGGTAAACACTCGCAGCTTGGGAACAGAATATGGGTTTGGATGTTTGTGAATTTGAGAGGTCCTGTGCCAGGCAGTAACCAGGTCAGAGAGAAACAGGATATTTACCTGCTGGCCTCAATTTCCATGGAAATGTGGTAGTGGACTGTACAAAGGACGCAGCATCACTCCTGACCTCTCTGTCCATCACAGTCACACTAGCGGAAATGGGTCACACTGCCAGCCGCTGCTGAGAGTAGCCGATAGTAGAAAAACTGTTGGCAGTGGAAAAGCTAAATTTGCAGACAAAAAAAACTAGTGCGGGCTTACTGTGCAGACTGTTCCTCTCCCAACTGATCCCTCAGTAGACATTTAGATTTATAGTGCTAGTCTAAAGCTTATTGAACTGGACTGCTGTATGAAAGTTGCTGCAGATTATTATCACAAAAGACAGCAGTATAAATACTGTAATCGAACAAATCCCTTACCAAAATTTGAAAGCTCACCATCAGATTCTGCTCTCAACCAGATTGGATTGCATAAGAAATTGTTTGTTTTGTGGACCAAAGCTGAAAAATAATGTTTCTTGTGAGCATGGCAGATGATGATATGAATGGATTCCTGTTTGCTGTTATCAAGGGTCACCTTTCCACCTCCTCTCTCTTCGAAACAAGTACAAAGAAGCAACAACATGGAGATCCCGGAAGAAACAAATATAGGTCACCATGACCGATTGGTGTAGCCAATGGTGTTTTTTCACAGCAGAACCTGTGACTTGGAAAAGCACAGGTGTTACTAATAACATTAACAAAGGCTCTGTTATACTTGATTATCCCAGTAAGACTTGGCAGTGTAATAGTGAACCAGCATGCACAATATGAGGAACATTATACCAAATTAATCACACTTGTGGGTGTGAAATCACCTTCTGCACATAAATATACCGTATGTATTCTGGCCACCCACACAATCGCCCCATTTCTACAAACAGGGAAGGAAAACAGAGCCCTACCTGATCACCAAGTTACAATAAGTAGTTCTAGGTTCACATTCATTTATGAAAATCACAACTGCTTTTGCAAATGTTTGTTGTTCTGTGCTATTAGGAAAAGTTTAGTCACCGTCTGGCACCTTATTGATCACCTGTGCACCTAAAGTGGAAGCTGCAAAAGTTGGGAAACCATGATTGGTCAGGATCTAACTGGCCATCCTGGCCAAGTAACAACAGAAATATATCATTCTTTGAAATGTCCCTGTCAAATAACGAAATTCACGGTAATGTGACCCAGCACAAGCCAACCAAACTGATAACATTATCCCTACATTGGAATATTGTTGGCTTGTTAACTTTGTACCACATCAGTGTTAGAGCATTTTTAGTGGTCATTTAGGAAGCCCCCTTACAGATGGGAATGAGTGCAAATCTTTAGGTATCACTTTTACAGCTAATACCACATTAAAAAGGCACATTAATCACTAGATAAGAGAGGCAGTGATCTAAAAGTGAAACCACTGGTAATATTTCTCTTTATGTAGAGATGGAAGTCTACTGTTGCCATCTGAACAAAACACACTGTCACCAAGGATACAAGACAACCTCTCTCTCTCACTCTCTCTCGAATACACACACACAGAGTCTGCATAAATCCTTAGCAGACATTCCAGGATATTTATATGATATTAGGTTTCATGGAGCATGAGAATGAGATCATACATTGATTCTGCAGGCTTAAAAGCTGCTCCTTTTCTTCCCCCATCTCTTCCGACAGTTTATCTGTCTTTACTTTCAATTTCTAGGCAAAAATCACAATCTAACTGGGCTTAACCAGAGATTTACTCAGGGTGTTGCTCCTTTTACTTGTTCCAGAGCTGGACCCAGGGGGTTCATCTGTAGGACATTAGATATGGTTATCTAAAACCTTCCCTACACCAATGAGTTCTCTCTCTCTCTCTCTCTCTCTCTCTCTCTCTCCCCCTCTCCCTCTGTCTTTGTGTGTCCACTGGTTTCCCAGAACTCATTCTTATTCCTCTTATTCATGCTTTTGGCCACAGCTTACATCTGCAAAATGTTGCAATATTACAACAGAGGGGAGAAGAGATTTACGTAGGTGGACACACACACACACACACACACACACACACACACACACACACACACACACACTCACACTCACATATTCACTAGATTCTGTCCAGCTGTTTGACTGGCTGAATCCAGATGTTTTTCACAATTTTCTTCATCTGTGATGCATTTCAGTTATGCGGTAGTATTCCACTTAAGCCAAGAACAGTTTCATCTACACCTACAAACACGCATGCACATATACACAAAGCATGTGAAACACTGTGACGTAGCTGCAGGAAGAAACTGATCAACCTGGAATGGCCAGAATAAAAAATCAAAAACACTACAGTTTCAAAACACACACACACAGACACATGCACATATAGAGGAAAGTAGGGGCCAAGAATATGTGGGGGTCTGGAGAGGTAGGTGGGCAACAAATGAACGAATGACTTAGGGGCAGCATCTGTAAAAAGACAAAAAAAACAAAGCTGTAATGTGGTTCTGTTTTATAAGAGACAGGTCAGAGAGGGGAGGAGAGGCCAAAACAAACTCATTAGACAAAGATCACGTGTGAGAGAATGAAGTGTATATCCTTCCCCTGCACATTTCAGGAAGCACACACACTTTTGTGAGACAGCACATGTGGCTGCACCCTAACCTGTTTTTGTTTGCAGGAGTAGAAGTTAACTTTTGCTCAGGCCTTTTTTATGTCATTGTTTGTTCTTTGAAGCCAAGTGGAAAATTTCCCCAAACCATCAGCCAAATCCTGTTCTGGTTTGGGTGATATTGATGTTATGTTACAATATGTTCTATAAAAGTAACATGAAGTTCCTTTATTTTTTAAATGCAAACTGAAATAAAATGCTGTTTACTGAGCTGCGTTTGTGTGTGTGTTTGGGGTTGGCACATATGAGAGAGAAACTGCAGGAGATAAGTCTGATTACATATCCTGGTAACTCTTGCAGGATCTGACTGTGGAGGCCCAAGCACCGACTTGTTTTTCTGTTTACATTTAACATGTAGATATATTTATTTAAGTCTGAAAAAAACAGTTATGGCATCTAATACTGTTTTTTTTCAGGTGTACTGGTCATGCTTTAGTTTCCCTTGATTTTCCACTTCTACAAGCTTATTCAAGTTGGGGCTGCAAGTTTTCCATCCCTCAGTGCACTCTGCAATCACTTTAGAATCAGTCCACTCCTATTCAAACTCAGTTAGTGTTGCATATTTTTCAAAACCAAGGTTCTGTGCTCTTGCAGATTCTTCCTTTCTTTGGTTTATTTATTTATTTGGACCACTGTGGTGGACAGCAGACTTCACCATCATCGAAACCCCAAGTGAGGGAATATGTTTTTAAAGAATGATAATCAGAGGAAGCATTAAAGCTTTTATGGAGGTTTGCGGTTGTGCAACAACTTAGTAAGATATTTATGTTGCTCTTTCGTTTAATTTGTCATCCACCTATATGTTTGGTTCCAGTGTGATCTCTTATCTCTGGGTCCTCCGCACTCATGCACAAACTTAGGACATACAACGATAGACAAAAACAACAGACTTAACCCAAGCTCTTTGAGTGAATATCTTCATGTAGAATCTCAAATTATTTACTGGTCTTTTAGGTTTTGACCAAGTGACACAAAATTTACTTAAAATTGTCCCTACACAGTGAACAGTATGGACATTTAGTGTTCTAGTGCAGTGTCCATTCAAAATGTGCTTTTTATTTTATTAATAGCTCAGTATTTTATTTAATCATCTAATCATCACCATTTAATTTGCACATCACTGCTGCGTTATGATATTAATAACAATATTATTAATAATAATTATACCCTATTCATCAGACATGAAAATACTGGACTGCAAATTCAAAAAAGTGCTGTGACATGTACACTCTCTTACCAATTAACTACACCTAGGTAAAACTAATGCAGTTTAGGATGACAGGACTGTCATCATGTCATCATGAGGATTATAATTTTAAGTTTATATTGAATTTATTTGAAAGAGGTGTTGTTTTATTTTCATGCTCATTTCGGAGACTGTAATTTGTGCTGCTGTTGAAATGTACTGGGTTATACTGAGAGTTGTTATTAGGGACACCTCTAAGTGTTGTCTTGATGCCGCTACGTCTTAAACAGAGTGCTTCAAGTGACCGTTCATAGAAGTTGTACTGCTGTGATAAGCCATTTACAGTTTGTAGAACTCAGGTCCCTTCTTAAGATAGTCCCGAACTTCAGATAATCCTGTGCTAATTTTTGTAGCTGCAGCTTGTTTTCTTGGGAATCCACGCTTTGACCGCTGTTGTCCTAATTGATGACGTCGGTTATGCGGCGTTGTCCCGGCCCTTATTGACCATCTTTTGATATTTCTCTCTGTGTTTATTTGGAGCCGCTATTATAAACACAATCACTTGTATCCAAGTGTTTTCTGTTATAGTCTGATCTGTTATGATTTCTCAGGTGTACACATCTCATGGACCCACTGTTGTCATGCCAACATGGTTCTGCTCAAGGAACTGGTTCCTAAAGGTTGGACCATTTGACGAGGGAGGCAAGGTAAGAACCAAATTGATGCAGGTGTGTTATGATAATAGTGGCTAATGTACCCTTGAGCTGTTAGCCTCAAGCACAGATAAGGAGTGGGCTACGGGGGTCTGAGAAGCTCAGTTCTTTTCAACTCTACACCCCCAGATTTTCTTCCTTTTGCAACATGTAGTGTTCAGCTTCAGCTAAATGTGATTATCAGATTATCAGCCAACAAGAAATTGGCTAATGTGAACACATTCTTTCAGTTTCCTTTTTTTTGTTAATTGTTTAGTCTATAAGATGTAAAAAAACGAGTTCCTCATATTGCCTCTTTTCCTGAATGGCAAACAAAAGCAGCAAATCTTCACATTTAAGAAGCTGGGACCAGCAAATGTTGGAATTTTTTTCTTGAAAAATGACTGATCATGAATTTATTATAATAATCCTGGAGTTTCCAATTAATTTTCTTTCAATCGACTAATCGATCACTTGACTTCAGTCTGATTATCAGACTACATAAATCCTTATTTAAAGTATAAGATTTTGGAATCACTCAGTCTTTATTTATACAATGCTTTTACTTAAAGTGACCCATTCACCTTTGCCGAATATTGAACATCTTCAACCATAATTTCACACTCTTTATCATCTCCAGGGAGTCCCAGAGGATCTGCTCTTCTTCTACCAGAGTCTTCGTCAGGGAGGGGGTCTGTCCAGGGTCAACCAGTGCCTTCTAGTCTATCGTTACCATGAGAAGGCCACCACACACTCTGTAACAGAGTCAGTCTCACCATACACACCCATCCCCACTCAAGTACACACATACACACATATTGGATGTAATTCTGATCATCCACCTACTCACAGCTGCCCACTGCCATCCCTAATTTTCTCAGGGATTTCAACATGTTTTCTTCTCTGTGCCAGGTCACTCTAAGAAGCTGTTGGTAGGGAATCTGAAATTGTTGTGAACAGAAGTGTTTGACATTGTTTGTGTGTGTGTGTGTGTGTGTGTGTGTGTGTGTGTGATTGAGTTTGTGAGGGAGTGTGTGATTGAGTTATTGTGAGTGAGTGAGAGTGTGTGAGAGAGTGTGTGAGAGAGTGTGTGAGAGAGTGTGTGAGAGAGTGAGTGTGTGTGAAGGAGATTACTTTCCTGCTGTTGCCTCAGCTTTAGCAAGGTCATGTAGTGTCTGCAGATGTGTGTTTCTGAATCAAAACATAAAACACACCAAAGGAGAAGCTCTTTCCTGCCTTCCCTCCCCCATACCTCCCTCCCTTTTATCGCCTCTTTACTGCTATCACTCCTTCCTTCCCTCCTTCCTTCCTTCCTCCCCTATGTATATCTGCCCGTGTTGACGCAATCCTTCACTGATCATCCTTGTCACTGTCTTCATCTATCAACTGTCTGTCTATTTATGGAGCCCTATTTTGAGCTTGCCATGCCAGCTTTCCAGTCTCCCACACTTCATGTCTCCCCCTTCATATCCACAGCCTACTTACTTCCTCTCTTTGGTTAATGAAGACATCATCTTCTTTTCTGTCCCTTGCACACACACACACACACACACACACACACACACACATACCTATGGGGTCTGAAATTAACACCTGCAAAATGCAACATGCCGGTGGATTTTCAGTTTGGCGAGAAGACTATCTGCCAGACTGGTGGGCAATTGTTTGGAATGAAATTGTCATAAACACTATCCAGAGAGTTTCTACTGAGTTTTGTGTTAAGGACGCTCTGATTCTGTCCTCTGTCTGTATCGGAGTTTCACACACAAACACACACACACACAGACACACACACACACACACACACACACATACATGTATTCCATGAAGACCTGCTCCTACTTTCCCTCTGCTGAATGCAGGTAACCTAGTTAACAACTCTGAGATAAGTTACATGCTGCCAGTCTACTACCAGCTGACAGAGAGAGAGAGTGGTGAGCACATATAATAACAGTATAGTGTAGAAGCCTATAATATAGATAAGTGTTCTGAAACCTTTCTGGTGCCAATCTGCCAAACGTTGCTGATGATTCTGACTCTGAGGAGAGAGATTAGCTATATAGATAAATAACATTAACCTAGCTAGCAAGATGCTAGTAGATATATATATTTTGATATAGATCAATTGATTAAAGCAATGTGGCAATCTATTTATATATGGCAATTTATTGTTTTAGTCCGTTGATAAAAATTTAATTCCAGACCCTGCATACCTATGTAATTATACGGTCAGTCGCCAGTTTATTAGAAAAGTGAGCTGAAAGTAATGGAGTCCAACCCAACAGTGACCGAGCAGTCCTGAGAATTAATCCTCACTTCATGATGGTTACAATGTTAAGTTTGTCATTATACTCTGTTACTTAGCCAAGCCACATTGATTTGAATGGGGTGGACAAAATAATAGGAACACCTTTCAGCACAATGCAGTATAGTTCAACAGCCCTGCAATTTTCATAGGGAGGATTTATTACAGTACTCTTGGGTTAGCCTGCATTAGTTTTAGCTTTGTATACCTAATAAACTGACATCTTCATGTAGACGCCTTGTAGTGAGGGAGAAATATCTTTTAAGGGTTCAGATGGTGTCAGAAGTAACTGAGATGAGAGGCCCCTTAACACGAAAAGGCTGTATTTATAGATGTGGGTGTGCCTGTATGAGTGTGTATATGTTTTTGCACCCGTTGTTTATGTAGATTCTTTACCAGAGTGTGAAAATGGGTGTGTGTGCCTTTTGATCTGCTGGGTATTAAGGGGATGAAGGCATCAGTATTTGTATTCAGATACAGTTTATAGTAAATTTCTTAGACTCTTAGAATCAAATCCTGTATAGAGAATAATCTTAGAGACCACCCATGCTCGACGATGGTGGTGGGTTCGCAACCGTTTGTCAAATGAGGCCCACTGTTAAACACACAGAGATGCTCACATCAGGAGATGAGAGTGTAGTACCTCCTGTGAATGTGTCTGTGTAATGACGCAGTATCAGTGCATGCCACTGTGTGCGAGAGAGAGAGTGAGGAAGGAGGAAGGGTTAAGAGCATGTGGATAATGTGAAGACATACACTAAACAAGCACTTTCTTAGGGAATTCCAGTCCAGATACAGCCTCCCTTTGCTCTCATAGCAGACTCAGTTCTTTGTGGCCTTGATTCCACTAGATGTTGAGATTCTGGTCCATGTTAACATGATTGCATCATACCATTTCTGCCGATTTGTCAGCTGCACGTTTAAGCTGCCAAATTCCTTCTCTACCACATCCCAAAGGTGTTACTACTGGATTCAGATCTGGTCACTGGGGAGGCCACTGAAATTCACTGAACTCATCGTCACGTTTATGAGTCCAGTGTGAGACAACTTTTGCTTTGTGACATGGTGCAGTATCAAGGGGCAAAGAAAATGTTCCCTACACCAGTAAACCATCAATACCAGCCTGGACTGTTGACACCAGACAAGTTGAGTCCATTGATTCATGCTGTTGACACCAAATTCTGACCCTAACATCTGACCTTTGCAGAAATCTAGATTCAGAGCAGACTACACTTTTTCCAGCCTTCAAATGTCCCGTTTTGATTTAGCCCACTGCAGCCTCAGATTTCTGATCTTGATGCAGGTGAAACCCGAAGTGGTTTTCTGCTGTTGCAGCCTTAAAGTTCTCTCTACTGTTTTAAAGAGTGGTTCTCTGAGCTACTGTAGCCTTTCTATAAGCTCCAACAGTCTGGCCATTCTCCTCTGACCTCTCTTATCAATGAGGAGTTTCCATCCACAGAACTTCAACAACCACACCACAGTCAGAGTCAGTGAGATCAATTTTTCTCCTCACTCTGTTGTTTGATGTGAATGTTAACTGAGGCTCCTGAACTATATCTGTGTGATTTTATGCATTGCACTGCTGCCAAATGATTGACTGATTGGATAAGTGCAGTAAAGTGCTTGGTGAGTGTACATCTAAATGTAAACATCTGTGTTGATGTGTGTGAGGCCTGTGCACAGCTGTAGACATTAGTCAAGGTGCAGGAAACAGGAAAACAAGCCAATTTAAAACAGGAAGTTTTTCTGTCTCTTGAAAAATATGCCTGTACTTTAATGCTGTTCAATTATAGTGTTAATTAAACACAATACACACATGAAATTTAAAAGGCAAATTGTGGGCTGACACTGAAAGCTTAATTCCCCTTAACTTGTATCTTATTCTTGTAGCTTTGGCTATGATAGATAGTTATGATAGATAGCATGATGGAACATGAAGATTTTGCTAAAACAAAATCCGACAAGCACAAATCACGAGTGGTCAGACAATCAGATGGATTTTACGCAAACCAAAAATTAAGCCATATGTCTGAACCTATATTTGGAGATAAGACTGAAATTGAGTGCATCTGAAATAGGAGAAATAGACCTTTGTTGCGTAGGAAAACAGTGAGTGCAAAACTTCGCTGAAGAGATTCTGTCAAAGTTCAAACACAAACTTTGTATATAAACTGAATAGAGATGCAATGATTACTCATTTGATTAGTTCATCAAAAGGAAAAGAATCAGCAACTACTCTGAAGTCCATTTTCAATCGAAAAATCCCTAAAATGTGATGGTTCCAGTTTCTTAACTGTGAAAAATTGCTGCTTTCCTTGGTCTTAATTCATGATACATTTAGTATTTTTTGACCATTGTTCAGACAAATCAAAATATTTAAAGATGTCATGGTGCTCTAAGATATGTATCACCAATTTTTTTGAGATTGAGAAAATAACCAGGGGATTAATCAGTAATGAAAATAATCATTAGTTGCATCCCTAAGCTTAGTTTTTATGGCTTTATATAATTATGGGTTTTATGAATCAGTTTTCCTAATTTTCAGACAAAATAAAGAATTGTTTCATACTAAATCAAACAAACAATTTTGACTTAGGCCTAAAGACAACTTCTCTGATTTTAAGATTGTACTCTTCCTGCCTATGTGAGTCAATCCTCTGATCCGCCCCGTTGTCTCCTCAACTCTTTCCAGGGAAACCATTTGGAAGCTGCGAGTGGACTTCCTGCAGGAGAAAGTACTCAGCCAATGGGAGACCTTCACCATATGGAATGCTGGGAAACAGGGCCGGAAGCTGTACCGATGCCTGAGCCTGACCAATCAGAAGAAAGTATGTTACCACCATATGTGATCCATTAACTAGATTTTTTTTTTTTCACTGTTGTTTGGTCTCTCAGTGGATAGAGCCAGATAGAGAAGACGTTATGGTATATGATCATTTACCTTTCTGATTGATTTTTCAGGTCAAAGCGTTCTGTGATGTGGATGAGAAAAAGATCCAGAAAGGTTTTTACACATATGAGGAATCAAAGGTGAGGTCAACCACTGTGGATACCAAGTATAATATGTTTATTGTTGTGAAATTTTACAGTAGGCTGGGATGAAAGGTCATCAGAAAAGCAACTTTTCAAAATAATGTTCTGTCAGACAATTTGTTCCATTGAACTTCTATGATACTATCGCAGCATCTCTCTCTTTCTGTTGATATCCTTCCAGGAAATACCTAAGCCAAAAATCCCAATTCTGCACTATAAAGATACCTCCGGCCCCTTCATCATCTGTGTTAAACTGGTGAGCCAAAAGCTTGTTTGTGTATTGTATGTTTGCTCTTTCTGAGTGTCTGTCCCTCAGGTCTGTAATCTAAGTTAATGACATAATAATCAGGGGCGTGTGCCCGGCACAGGACACAACACGGACACAACACGGACCCAACACAAACACACACACACACACACACACACACACACACACACACACACAGCAGCTTGATCTTTGATCACATGATGCTTGTACAAACATCTAATGGTTTTGCCACAGTTCAGTCACACATATCATATTCTGGGTTATATTTTCTACTCTGAAATCCTGGCTGTACTCAGCCTCTTCCCAAGATATAGATGTTCTCTTATACGGTAACATACACGCACTCAGCTTTCCAGGCAGCCAAATCACTAATTGCCTATTTATCACCCAGCCAGATTCAGACATCTCGAGTGACCCCACCTACAGGGGCTACTAATTTCCTCAATTATGGGAACTTGCAGAAGTAATCAGAGCCAGAGGAAAGGGACCTGGACTCAATCATGCTCTCTCTCTTTTTCTATGAAACACTATCACAAACACACACACACACACACACACACACACACACACACACACACACACACACACACACACCTGGACTCAATCAAATGAGTTTCAAACCCAGATGTCAAATAACTATAATCAACAAATATATTCATTTGAACTTCTTTGACAAGCCAAGGTTGCGTATAACCTTTAGCATTGGTTCAGTGCAGCAAAGGACAATGAAGACATGAAGGACCGTCCTTAAAAAAACAAAGCAAGCCAATTTAGCCAACAGGGCTAATTGGAGATTTGTACCTTCCTCCATGTTTTTGTTCCTGTTGTTTCTCAGATATTGTTTCCTCTGTAGGACATGACAGGAGGTGTTTTTGAGGAGAACCTTGACTCTTTGCAGCTGAAGGAAGGAACAGATTACTACCATTTCAACTGATCCACTTGAGAGATGGAGAAGAAGAGAGGAGCCCTGCAACTTTAGCAGGCAGAGGAAAGCAGAGATGTGGATTACATACTAAATACACACAAACTGAGGGATAGGCAGGTAATAGCAGTAAAATAGTGTAGTCAACACTGGAAATTAGATGATTTCTGTCTTCTCTGCCTCATTCCTGAACCACAACACTGGAGTTGTTACAGTTGGCTCTTTTCAGAGAATCTTAAAGGAATATTTTGACATTTTGGGGTAATAGACTCATTCACTTTCTTACTGAGAGTTGGATTATAAGACTGATATCACTCTCATATCTCTAAATTGAATATGAAGCCATAGCCAGGAGACAAAGCTTAGCTGGAAACAGAAGAAAGTAGTTAGCCGTGCTCTGTCCAAGGGTAAACCAGATCTACCTTCCACCGCCTCTGAAGCTCAATTATTAGCACCTTATACCTTGTTTTTTGGTATGTGCAAAAGGCAACTATTCAAGTTTAAGGGTATTTCTATGTTTGACTGCAGGTGGATATCCATCTGTCATCACCAGGATCCATTAAAACCTTTGGTGCATTTTCAGTCGGCACATTAAACTTTCTGAGGAGAAAATCTGAAAATTCTCAGTGATCTCAAAATATAAAGAACAGTTCATTTTTGCACTTTGGTTTTTATATGGATTGAACAAACCAGATATAACAAATTAATGAGCTTGAGAGGTGCCTTTATACATTTATTTTAGGCATATATTTTTATTTACTTTTGACTGAGCAAGACTAACTATTTTCCCCTGTTTTCAGTGGTTATGTTACACTAAGGTAACACACTACTGGTGGTAGCTTCAAGATTAGCATAGAGATATGAGAGTGGTAACAATATTCCTGTCTAATTATCAGCAGGAAAAAGAGGATGAATATTTCCAAAAATGTAACTTGAACATTGGTGTTAATGGAAGCTAAGAGAATTGATCATGACTCTGAGTGGAGAAGTAGAGCAATTTTTTAATAACTGAAATACCAAAAAAAGTGTATATGTCCCTTTGCTTATATTTTCAGTCATTTATCAAGCAAAAGGACATTACCAGTGATGATTGCTGGAAGAATAACATTTTTTTTGTTTTCTAATCCTGTGTGGAAACTTGAATTTATGTGGAAGTTAAAGAAGCAACTTGAGTCATTTTGACATCGCAGACGGTTAAGTTTATAAAGGCTTGGATGTTTTATGACCAGCATCCTTGCGCTGATTTCTTAACAGTTTTCTGTGATGCAACCATTCAAAATCAGATACATGTAAACATTTGCTATAAATGTACAAACATGGATGCTGCATGTATTTGTTCTTCTTTCTCTGGGTCTCTTATGAAATCTAAAGAACAATAACCACTTTAAGAGAGCACTGTTCTGATACATAAACACACACAAAAAGTTTATTTTACCTCACAGAGTGTGGAGTTTTTCTGCCCAAAGTTAAACAGACCTTTCCCCACAAAGTCTCCCCCGGTGTTTCCTGGGTCAGAGAGGTGGTCTGCCTTACTGTAAATCTGGCCACAACAGTTTGTAGGAAAGAAGTGGTGATGGTAGAAAAAAAAATGGTTGGGGTCTTCAATTCTGCCAAAGTTTTATTTTCACAGCCTTTGTTTGTTATCATAGACTGAACATACAGTCACACAGTGGTGTGGATGTACAGAATACAGTTAGGTTTGGAATCATTGTGTTTGATAAATTACAGGACTGTTTGGGCCTGATTAAGCCCAGACAGTCAGGCTTGAGATAAAAACCCCAGACATGCCCCCACAGTACAGTGCTGTGTAGGGGCTGAGAAAAATATCACATCCACTTAGCACTTAGTCTCCACCTAGACCCCTCTGGCCTCTGTGTTTTTCTACATACAAACACTTAACCAAGGATGTGTCTTCCTTGGGGATTTAATTTTTTGCAGCAGGGCTGCAACTACCGATTATTTTCATTATCAATTATTCTGGTAGTTAGTTTCTTAGCTGATTTATCATTTTTGTCGGTCGGTTCACCACTTTGGTCATAGACGGAAATATCTCAGATGCTATTTAGATACTATTTGGATTGCCATGAAATTCTGTACATATGTCAGTCTTTCTGTCTGACTTTTCCTTTAATGCCACCGTACTTAAACATTAAATGACGATGAAATGTCATGATAACAATTGAACAGTTTGCCATGAAATTTGTGTCAACATTCGTGGTCCCCACAGGATGAACTCTCATCAGGTCAACATTTTACTTTGTTCAGTTTATAGTTTATGACCAAACTGCTAAACTAATTGCTCCAATCAGTCTCAAATGTACTTTAGCTATTGAATGCACAAGGAATACATTCATCACCTCTGCTCACCATGCCTTTGGCTAAATACTGTGTGGCCACTCATGTTCAAAGTGTGTGCAGTCATGAAGTTGTAAGGTGCTTTGGACAAATGTCCACCAAATGGACTCCATATATTTTAGAATGTAAGGAATCAAAGTGAGTTGTTTAAGTGAGACCACACTCTGTCTAACACATCCTGTCTCCATTCCCCACTCTGCCCTCATGATAAAGCACTTGGTGGGTGATCAGAGTGAGCTCTAATGGAGAATCTATGAAAGAGACTCACAAAGAGAGTAAACAGAGCTTTACTCAGTGTTTACACTCTGTCTCTCGGCAGACATCAGTCCTGATAACACGCACACACACACACACACACACGCGCACACACAATGAATGGCCCTGACCCCGGAGCCTGCTTGCCCTCGCTGGTCAAATAAACCTGCACGTATAGAAAAAAATGCACAAACATACATACTTATGCAGCTGCATGTTCTCTGGCAGTGCAGCTGATAGGAGAGAGAGATAAGAGTGGGGTGTGTTTGGGTGAGTGGGGCTCACAGAGGTCAGACACTGGGGGCTTTTTCATTCACCTGGAACGTTACCACATTCCTTTGTTTCAGCATCTCTGTCTTGCTCAAAATAAGTTGTGTGTGTGTGTGTTTGTGTGTGTCTCTGAAAAGGAGAGGTGGTACCATGCTCGAGCTATTCTGCTCCATTTTTCTCAGCTTTACTGCTCCTGTCAGTATGCAGTATGAAGTTATGAGATATGTCCCTCCTCAACAACTACTGTCATTTCAACCCTCAAGCAAGGCAGTCAACCTCCCTACAGATCCAGTGCAGCTCATTCAGTTGGCCCCTGTGAATAAATAAAGATTTTCAAAAAGGACGAGGAGTGCGCTGCTCAGAAACAAGAAACAAGGAAATAAAGGTCACAGAGGTTGAAATCAGAGATAGAGGAATGTGTGTGTGGCTTCGTGAGGAAGTGGTGTGTGGATGGACGGAGCGTTCCTCCTGTCACGCCGCTTGAAAAGAGCCAGGTGACGGCAGGGGGGATAAGGAGAGCGGGTCAGGGGCTCTGCTGCTCTGTAAATACTTCACATGGTGAAGGAGCACATGAGGTCAAACGGCACATCAGCAGCTCAGGCTTCCTCTGCGACCTCCAGCTCTTTGGTAGTGTTTATGGTGAAATTGAATCTATTTCACATCTAGGGACTTGGGGGGGGGGATACAGTCGGATGGATGTAGTGCTTTATGCAAAGAGGCAGAGCGAGTGTTAAAAATACCTTACTTGCCTGGTCCAAATACCCTACCTGCCCGGTCCTTCTTTATGGGGACTGGGTTTCTGCACATCTGAGCTTAATAAGTATGTCCTTTAGTTAAGATCCTTTTTTTGTTGCATCAATTCCTAATAACCCCCTCTTTATATCATTATTTATTAATATAAATTGTTACTAATGGCTTTATACAGGATCAGTAAATCATATGATAAGGCTTTGTCATAATCATAAATCATTAAAAATATATTCTGGGGTTCCAGGTTGTGAAAATCCTTTTCGCTATTCATCCTCTGTTTAGTAATCACGTTTTACCTGTTGCTCTTCTGTTATCAAATGGCTCAATGGCCTAGAAATGATTTATAATGTTTTAGTAAAGGACTAGTTAACAACTGATAAAGCTATCGTTTGCAACTTTTAAAGACGTTATAAAGGTGCCTTATGAGTAAGTGGAACTTTACACCAGCTGATGCCGTTGATGATAAACCGTGTCATCGATTACAATCAAGGAATTTCGTAACCGATGTAATCTAAATTGTGTAATAAAACGTAAGCTAAGACGAGCGGCTCCTGGTTGAGTCCTGATGCTTTGACTGGTAAAAGGAGAACAGTATATTGTAAATTCGTCATGGGAGCGAGGGTTTGCGTGTGTGAGGGGAGGGAGGGTGTGTGAGGGAGCCTGTGTTTCGGTATTTCTCGAGAAGCGTTACACAGCCCTGGCTGTCCGGGGAATGTGACGAGTCAGTAACATGCCTGCCGGTCCGACTGCTTTCTCACGGGAAAACCGCCCCGGACCCAAACAGGCGTCTAGAGCACATGTGTGACTCCGTGTTATGTCGGGGGCGTGGGGGCCGTGGGGGGGGGGGGCTTTGGAAGAGGCTGTGGAAATGACACGGCCGAGCAATAATAGGAATGGTACAGGTTATTATTCAAAGCCGTCCATTAAAACTGGCTTCAGGGGATGAAGTATCTCTCAGACAGGTAACGTGGTGCGATCTCTCTCCGTCAATCTCTCTATGTACGTGGTGTTTGGCCGCTGCTGATAGATGTGAGGCGGAGTTGAAGAAGTCATAGGAAGCTGCTGCTCCAGACCTGCGTGCTGCCCTAATGTTCAATGCGATAATGTGATCCATCTGTTTCTGGACGGGCGCGCACGCGCACGCACGCACACGCACACACGCACAAACACGCACACCCAGAGGCTTGTTCCCGGGAATCCGAGGGACCCGTCGGACCGACGCGGCCCCGCAGAAGGAGCTCGGCTGAGGAGCCCACACGCTTCATGTGCGTGAGTTCAGCTACATGCATTCGGCCGTTTCCGAGCCAGGTTTCACGTTTCCGGCCTTTTCTCTGTTCTTCCCTCTCTGTCCTCCTCTCTCTCGACGTCTCCCTCCGACCCCCCCCCCCCCGGCCCCGCCGGTACCGGGCCCCTCTGCGGGTCCTCGGGTCCGGGTCGGTCTCGCCGGAACCGAGCGCTCGAGGGCTCCGCCCCCCCCCGGGGGGGGTGTGGGGGGGGCGTGGTTTGGAGCGAGCGCTCGCGTGTCAGTCAAGCGCAGTCGGCTTCTGGCACGCGCCCCCGATGACGTCAGCGGAGCGTCCGCAGTAAAAGTTTTTCTTTTTCTTTTTCTTTTTTTTTTGCGTTGAAGCGGTTTCCGTCGTCCGGCCGCGCGCGCGCTGACGCACACGGCGCCCCGTTACAAAGCCGCCGTCGGACGCGCTCGCGGCTCAGACGCGGTCCGAGCCCCGCCATGTAGCCCGCGCGCGCCCTACGGAGCTTCTCGGGGGGACGTACTTCACCGGATCGCCGAGGTCCGGGGGGGAGGGGGGGGAGGCCGCGGAGCGGGCGGCCGGAGGATCCGGCGGTGTGCGGGGAGCGGCGAGCGCCGGGGGCCGGACCAGCTGCACCATGCTCCGGCCGTGGGCTGCGCACTGGATCGCGGCGGTGCTCCTGTGTCGGGCGGCGGCTCAGTACTCCAGCGACCAGTGTAGCTGGAGGGGAAGGTGAGGATGGAGCCGGACAAAGGACTCGGGACCGATGCGGGCGTAGGGGCGGATATCGGATCAGTCAGTTACGGGCCGATACCGTTATCGTAGGTGACAGAGAAAACAAAGCTTGGTTCGGGATCGGTGTGTGCGTGCCTTATTTTTCTGAAAGAAGTCCGGAAGGAGACGGAATCTCTTTTGCAAAATTCTGGAAATGCAGGAGAGTATTGAGGAAGTGGGGTCTTGTGTGTGAGAAGGAGGCTGCGTCTTTCAAGTGGTTTTGTCGTCCGTTACGAGGGATCTTGATGCTCAGAGGAGTAATTTGAGGCGAGGATGTTTAATTAAGATTTAATGAAATTCCCAGGAAGGGCTCTGGAAAGTCAGAGGGAAATAAGTGTTTTTTTTAATGTTACTTGTTGCTGTTACAGATGTGCAGTGGAAGCTAGGAATTTTTTTTTTTTTTGGCTGTGTGGTGCCACAGCTTGTGGTGACTACTCAGAAATGTCATCCTGTCAGATATCAGTAATCCATATGCACATCTTAATTTAAATCTTTTTACTCTCACTCTTCTCAGAAAGCCAGACAGGTGCCTTCAACTGATTTTGAGAACCTGTTCTGACAAGGTTTTCCTGGTAGTACAACTTTCTATAAAAATAAAAAAATACTCCCTTTAGGATTTTAGAAACATAATCTGATCACAGGAATGTCTCTGCTCCAATTCCCATGTTAAGCAAATACAACCATATGGCGCCTTTGATCACTCCTCCAAGTCCTTAAGTCATAAAAAATGAAAGCTGGTACTTTGCACTCTGTGTTGTAAAGGTTCCCCACCTAGAACTTCTAACACCTTAATAGCCCAATCAGATTGTGGGGTAGCTTATGCTCATCGGATACAAAAGGCCACATCAGTCCAAACTGAAAGATTTTCTTTTGGTTACTGTTACACCATCATAACTCACACTTCCCTGCTATACATTTATTTAACTTTGTTTTTCTATCATTTTTCATTCTCCTCATTTGATTAGGATGATTCAGACATTTGATCTTGTTCTGCACTCTGTATAAGTGTCAACATTCCTAATGTGATAAATGTAAGAAGACAACCTGTCTTCTTATCTGCAGTGGTTTGAGCCATGAATCTCATCGCAGAGATGTGGAGCAGGTCTACCTTCGCTGCTCTCAGGGGTCGCTGGAGTGGCTCTACCCTATCGGGGCAATCATTGTCAACCTACGGCCAAACACTGAGTCTTCAGCAGGACACATGGCAGGTCTCCATGTGTGCATCAAACCCCATACTTACTCACAGGTATCAATGACAGCACCTTTGTCTCAAGAAGTCTCGAGTTTGCATGAACCACAGTGAAAGCCAGAGTTATGTGATTCACAGGCTTAACAATCAGAATAATACCTCTGCAATATGATTTGTCAAGTTGATGTAGCTTTTCTCAATAGTTGTCTTCCTGGCCCTCCTGTTTCAGGGTTCTCATGTGTACCTGGAGCGGGCTGGGGATCTGAGGCTGCTGCTGGCAGAGATGGACCAGGCTCAGGGCACTGTTCTTTGTTTCAGCCTGGCAGAGGGGGCTCTCTTTGTGGAAGCCATCCCACAGACCGACATAAGCCGGAAGATTACGGCTTTCCAGTACGAGCTGGTGCCCAGTCAGGGGCCTGGGGCACACATGTTCCCATTCCTGCACCTTGGTGTAGGTAAGGGAATGCATGCATACCATTTAACTATATATTCCTCAAGAATGAGAAGATAAGGTTCTCATTATAATCTGTTGTTGATAAAGATTATATTTGGAAGGTAAACAATAAGCACATTGGCTTTGTGAAGAGCAAAATTTAAAATTAGCATTACATTAAAAATGTTGCTGCAAGGCAGCTTGCTTGTGAACTTGAATGCACCATCAAGGAAGAGTTCTGAATACATTTTTCCAGCTTGCACCATTATCACAAGATGATGATAAAACTCAAACCTAACATTGAAAAAAAGGCTAAATATGCACTGTGATCATTTAACTGTCTTTTAAGTTTCAATTTTCATGGTAGTTGACCTTCACACCGTCAGTTGTTTTGTAAATTATGTGCAATTTGTAGGTAATTGGCTAAAATGGTCTGTTAAACTCCTCGTATTTGACAGACTTCAATGACATTAAGTCAACCTGACAGACAAAAGTTGTGTTAAGAAAACAAGGTTTTCTGTGCAACAGGCCTCACTATTGTTTCACCCTTGTTTCTTCATCTCACCTACACACTGCCCCTCTTTCACACTCTCTCCTCCCCCACCTCCTCGCGCCCACACTCCCGGGTCTCAGCAAGTCTTATGAAAAGAAGCAGACCAATTGAAAGGTCTTGTTGGGGTCAAGCCAGTGTCAGCCGATAGTCTCTCAGCTGTCAATCATGAACAGATCCTTGCAAAAAGAAGGGGATTTGGGCTGGAGAGAAATGAGACAGAGAAAAGCCTGTCCTGTGTGTGTCTGTGCATGTGTGTGTGTATCTGGGTGTTTTATAGATGCTCTTATAGCCGACAGGGTCAAGGGGTAATTCTCTGATTATATGTTTTCCCTTACCTGCTGTTTTCATTTACATGCTTATTATTTCTTTCGATTTCTCATAAGCATCAAAGAGAAACTGAAAGAACAAGAAGCAGACCGAGGGTGAAACATGTTTCAGGATAACACAAAAGCTAATGAGGAAAGAAAATGGACTGTAATAATAAGAACTTTTGTGGTTTCAGATATTATGGAATTTTATTTAACAAAGAATGTTTTATGTTATTCTTTTTTTGTTCCATTTTAGTCACCTGTAAACCCTGTTCAGATGAAGAGCTCCTCATGGCTGTGTGTACCAGTGATTTTGGTGAATACTTACACAAACTCACAAGAACAAATTCAAAGAATAGTTTTGACATTTGCGAAATACACTTATTCCCATTCTCAAAGAAAGTTAGATGAGAAGATCAATAACATTCTAAGGTTTGCACAGTCAATATGAAGTTACCGACAGCAGGCAGTCAAAATATAAAGCACTTGATAGAACAAATTATATCTTGCTTGTGAAATCAATTTTATTGCTTTTTGATTAGGCTTTTTAAGAGTAAAATTGTGCGGTAAGATTTTTATTCTTGCTTTAATTCACACTGGTTAATTTTAGCTAAGTTTTATTCATTGATCTAATCTACTTCTATTTATCTCTCCTGTTCCTTAGCTGGAAGCGGCATCTTTCGAGGTGTGGCGTCAGGTACTAACGACCACTCCCCTGCTGTGGTGACCCTGAGTCGGCTGTTTCGTCAGAAGAGTGGAGTGTTTGCCCGGGGTGGAGCCAGAGGGTGGAACTGGAGTGGACGTGTCAATGTTCCCTCACAGTGCAGGATCCATCCTGGAGGGGATGAGTACCTTTTGACTGGCTCTGTCCATTTTGGTGAAGCCTGGCTTGGCTGTGCACCTCGCTACAGGGACTTCCTGAAGCTCTATGTCATAGCACAGAGAGCAGGAACAAACCCCTGTCAAATAGACACAGACTGAGAAATCAGAACAGGCAGAAATTCGGAGGATCGAGTTGCATTATCTTAGTGGCCGTTTGAGAGATAAACAGGCTTACAGGCCCCTGGTCATCACTAAAGGCTACATCAACAGAGTCTGCAGTGATGCGCAACGACTTTTGCCTTGCAGCAGAAAATACAGTTGGACGGTTTGAACGTTTTAGTAGCTAATGTGCTGCCTAAACTTAAGTGTCCCCATTATACCCTGCTTGTATACTGTGTGTGTAAATGTGTTTGTGTGTGTGAGAGAGACAGTGAATGAATGAATGGACGGAAAGCTTAAGTTAAATATGTGCCTAACTGCCCTAAGTTTTTATTCTCATGACAATACTGCTTGTGTGATCATTCTTGAAATGAAAGTTTGCTTTGTAAAAAGCTTCCTGTAAAATTTAGGAGTCTTCTGACAGAAGTGTACAGTATGCAGCTCTGTGAGTCTTAATGTACTAAGTTTGTGTGCGTGTTTGTTTTGCTAACGAGTTCAAATGGTCTTTATATTTACAGAAAATAAAACACAATCCTTCAATCTGCTTTTCTGTTTGATTTTCTTTTGATTTATCAATTTAACTCCCTGTCTGTTTGTGAATGTTCCAGTATGAACAATATGTCCTAATATAAGGACACTGCATAACATTTTATAAACAATCCTGTCCCTGAGTGCTATATTCTTAATGGAATCCTGAGGCTCCATGAGGTCGGTGTGCAGACAAGAAAAAAACGACTGGCAAGTGAAGTTAGTCGTAGAACCAAAAAATGAAAGCCAAAAAGTTATGAGCCTTTATGTTGGCACACTTGGATCCAAACAAAGAGATACTATCCATCTAACAGCCCCAAAGAAACAACCATTATAAGTGTTCAGTGACCATTAGCTGGCAGGAGAGCAGCAGTGCGTCAGTGCTGGCGTCGCTACCCCTGTGGAGCTTTGACGAGCCACTGTTCTGGTTGGCATACTCTTTCCTGTGTGTGTGTGTGTGTGCTCGTGTGCGGGCATGAATGCATGCATTCACTGCTGAGGGAATAAAGTAGAAGCTATTCCATTTTCCACTATAGTCAACCAGGTACAGATCAGTAGCAAATGTGTTGTTTTTCCCCATGTTTCATGAAAGAGGATTCCTGCAGCCTAAATAATCGTATTAACTTAAACTATGTCTAAACAGACAACTCCTACAGCGCTGAGGTTACAAGATATAAATTGTGTTCTTCACGTAGGAGTTCAGTAATGAAGCCTGATAGCAGCAGAAACCTGCCTGTCAAAATAAAATGCTACTTTTAGAGGGATGGATGGGTGGAGAGCTGAAAGAACAGGCGGATGTGTGAATAACTTTAGAGGGGTGTATGTGCACCTCTCCCTCCGCCTGCTGTCAGCAGTTGTGTGTGTGTGTGTGTGTGTGTTTGTGCATATGATGTTTGCCCTCTTTCCTCAGGAAGAACAAGAATGGAAGGAATGTCCCCTCCCACACACACACACACACACACACACATACACACATGCACACACAACTCCCTCTACAGAGACAAACCACATATGCTGTATCATAGAGTAAAATGAGTCATTCTTTGTTCCTGTCTGGTATCATATATTGTGACCATGATGGTGCTCTGAAAAGGTAGTAATACCACCAGAGCACAGCGAGTGAGAATTACAGTCCTGGTTGAAATTACTGGCCCTGCTGAATTTTAAGTACAAAATCTAGAATATCTCCAGAAATAAATGCAAATTAGAAAAAAATATATAAGAAGAATATTTATTCAAATGTCCAGAATTACTAAAAAGCAACACAAATGCTGTCATTAAGTAAAATACAAAATACAGACAGAACAAGTTTCCTTGACACAATTATAGGCGCCCTTCTGATGAATTTTAATTAGTTCCTCAAACAAAATAAAAACAAGCAAAACTCACCTATGCTTAGTTTTCAGTGTTCACGTGACCTATATTAACCAGTAAGTGATGATTTTAGTTAATAAAAAGGGGCTGATGGTTTCCAGTTTCCAGAGCTGTCTGGTGAGTTGGCTCCATGGGCCAAGGCCAAGGAGGAGAACACTACCGAAGGAGAAGCTCAAAAAGGCAGGATTAATGTTGGAAAAACTCCCATAGATGAGACACAGTCTCTCTGTGATAATGTTCTATGGACAGATGAAACCAAAGTAGAGATCTTTGAGGATTCAGTGCATCAGTTTGTTTATAGGCTAAGAAATGAGGCACTTAAGGAAAAGAACAAGCTACCAACAGTAAATCATGATGGAGGTTCTATCAGCCATGGGGCTGCTTTGCTGCCTCTGGTACTGGAGGCGCTGAATGTATCAAAGGAAAAATGACAGCTGAAGATTACCGAGGCATTTTGGAGTCAAACTACCCACCTGGGGTCAGAAAAGTAGGTTTGAGGCAAAGGTCTTGGATCTTTCAGCAGGAAAACGACCTAAAACATCCAGCAGCACAAAAGAATGGTTCAAAAGGAAAAGATGGACTGATTTAAACTGGTCAGTGATGAGTCCTGACTGAAATCCCATTGAAAACCTTTGGAGAGAGCTGAAATCTATCAATGCTAAAAGGACTCCTGCAAACTTAAAAGATCTTGAACACATGGCAGTGGAAGAGCAGCAGAAACTACCGGCAGACGGGTGCAAGAAGCTTCTAGAAGCTACAGGAAACATTTATAGATATCAAATTAAATATCAATCTAAAAAAAAAGTATATATTAATCAGCAACCATGGGCATTTTTATTTAAATAATCCAGATAAACAAAATTGGTTAATTTGCATTTTTTTCTGAAGATATTCAAAACTTTGTGCTTATATTTCACGTCAAACAATGTCAAGCACTTTCAGACACTAAAAGGGACAGTCCATCAGTTTAGTATTGCACTTTTATACGTTTTGGGGGACTCACAAGTGATAGATTTAAAAAAGAAGCTGAGATATCCTGACTTTTAGTCCTTGTCATGGGCCAAACACCAAAATCACTTGTTCCTTCACTTCCACTAACACAGGATAAGCACATATGTTGTTAAGACTTTCCCTAGAGGGCAAATACCCAGCACCCTTAAAACATCATGACTCTAATTTGCAACCAGAGGCCTTCTATTAAAAATGTGTATACATAGACGCATTACTTAATTTATTGATGTAAACTTATTTTCACATGTGAAAATAGGTAATGTGTGGGTGTTTGTGTGTGATTGTGTGTGTGTGAGTGAGTGTGTGTGTGTGGTGTGTGTATATGTGTGTGTGTGTGTGTGTGTGTATGTGTGTTGGTATATAGAAGCCGTGGAAATCTACTGACAGCTCATTCCATCAAAATTTTGGATCTCACTCCTTCTGCTCTGAATGACTGGTGAGTTGATGTATCAAAACTCATTCTGAGAATGAAAAAAAGATTAAAAAGAATTAAAATCAATTTTTCTAGATCAACTAATAAATATTTAATAAAAATTTTGTACAGACACAGTAAGTCATTTTTCCCTTTAATAAATAAAAGTCCACTATCACTTTTTTGTGCTGCATAATGACAACGGGAGACACAAGATATGAACCAGAGATCATTTATTTATTTTTCTTATCAGCAGCCAAAACTATCAACAGCACTACTAAATGTTAACCAAACTACAGTAGTGACTCTGTCGAAAATCTGCAATTAGCCAGGAACAGTATCCTAAGGCTAATGAGCTAATGAATATTATATCTGACACAGGTACAGTACCAAATCTGGTGAACCCTGATGCCGCACGGTGGTATAGTTTGTACAGGAAGTCAATGGGGCAGTCAGTATGGACAGTCGGGACATATGGGTTCGCAGCAGTTCTGGAGATCTTAGCAGGGAGTGCATCAAAGTTCGTACAGCAATAATAAGTCCCAAAGGGGAAAATGTGAGCTGGTCAAACTCGCATTCATAAAGTAAGTTGCACTTTTTCATAGTACCACTTTTACAGGTTATAATTCTTCCATAGGTTAGATTTCTAGATACTCATTCACAAATGTTTTGGGGAAAGTAACCAAGCACATTTATTTAAGTACCGTAGTTAGGTACAATCTTCAGGTGCATTTTTTCAATGTGAGTATCCCCATTTTATGTGACATTATTTTTAACTTATATAAATGACCTGAATACTTCTTCCATCACTGCAAACTACAAACTACATCTAGTTTATGACCTTTATTCACATTTCCTACTTCCTCCCCACAGACCAGCATGTTCTCTTCACAAGATGCCAAAATCACCATCCCACTCAACATGGCTGAAGATGCTGTTGATTACATGTACTACAGCTGCAACGAAAGGATGGAAAAATGGTCAACAACAAATAATTTAAAGAGAGAAAGGGAATATTTGAAGAATTCCAAAAATAGGAAAAACATTTGTTCAATCAGAGGATTTAAACATAAAGAGAAAAGAGATGAGGCTTTAACCAAGAATCTTACGCAAGCAGTTTGTGTTTGTCCAGGTGATGAGAGCAAGTTTTATGACATGTTCAATGATACAGTGCGGACAAAGAAGAAATTCTATGGCACCTCTTTTCCATTCCAACCCTTACATTTCTGGTTGACATCCGCTGTACAGATCCTCAGTAAAAATAAAAACTGTAGAACAACTGTGCATGTGTGTGTGTGTGTGTTTGTGTGTGTGTGTGTGTGTGTGTGTTTGTGTGTGTGTGTGTGTATATGTGTGTGTGTGTGTATATGTGTGTGTATATGTGTGTGTGTATGTGTGTGTGTGTGTGCTTTTCTTGGGTTGAAAGTGACCACAGCACACGTGCCCTGCGCACTCCCAACATGCAAACAGGCCACACAGCAGAAACCCAACCCATCACAGCAACACCCAACACCCCTTGGCAACCCACCCTGGCAACAGCCCAGCTCGCCTTGGTATCCTCGCTAATTCGGGACACACTTATCCCTCTGCACAAGGTCTTAATGTTAACCTTTCAGAGTGTGTGAGATATGGAAACAGTTTGTGCCGCAGTATGCGACGGGCACAGCTGAGCAGTCAGCTGGAGTCGAGGGAATGGCTGATCTCAGGAAAAATACACAGGCATGCTTTCACCCACATATACCACCACTGGCATTTTATAATGCACTGGCAAGGGTGGGGTCAGTCATTTTAAATGGTGGCAAAATATTTTAGGTTGTAATTATGTCTGGTCTCTGCAGGGGTACGAGGGCATAAAAACGATGACATCTGACAAGACAATGTTCACAGAGACTAATGCACACTGAAGTTCACATGTTCAATTCATTTCAATTCAACTTTATTTATATAGTGCCATATCATAACAGACATTATCTCGGAACACTTTTCATATAGATCAGGTCTAGACCAGACTCTTTATAGTTATTATTTACAGAGACCCAACATTTCCCCCATGAGCAGCACTTGGTGACAGCGGCAACGAAAAACTCCCTTTTAACAGGTAGAAACATTGGACAGATCCTGGCTCATGGTGGTGGTGGTGGTGGTGGTGGTGGTGGTGGTGGTGGTGGGGGTCCTGCCTCGACCGGCTGGGGGGAGGGTGAAAGAGAGAGGGAGAGATGGGGGGGGGGGGTAGCACAATAATGGGACTAATAGCAAAACTAATAGTTATACTACTGGAGCTAATAATATTATGAATAGGACTAATTGAAATAGTAACAGTAGTAATCATGATAATTAAAGCAGTGGGTGTTGATCGGGATCATGGGGCAGTAGGTGGATCTGCAGCCATGGATCAGGACTCTGTAGAATCAGAGTTAGGAAAACCTGCAGAAAGAGATGAGAGGAAGAGGAGATGAGAAAGCACAAAACTATGGACTGGACTATCTCACCATCAGTCAATCTATCACTGGCTCTGGTGCTCACATCAAAATGAGCTATCACAGTTAGTTTTATCCCCTCCCTGTTTTGTCATTAAAAAAACAAATGACCCGCAAACAAAAGTTCAGTCTTTTCCCTTTGAGGAAAGAAGTGAAAAAAGTTCACTCAATAGCTGATGATTCTGTGTGTAGGCTATGATTTTTCAGCAAACTATTCAAGTTCCTCTACAAAGTCAGAAAGGGTCAAATTCTACATATTAATAATTCATCATAAATCTTCAATGCTACTGTACATCATACATTACTTTGTTTTCATGCAACCCCGGTAATTCTGAAAAAAAACATAACAAGAACAATAATCTTTTTTACTAAAATATTTGAATAACGTCATTATTTGCACATAAAAAATATATAAAGAATATATAGAATATGTAATATAATTTTTAATATATTTACAGTCCAGCCACACTCATGTACCATGTACCCTTGCATTAGGTCACAGTGCCCCTTGGTGGCAGAAATCTGAAATCTTCGCTGACTAAAAGAAAAATAACTGTTGGTACTCAAGGGCCTTCAGATTCTGGACATGTTAAATTCGTAAGTAGTAAGAAATTCAGACTTACATCTTTTCTGTGCTGCTGAACTGGAAGTCAAAGGTGAGAAGTCGTCGATCTACCTCATAATACAGTGAAAAAAAATTAAGGTGTCGAAGAGTGGATAAACCTTGATTTTATTATTGTATAATTTGTCAAAAATATATGAAATATTTAAAGAAAAGCCAAACCATAAAAACATGTGCATCAGTTTCAAAACTGACCTGAATGCAGGACGTTATTAAAATTCTTAAATAAATCTCCTTCTGTCCGACAGAGTGGTGCTGTATAAAGTCAAACAGCTTGAGTGGCACTGTGGGACGTCCACTAACTTTGCAGTGTCCCTATCCACAGCAACATAGGACAAGCAGGAAGTTCCTCTGTAAAGGAGACCACCGCAAAAAATGCACAGAAATGGTGATGAGTCAAAACTCAGGCCAGCCTGACCCAAGGTTTACACTGCAGGATGATGTTTCTTCCAACACTTTCCAGGTAACGATCACAGAGCTGAAAGCAGGTGACGCTGGGACATACTGGTGTGGTTCAGACTCGCTCTGTGGAGAGCTGGAAGCTACACCTAGATTGAGCTGTCAGTAGGTAAGATTATGAAAAGAGAGTAATGAGTAGAAGAGAACAGTTAAAATGAATGTATCATTAGTTTATGTCCAGGTTTGAGCCCTAGTTTATAAACTCAGTGTTGTGGTGGTTCAAATAGCAGGTCTGGGTCATGTCAACATGACATAATGGATTTAATCTCTCCTCCTTCTTTCTGGATTCCTGAAACTAAAAAAATAGCAAAATACCTTTGTATCCCATTGAAGAAATGATGAACAGTGTTTTTACATGCATTTTGAGATAATTCATCAATTGAAGATTTTGACCTGTTGGTGGTGTTGGATAAAGACCCAAGGGATCAATTTTGCCTAAAGTGGTGGACCAGTTAACTCACTGGTATAGTTATCCTCTGAACCCCGCTGCTAGCACGACTAAGATAAGAATGTGTTTTAAGAAACTTTTTCTCTGACAGTCTTTCCAACCAGCATTGTAACCTCTGCCATCACTATGGAAAACCGTCAGATCACAGTCAACACATGTCCCTGTCAAACCTATCAAAGGTAGCCAGTGTGTGTGTGTGTGTGTGTGTGTGTGTGTGTGTGTGTGTGTGTGTGTACATTTGTGATAATGAAATTGTGGGACCAAATATTTGTTCATGTCACATTATGGCCACAGCATAGTCTCTACTATGTAAACAATCATACATTAGGCTAAACACAATACAAGATTATGCTAGCAATATCCTCCTACATGAAAAAACATCTCTGTGTATGTGCATGTGATAAACCTGCAGCTATGATCAAAAAAAAAAAACCCAAACAAACAAGAACAAAAACAAAACAACAACAAAAAAACACAGCGACTATTTTTATAAAGGGGACATGAAAGCACTAAATGCTGTGAGGCCACAGTCCTGCTATTTGGTGTTACTTACTTACTACTACTGTTTACATATTATTCTTTTGTGTGTGTGTGTGTGTGTGTGTGTGTGTGTGTGTGTGTGTGTGTGTGTGTGTGTTTTTTTAGATGCTTTAGTCTTTCACCCACCAGTTTTCATTGTGACCCCTGTGCTGCTGCTGCTCATACTGACATTTGCTCTGGTCATGGTTTACAAATACAAATGTTACAAAGTGCAAGGTATGTTTTACATGCAAATATCAACATACATAGAATTGTGCACGAATGAGGAAGCACATATATATGTGCATGCAAACAAATTGTGTAACTATTTCTTGTGCTGTGTGTTTCCAGGAGATGGTGTCGCAATGAATAGAAACACAATCATGAAGAAGATAAGACGTGTGAAGCAGATGTAAGACATCAAAACTTTTGCTTGTGGACAAAAGAGGCTGCAATATTTTTTGCACTCCACATTACAAATGTGTGGGGAAGAGAGAATTTATTTTTTGGCTGAATATATCAACTTTGGCACTACACTATATCAACGATGACACTACTGTGGGATCATCAAAATCAAAAGGGTTTATATCCTTGAAACCACAAATGTGCTCAGGAAATTTACCTGCAATCTGTCTATTAGACTATTTTGTGTACAAGATAGACACAGGTGGGAGTGGATGAGAAAAGCTCAAAGCTGAAGGGCTTTATCTTCTTGGAAGTATGAATGTAATCAATGAATTTCATGAAAATCTACCCTTTAGGTTTTAATTTGTCAATCAGTTTTTGATTGACAGCATTTTCAGCCATTGTAGCAGGATGGCTCCGTGGAAGGCTCTCAGCTTGTCACCCACTTTGTTCCAGACTGAAACATTTCAACAGTTGTTGGATGCATTGCCTTGAAATTTTGTACTGTCAAGTAATATAATAACCTTAATTAAATCCTGACTTTTCATCTAGCACCACCATCAAATCAAATTTTAGCATCCTAAAGTCAGCTAAAAGCAGCTCTGTGCCTAAATAAAACCTCACAGAAGAATTAGGTATCATTTTCCTTGGATAATCAGAATTTAACCAATTTCACAGCAATCTAACCCATGACCGGATGTGTTGCTCTGGAACAAAGCACTGAACAAATTAATTCACTGTTTAAGTGATTATTAGTCCATTTTTAGGCTCTCTGGTTTTTAATAATTATTGATCCGTTTATTACACAATATATGGGTAATGACTGGGGTCTCCACGTGTTAGTGATTGTGTAAAGAAAAATCACCGTCTGATCTGTTTATCGTTTGTTGATTCTTTTTTTAGATTTATGAAAATCAAGAAGTTATAGCGCGCAGAGTGCAGGGGACCTCCAAACAGCACAGCACTTCTCAACTCTATAATGATACATGTGGACACCAACAAGACTGTGTGTATCAAAACTTCACCATAACAAAGGACATTTACTGTAATCAAACGTTTAGCAATAAGAGGTAAGAGAGAACCCTGTTGCATCACATTTGTGTCACTGTCTTCAATTCTTTTTAAAATGTACGTATTCATTTCATAATTTGTGCTTTTGTCCAAAGTAGCTCGTGAGAAAAGTTGGTCTTTAAGCCTTTTTGAAGACAGAGGCGGGTTCTGTTAACCACACTGAGTAAAGGAAACTCACACCACCATGGGTGTATACATGGGGGGAGAGTCTAGATTGAGATTCCCAGCCACGCAGTGATGGTTGTACTAATCACTGTTCATTTGCAGATCAAAGTAATACTGATGGTTTTAGTAACATTTCTAAAAATTTACTTCAGTAAGATTTTGAATTCAGTGCTTGTCAAGATTTTTGGACTGTTGTGCTGATACTTTCACTCAAGTAAAGGATCTGAATAACTTCTACCACTCCACAGTACTTTGTCTTTTGTTTTGTGTCTCTGTGTTTTGTATAAGAATATATTGTAGAGATATTCAAAGAGAGAGAAACACACACACACACACACACACACACACACACACAGATATTCACCAAAATGTTGTTGACTTCATAGGTATGAATTTAAAGCTTTATAATGGGACGTAACTTAGTCTACTCACCTCTTTTATCACTCTAATGATGAGACAGAGGATGCAGCTAACCAGTTAATACGATGTAGGCATATAAGTTTTGTAATTGTTATTTGGAGGATAAATTCATTGAAATAGTTAGATTTTAGTTCCTTTATGATTCATTTGCCCTTTTTGACTTTCGGTGCCAATAATAGGTGGGCTTTTGCACACTGTTCCTCTCTTTAGATACATTTCTGCATGCAGTTTAAATTATTGTAGTCCCATGTTTAAGTGATGTTTTAATAATGTGTAAAAGTAGTTGAAAACTCTAAACTATCACTCACTTCTTAAAAATCAAGTAATTACTTTATTTAAGCAATTTTTTTTGCTTAATTGAGCAATGGAGGCTACTTTTACTCTTTACTCTTTTACTCTTTATTTGAGGAAATCATATGAACTGTTTTAGTTGTTACTGGTTGTTGGTTGCTGTTGGTTGTTTTGCTTCCTTTATTTCTGTTTTCCTGCTTTTTGTAATTGCTTGCCCTGCCCTAATTAGGTGAGCAACAAGTATAGGTTGGACAATTTAAATGCAAGGATATGTTGTACAAGGCAAAACCAATAAAATGTAGATTCATTGGCTACAGGGTCAAGCTGCCTTTAAAGCTGTAATGAAAAGTCTGCTAAAGCTGCTGAGAAACTTCCAACTCTTTATGTTGTCTGGTTGGATGTTCCATCGAGTTCTGTCTCTCACAGAGGATGCTGCTGCCCCAAGACAGCGCGATAAGGGTAAAATAAAGTCCGTTATGGAAGATAAGGTCTTGTGGACTTTATAGTTTCTCCAAACAAAAGTAAACAAAGTCATGTAATGGAAGCCATGATAAGCCATTTATAAGTTTATACACAAGACACATGTTTGAACGTAATTTATGAGGTCTCAGAAGATTTTGGTTTTCCAGTATCCTACAATGATGTATTTTGATTAACAACTGCTTTTATTGCATTTCATAAAGACTCTGTGAGTTGAGTGTTCTACTTACATTATATAAACATACCAATCGTGTTTTTTTCCCACATAAATTATAGGATAATTTGTCCATAAACGTTTGATTTGATGATAAAATACTGATTACACAAATGCAGAACTACAACATTTTACTCGTGCAATATTCAACCACTGGATATCTATTTCATTATGAACACTGCTGTCCACAAGGCACATGACATGTTTCACAACTATATCCATTATAGTTTCTATGTCTTCTTGTGAAATGTGATGATGAGAACCCTCAAGACCTGCTGATCATCCTCTGCAAAAATTTCTTTGGATGTTATGAACAAATCTCTTTCTTTCTATGCACATACAAGAAGCCTAAAGCACATTGTTTTCCCTGGTAATCTTGTAATGATCATTTTCATTGACACTGTATATGCAGATGGGAAAGGGAGCACTATCATTGAAATAGCTGATGAGGTTGGTATATCTAGAGATGTCAATGCTCTTGCTCAGTCTTTTGCTCTGCCTATTTTGCTGAGCATCCTCACACACCTGTTGGCTTTTTAAAGAGAAAAATTATGAACTGTTCCTTCCATGTCTGTCAGGGTTACTGTTAATACTCATGTTGACTGTAGACCTGCACATTCTAAAACAACGATTACTTTGTATGTCATTTATTTTTTTCCATCACTGGTGGAACCAGTCCACTAACAAGCAACACATATGCCTGAGAAAGGTAAATGACTATGTGCGCTCGTTAATCCACAAATTGAGTCTCACAATGGGCTACAATTGCTAACATTATAAAGAACTAAAATGATCATTGGAGGAGATCCACCAGGATGTGGGTGGCACACCACCTTTGGTAAACAATGTTCTGTGATGAGAGTTGACTCCGTGAAAAAATACAAATAAAACACTAGTGATGTTAAGAGGAAACCAAATAGAATATTAAAACAGAGTTAGTAGAGTGTTTCCAACATGTTTAAAACTAGTTTATTAAATAAACAAAATGGTGGAGTACCTGATTGTACAAAGCTCTCACTGGTAAAAGAAGAAAGGTACAGATTGGCATTTAGATTTTTTGAATTGCTAAATGCCTGTTTGTGGTATTCTCAGCACTGAAACATGGCCAGTGTGCTCCTTCTTAGCTGACCCAACAAAAAATAAACTCATTTCCAATCACTACACTGATGGCTGGGCTATGAATCTGATATGAACAGCACAGGAACAGAACTCATAGTGTCCAGCTTTGAAAGGGTGATTCATTCTTAGCCTCTGTTAATAGAGGTGCAAAACATATTACATTACCTTGCATTACATGATGAAATGATAACTCCTGGCATCACAACAAATATATGAAACGATATACACAGTTTGCATGTTGTATTTTTTGTGTTATTGCACATAATATGGTTAAATTACTGTTACATATTTGACAAGTGTGAAAACTGGACCCTCTGATATATTATATCTTGTGTGTTACTTTTTTTTTTAGACACGAGAAGTTGTAGCATGGTGAATGCTTGGTTCAGTCAAGTAGCAGTGCTTGTTGCACAGTGATAATAGGTGTAGGTGAAGTGCAAGAAGAGTCCATACACCCAAACCTAACTGAGACGGAGGACATCTACTCACAGTTTTATTAGTTATAAGAACACCAATAGCGACTGAGGAGCATGCCATACATACATGACTGTAGTCAAACGTTTCATTTGGGGTCACATTTGGACATTGTGAATATTTGCAGATTTGGATGTGCACCAGATACTCAATAGACGAAGATAAAGCCAACCTGTCACTAGTCTCAGCAAACCCCCCTTGTTCTATGATTACAATTTATTAGTCTGCTCACATTAACACATGGTAATGTTTATTTTATTGCTTATACTCTATGTTTACAGTGCTGTTTTTACCTCTGGCTATTTATTGATTACTTGTAAAAGTGGTTTAATAATGATCTAGCAATTTTTCATCACCTGCACCCTTTGTATGACATTCTGGAAAAATGTTTTAGCTTAATAATCAAAGCTTATTCTACCTTCTGCAAAATGAACAAATAAAGGACACTATAAGGAACCAGTGCTTACAGAGTAAGGACTGAAGCAACAGTTATTACTGTAGAATACTAAACCAGGCAAATAAGAAAATATGAGGAAATTTTTGGATTTCCTCAATCAATATACATATTTGTGCCCTTGCAACTTTTTGCAGCTGCTTCATATAGATTTGCATAACCAGCACGATTCCTATCCATTAAAGTTATTCCATGTTAAGAGATCATCTTTTAAGTTCAAAGCAGAGTTGCACGTAAATGTGCTCAATCCATGCTTGAGCAAACTTATTGCCCACATTCTGCAACTTGACCAGAATGTCTGTCCCTTTTATGAGCTCCAGACCCAAGACTGTCTGCTGCCTCCTATACTCTCTGATCACACAGACATTTGACTGATGTTTGAGAGTCAGGACAAGCATATTTAGATGCACTCAAACAATCTGGGACAACCACAACACTAATGCACGCTTCGGTCTTGATCTATCCAAGAGCAGTTCTGCTGTATTTGCTCGTGGATTTGACCCTATGTACCTCTATAGTTCAACCGTCTGTCAGCAGATTTTAGGGTTTGCTGTGACCCCCATGCTGCTAAGAACAGAACAAAGCAGACACCTAATCTGGGTACTAAATACACCGGTACATACGGATGCATCTCTTTCCTGTTACACTGTGTGGTTCTAATTCGAGTTGTACTGGACCCCATCATTTTCATTATTGGGGTTTTTTTTCATTATTGTATCTTCTGTTGTGCTTGTTAAACCTGTTTAATGACAGAACCTTTCATTTTATCTGCATCAGCTCATTTGACAATCAGTCACCAGAGCCTAAGCTGCTGCTGGAGCTGTTCTTGCCAACATGTGTAACCAGGCAACACCAACAAACACACATCCAGCTTGGTTTGCTCCAGGACCTTGACAACTCTGCACCGCAGAGAGAAATCTAAACTTAAATCGAGTCTTAGGTTCTCGTGTACCTGTAATTTAGTTGTCAAAAGAGGAAGAAAATGAGCTCTGAGGTTTTAGTGTCGCGGCCACTCTACGACAGCAGAGCTGTGGCTGTCGGGGCCCCGGTGAAGGACGAGCCTGTGCGAGAGGCCCGAGGGGCGTCCTCGGGTTCGGCCACGGTTGGGTACCGCTCCGCTAAATACACCCCGGATGAGTGGTTCTCCAACTACCACAGCATCCTCCAGCAGGCCGCCTCCCAGCGCCGCGACGCCCGCGGCGTCCAGCGGGAGTCCGGAGGTCTGCGCCGGGACACGGAGGCCGCGACCGCGACGACCCAGGCCGAGGGAACGCGCCTCCTGGGGGAGAGGCTGCAGGACATCCAGCGCTGGAGGTCGGAACTGCGGCGGCACGTCGAGCGGCTGCAGGCCGACACCGAGTCGCTGCTGGCGCTGAAGACGCGGCTGGAGAAGGCGCTGGACGCCACCGAGACTCCACATGCCATCGCCACCGATAATCTGAGCAGCAGGGCAAGGAGACCGGGACCAGACCTGGTCACCGACTCTGTGGAGGAGCAGCTCTTAAAGGTTCTCACCTGCTAAGGGAGGATCACTGTCCGGCCATGAAAATAAGGGGGAACATGCTTATGTTATGTAAAAGTTGAGCTATTGTCTATATCAGTGCCATATAGAAGAATAGCTTGTGTAAAATCGGTAGCCCTATAAATAAGGCAAATATAGGATATACAGCAGTATCAACGAAAGAAAGTGCATAAATGATTATCAGCAATCAACAAGAAATTAATGTGCAACCATTTTGACAGTCAGTCCACTGTTCAAGTCCATTTTCAAGCAGAAGTTCTTGCAAACATTTGATGGTTCCACCCACTAAAATGTAAGGATTTGCTGCTTTTCCTTGTCTTACATTACATTAAATGCAATATATTTGGCTTTTGGGCTGTTGGACAGACAAAGCAGGTCACCTGATGATATCACCTCAGACGATCAAGCATTAGATGCAGCGCAGTCATTTTCGTGAGATCAGGTGTATAACATTATAGTCATTGTATCAGTAAAAGGAGACCAGCAGAGGGCTCAGTGTGACACCGATCAGAAGCCTGAGTGTGTGTTTTGCAGGAAGTGGACTTGATCAGGAACGTCCAGGCCCTTCTGAAGAGAACTACAGCTCAGGTTGTCACTCAGATCAAGTGAGTCTCCCGTGCACCGAAAGTTAAAGACCCTGAAATGTCTTCTTTTAGTTGTTGAGATGAATCATCGTCCTTTGATGTGTGTGTGTGCATTAGGATGAACAGAGAGGCCAAGCAGATGTTAGAGTTGGATTGGTCTGATAAGTACCAGGCCTACAACTCTGACAGCCACTGTGGAAGATACAGTAACATGAGTCCAGATACACAGCTGCACCCCAGCTCAGCCAACATGCAGGAACAGTGAGTCTTGTATGTGTGCAAATACATGAAAAGAATTTACCACTGAAAATGAAAAACTGTGCTGATAATATTCATAATTAATACACGGTCCACCCTCTGGTCTGCTGCAGGGTGTGTAACCACTCAACATGGACGCAGTTCACACAGGACAACCTGAGCAAGGCTTTGCAGGAGGAGCAGGCTACCAACAGTCTCAGGTGAGTACATAGTGTGGTCAGTGTGAGCTGCCACAGAGTCTGAAAGTGACAAAGTGACACTGTGGAACATTATTCGTGTTTTCAGTAACTGATGCTGTTTGTGTGTGTCAGAATGCTGGTGGAGAGGTTGCTGCTGGACGTCGCTGAGGATCTGAGAGTCCAGTGCTCCATTGTGGACCAGGCCTTCAGCCAGCGCTGTGTGGAGCTGACAGAGGCCAAGACCCAGCTACAGCTGAAGCTCGCACAGGTAGACAGACAGAAAGATGGATGGATCGATTGGTCACTGATTATAACTGATTATCTGTCGTATGATCACGTTTATGTACAGGTCCTGGAGCAGATTGGTGCCCAGGAGAGGAACGTTGTGGCTCTACAGCAGGCCATCCACAACAAAGAGGCTCCACTGAGAGTAGCTCAGTCCAGACTTTACCTTCGCTCCCTCAGACCCAACATGGAGCTCTGCAGGGATGAACCTCAGCTCAGGTACATACGCTCACACACACACACACACACACACACACACACAGACGCAACCAGCAACATCTATCGCCTTTCTGACTCTCCATCTCCTCTTTACTGCATGTGTGTGTAGTTTGGAGGGGGAGGTTAGGCAGATTGATGCCACTCTGGCATCTCTGCAGCAGCAGCTGAGTGAGGCCAGAGGCTCCCTGTCCCACCTGGAGGAGTCGCGCATGGCCCTTGAGAAGGACATAAACTGTTAGACCCACTCGCTGTTCATCGAGAGAGACAAGTGCATGATTCACCGTAAACGATACCCAACCATCTCCACACTGTCGGGATACTGAAGATGACAGCAACTGTGTGTGTTAGTTACTTGTCTTGAATTACTTTGTTCTCTTTGTTTTTCTGTGTTGTTAGCATCAGTAAATACTCTTTGATTAAGGAGGCCTGAAAACTCACGAGTATAGCAAGTATTTTGATTCTGTTGATTCTGTTCTGATTTGAAAATGTGGTGTTGACTCAGTTCTCATTATGTTCTGTTATTCTATCACTTTCTTTATTCATTCATTCTTATTCATCCTTCATTCAAAAGTTTCATATAGACAGTTTGTAAATGGCTTGTAATGGATGTAGGACCATAGAAGTAATGAATGTTTATTAATTTATAAATGAAAAAAAAACGTGTAAATAATCACAATGTTCAACAGGAAGTTGGAGAGTTGGAAAAACAACAGTACAAGAGCATGTGTTGGTTCACTGTTAATAGAGATGATGCAATAGGATGATTTTGACCCTTATATTTCACAACTTGTTAACTTTATTCTTAAATACAAATATTTGGGATCTAAAGGAGTATTAAAGAATGAATGAATTAAACTAAACTAAATAAATTATTATGATTTATATTGCAATGCAAGCTCTTTAAGCATGTTTTCTAGTTTTGTTTACAAGACCTTTAATCAGTTTTTAACCATGCACTTTAATTTTATACTCTGTCTATTGCACTGGTATGTTTTATCTTGTATATAGACATAAATGATAGATTTTTCACAGCTGGCTGATAATGACAGTGCATTACCAAGAAAAGATTGTGAGAATGGTCCAGCCCTCAGACCAGCAACTGTCTTAGCTTCAAGTTTGCTCAGTTTTTTTGGCTTTCACTCACTTCCCGGGGACCTGCAGCAGAAATCTAATCTGGAGCCAGTCTTTTCTCTCTCTAGCTATATGTTACACTGTCATCACCAGAAAGATAGCACATGGTTGTTTTCACTGTCTCAGCTATATAATAGCTATATAATTGCGCTCTCTCTCCATTTTTTTCTCTCTCCATCTCCTCCTCGGCTACTTGTGTCTGTAGTTTCGAGGGTGAGGTGAGACCACTGGACCAATAACAGGAGAAAAAGAAGTTTGACCAACGGGCTAATCGTCAAAAAAACCTTACTTGTCACGTGGAGCCCTACCCATCCTCTGTCTTGTAAGGAAAAGTATGATTAAGATTTGTTTTCATCATGTGCTGACTTCACAACTGAAATCAGCACGTTAGTATGTGCACTTTGGAAGCAAAATATCTGGGAGAGGTGGTTTACTGACATTTAAGAGCAAAAGTGTTGTGCCAGGGACACTTCTGTGGCACAACCATCAGCAAACCCTTTCGGATGAGAGCGTGCTTGGATGAGGAGCCTGTTGGAACATATTTGGTGTTGCTTTGTTCTCGTGTCTCTGCCAAAGGGTGGTGTTGGGTATATAAGACAGAGGTGGTTTCGGTATTAGAGTGGAACGACACTTGCACATGTACTGAGTGTTGTGTGTAATTGTATCCCTCATGTACACACAAAAAAGGTATTAAAGGAGCATTTCACCTCTGGGTGCCAGGGTTGATCATGGTGACTGCACCCGCACAATGCCACCCAAGTGGGAATTAGTTACTTTTCTATTTTATCTTCTAATGTAAAGCAGTAAATTAGACTATAACTGTGAGGAGCTTATCTTAAAACAGTGCTGTTTCTCACTGTTACAGTTTTTTTCCCCCATCTAGCCAAGTACTTGAACATCGGGACAGCTAAGTCTGCTGTTAGGGATTGGAGAGCTACAGACACCACAGGGGAGAACCTTTGTGTTGAAAGTATCTCCATATATTGGTTCACCTCAGACTGTTAGGTTTGTTCCATTTTTTTAGCCTATCCTCCTTCAATTGCACCAACATCTCTTTGGAACGATTATTAAAAGTTTCAGTGAACAGCTACCAAATGCAAAGACAACACTTTGAATCAACTCCAGACCTTTTATCTGCTTAATTTGTCATGAAATAATGAGAGAAAAGGCCACTGCTGGACATGATGTGGCCAGTCTGAGGTGGAAGAGCCTTCCCCCTCCTCTTCAGCCAGTCCTAATGGGGAAGAGCAGCATCAGATGTACTCCTCATCCACTGTTGTGAGAATGACCTTTCGGGATGACTCAAGCATCAACCTCTTTGCAGCAGTGAAGGAGGAGTTAAACCACCTGTACCTGCAGTATCCAGATATAAAGATCATCTTCCCTGGCAGCACCAAGAGATACTGGTGGAAGGCAGGTGCTAATCTGGGGGAAGCAGAGCAAGGCTTGCAGGTTTCTGACCAGTGTTATGGATATGTACACTAACAATTCATTTTTCAAGTGGTAACCTTGTGCATGAACCTCACATAAGTTTTGACACTCCAGGGCTGGTTCTGCATGAAAGAGTTCCTTTCACCAGTAAATTAATTTTTTTTTTAGTTTGCTTTTTGATGAATCAAACTGCTGCAACGCCTTTTTGCCCATGTTGCTAATATAAATAAAATAAATTGTAACATTACGTATTTAAATATATGTAGTCCATAGATATCACTGATGTACATATGTGTAATGTCAGTGCAGTGCTGCTCCATAAGAATCATCGCTTAGAGGTAGAGAGGTTCTCACTGGTCCAAATTTACATTCAAATACTCTATCCATTTCCTTTTCACCCATTAAAAAAAAACTAAAAAAAAAAAAAACAAAGAAAAACATTAAAAAAACCCCCCCGACAGCCTCCTGCACTAATATAATCTATCTCACATGCAAGGACTGATTATGACTAATGGCTCCTGGACTTTTTGCACCTTACCTCCATTACCATTTTTTGTTTGGCACATATATAGACAGTTACCTATATGCATGACTGACAGCACTTTTGACTTTTTGTTTCTTTAATTTTTTTTTTTTTTATACTTTTTTTTTTATGATCCAGGAGTTGAGACTGCTGCACTATGAGATGTAAGCTATTAATTAAATATTATTTTTATATAATTATTTTCTTATAATTATTTTCTCGTACAGTTAAGTGCACAAGCTCATCTCTAGTATACAGTGTTTTTGTAATTTGTGCACCACCGCCATGGATTTGAAATGAAGCCATCAAGATGTGATAGAAGTGTCGAATTTTAGCTATAATTCAAGTGGTTTATTGTATTATTTTTTTTTAAATTACAGCAAAATATAGCAGGTTACAAATGTATTACCAAGAGGCTCATACAGCAGGTTATATTCATACTGACAAACTGGTTTCAGTTTTTGGTGGCCTTGGGACAATCTGTCCAGCAGTTTCATGACAAATGAACTAGATACAAGTTGATGCAAAAGTGTTAACTGCAAACTCTGGAACTTGTTTTTTATTTTTGTTTTATTTGAATTTTTTTTTCAATTTTAATTTTTTTTATTGATGTTGATGCAAAATGATTGAGGAGTTTGAAAGAGGAAAAGCAAAAAAAAAATCAAACAACAGAAAGAACCAGAGGAGAGAGAGAATCAAATCAGGTGACCAATAGCTTTCATTTCCTGACCTTGTTTTGCTTGTTGCTTGTCTTTTGTGGTATTTGGTGCCAAGTACAGAGTGCACTGTGCAGTGCACAGTAAGCAGGTGCTGCATCAGCTACTTCCAAAATGAATACAACTTACTTTTTTTGAAAAAATTTGTTCTATTTTGCAATCTGAAAATGTTATAGCAGAAGCACATCTGTTTCTCTCAACAATATCAGCTGCATCTGTTTTCAGGGATTTTATCAGCATCAGACTAAACACTCAGAGCAAAGGCAAAAGCTATAAAAATAATATAAAAATAAAATAAATAAATCTATCTCTATATAAAAATATATATATTTACAATTCATGCAATGACATTAAAGGGAAAATTCTCAACCAAATTACAAAGATAAGTCCTCTGGGCAGTGTTATTTTGCTCAGCTGATGTTATGGCGATTCTTCCTGGGTTAATCTGTGCAAAAAAAGTTGACAGTCTGATTTAGGAGTGGTTGGATTACTGCTTGATAAAAGAAAGGTTCATTGGGAAGGAGTTTTGCAGGGGCAGATCGTTCTCTGACGATATCATGGCATATTTCCTTTATTATTAAATCTTTTAGTCCATTCTGGATCTTCTAAACCCAATGAGTTTCTTGTGCATGAGGCCAGGCTGAAACAGGACATGCTGTTTCCACTAACACAAACTTGGAAGCATACCATTGTCTAAATAAAACTGCAAGCAGCAATGTGGGGGCCAAGCAATCCAGTGCGGTGTTGTTGCCACGGAAACTTATATTCCTAATGTTAACAGCCGTAAGCATGCTCAGCAAATTTCATGAAAGTTGAGCACAGCTAGCCTGAGTTATGACCTCATTTTCTGTTTGGCAGCTTTGCCACCAATTTCAACTGGCTGTGACAGGTGAACACTTTCAAAAATAAAAAAAGCCATATAGATAGGTTTGTGAGGCTTTGGCTGAAGATCATGACCCTTTTGGTGTAGGTGTCACATAATTTTTGGCCTGGGATGATTTTTCAAACCTTTGGCTGTGAAGGGGAACAGTTCCAATAATCAAATATCAAAAATCAAACTTTCCAATGGCAGCAGAGGACTTTGAAGGAGACAAGGTAGAAGAGCATCAGATGCCTTTGCGGCTTTGCAGTTTGGCCCCCATATATAATGTATGCTGTACCACAAATGTATTGTACAGTTTCCATATTTACAATATTCAATGCAGGCACAAAGAGGGATGGGCAGGGGTGTGGGTGAGGGGTAAAAGATAAAGGATAAGGGTAGAGGGATAAGGGTCTACTTGCTTCTTTAGAACGTATTTTTCATCTTTCAGAGACTTTATTTCACTGATTGCAGTATAAGGTGTCTCTACTGCAGTGCAGCTGCAGCAGGCTTGCTGTGGGACATCAGTATACTGCATCAGGCCAAGTGCCTCAAAAATAGAAACACACATTATGTGTAGTTCATGGCTAAAACTCCAGTCCCACCTTAACACCACGTGTACATTATGTACACAGTTGAATCTACTTTAGTCCAAGGATAAGACTCCTTGAAACACTCCTCAACAGAGAGCTCATACTTATTTCTTTATCTCTAATCATATGCACATTACTCTGCATTATACTGCTTTTTGCAATTCTAGATGCATTTTGTTCTCTCAGTACTCACAAAAAAGTTGAATCTTATCTAACATCAGCCAACAGTTCACATTCATAAGCAGTACCCATGGTGTAATAACACTGTGAGACTTTTATTTTTATTTTTTCCCTCATTGCTTCTAATTTACCACAGAAATGCTGCCATATGTATTTTCAGTTTCAGTTGAGTTTGATTAGAGTTAGGTTTGGTTTACCGTAGATGATTTTGGTGAAATTTATGGATAACGTTTTGGCAAGGTTTTCTCCAGAGTAAATATTACACATTGCTGTAGTAGTGGAGAAAGATAAAACTTAGATTATGCATGATAGAGAAAACCTTACTTGAAAGTGAGGCTGTGTTTCATGTTGGTTAATCTCCTTGTCATACCCGTAGGAGTTACAAATTTTGAGGTTTTACCTTAGATGATCAGCTTACTTTTGAAACAGGAAGAATCCCGTCACTCTGCTGGTAGGACCCTGGGGGCATTTCCAAATCAGGTTAAGCTTTGTAAAAATCGTGGTTACATGCAATTGTTTAATCCATGTGTCTGTGCTTGCGCTGCAGGGATCTGAGGTTGTAATACACACAAATCATAGCTGTTTTTTTTCTTAATTCAAGGCATGTTTTGCTCTGTTGTCTTAATCCTGTCATGTCACGCTGTGTTTTAAAGTCTGTCTTATCTGGAATATTTTGCTGTCATTCTTAACTTCTTTACAAGTGGAAGATATTGTAGTGTCAGAAATTCACAATATATCTGACTTGGAATTACATCTTTCCACATTTTTCCCATTTGATTGCTTTTTAATATGGATTAAATATTATTACCTAAATGTGGCATAATGTTTTCAATGTAATGTGTTAGCATGCTAACTTTTGCTTATTTAGCACTAAACATATAGCACAAATAAAGCTGATGGTATTTTTTCATACACCAAAATAATCAGTTTTAAATTGTATTCTACTGACTAAATAATCTATTAAATATAAAAAAGAAACCCAACAGATTAATTGTTAATGAAAGTAATTGTCAGCACTATGTGACACTGTAACAAATGAAGAAATGAATGAATGATAAATCAAATGAACAAAAATATAATGCAAACACCATTCGTTTATTGGTATAATATTTCATAATACTCTATAGGTATCTTTCTATTAAATACATATGTACTACACCTGTGTGTATCTATAGGCAGGCATTTCAGATTCAAGTCCAGGTTCAGTGCAGTGATGACCAAACATCTCGTCTTGTCACAGACTCTTTTTCCTAAAACAAAAGTAAACAAGGAGCAGAGGAGGGAGCTGCTGCTCCATACATCAATTTATCATTGGTGATCATTTCACCTTATTTATATCAATCTTCAGTCTACCCCTCCCTTCTCCTTAATCTCTTGCCTTCATCCCTCATTTTTTGGCCCATATCTGAAATAGTCATTGATCTCACTGTCATTTTTTTCTGTAGATAAATGCCGTTCTGTTCATTTGGGTGGAATCTCTTTGGAGGAGGTACAGAGCAGTCTCCCTGAGGACCTCCTCAGTGGCGCCAATATGAACCAGCCGGAAATACATTGTGGGTCAGCTATAGATAACAGGCACCTGGGTCCAATAGGGTACAATCAGTGCTCAGTTTAGGTCCAGATTGAGACAGTAGGGTCTAGTTTAGGCTTGTTTAGTTTAAAGCCACCTGAATCCTGCTGGACAAATAACTTACGTAACTTAGGACCAGATGCTATTGAGCTTGCAAGCTACCAACGCAATGCAAAATAGATATCATCATGTAGATAGGAATACCTGAGTCAATTACTTCTTGAACAATGCTGTGTGTTTTCTTGAATCTTACAGTTGAGTTGTTGCCAGTTAATCAGTTGTGCCAAGAAAGCTCAGGATACTATTTGACTCATCAGAAATAGAGGATTTATTTGAAGAACTCATCTCAGGTTCTCAGCAGAATAGAACAGTTTGGAGTCTCGGGGGGGGGGTGCATTCATGCTTTCGTCGGTGGAGCAGCAATGGTGAGGATCCTGGTGAATCTTGGTGGACAATCAAAGAGTGTGGCTTCATCCCAGTCTCTGTGGTCAAAGGGTTGTCCAAGTTGTCACTGGTGATGGGGGAAAAAGGCATTGAAAAGGTCCGTTGAGTTACACCCTGTTAGTCTGTTGGTGTGTGCATGTTTTTGTCTGTGCATAATGTTTGTGTCTTTGCACCCTGAAGTGCGCCTGAGTGCATGTTTGGGTGTGTTACCGTGTGTGCGTGGGTTAGCTTTTCTTCAAGAGTTCAGGTTATATAGCAGCTGATGTGTCTTTAGACTGACACATATACATCCAGTCCAAGTTTTTATCTGCTTCAAGAGTGCACAGTGACATCAGACCAGGATCCAGTTCAGGCTCATTTAAACTAGTCTCATTGTAGTTAGCATAGATTGATCCAAAAAGAGTCCATTGTGTCATCTTCCTCTGTAGACCAGAGTTTGAAGGGTGAAGGAGTTTCAGAGGAAGGGGTTGTGGCTGTGTGTCTGTGTCTGTGACTGAGTGTGGGCCGCTGGTCGTGGAGAAAGAGGGAGCAGGGGTTGGGGGAGGTTGGACGGAAGGTCCAGGAGTCCGGCAGGAGGTTGTGTGAGAGATGAGGGGAGGATGGGCGGCTGGTGGGGCAGAGGAAGAGGCAGGGACGGGCTGTAGGAGAGCATATGAGGGGGCAGCGGGGAGGTGGAGGATGGTCGCATTTGATTGAGGGTGAGGCGAGGCTGTTCGCAGTGGAAGGGGTTGGTGGGAGACGGAGCACTCAAACCTGAGGAGAAAAAAAAAAACAGGATTTGTTGGTTGGAAAACATTTAAAAAATATATCACAGTAAGATTTCTGTAAGTACAATATGCGATTTCTTGAATAATTTGTTACCTGAGAGGAAGGGATTATTGTGTGTCTTGCTAGGAGGGTTGGGGGGTATAAGAGCATCTAAATTGACCAGCGTGGCGCCCGTAGGTCCCAGAAAGGCCTCTGGGGTCCGACACACACGTGTAGGCGGGGCACTGAGTGGAGGTGCTAGCCGGGATAGGTCAAACATCTCTGGGCTGGCAGACTCTCGTCCATTAACCTGATGTTTCGTAGGAGGGTCAGCCCCAAACAGATCTGGTTTGGCATCTGCTCCAGAAAACGGGTCAGAGTCCGGCTTTATCCCAAACAGCTCTGCATCTGTATCAGGAAGAGAAAATAAGAGTTTGAAAAGAGATGCAAAATTTGACTTATGACACCATAGGTGGCTACATTGGGTCTTAGTGTACTGTGAATACAGTGAGTTATCTTGTATGTACTATTAGTCTGGCAGCTGTCCAGGGGCTCATGCTAGAACAAGATTTTCTTTTTTCCCATCACTGTCAATGGAGGAAACTCATTGCTTCCAAATGTACAGTGAAATCCACAGAACTTCTGGCTGCCTGCTGTCTTGTGCTACAATACCTGTCGGACTGGAAGGTTGAGGAGGGGACACTTGGGGAACCTCCTGCTTAGGCTTCTCCTCTTCCTGTGCAGCAAATGGATCTGTCCCATCAGCATCTACGCAGGGAAGTGAAAACTGATGAAAAAAGTGCAATCACAGGCAGAGCACAGTTCTCTCATTTCTGGACTGAAATTTAAAACTACAGCATTTCCGAAAAGTACCATACCTCTGCCTGTTGGGCTGTCCGATTTTTGATTGACAGGACTGGAGGATACAGGCGCCGCTTCCCAGGGGTCTGTGCTTGAGTCGGCACATGGGGCCCAAGGATTAGATGCGTTGGAGGAGGGAGGGGCTGTCCACGGGCTACCAATCACAGGGGTGCTGGAATGAACTGCTGGGAGGACAGACGAAAAGCTCAGCTCAGTGCGAAGCATTAAAAACACACAAACTGACAGAATATGAGAAGACACAAAGAGATGGTAGGTCCAGCACCATATTGGCCCGAAGTCCGTCTGAGATGAGGTACCCACCTACTGAGTCCCAGGGGTCAGAGGAGATGTCACAGGTTGGCTGGGCTGAGTTCCAAGGGTCACTAGAAGGAGGCAGGGGCTCAGATGATGGGCCAAATATGTCCACCAGGTCCATCATGGCTGACTAAAGAGGGAGCAAGTCTTAAATTAAAAATTCTCGTGTGTGCCTCCAGGCTTGCACGAGTTTTAAGCAATGGGAGATACTTAATAAGAGCCAGAAGAAATGACCAACCCTGTTGAGATCTTTGGAGGAGAGAATGGAAAACCGTCACAGTTAGTGTCATTGTATTATAGATGTTAAAATTACTTTAAAACACTATTTATACCTCAGGTAAGAAAAGCAGTTGATTCAGAATTTGTGGTGTAAATGTTTGTGAATCAAGCAGAACTGGAAACTATGCAGAACTATTTAACCACTTACTTTCAGTTAAAACTTTATCAATGTGCAGTGGAAACCACACAAATGTGTTCATTTAGATTTTTGGAGTTATGTGGCTTTAACAGAACAGACAATTTACTCTACTTGCGCTGAAAGGGCTGTGTTTATTCATCTACCAAAAATTTAGCTAAAAAAGAGTTTACTTTAAGAATGAATACAGTTGCTTGTGTTTCACTGCCGCTCTACTGAAAAAACACTCTTAAAACAGCAAGAATATTTTTTAGTGGCCTTGTGAGTCATAAAATTAATGATTGCTCTGTTGTGGAGCCTAATTAATATACTGTGTAAGAAAACCAATGCTAGATGTCACAGATGTTGTAGTGTTGTATATAATGTGTCTGTTGATTTGCCATTGGCGCATATGTTGGCAATGAGATTATGTTACATATTGCAGTGAAAATTGCCTGAGGTCAATTAGAAACAGAGCCATGATTTCATAAATTTGTCAGCTTGCGGGTGGACTCCAACGCTTTCTTTACGCTGCAGGACCTGAATTTGCAGAGAAGCGTCTCACAGCTGAGCAGACCGCAGTGCAGTCTGCTGAGAAAATTTTGTTTACTGTTCAAACTTAAATACCCTGCACATATGGTATCTTTGTAACAACACTTTGACACCCCAATTTTAGGGAACCTTATTTTTTTGTGAAATCAGCACACTGAAAATGTTGATATGATTAAAATAATTTTACACAGCAATAATTGATAGACTACCAGCAACAAGAGATTTCACTAGAGAAAATGTCCTACATATATGAAATGACAAGATGGACATATGTGGGGGATCTTTTCAAAAACATTTTTATGTAACAAAAATACCACATTTACTGAATCTGAATTATAATGACATGTTGAACGGGTATTTCAGAGTATGATATCGTAAAAAATCTCACATATATTTATAATAGTAATATTATCAAGTGATATCATATTGGCATGAAAAAAACAGACCCCTTATGTTTTTTCAGAGAATTCAACCATTTTAAAGACACAAACACATCAGATGTACCCGTCACAATCATAACACGAATCAAGATAAATCTGCATAAATTAGTGCTGTAATGTTAAAGGAAAAAATGATGCTGGATATAACATTTTAACAGTGACGCCCTGGGTTGGAAATTCAGTCTGGAACAAAAGTCAACCAAAGGAATCCTCTCTCTTCTGCCCCTCCTGCCTCTCTTAACTCCACACGATATAACTGCAGTTTGAGGATTTATCTCATCTTCGTAGACCTAGACCTCTGCGTGGTTTCCACAGATGACATGCTTGATTTGCCTTTGTAACATACTCACTAACAATCACATGAATGTCCAATCATGGTTGAATGTGCAACTTATACATGTGTGATGGGGAAACTTGAAGCCTCTAGTGCATAAATACTGAGGGAATACTGTAGGAGACATTTTTCAAAATGAACAATATCTGCATATTCCTAGTTAATTTAGGATTTCCCAATGAGAGAGAAGCAGTTATTACTAGGTAATTTAGCTTTTTTCATGGAAAACCATATCAGACACAAACCAAGTAGAAAATTTTCATGTCTTACAACACATTTGAAGTGGATCATTAAGAACTGAATCTTTCTGCATCCATTGTTAATTAAACTAAAATAAAACATCAGAAAAAAATGCCAAAAAATTGAATGTAGTTATTAATTGTGTGACGATACCAGACCTGATGAGCTATAACACATATCTGACCTTGTGAATATGTCAGGTATTATGTCAGTAAGTCAGAGAACCATTTAGAAGCTCTCATACAGTTTTTTTTCCCTGATATTGATTTCCATGGATTTTTCCACACAGATCCTGAAAACACCTGATAATAATGATAAGAATATAATTTGACCAATTACAAGCCAGTGGGGACTTTTACATAATGCAGCCCATTACTCTGATTGGCACGTTGACAGGCCAATCAGTAAGAGAGTTGGTTTGCTACAAGATAAGGAGCATGGTTTCAGGGAAATGTCATGCTGAGCTCAAGGTTAGACAAGACAGAGTCATTATCATTCAGCAGGCACCTCTTTCTCCTCCCTCAGCTCTCTACTGTTTCTCTCATACCCTCCCTCCTTACTCTGATCTGTGTTTTCTGTCTTCTTTCCCTCCCTATCCCACAGTCCACACCATGAACTCCACTTTATTCTCTCCATGCCTGCCAACGACCACCTACAAATGCACCCACCCACCTCTCCATGAAAAGACACACTTTTGTACCATGCATGCACCCACACACATGCTGTACAGCACACACACACACAAACACACAGACAGACACACGCACTCACACACGTTTTTAAACTCACCTCCCGTGTCCCTGACTGGCTCTCTCTCCGGCTCTCATCCAGGGCCTTCTGTAACAGAGACTCGTCTCCTTGGCGACAGCGCTGCTCCTGCAGGCGGCATCGTGACATCATCAACATTATCGCCACAGCAATGAGCTTGGATGCGCACACACACACAAATATACACACGCACTGCTGTTGGTGAAACAGTCTTTGGCTTAATCCAGCAATACTATGGCAGCACCAGTAGCTTTTTGTATTGTCGAAATATTCAGTAACAAGGAGCAGAAGCCGGTTTAGAGCAAAGCAGAGAGAGAGAGAGGGGATGCAGCGAAAATCTTCCAAAATTACATGTAGAAGTCATGAACTGTTTCAGAAAAATTAATTAAAAAACTGGAGCAATACTAATGGAGGAGAGATGAGAAGAATAAAATGTGTACAGTTTGAAAGCTGGTGCGAGTGTCAGCAGAGGACCTGGAAAGGAGAAAAGTGGCCAGTGAAGGAAATAACGAAGGAATAAGTTAGGAGGGAAGTAATTAGTTCTCCACAGAGAACTGTTGCAATGAAAAAATAAGAGCCATATAATCAAATGCAAAGACAGACACCCAACTAGAGGGTTTACAAAGAGGTGTGTTACTGTGTGTGTACCTGCTCTTGCTCCTTTTGGCTAAGGCTTAAAACAAGCTGTAGTTGTGTGTCCTCATCCATTTCTATGGTAACAGAGGAAGAAGGCCTAGCTAGATGAAGGTGGGCGGATTTTTAGAACGTTTGTCACAAAATTTTCATTATTGGAATCATCAAGAGGGAATGAGTCACATGTGGCTTGAAAACAAAGGGTGTTTGTGCATGTGTGTGTGTGGAGCAGAGGGGAGGGGAGGGTATGCTGGCAATTACACATTATCATAATATGTGTGCGTATGTATGGGTGTTGTTTTACCTTTTGACTCTCTTCCCTGCTCATGGCCAAGGCCAGCTGGAGCTGCAGCTCCTCCTCCCCGCTGGTCTGAGGACGAGCCTGCTCCAGGTCTGAGGCAGCGCGAGGAGACGAGGACGAGGCTGCAGAGGAAACACGTGAGTGAGTTTGAGGGAGGAAGAGTAAGGGAGTGTGAGGAGAAACGGTCATATTGATGTGGAGCACAGGAAGTGTGCGACTGATTTGAATATTTTCAGGCCTACGCTGCAGTATTGATAATCCATCTGCTGGCTTGTGCTGGGCTGCAGCACAAAATTCATTTCATTTGGGCTGTGGTGATAAGGCTGAAGACAAGTGTGTGTTTTTAACTCTTCATCCATTTATTCACAAATTGCCAACACATTAAATGAGCTGTTCAGTGCTGCAGATAAGTTCTGACTTTAAGTGCCCACAATGCTCACAGTTAAAGGAGGATGGAGAGCCTCTGGAGCGGCTGAACTCCTCCCCGTACAGCACGGCCATGCTGGGCTGGCTCGTCCGCCTGCCCGGGTGGTAAGACGGGGGTATGCCTCCGTACACACCCCCGCCCCCTCCGCTGCCTCCCCCTGCCATTCGCTCCTTGGTCTTTAGGGCTTGACTCCTCTCCTGGCGGAGCCGCTCCTCGTCCCGGAGAAGACAAACTAGTTGACGTGCTTTCTCCCTCACGTTGGCCCCCTGGTCTCTGCCGTCGCGGTCCACATACTGGAAGTCACGCAGTGTCTGAGGCAAACATGGACAAAACCAGTTTTCACAAATGTTTAGAGATCAAAATGAACTTTTAAAACAGTTCACAGTTCATGTTAAGATGCAGGAAAAACCTTAATAATGTAGTTCTTAGGAATGCAATGATCCAGGTTGTTTATTTATTAGGAAATCATAGTTTTTTAATTGTTTTTTGAAAATGTCAATCCCTGTATTTTTATATTTTTCTGTCACTCAAATAATAATAATAATAATCTTATCTTGACTATATTATCTCAAAGATCCAGTAAAAAAGGAAAATGGGCACAAAAAACAGGTCAAAAAAATAAAGTATTGTTTGACTCTCAGAGATTATTTTTTTACTGGATGGAATCATGGGGATTTCTTTCTATGTGTAGAGTAACATTTGATTGTTACTCTGTATTTCCTTTTAAATACAGACCCCAGGAAGAATAGTGGTTGCTGAGGTAACAGCTAATGTCAATCCAAATGATCAAGGAACAATAAACCACCTCTATTCCTGAGGTGTCAGATTGCTGAGCGTCTCCTCTTGTTACACTTCAGTACCTGAATAGTGAACGCGTTCTCACGGCACTGTTGGGCCACTCTCTCTGATCCTGTCTTCAGCAGATAATCCAACAGAGTCAGGGCCTGGAGGCAAATACTGATTACCACGCTGATAATCCAACATTAGTATTTCGTTACATCTCTATGCTATGTGCTGCAACCAACACCTTTATGCAGATCTTTTGTAAAAAAGCAGAAAAAAAACAACCAAAAAAACAAACCAAAAAAAACAAAACATGATGCAGGAAGCTAAATTTAAAAGAATTCAAACTGAGGTAAGCAAGCGGAATGAAAGAGAAACACACAAAAGGTATAGTCAAATCAGACACTATTTTCCTGAGGTCACCTTGTAGACATGCCTCCAGTTCTTGCCGCTGTCATTGAGGCGTTTCCAAACCATGCCCATGACCTCGGCAAAAGCCACCACGTTGAAGGTCAGGTCGGCGATCTCGGACATGAGAGACGAGGACGGTCCCCATGGATCGTTCGAGGTGGCCTCGCGAACCTACATCCCCAGCAGAGGAACGACAATGCCCATTTCCTCTCATGATTACATCTAGTGTATAATATTCTTTCTCATCCAGAGTAACAATCTCATACTAAGTGAACGATTACAAGTATCAAAGTATATTTATCTATAACAGAGACATTCCAAGACAAGAAATAAACGATTCAACCTCCGAGTTAACTCTGACAAGTTCACTCACCCTCAAAGTCTAACATTTAAAAAATATTGCACATCAAAGGTACTTGAAGACAGTGCAGTTTATTTATAATACCTTGATCTCCGCTTCTGAATAGTTGTGCACAATATTCTTCACCTGCCGGCGCAGGGCTGAGGTTGTCATGGTGACAGGTAATGGAGGATGCAGAGGGACAGAAAGTGAAAAATAAACGCTCAACAGGTGAAGAGGGGGTGAAAGGGGGATCGTGGGTTGAAGGAGGAAAGGATAGGAGAGGCAGCTATGGCAATGAAGGCTCCTCTTCTCGGTCAGGAGTTCTAGGATGCCCCTGTATGAAAGAGATGAAGGCAACATTTGATTATAAACGAAATCTGTAAGTGACTTCATGTCTTTTTCTTTTAAGGTTGATCTGATTATCCAGAAATGCCTACGCTTAATCCACGGCAAAATCAAGACATGTGCTATGAATTCAGTGAGTAATGCTGTGGGCTACAACCAAGTTTTTTTTTTTTGGCAGCCTATATTTGTTCACATTTTGGCAAACTGGCACCTTTTAAAGTATGCCGAATTAGTTATTCACAGTTCCTGTTTGTAAGATACTCATGGATGTACAGACAACTATAGCTAGATTATTTTGATGCTAAAATAAAACAAAACATGAATCTTATGCAAGTTCTGGAGTGTTTTTTTTTTTAATTCATTTTTCTTTGCTATTTACATCAATATGAATATACTGAGCTGTAAAAACTATGATGATACCAACTGAAATGAGTTTCTCACAGTTGATGCCCCCTCAGAAGGAAGTAGGCCATACAAAAGCTCTGGCACTCAGGTGTCTGATGAAGCTTCTTGGTGGCTTATTTTATTCAGGCCAACACACACACACACACACACACACACAAACACACACACAGCAGCCGTCTGTGCGCTCACAGACACACGCTCGCAACCCATTTTTCTGTTCCAAAGTCATATTTCAGAGGGGACACGAGGGAACTGATCATTAAGGGTTCCTGTGATACTTTTCCCTCTGCCTGCGACTACAAGCCTTCACAGACAAAAGGACGTAATTAACCCACTAAACCAAAGCTGAACTGGGGTGACCTCACTAAAATAAACCTCTTCTCATCCGTCATCGGCTCACTCAACTGTCAGACTGACAGAGATGGTGATACCAACAAGCTTATCTATATTTGTTAGATGAAGGAAAGTAATGCTTATGTGTTTCATATCTTAGCATTTTTTTTGTCCTGTATGCTTCAGTGCATCATCTGCAGCTAACAAAACCACTAAGTGGAGTTTTTTTTACTAAAATAAAAAGATTTCAGTCACTTGTTTCTGTGTTTCTGATCATTTTCTGAACCAAAAAAAAAAAAAAAATCGAAAGAAAATTTAATTTACCCGAATCTTTATGCTGAAATCCCTTTTCTTATGTCAAAAATTCGGAGACTTTTGAATGAATTACAATGCATTTCTATCAAATTTGATATATTTGTGGACAGATACAAATTTTTCATTCATGTCAAACTTTTTTATTCCAGACTAAGTACTAAAAAGTCTGTAGCAATGAATATGATGATAATGTCCAAAACTATTTACAGGCCAATATTAGATTATTATGTACAGTATATACTGTATCAGTGTCTCTACATATGTTAGCTGCTAAGTCTAAATCTCAACCAGAATTTTTTTTTTATATATATATATATTTATTACAAATGGCAAAAGTATCGTTACCAGATTTTTAGTCTCTCACATATCATTTTCTGCCTTAAAAAATCCAGAATTGCTTGGGTTATAAATCCTACCAGACGAAGTTTGCAAAAAATTTTTCTTTATATAAAAACGTGCTGAGTAATATAACATACAGTTTTGATATCAATCAACATTTCATATAGAGTGCAGTATATTTCTATTGGATGATGAAATAATAATAACGACTAATAACTGTCGAGAGTGAGGAGAATGTAGATTGAATTTTCTGTTGATGTAATTGTTATGTAATAATGTAATATTTTGCTGTATTTTTAAATTTATCATTATCAGCATCAGATTAAGAGTGCATGGAAACAGACCTCCTTCTTCTCGCAACCTTTTCTTAAAATTTTCCGGTATCTTTTTAAGCAGCATTGTACTGGTTAAGCAGAAATTCATATTCTGTTCATGCAGGAGTTGTTACATAATTTAACTAATTTAATTAATTTTTCACTACAGCCTATATTTTTCCATTGAGCAGCTGTGTTATATATGAAGAAATAAACTAAATTTAATTTAAAAAAAAACAAAAACAAATACAGGAATATACAGGACTCAGTATAGACCAGTACTCGGTGTTAAAGTATCAGGATCAGAAACAAAAAAATGTGATCAGGACAATCCTAAATTTAACTGAGCTCTTTGATTTTCTAATAACAAATGTTAACAGTCAGTCTATTCAAGGGCTCTGGCTTATGCCCACCCCACTCCGTCCCTGAACTATTGGGTCCTTGAGCTTGTGCCCAATGGCCCCATCCATAATCCCTCCATGCATTTGGCTGTGAATGTCATAACATTACTATCAGGCTGCTATGATCATGACTACTAACAATAATAATCATATTTACCAATTAATTCATTTTTTAATTTAAATTCAAATTCTTTGTTCTTTTCATGTTCTTTTTTAAATTGATTTTGTAATTGTTTTAATTTCATTGTTCACTGCTGTGCCACAACAGTTCACAGAGGGTGTCATAATGAAAAAAGTCACAGGATGCCCCGTCCTGGTGGAAAGCAAACATCAGCAGAAGCACAGAGGACCTGAGTTGCACACAGCAGGGACACGGACAGAAAACTCAGAGGGAGAGAGAGTCTCAGTGATTGTGCATATGCAAGAGAGACAGAGAGAGAGGAGAGAGAGAGTGAAAGAGAATGAAGGACATACAGAAGAAAGTGAAGCTCAGCAACTTCAACCAGTATCACCTTTCTGCAGAATCATTTTCAGCCCAAACACAGACACACACAAACAGACGCATGTGTAAGACACACACACACACACACACACATAGACATGTGCAGTGATTTGTGCTATTAGGAATATAATCAGCAAGGGCCACATGCCACCAGTTAGAAACACTACAATCCATTTAAATGACTGTTATTTAATCAAAGTTCAGATATGATGAAATCTGCCTGAGACAATGCAAAAAAACCCAAACAATTTTATCCATATGTGAATCATGAATAACCTAAATGTGTTCTTTGACCAGAGGTACGGGGATAAAAATCTATATTATTTTATTTTATAAAGTCTAAGAACAGTGCGGAGACACTGACTGTGAAAATAAAGTCATCTTGGGACAAACTGTGGAGCTGCTCGGTAAATAATGCAAAACCCCCCTCGGATTCAACGACAGCACCCATAGAGGTTGTACTGGGATACGGGCAGATTTTCTGATGCAGAGCTGTAAACCTCGTATTTAAATGACCCATACGGGTGTGATGCTTTAAGTAAATTCCCTCTGAGCCAGCTGTCAGTCACTAAATCTGGACGGGCCAACTCCGTGGAGAGTGACCTGATGAAGTCATCCAAAAAGGAGACAGATGTCAGTCTGCAGATGCTCATCCTCTGAACAGCACGGTGCAAATTCTGCTTCAGCCACATTTGAGCTTAAGACGCTGCACCTTTATCGAACCGATTAGGAAATTCAAGTTTCCCCTACACGGTCCGGTCGGATGCGTCAAATTGCTCCAAAGACAGAGAACGTACGTCACCCCGTCGTCCAGGTTTAGGGATGCGCATGCGTGCAGGGGGAAGCAGGTGTACTGTATTTTTCAGGTGGCAGAGAGGGCGCCCACGGCGGGTCTGCATAATGCATGACCCAACCATCCTCCCCAGCGCCACCCCACGCACCTCACATACCCCCACCCCCCTGGTGGATCCCCGGTGCGGGCTGCCATGTGTGGCGGATTCCTGCGCAAGGCCAACTACCGCTGGAGTTGTCCGTCTCCTGTAGGTCGGCCACATATCCTCACTGCGCCGCAGTTTAATGTGGAAATGAGAGAGATGTTGGCCATAAAAAGGAACAGGAGCTACGTCCCATTTCAGCAACTTGCAGCTTACCATGCCCGATGCTCGTCTCCCGCCTTGTGCACTCAGCCTCTCTCCTTTCCTTCTCTCCAAGTCCTCACCGTCGATACTATCCCCTCCGCCGGTATCGGCAGCCACAGCGATCCGCCCCGCGCCTACAGCCCTGCAAACGCGTGTGAGGATCCGAGCAGTGGGTGTCCTAAGAAATCCTTGAACCGGGACGGCAGCGTCCAGATCCAGGCCTACCCTGGATGATGATGATGATGATGATGATGATGATGCGAGGCGCTCGGACGGGCAGTCGGAGATGAAATCCGCATAGGACAAGGATAAGCCACGGCACACGGCTCCCTCTCTCCCTCTCTCCCTCTCTCACTCTCTCACTCTCTCACTCTCTCACTCTCTCACTCTCTCACTCTCTCACTCTCTCACTCTCTCACTCTCTCACTCTCTCACTCTCTCACTCTCTCACTCTCTCACTCTCTCACTCTCTCACTCTCTCACTCTCTCCCTCTCTCACTCTCTCACTCTCTCACTCTCTCCCTCTCTCACTCTCTCACTCTCTCACTCTCTCACTCTCTCACTCTCTCACTCTCTCACTCTCTCACTCTCTCACTCTCTCACTCTCTCACTCTCTCACTCACTCACTCACTCACTCACTCACTCTCTCACTCTCTCACTCTCTCACTCTCTCACTCTCTCACTCTCTCACTCTCTCACTCTCTCACTCTCTCACTCTCTCACTCTCTCACTCTCTCACTCTCTCACTCTCTCACTCTCTCACTCTCTCACTCTCTCACTCTCTCACTCTCTCACTCTCTCACTCTCTCACTCTCTCACTCTCTCACTCTCTCACTCTCTCACTCTCTCACTCTCTCACACTCTCACTCTCTCACTCTCTCACTCTCTCACTCTCTCACTCTCTCACTCACTCACTCACTCACTCACTCACTCTCTCACTCTCTCACTCTCTCACTCTCTCACTCTCTCACTCTCTCACTCTCTCACTCTCTCACTCTCTCACTCTCTCACTCTCTCACTCTCTCACTCTCTCACTCTCTCACTCTCTCACTCTCTCACTCTCTCACTCTCTCACTCTCTCACTCTCTCACTCTCTCACTCTCTCACTCTCTCACTCTCTCACTCTCTCACTCTCTCACTCTCTCACTCTCTCACTCACTCACTCACTCACTCACTCACTCTCTCACTCTCTCACTCTCTCACTCTCTCACTCTCTCACTCTCTGACACACTCACTCTCTGACACACTCTCTCACTCTCTCCCTCTCTCCCTCTCTCACTCTCTCACTCTCTCACTCTCTCACTCTCTCACTCTCTCACTCTCTCACTCTCTCACTCTCTCACTCTCTCACTCTCTCACTCTCTCACTCTCTCACTCTCTCACTCTCTCACTCTCTCACTCTCTCACTCTCTCACTCTCTCACTCTCTCACTCTCTCACTCTCTCACTCTCTCACTCTCTCACTCTCTCACTCTCTCACTCTCTCACTCTCTCACTCTCTCACTCACTCACTCACTCATTCTCTCTCTCTCTCATTCTCTCACTCTCACTCTCTCACTCTCTCACTCTCTCACTCTCTCACTCTCTCACTCTCTCACTCTCTCACTCTCTCACTCTCTCACTCACTCACTCACTCACTCACTCACTCTCTCACTCTCTCACTCTCTCACTCTCTCACTCTCTCACTCTCTCACTGTCTCACTTATTCATTCTCTCTCTCTCTCACTCTCTCACTCTCTCACTCTCTCACTCTCTCACTCTCTCACTCTCTCACTCTCTCATTCTCTCACTTTCTCGCTCTTTCACTCTTTCACTTTTTCACTTTCTCACTCTATCACTCTCTCACTCTCTCTCCCTCTCTCACTCTCTCACTCTCACTCTCTCACTCTCTCACTCTCTCACTCTCTCACTCTCTCACTCTCTCACTCTCTCACTCTCTCACTCTCTCACTCACTCACTCACTCACTCTCTCACTCTCTCACTCTCTCACTCTCTCACTCTCTCACTCTCTCACACTCTCACTCTCACACTCTCTCACTCTCTCACTCTCTCACTCTCTCACTCTCTCACTCTCTCACTCTCTCACTCACTCACTCACTCACTCACTCACTCTCTCACTCTCTCACTCTCTCACTCTCTCACTCTCTCCCTCTCTCACTCTCTCACTCTCTCACTCTCTCACTCTCTCACTCTCTCACTCTCTCACTCACACACTCACTCACTCTCTCACTCTCTCACTCTCTCACTCTCTCACTCTCTCACTCTCTCACTCTCTCACTCTCTCACTCTCTCACTCTCTCACTCTCTCACTCTCTCACTCTCTCACTCTCTCACTCTCTCACTCTCTCACTCTCTCACTCTCTCACTCTCTCACTCTCTCACTCACTCACTCTCTCGCTCTCTCTCTCTCTCTCTCTCTCACTCTCTCACTCTCTCACTCTCTCACTCTCTCACTCACTCACTCACTCACTCACTCACTCTCTCACTCACTCACTCTCTCACTCACTCACTCACTCACTCACTCACTCTCTCACTCTCTCACTCTCTCACTCTCTCACTGAACTTGGTATCTAAAATCGTCTCAGTGCCCCCTTTGGATAAAAACTTTATTGAAAGGATAACATAAGGACTCACCTTTTTGTGCAGAAGTCTTCTGTAAATATTCGTCACCTCCATCTCTACATTTTGCTCTTCAGGTGTTTGCTGACTGGTGCTCTCTGGATGGGAACTATTCAGCGAGCCAGACTCCTTCCCTTGCTTTTCTTTAATGTGCTTTCCCACTTCATCTCTCCTTTTCCCCTTCTTTTTGCTCTCCTTTGTACATGAGATTAACAGATAGAAGACATACAGGTATATAATTTACTGATGAAGGACCGTGGAGTTTTTACTGAGCATGAAGGGAATGAATTACCAAAATGACGAAAAACTACCTCTTACATATTTGATTTTGTTTAATATCTTACATGTCTTGTACTGTTTGAGTTACCATATAGCTGTCTGTGAGTCATGTGTGCATGCATATCATAGATGGCTTGGACCAGTCCAGGTCCTGTTAATTCACACCCTGGGCACATATTTGGAGAGCAGGTGCCCATTTTCACACAGTGTTCTGTTACCATGGTACCCTGTGAGTAATAGGCTGTACTTTACCTATGATTCAACCATCACACTGCGGAGTAACTAAACAAAATACAGTCATAAAGACAAGTTGGTGTATCTAGTATATTTCTAAATTTAATATTACATCTTTTTTTTTTTTACTTTTAATGGCTCTTTTAATGGCTCACAATGGAGATGTGAGTCATTAGGGGTTTAGCAGGTCCACACACACACACACACACACATACACACAATAAAACCCATAAACCCCCACTGTTATTACAGAACAAAACCCAGCACAAACACACTCCATGAAATGTTAGACACCTTTTCAAAAGGTATATGCAAGTATATGAATAATTGAGAATGAGGCAAAAGGCTGGTGAGTTTGTGCAGGCAGTCAATAGTATCGAGATGACAAGATCCTTGTGAATGGCAGATAATTGAATAACAAGCCAACAGCTTGTTTGAAGTGTTGAAGGTGACTCATGATTGGATTATCTGAATGTCACCTGAAGTGATGTGTCATGTCTTAAAAAATTCAGTACTTCATTCATCCTCATAATCAAAATATTTGTGAATCTGCTGCCACTCAGTGGCAACACATTTTATCATTCTCCATCTCTGTGTTGATGAAGGTGAGTCAGCTGCAAAAATACACGTATACTATATCTTTTCCCCCTCACCTCTGATTGTTCAGTTGTTGGTGACTTGGACTCTCCCTTGTTGTCATCTTCAAATCTGGATCTGGCCCTACTCCTTTCCTCTTTAGCAGCTGTTCCTCCCTTGTGCTCACTCTTCTCATCTTTGTTTATCTGATCAGCCAAAACTGTGAAGTAAAAACAGTAGTCAACAGCATGAAATCAATACCTTCACCAATCTGTCTGAGTGAAAGTTTGTGAGCCTCACCAGTGTCAGAGATTACAGATTCGTCCTTTTTAGCGATCCACGTTTCATTCTCTGGGAGGCCCAGCAGGCTTCTGAGCCACATGGCCTCACCAGCCATCGTGTCCAGAAGTTTCTTCCACAGCTGCTGTCTGCAGGGGGCACCAGACACCACCATAACTTCCAGGCTTAGTACATCGTATGTGCAGGTGTGGGATACTATGAAAGAGATGCTACATGATTCACATGTTTTTATGCCTCACCCTATAGCTGAAGCTGTTATATGGTGTAGTTTTGGTTCAGGAGGTTCAGACAGTTGCAGAAATAGCTGGTTGAGCTTGGCCAAGCCCCTTTCTCTGGTGATAGTGTCCTGAGCTGACTCTTGCTCAGGCAGAGACAGCACAACCTTAAGTAGGGAAATAAATGAATTGATACAAATGTTACGTCTTTAGTGCACCATCATGGTATGAATTGGTATGGAAAGGTGCACTCTGCATTTTAAAAGACTTGAATCAACCTGCTTAATTTACTGGTACATGTGCTTTCTTTGAACTGACCAATTGGTATGCACCACATCACTACATTTTGTCCCTACCTGTCGGAGAGAATCAACAGAGAGGTCCCAGATGCGCCCTGGACTCACTTCTTGCCACAGCTTTTTTAGGTCCTCCACTGGCTGATGAAGGTACTGCAACTAAAACCATGGCTGTGGTTTAACAATCTGGAGCAGTAGCTTATGTGAAGAGTGTGGACAAGTGAGCAAAAGGCTCCCATGAACAGACATTACAGTCATGCCACAAGATGATAATCACCACTGAGTTATCCTCCTCCAACAACTGTAACGCATGTCATCCTTTTTATTGACTCCTCAAAAGTAAAGAAAAGATTTGTGGTGCATTGTGGTGAAAAAATGACCAATATTTGGTTTTGCTCAAAAAGCCACTTCATTACAATTACAGGTTAGATGGATTGATGATGATAAATAACATATTTTATTTTAGTCTTAATGCTTAGTTACTTTCCAATGTTGCTTCCATTCATTCCCTCCCATGTATTGAAAATGAGCTCAGGGAACTTTTATGCTCTAAATTCACTTGAAAGGAATCTAATCAGCTTCCCTATTAACCCAGTTAAAGCCAGGTTCCTGTTGCACTGCCATTGCAATATAGCCTCGTTTGTATGCTGTAGCTGCATCAGTGACTTTCAGGTATTAGCAGTTACAATCTATGATAAGTTAATGAGCTGCAAAGAATTATGAGGGCAAAAATATAGTTGTGGAGTGCTAAATTAATGGGGACTAAGATAAATTCAGGTTGGAGAAGGGCAGCCATAATGGTCTGATCATAGTCTCACCTATAGAGAGTGAAATGTCACACAGAACAATTGGATGAATGGATCATATACGGCTCATCTCAAACTGAGTCAGGTGATATGACCTAGATTTACACTGAACTAAACATGGACAAATGACTGTGTACGAAGAAAAATGCTTTATGATGAGCACTGTCCAACAACACTTTAAACTAAGGAGACATTAAACATTTCAGAACCTTTCTTTGAGGGCTGCTGAGGTCCTATTGAGGATTTTTACAAAAATTAACTCAGCTTCACTGATTACTAAGAAACTTGTAAAATATTTGTGGAAATTTTGTCCACCTGTAGGATTTACCTTGGGGTTTTTGTTTAGAAATGTTTGCTCTTCGGTGATGTAGAGCTCTGCAGGAGAGCTGGGTCTTTCTGGGGTGTGGACCCCAAGCAGCACTTCATACACAATTGACCGACAAATTTTCACCATCACTATCTTTTCCAGCTTCATCTGCTCGTGCACACACAACAAAAACGCAGACAGAAAAAGAGAACAGATATAACAGGTATCTGTTAAGGAACATCTTAGTGCCATCTGTCCATGTGTCTTTTTGTTTCACTTTTAGACACATCATCCAATTGTAAAACTACCTCTATGAAAAGCCTCTGGTCTTTGGTTTTGTCCTGGTACAGAGCCACCCCCCTCAACGTGACCTGCATGGAAGCTCCTTGCAGCAGCAAAGGGTGGGTGTTGAGCTGCCATACTTCAGTTTTGATGCCTGGCTTCTCTGACTTAAATATGAACTCCACCTGCTGGGTGTCACCTGGAAGGATCACACCTGGATGGGAGGGGAAGCAAAAATGGGAGGCAGAAAGGCAAGTTGGTACTGGTTGAAAAAGATATGACAGACTGACATATGGGCAAACAGTGTTTGACATAAGAGCGGTGGCAGCAGGTGACTGATTATGTTTGTGTATACCTGAGGAGGAATTGAAGTAGAAGTGCGGGTTCTTTGTTTGTGATTGCAGGTCAGGAAAGCTGTGTGGCACAGGAAGCTGCTGCCAGCTGTAGAAAATGGCTGTACTGCCCTCATTATGCAGCTCCAGGTGGGATGAGGCTCTTTCTCCAGTCAAGGCCTCAAACATGATTGTGGCACTGATTCCTATCCCACCCTGACCGATGAGTGTTGGAGAATACAATGGAGATGAAAAAAAAGAAAAAGAAGAAGCCGGTATTCAAAAACATCAGCACAAGCACTAATAAAAAAAGTCCAGCTGTCAGTGAAGGCTGGGTAAAAAAACACTGAAGGGGTGAATCACATGGTAAATTTAATCGAATGTCCACAGCACTAATTCCATCAATACAATAGCAGTCTTGGCTGCTCTAAGATTCTATTTATAAGAGAAATCTTTTCATACTTTTGATCAATTTCAGTAGTTTCTTCTTCACCATACTCCTGATCTATGTTAAGATGCTGTTATCAAAACTCAAAACATTTTCTGGTGCTCTTCTCACAGTAAAAGTCTGCCTGTAAAGGGAGGGCTGCAGCAATCTTTAATATGAATATTCTGGAGTTTTATCCATGGTGTCTGGGGAAATATAAAAAAGGAAACATCCTACATAACTCTTGATATACTGAAAGAATTACTGCTGTGTAAATTTTTCAAGACAAATGATAAACATAGAGGAAGTGTTGAGTTTTGGGGAAAGATGAAATTCAGTATAATAATCTGTCTCAGGCCTGGTTCCCCCTGCTGCTGAGATGAATAAAGTTGAGAGATTACAGTAGTCGTTATACACACTCACTGTATTAGTGGCAGAGTTTCCAGTCCAGCTAGCAAGCTGACCACAAACCTCAAGGCAGGTATGAGCAGAGCATCTGACTTAACATCATCAGACTGTGCCTGTGGATCACTGTGAAAGATGATGAGACAGCAATAGCACTCAGACTATGTCTGCAATAAACTGTCTTTTATTTTTTGTGTCAAAACAAGTTGCATCCACAATAGCGTTTCAAGGTTGTTTTAGCAGAGACCTGAACAACTAAAAGTATGATTCCCCTTTCCAGCTAGGAAACAGCAAAACTGCTTCACAACCAACATCTCTAAAGAAGTGAGACAGAGACAGCATAGATGACAAAATCATCTTTCATGGTTGTAATGTGGTCTGAAAAAAGTGGCATTAAGTCAGGTTAATGACAGCAGCTGTTCCGTATGATGTGTGAAGTTGGTGATTTGGGGTTTGAGGTCAAAGAGAGGTGTCTTCTTAACTTTACTGATTGTAATTCAATATATCTCTACGGCCATACAGCCCTGACCGTCACGCAGCTTACATCATTGTTTGCAAAAGCTACTTTAACCCCCGCACAACCTAGAACACCAAGCCAGCCGATTTATAGGATTTATTATACGCTCTGGAGACCATACTGGGAGTTATGATTTTGGGTGAGAATAACACACAAGAAGTGTTTATAAATTTCACCAGCTTGGTGCAGACATCGTCTCAGACCATGAGTCTGCTAATCACCAAAATTCTATATTCAAATGCATCTTGACGATAATGAATTTAGCTTAGGACCAGGTAGATGCCCTCAAATGGATAACATATAAAGATCATTGTTACCAAGGACAGGTTTTATAACATGCATCTACAATACATGTTTTGACATGTAACTTCAACCTACTGTAGACAACTGAGTCCCAGGTTACTGGTAAATATATGCATATAATGTTTTCTGTCACTGAAACTCCCCCCCAAAAAACTAACAACCTATCCAGGCTGCTAACAAGAACCAGTAACGCGTTTATATCTGGCTTCCAATATTTACATATGGACAGAATAACATACGTCGCAGCTGACTACTTTAATGAGTTGAACACAACATCAAATTAATGTGTTATATACACCAAGTGTGCTTCTTTTTGCCTTTGAAATAGGGACAGCAATGTCGGCCTGATCTTGACATATCCAGTATAGAAAAAAACAGAAAACGAGTAGAAAGTTATTTCTTACAGCTTCTCCTTCTTCTCCTCCTCTTCTTCCTTTTCCAGTGAGGGGCTAGGACACACTGTGACAAAAGTGAATGGCTTGCCAGAGCCTATCACCTCCAGTCGGTTGATGTCCTGTAATCAAAGTGACACATTGGTGGTTTAGTGGTGGTACACTATTACTTTATTATTGGATTGGCAGAGTAAAAAAAAAAATGCAGCCCCCCCCTCCTCATGTAGTTCAATAACATTTTTTGGTATCACCGCTTTCCCTCCTCTCTCCTGAATGATCTACCTCCCTCGCTTTTCTTTTCTCTCTTAAAAGCCCCACCTTGTTCCCATCATCTTTCTCTCTCTTTGCACATATACCACAAAGCCACGGGCTGGTCAGCTGCTGACAGGACGATCTGTCTCTGTCAGTGTGTTTGTCAGAGTGTACTTCAGATCCCAGATTGTCTCAGTATCACATTAGCCATCAACACAACAGAACACACCATAACCTTTTTCTCTTAATTCACTGGCACAAAAATGTGTGTTCGTATGTGTTTATGAAGAGAGAGTGAAAGAGGGAGTGAAAGGGGAAGGTAGATACCAACTGAGAAACAAAAAGATTCATTTGAATAATCCCTCCCATAGCCAACACCTGTTACTTAGGGTGTTAATAAGATTAAATGGGAACTGGCTGTACAAACAAGTGCACATTTGTTTTTATTTGTGTTTAAGTGTTTATCCCAGAACCTCCTGCCCCTGCTGATGGAGTCATTGTAATTCAGAGACAGCAGTAAGTCAGGTTCTGTCCCTTTTCTTGGGCTCCTGCAACAGGAGCAGAAGGACCTTCTCTGGACAAGCTCCAGATTTCATAATTGCCCCCTCTCTTTCAGTGATTACGGAAAGGCTGCAGAGCTTCATTAATCCTATTATGCTTGTGTGTACTGAATGCACATTTTACAGGCAATAAAATATATCATAACAACAGTTTGGTGTGTATTTGTGTGGGCGTGGGAGTACATGTGCTTGTCTGCCTTGCCCATGTGCTGTAGTTTGTTCCCTGTACAGAAAACCCAGAACAGTGTGCCCAAAGCAGGATGGTCACAGGCTGTTTGTGAAGATACAGACTGATCATGAGCAGCTAGCAGCTCCAGCAGCAAGAGACAGAGTGTCCTGAGGGTGTGAGCCGCTTCAGTGGGCTGTGTGGTTGGACGACGAGTGGTCCAGTAATTAAGCTGTTTGTGCTGAAACAAAAGATGCACAATATAGATCTGTACTGTGCCCCTGAAATTAGGGTTTTATTCACTGACAGAGAGAACTGAAAATGCTCTGGTGAATAATATATGATTTGGATTGCGTCATTACAACAGATCAGAGATTTTCAAACTGTGAGACATGCCTCCTTGGTGGGGGAGACATGAGAAAAAAGATACTGCATGACTGGTGCATATTCTGAAAACAACAGGAAGTTAGTTATTGTTGTTTTGACCACTGATCTGAACTGCTCACCTGCACAGTCAGCAGCTTGAGTTGCAGCAGTGGTCATGACACAGAGCTTGTGGATGCGCAAGTAAGTAAGGTACTTAAAAATCCTTAGCCCGTAATAGTTGAAAATAAACTTAAACATAACACTCCTTTTCAGAGTCATAACGCAGTCAAATCTCATCACAAAGTCCATCTTGAGCAAGGATCCATAAATAAGATTGGAATTCACAGAAGAAAAGATGCTGCTTATATCTACACGCATTTTTAAGTTTTGTTCAGCATCAAAGTTATCCAGTGATAATTGTCAGTACATACATGGGAACATTTCAAACAGGAAGTGCTAATAGCTAATTCAGCATAGTTTAAATGGTGCCAGTTTGCCAAAATGTAAAAAACTATAGGCCTTAAGGGTTGGGGGGCAGTTCTGATTACTACAGAAGGTATGCTGGAGGCGAGCTAAATTATATGTCTAATGGTGTCATGGCAGACAATCACCAGTGCACCCAAAAGTAAGGAGCTCTCACATTTTTAGGTTTTACTTAGATCAGAGCAGTTTGACTCAAAAAAAAAAATACATAATCAAATAAATAATAATATAGTTGTCCCAAAGTTATTGGACTTTCTAGTGAATACTGATAACAATATTTGAGAGTAAACAAAATCGGATAAAACTTGTGTTACGGGCTTTGTGATGTTCGTGTCCTGTAGAACCTCCCTGAGCTCCTGGCACTGGTGCTGTAGATAGGAACCCCTGTACCATGTTCGAGAGGCTGGATGCAGAGTTTCAGCAGAGATGATTCCTAGATATGAAAATTTTCCCAAGAGAGAATACAGTCAGTCTTATAGAGTGCCTGAATGTGCTTATGTACTCAGTGTGAGTGTAGATGTGTCTTTAAGGCTTTGTCCCATTTCTCCCACTTGAATCTTATGTCAGAGCCATTCTCTGTTGAAAGTAGTTCCCTAAAAAGACAGTCACTGTGTCCTCCTCTTCTCCTGTTGTTAGGATACAAGTCACATCCAGTTTAAGCTTCTTTAACTACTGTTACAATTGTTTCTTGAGCTTATTCTGAGATGTTTTGGGGTGTTCCTGTGATCCCAACTGTGTTGGTTAGGAGTGGACAGCTAAACTGTCTGTGTTTTTTTTTTTTTTGTCTGTTTGTTTTTTTTTTTTTTTTTAAATCTGGGACAACCCTATGCTCCAGGTAACTCTACAATCAAAAAAAAGGGTCATGAATGAGACTGAAGGGAAAAACTGGAATACATTGTAAGTGCGTACCTGATTCCTGGCGTATGCTGATCGGTTGTCCTACATGTGTGACTGGTTCCCGTCTGCCCTGCTCTGTCTGAGTAAGAGTGGCTGTGATGCCACTCATTTCATCTCCATAACGCTGGGGGAGACTCCAAAACTCACTGCCCACACGATAACCCTTTGGGCATACAAGAAAAGACAGAGATTGTAGGTATCAGAGAACTTCAGTATGAGTTTGACAGGTGGCTAAAGGCAAAGTGTGGACAAATGTGTGTCATACATATCCTGAGTGAATGAGTGGCATGACTTGGTTTAGAATTTCCCTTTGCTCCTGAGTCTCTCTGAAATGGTGAGCTTGGTTCATCAGTAAATTCTTGACTGGCCTGTCAAGCAAATCTTGATAGAGTTGAAAAGAGCAGCAGATAAATACAGGGTTAGATCTTGGAAATCAAATAGTTTTTTTAAAATAAGTATATATCCAATCCTTCACTTTTCTTCGGAGAAACCTGCAGTTGTTGACATGTTTCGGCTGAAGTAATGATTTAAATTATATCTCTTTCTATTGCAGGTTTATGTACTCATCAGCTCACTGGATAATAAGTCCTGCTGCCGTCTGCGTTGCCTCATACGTGTATGCCAATGCTGCAGGGCATTACTTTGGATGTTTCTGTGACCTGAAGAGACCCCAAGCTCTCTCTCCACAGCCTCACAGTGATGTGATCCCCCATCTGACGTCCCTGGGGCTTCAGATGGAGGATCTCTATGGGTCTTTGGTATTCGCCTCACCAACTAAATGAGAGAAAATACCAGAGTTGACAAATGCAGCGAAGCCAAGAATTTCCATTGCACTTGTTACATTACAGAATGTGAGAAAATTCAATTTGTTCGGTATTTACTTCTGTCTCCTCTTTTGCCTCCAAATAATTCCTGAAATCCTCTAAACTACCCAGGATGGTGTGTGGAAGAATCATTCCTTGGTCATCAAATGGAAGCCCTTCAATTTCTTAAAAAAAAGTACAGGGATAGAATAAATTATTTTAGCTTCCAGGATGCTTATTATGACCAGGATAACTTTTTAGCTAAGGGAACAAAACTCACCTGTGTAGCACAGAGGCTGGGAGTCAGGGTCCAGATTCACGGGATGAATCCTACCCACATGAGCCATGAACACCGGTTTCTGATGGCCCTTGGGTGGCTTTGGTACATAAAGCTGCAGTCATAATGACATACTTAATCACACATTCAACTTCTTTAAAATGAAAGTTCCACACTCTGAATTCTATTTGGGAAACAAAGTGATTTTCTAACTAATGGTAAATAATGCATATGGCTGAAGAGGGTTTACTTTAGTGATGTCCTGTGGGTAACTGGCAAAAGCCTGGCCAACCCCACCCTTTGACTGCTCATTACCCAAGATGGAAAACTCATTTGAAGGTCTCAGCTTCTTTACCTCTAGAGGAGAGAAGCAGAAGGAGAAGAGAGAAAATGACAACAGTGTGGGAGTGTTTGAGAAGTAATATGTTATGTAAACTGGGTGCTGTAACACTGAGAATTAAAACAATACTTAGAATACTTAGTATAATCTCTCTCTCTCTAATCTCTACACACAAACTATAACATATCATGTTGCTTACCAGTAAACCCCTGATTCTAACATTTTAAAAAGTAAAAACAGGTTTCGCTTTTTTGTGCACCAGGTATGTCAATGGTCCCAAACACATACAGTACACACATGCAGAGATAGAGACCCTGGAACACTGACATGCTTATTCAATACTTTTAATTTCTCCTTATCCAACTGTGCCTGACTATAGTTTTACAACAATTATTAGTCCTTGGCTTTTAAAAGTTTTTTCGCTTCACTTTCTCTATTTTTTTCCCTTCACGGATACAGTAAAAGTTTCTCAGATACATGATACATTTGCTTTTCTGGAGGCAGGAGATGCCCTTTGGCCCTTGAGGCAAAACATTGCAGCAGTTCTCTCTTCCTATCATCATAGACTCATTGCTTCCCTCTCTAACACTGTAAAAACAATAGAGGAATACAACTAAGTAAATATATTCAAGTACATAAGTACAGTCAATGTACTCGTACTACACTTTCCATTTTCTGCACTTCATACTCCTACATATATTAGTACGTTTACACCGTCGTACAGGTACTTTTGCTCGGAGTACTTCTTCCACTACTGTTGTACAGGTTAACTGAGGTTAAGTTTTTGTGGGATACATGCAGGGATGGAGTATCCACTATCTAAAGAGAAGCTCCTCAAGCAGGTGGAGAAGCCTCAGGGCGACACAGGCACAGTCTCCCATTAGTGGAGGGAGAGAGACAGACAGACACAGACAGACAGACAGACACAGACGGTTGCCGCTGACCTGAGTGACTTAAAGGTCCCAGATGTTTGTCCTCACCGCGGCTCATCTGGTCCGACCCTTAAACTGACGGTCGCTTACAGCTGATGTAGCATTAGCTTGACCAGGCTAGCGCCGAGCTTAGCTCCAGGGCTGTTAGGTAACCATGGCAACGGACGCTTCATCACCATGGCGCTGGGAAAGACACGTTTTCTTTTTCTTTCTTTCTTTCTTTCTTTCTTTCTTTCTTTCTTTCTTTCTTTCTTTCTTTCTTTCTCTCTCTCTTTCTTAGGCTATGTAAATATAGCAAAGGTGTGAGAGTATTGGAATAAAAAAAAAATAAATATGCAATAGGTTTACTGAATGTACTACATGGGGGATGCTACTACTCCTACTAATAACAACAACGACAACAACAACAACAATAATAACAACAATCATCCTCCTCCTCTTCCTCATAATAATAATAATAATAATAATAATAATAATAATAATAATAATAATAATAATAATAATAATAATAATAATAATATAATGATAATAATATAATGATAATAATGATGATGATTATGATATTATGTTCATTGTCATTATCATTATTATTATCATTATCACTATCATTAGCATTGTCATTATTGTTATTATAATTATTAATTATAATAACAATTTGAAATGAAATTATCATTATTAATAATAACACTAACAATAATAATAATAATGATCATAACAACTGAATCATATCGGGCACTTCAAGTTATCAAGTTATCAGTAACAACCTTAGGGTAAATCGTGTAAGTAGACCCTAACCTGTTCCCAGTTGTATGTTGTGTTTCCCAAAAACACGGTGTTCTCCTGAGGAACACAACAACCCCTCCTGTCGATCAGAGTGACGCGGATGGACCACGGGGACGAGGCCAGCCTATATAAACGGGACCGGCCGCAGCCACAGCGCCAAAGACCAGCCTGAGCCTGAGCAGACGGAGGAAACGCCAGGTCAGTGATTCGGCCCACTGTTTTTTTTCGCTTGGAAACCACAGGCCAAGCCATCTGTAAACGATGGAGATGGACAGCCTCCCGACCCCTGCACAGACCACCCCGGTCCCAGTCCCGCACCAGCTCAGCTGCTCCGCCATGGATGCGTCCCAGTTCCACGGCAACGTGGACGGGCAGTGCTCCGGGTCCTCCAAAGTCCTACTCGCTTACAAAAACGCGTCTCAGCATCTGAGTTCATCGGGGATTAAAGCGGGCTTGGGGATACTGAAAGTGGCCACGTCTCAGTGGAAGCAGGAGAAGAAGACGCGCTCGGGGGCAGCCGTAAGGCAGCTGTCCGCTGCCAACAGCGCACATCCCTGCAAGAGATCCCCACTGGATCAGCTGGCTGCTCTGGTTCTCCACGGTCAAACCCGGCACCGCCAGATTGGCCAAGAGCAGCGGCAAGACGCGCTTCACTCCACCAAACCGCAGAACTGTAAGCGCATCGTGGTTCTTGGCGCGCCACGGGTCGGCAAGACCTCCATCCTGAGAAGATACTTTCGGGACGGATTCGTGGAGGAGTACAGTCCAACCTCCGAGGATTTCCTCCGGAAACTGTTTCGCATCCGCGGGGAGACCTACCAGATTGATATCCTGGACGCGTCCAGGGAAAGGGACTTCCCAGCCAAGCGGCGGCTGTCTATCCTCACTGGTGCGTATTGGCTCAGTCATAAAATCTGTCCTGCAAAACTTTAAATTGCTTGTAGGTTTTCTATTTGTTCAAAACAGAAGAATCACTGTAGGAGGTGATAGGTGCACGCGTAAACGCTTTATTCTCTCTCTTGAAGAATGCATGGAAATGCATAAAAGATTAGAGGAAAATAATATATTTTTTGAAATTGTAATATTTTTGCAGGAGACATTTTTCTTCTTGTGTTCAGTCTGGATGACCGGAGCTCTTTCGAAGAGGTGTGTGACCTGCGAACGGAGATTCTGGCTGCTAAATCCAAACTCACCAAATCCTCTCTGCCAGAGCAGTGCGCACAGCCACAGGTTCCGTTGGTGGTCTGCGCAAACAAGGTGGATCTCCTGGAGATTGAGAGGGAAATATCAAAGGCAGAGGTGCTTCAAGCCCTCGGCGATGACTGTTCATATTTTGAAACATCTGCAAAGGACAGCACCAATCTAGAGAAAGTCTTCGAGACTTTGGCAAAGCGAGGTGGACTTCCGACTGAAACTGGACCGTCTCAGCACCGCAAAGTCTCCCTTCGTTCTTACCAGGCCATACGGACTGGTCGTGTGGCGGCGATGGGGAACCAGGCGCCGGGGCGCGATGATCCCTGCGGCGCATTGTACCCGCTTGCTCGTCGGCCGAGTTTTAGCACTGATCTCCGACAAGTGATTGGGCCACAGACGGCAAGAAAGCCTGGCAAAGCACGGGAGAAATGTCAAGTTCAATGAAAATTCGATGAAAGACAAATAGACTATGAGATGAACGAAAGAAGAGCTGATATTCCCTTAAATATAATGCATGACCGTTGTGTAATTACCTGCACTTGAAATAATGTTTTCGAAATAAAACCTTTCAATAGTATAATGGCTTAACTATCTATCTGTCTGTCTATCTATCTATCTATCTATCTATCTATCTATCTATCTATCTATCTATCTATCTATCTATCTATCTATCTATCTATCTATCTATCTATCTATCTATCTATCTATCTATCTATCTATCGATCTATCTGTGTGTGTGTATGTACTACTCTTCCACACAAGGTGAAGGAGAAAGTGGGAGGATGTTGAGTCAGGAACTTGATTATCTGATTATTGTATGAGTATTGCATAACCTGTATTCAGAAATCTATTAGATAGCAACTCTTTCTCTCGCCCACACTTTTTTTCTTTTCCTGTGTCTCTGTGTGTGAGTGTGTGTGTTATGCTGGAGTCGTGATTGCCAGTAGTCCCACACAACCTAAACCAGTTTAAAGCTTAGGTTTCCAGTTGGCATACTTCCATCTACTACTCTCTTGATGACTTCAGATAGGCCGCCCGTCACTAAGTGGGCTCCTTGCGTCCATCAACTATGAATTCACACTAATTATTTAGTTTTCACATCCATGCTGGTGGTCAGTTAATTCTTGATTTTGTCAAAGCTGCCTCTCTCAAAAAAAAGAAAACATCTAATTAGCTTCTTTTACTCACAGAGCTCTAATTTGGCGCCATTGTAAAGATGTGTGGTTTGGATATGTGAGTCATGGTGCCTGAAAGCTTCACAACAATGTCTGTGTTGAGGTAAGACAGAGGCTCAGAGAGATTTGGGGACCACATACAAAAACAATTTTTTGAGTAAAAGAACCGAGCCTCATAATACACTAGGTAATGGTCAGGTTAATATCCAGAAAAACTCAATCAGTGGACAAATAAGATGTATCAACATAAGACCCACAGTCTGTTTCTGCACTGTGTCGTTCTAGGGATGATCAGTGAAAGTGGTTCCCTATGAGCGCTGCTTGTAAAGCTGCAAGATCATTCATCTTTTTCTTCTAGCTGACATTCCATCAGTGTGTAGTATCCTTCTTTCTTAAAACTTACCCAAAAAGATACCATTGCTATGCCTGTCAGGGTGTCTGTTCCCCTCTAACATATACTCTGCAGTGTACAGTGATGGCGGTGGCAGATCAAAATTATTTGTTAATTTTTAAAAAACAATGGTACCTTGATTTCAGACAGAGGTATACAAACACTGGTGTATTCTCCCTCATAGACAACCATCAATTTTTCCAACTGAAATGTCAGTTGTTGCCAGCAGATTGTATCAGCTTTAGTTACTGGTTAACAATGCTAATGTTAGCTCCATGCATTGGTTCAAAATACATTTTCCAGCTGACTTCTTTTTTTTTTTTTTTACATTTTCCAGATTCTCATTTTAAAAAAGGAAAACTCTAAAAGTTGTCTTAAATATGTACATGATGGCTAAATACATAACATAATGCCAAACAAACAAACAAACAAACAAAAAACCCTCCCCAATTTCAATAAAGAAGAACACAGAGCTGCAAAGATTATCTAAAACTCCGACAGCATCCAGAGATGGCGTGTATTCAGTGGAAAAATTCAGCAGAGCAAATTTAGAGGTGGAAAAGGCTTTAACCGTAATCTGAAACTCAACAAATAAATGTGCCATAGGTAGTAAGCTGGGTAGTTTAACATGCTAACAATCGCAGCTTGAGTCAAAGCATAACACACTGTTTAATATTCATTTCTATGATGGACAATCACTGTCTGGGGGAGGGTTTGACAAACTGTCAGTCAGGGCAATAGTCAGTTCTAATAGATACCTCCGTTAGAAATGAGTTCACAGTTTATTTTTATTCATTTTTTCTTCTTCTTCTTCTTCTTCTTCTTAATGTTTGTTTAAATTATTCTCTGGAGTAAATGGTCTGTTTATAGACATACTGATAAATCTTTATCTGTCACATGAGTTTGATTCAAATAAGATCTGTGAAAATGTAATATCCTCAAAGCATTGACAGTGAAAGAAAATATTTTGCAATTGAAACTCTGTTGTCATGTTTTCTGTTTGTGCAGTGAGGCAGTATGAACTTTTCCTTTCTGTGTGCTGTCACGTGCTGGGAAGTTCACATTGCAGGAAACTGCAGCCATTTTCACTCCCATGTGGCCCCAACAACTTAATTGCACGTGCAGTGTCACAGCACACACACACAGACACACACGCACGGACACACACACACACACACAAACATGCACACGTGTACAGCCAAACACTTCAGTGAAAAGATCACGTGAGGAGGATTCACATATGTTCCTGTTGTTCTGTCTGCCTGTCTGTTTCTCTGACACACACATTCAAACACACACAGATACATACACACGAATTGTTACGGGCTTGCTTCCAAGCATGGACAACTGAAACGTGATGCTGTACTCTACTCAACCTTCTCCTCCCCTGGAAGAATTGTCATTCTGCTAAGTTTCACAGAAAATGCACAGAAATAAGAAGGATTCAACTCACCATGGAGGGGAATTCATTTTATTGGTAAATGGGGCCATCTGAGCTGGTCTAAGATCAGAGTTTTGAGAGTCTGATAAAGCACGTCGGGACTAATATTGTATTTTTTTTTACCAACTGTTAGAGCTTTCTGTTCAGTTTATAAAAGTGAAAAAGTGACATATCTTTATTCTATTTTGGTTTCTTCCCATTTCACTAATGTTTTAAGGTTTTTTGAGCAGTTTGCCATGTTTTTGTTGAGACCTTGGCCTGGGTTTGGAGCTGATATATTGTTGTACATATACTTGTTGTCACATCCTATTGTATGACAATGGATATTCTAATGCACAGGACAAGTAAGATCAGAAAATCCACTACAATTGTCATCACATCATCTCTTGACTCTTTATGATTTCAGACACAGGGTAGAAATGGTAGCGTGTCTAACCCTAGTGTATGGAGAGCTGTTCTTGTCAACAGCCCAATCATTCACTAGTTCAGAGCAGCTGGGCCTAGATCATGCCATGGAGATACGGGTGGAGGGAGGCAGGCAGCTTGTCACGCAATTCGATGACAAAGAAATGAAATGATAACAATGGAACAGGTACCGGCACACACAAAGAAATACAGAATAACACACACACAGACAGACAAAACACGCACACACACACACACACACACACACACACACACACACACACACACACACAAACATGCACACACTCACACACACAAACACACACACACAGACAAAAACAAACACACACACACACATGCACACACTAACACACACAAACACACACACACAGACAAAACAAACACACACACACACACACACACACACACACACACACACAAACATGCGCACACACACACACACACACACACACACACACACACACACACACACACACACACACACACACACTGCCATCTGCCCCCAGTGGATGGCGCCCTTCTCTTGTGAATTAGTCTTGTTTGGCCTACTCAGTGTCTGTTTTCCAAGGAAATGAAACTCAGTTTAGAGATGTTAAAGTGAAACCTTAAATTGAACTTCAGTTCAGCTTCATTGTTATTGGTCAGCTGCTTGTGTTCTGACTGTTGTTCAGCTGAGGGAACATTCGCACAGGTTGGTTAATTATATACATATATACACATTACTGTAATGTAACAAGACTGCTTTGCCTTATTATATATGAACAAAAAAAGTTCAATTTCTAATTCATATGTTTTAGTTGTAACATTGAATTGAAATCTGATGTGATAATTTCAGTCTCTTTTGTTTGCGTTTAAACTTCCGTTTTAAAATCTCATTCGTTATATACAGTTGTTTTGCAGAGATTACAGTTACTTAGATGCGATGAGGAAATGATTGAATCACATGTTGCACCCTGCTTGCGCCAGTCATATGATGCAGTCAAATTCCTATTGCTGTTTTCACAGTATTACACACCTTCTCAAATAGACAAAAAGCAAATAAGTGAAACAGCAGCATGAATGAATGAACGCTGCTGATTCGGTCATCTGCCCATGCTGGCATGCTTCCTTACACCCACTAGAAGGCAGACAGGGTACGCAGCATACAACCTGGAGCCAGTCTGTAGTTTGAAAGTTTACTTTTTCAATTAACTGAAATCCAGGGCATGTCTTGGAACTCTGTACCATAGCTCAGCTTTTTGGGCATCAACATAGTCTCAAACTTTATATAATATGCACACTTAACTAGCAACATTCATCTTTTTTCCTGTTTACCTTTAGTTAAGATCAGTGACGTTGAATTCAATAAAGAATTCAATTGTTTGGACAAAGTGTCCCATTAAGGCAGATGGTGCATTTCATCAATCTTTGAGGATGTAGAACTGGAAAAAAAGCCCAGAAATTGCATCAGGTATTGTATTTGTTTTGTTTATTGGCTGTATTATGTTTTTCAGTTTCATGCACACAGACACTCTCACACACCCACACACACACACACACACACACACACACACACACACACACACACACACACACACACACACACACACACACACACAAACATTTTTCTGTAACCAGATCTTCATGCTATTCCTCCTGCAGTCAGGAGATGGCTCCCTTTCTCGTTTAGCTTGCCCAGTGGATCCTTGTATGCCCTGCACTGTTTCAGGAGGAATAAAAGTAAAACCAGTGTTTTTAGAATGTTAAAGGGAAGCACGATCCGTGTCAGTGTTATCTGAAATGTGGGTAGGTACTTTTGTTGTGCTAAAGGAGTCGGTCCAGGTGCCAACATATCATATATATGAGGACGCTCTTGTACAGGTGAGTCAATTATGTACATTGATCAACCACAACAGTAAAACCAATTACAGGTGTTTTCAATGTTGTGGATGAATGGTGCATATTTTAACGTGAGAAAAATGGGAAGAGGGTTTTGCCTGCATTCCTTTAATATAAGATGGTGCATAAATGCACCATCTCTGCTTTAATCCTAATCGTAATTGCTACGTGCTTTAATAGATTTTCTTTAAATCTTTTTCTTTTTTGTGATTTTTTTGACAGAGATGTTTCAAGGAGAAGCTTGGATCCCATTCTGCACCCTGTTTGTGCTGGTTGCATTATGTGATCAAACAGCTGGCTTCCAAAATAAACACAAAGGTACAGTTTATAAGTAAACAACAAGTAAACAATGTCCCTTTCACTGCAGGTTTGTCATGAGAGGAGAGCAAAGGATATGGCTCTTCAACTCATAGCACAAAAGTCAAAAATAGAACTGAATTCATCTGTAAATCATTTGATAAAATCAAATCAATTTTTATTTACATTATTTTAGAATCTTTGAATATAGAAAGTAAACCCCAGGAACATGGCAAAGTTTTTATTAGAAACACTGATAAAAGAAATGCTGACTGCACTGTGTTACTGAAACTAGTGGAACAGAGGCTGGCCAGGATGTGATGTCATGACTTTGTCTTGCTATTTCGTAACACTGGCTAAACCAGTTTAGCCGTCACGCTAAGTTGGATGTGAGTGGATGATTATTATTACCTGCATCTGCTGATGCTCAGTGTTTTAGCAAGTGTTAATGCCACAAATATGTTGGGGCTCATAATGACTGCGAATGAGCATTAACTGACTTATAATTTTGTATCTATACAGAAATTCAATATTTTTTCAAATCAAAAAGGTCAGTTATGATTTTACAAATAGTTCTTGACAAATGATTAGAAAACAAACAAACAATGACACCTCCTGTAATGGACTATTGTAATTGACATCAGTGTTTCATTAATTGTCAACAGATCCTAAAAATGTGAAAGACCTGAGGATCATTCTGGTTGGAAAAACAGGATCTGGAAAGAGTTCTTCTGGAAACACCATCCTGGGGCTTAAAAATGCCTTTGAAGAAGAAATGTCCCCTGAATCTGTGACTAAAGGCTGTCAAAGGGTAGAGATAAAAGACGGCAACAGGAACATCGCTGTCATTGACTCCCCGGGGCTGTTTGACACAACGAAATCACAAGAAGAAGTGAAAGCAAATATAGAGGAGTGTATTGAGCAGTCGGTCCCTGGACCCCATGCTTTTCTGTTAGTGATCAGTCTGAAGTCACGATTCACAGAGGAGGAAAAGGCAGCTGTGAAGTGGATCCAGGATAATTTTGGCTCAGATGCTGCCTTGTATACCATGGTCCTGTTTACCCATGCTGACCTGCTGAAAGATAAAACTGTGGATGACTATGTGATGGAGAGTAAACATCTAAAAAAACTGATAAACATATGTGGAGGAAGATTCCATTCACTTATCAATGACCAGAGACAAAGCAGAAAGCAGGTCCGAGAACTTCTAGATAAGATAGAAAATATGGTGGTGTTCAATGGAGGATCTCACTACACCAATGAGATGTACGAGGAAGCCCAGAGTAGACTTAATGAAGAACAAAGAAGAAGGGAGGACAGGATGGCTTGGTGTAAATGGGCAACTTACGCTACAGTGGGACTTTTAGGTGCAGGATCCTTTTTCTCCTCGAATACTCTCATGGCAGCTGGTGCAGCACTTGGATTCACTGAAGCTTATAATTGCACTATGGAATTGTTTAATTAAATGTTGGACCTGTGACAAAAAGAAATTATGGAAGAGGCAATACATAATTACATAATGTCTAAGTCTGAAACAAGTCATTTCTGTCTTACAGTAGCCTCTAATGATGTGTCTGTTTACAACATCTTAAATTAAAAAAACGAATGCTTTGTTTGTTATTTGGGATTAGGGATACGTTACTTTATCTGTGTGTGAATGTGTAAGATAAAACATTTAAATAAAGACTAAAGTTAAGTTTACTTCTCCTTGCATTCATTTCATTTCATTTTTATCAGTATCCATTATAATATATCAAATTGAAGCCTAAAAACAGAAATTGTGTAATTTTGCAATACTGACAGTTTGAACTTTGATCCTAATGTGTCAAATGTATAAAGTCACATTTCAAAATGAGATCAGGACACTGACTATCAACCACACTAGAAACATCTGTGTTTAAAAAAGAAAATATACAAGTTTATTAGTGAAGGCTATTTTATGAGGTTATCAATATTTTTTTGGGTGTTTTTTGGAACCGACATATATCTTAGATAGTTAATAATAATTGGAACTGAAATAGAGTGTAATTGTCCAGGCAGATGGATGTCAAAATACACTGGTTTTAATTGGAGGAGGCATCAACAATGGAAGGATGTGATGCACTCTGGAGGTTTTCTTGTTTCCTCCCGTTTAAACAACCAGGTCTCATTACATGGTTATAGTAAGATAACTGAATGTCTATCACTTAAAGAGCTTAAAAGCTGTTCTTGTGTTTTGGTTATCCATTCTAAAACATACCAGCCATGCATATACAAACTTGTACAGCATATTTAGAGAACTGTGGACAGTCCCTCCGGGGATGCACATTTCAGACGTAAACTGAGGACAATACAAGGAAATAGGAAGCCCCCTGTGCATAGGCCAGTTTCCAGAAGTTTCCCAGAAAACTAACATAAAGGCTAAGGCTGTGGAGCTTGTCTAAGTTAACAACACCAGCCCGAAAGAACACATTTGGCTACCCGGGGAATAGAAAGGATAAATCCAAAGTAATGGCTGAAGGTAAGACAATGTATCTGACCTAATGCTAAAAAAATAAAACAGCACTGATCCTTTGATTATCCTAGTATATAAAATACACTGTGATACTCTGACATTGGAAAGAGCACAAGAGGGAAAAAATGTAGACCTTGATAATGAAATTAGTAGCTAATAATCTATTTTCTCTTGTTTCTTTGTCTTAATGGTATAATTTCATATCACAGCAATACCACTGCGGGAAAAGAAGCAGAAAACGCTAACTCGGTCTGATGGGTGTGGTCTCAATAACTTTGACGGTATGCTCATTCATTGTCTCTCTCATGAAATGTCAGGAATTAGACATACATTTATCTGTATACCACTGTCTAGTAAGGAACACTTTATGAACGCTTTATAAAGTGAAACTAATGGCTTTATTAACAGCTATATAAGGGTTAACATTGTTTTTAGGTTGATAACTTTACCAGGTTGTGAAAAATCCTTTTGGCTTTGTTTTATTCTTCTCTTAAACCATTAGCTCTGTTTTTTTTAGCTTCCAGTAACAGAGAAAAGTCCTTTATTATAACATCTATAACCACATATTTATTGGCTTGTTAATCCCTCAATATTTTATTATCTTTTGCACTGTATAATAGGACTAAGTGTCACTAATTCATTAATAAACATGTTCTTCTGCTGCAATAAAACATGAGTGTCTGTGGTTTTAAATCCCATTAAATGCTTTAGGAACTGAATTTGGTTCCAGTTGCCCACCCTACTTTTTTCCAGACAGTAAGTGGTTGCATGCTCTCCCTGTGGGATTAAAGTGTCCCTAAATTACGTTTACATTCAAGGTTTCTCACTATAACAAACTATATGTATCCCTGAGGTCTAGAAGCCCCGTTAAATGTTTTTGAATGAGCATAAAATACCTGCAAATCAATTTTTTAAATGCATTTTAATAATCACAGACATAGTTGAATTGAATACTTGACTGCAAGATGATGCTTATTCATCCTAATGGAAATTGCTCGCTCAGTGCACAAGCCGAAAGAGTTTTCATGTTTCTGGGTTTGCCTCCTTGTTGTGTGGTCCACAGCACATGTGCATCAGCGTATGTGCATCAGTGTTTCCTCTACTGGCCTCGCCCACAAGGTCCCACTCAGCACATACGCTTTATATTGTGATGACATCACCAATATATAAATACCACTTCTAGGCTTTTGGAAATTTTTAAAAATATAAAACTTACATGTTTAAGAAATGCATAATAAAAAAAATAGTAACTGACCTTATTTGAATATTTGAGGTGTCCCATAAACATTTATGTTTACATAACTTTTATATTGATTCCTGTCTTTTAAAAGTTGCAGTACCCCATCTGGCCACCTTAAGCATATTGGTATGCTGCATTCACCCAATGTTGGCAGATTGGGAAGAAAGGGGAAAAGAAACCCTTCTATCCCTACTTGGTGTGCTCATGCATTATTCTAAGGTTGTATAGCCCCCATAAAGTGAGCTGAATCAACTGTGCTTGTGTCCATATTAGATTTTATTTTGATGTAACTGCCGGCAGTGACGCATTTCCAGCCATTCTGACAACAGTTTGTTGACTTGTCTGCACTTCTTTTCATCAAGTCAGAGATATTGGTGTCAGAAATTCCAGATAGCTGTGACCCGAATTTACAAGTCAGGCAATGTTGCGTTTCCTACTCGACTGCTTGTAATTAAGGTTTCAACTACAGAATATGACATTTGCTAGCTTGCATTATTCTTTTTCCTTGCCTTTATTGGCACATACCCTCCAATTCTTTGTGCCTTACATGACTAACTGTCATTTAGTGGAAGAGTGTGCATGTGTGTCCTCCTATGCATATCACAAACAAAACAGGGCCCACTCATAAAAACATTGCTACACAGCAGTACTACTGGTCAAACACTCAATACGGTTCCTTTAATGAGATAACTAAAAGAAATTAAGCAGGTTATTCTAGTGGATGAGATACACCAGCCAAAGAGGTTTTTCACTACCAAGTGATCCAAGCAGTATAAACCAAAATATGTGGCAGAACAAAAAAGGTTCACTCCAACTTAAACATTAATTTTGCCTCCCCTGTTACAGCTCTGGATTTGTCTGGAGGCTTGAGGATAGTCCTGGTGGGCAAGACTGGATCAGGGAAGAGTGCAACAGGAAACACCATCCTTGGGAGAGCTGCCTTCAGAGAGGACCCGAGCCCTGTGTCCGTGACCAAACACTGCGAGACACAAAGTGGGGAAGTGGACGGGACTGTGGTCCAGGTGATTGACACTCCAGGCCTGTTTGATACAGGCATCACAGAGGAAGATTTAAAAACTAGAATAGAGGAATGCGTCAAGATGTCGGTGCCCGGCCCTCATGCCTTCCTACTGGTGATCAGGCTTGGAGTGAGGTTCACAGAGGAGGAAAGAAATGCTGTAAAGTGGATCCAGGAAAACTTTGGAGATGATGCCTCCATGTACACTATCATGCTGTTTACATGTAAAGATCAGGGTAAAGCTGACAATGCTCTGAAGGAATGCAAGGAGCTACGGAGACTCTCAATTACATTTGGACGCAGATACCATGCCTTTAACAACAATGATGCAGACGACCGCGTACAGGTCACAGAGCTAATCACTATGATCAAGGAAATGGTACAGGATAATGGAGGGAAACACTACACTAATGAGATGTATGAAAAAGCCCAGAGGAAGCTGAGAGAGGAGGAGGAGCAGAAGAAACAACAGGAGGAAAAGAGAAAAGAGGAGGAGAGGAAAATGTGGGATGCAGAGAGGGAGAAGAAAGAGAAAGAAAGAGAAAAGGAGAAAAGGGTTAGACGGAAGAATATACGTGTGGCCTCGGCTGCTGCTGTTGTGTTGGTGTTAGCCGGGGTGGTTATAGCAGTGGGAGCTAACACCATGGTGGCTCTGGCTCTTGGAGCTCCTGTGCTCTGCCTGGGAATGTTGTGCGGTTTAGCTGCCATTTGCATATGGAAGGGCAAAAGATGCAAATCTAAAGCATCTATTCCAGTATAACTTTGCAGAGGTTAGAAACAAGGACACAAATATCTATCTACAGTCTGTGACAATGAATACACAGTAGAGGTATTCCAAATATGGTATTAGTATTACATACATTACTATTTACTATTTAGAGCTAATCAGTGAATGATATTATCTTTCCTTCGTTCTGCCAAAATAATTAAGTTTGACACAAGATTGGAATAAGAGAACTATGTGAATTTAATGCTGACACTAAACAAACGGTATGAAATACAATGCTTGTTATCTTTTTGTTTGTTCTTTCTTTTCACTTATTTTCTCCATTATTTGAAGCTTATATAAGAAACTCCTGTCATGAATTATATGTGAACAGATATGTTTTGGCTCATGAGAAAAAGTTTGAGTCCTAATAAGTAATATTGGAACATACTGATATATTATGCTATAAATCTCACAAATCTTGTAAATACATTTTTGCAAAGTGTATACTTAAATAACTTATGTGATTCTTTCTAAAATAACTATTCACACACATCAATTGCTGTTCCTTGCTTAAACTATGATGTGCTTTTTGCCTCACTTTATTATTAGTGACAGCTAACATCCCTAAAGGAAATGAGAGACGGTGGTAAACATCCGCTGACCGATCACATTTAAGTGAGGAAACATTCTGAACAGAGGAACCTATCGCTCTCTTGCCATTTCATCACTGCCGGCACACATCAACTACAACAAAACCTGACCAAGAACTGTGGGTCAGTCTGTGACAGTCTGTGATTGAGCCTTTTCAGATAGTAATGTAGAATAGCAAATCCTGACACCAAATCCCATTTGTTTACAAACTTTTTGTATAATGAAAAACCCTTTACTTGTGAAGTACTTAAAATGCACAAATCACTGGCTATGTTGCTGTGTTTGTTTCAGTCTGTATTACCCAAATATTAAATGAAATGAGTACAGGGTTCTGAGTCATTTAGCATGTCTAAGGTTGATACTAGAAGCTCTAAAAAGGTTAACAATATCAGAAAGCAAAAACATTACGAATAAATTAATATAAATGAACTATTCTTAATAAGTAACTGAGACATACATTTTTCCTCATGTTTTCAGACTCTCATTTCCTTTTGTTAGTTTTGTTGGTGTTATTCTACAAGTAAAATTGTGTATTTTCATTGCCTATGCAAAAATAAACCAGATTTACATCCACCTCAGTAAGATTTAAGCCCTAGAAAAAAAGCCCCTTGAGCTTATTTCTCCTCCAATAAAAGACACATTTGGAACAAACATTTTTCTTTGTATTAGTAAGTTTTTAATTCATTAGCAAGATTCAAAGCCAGAGGATAAGATTATCCAGTTTATTTTCTATTATATAACAGCCAAAGTGTAACATTAAAATCTTGTCCCATACGATATTTCCTAGTTGTGATGTTGCTGTTTGATAATTTACTGTAGAGCCTTGGTAGCTGTTTTGACTGTCCCTTCTTTCACACAGGGGTTTCCATGTAATAAAGAGTATTTCAAAACATCAAACACATTTTATCACATTTCATCAAACACTGTTTCATTTTATTATTAAAATCAGAGAAATTACAATAGTTTTCTCCATACAAAGAGATATTCAGAATAAGAGAGTACAGCATGAACATTTAAAAACTTGCCATGATAGGTTCATTTATCATTCAAAGCAGGCACACTGTAGCAAATATTCATGGATGTACATGACTGAAATTAAGAGATACAATAAAATATTTCAGAATTAATAAAGATCTTTCAAATGGAGGTATGAAAAGGCCACGGAATGAAATGGCTTCAAAAGTTTGCTTGAGTCATGACTTACTTTTCCTGTGTTTTAGGCTTCATCCACTTTCCCAGAGCTTTAGAAATCCCTGCACCTGTGGCAAATAAAAAGCTCCCTACTCTTGTTGCCACCAAAAATTCTTCTGCCACTATGGTAAAACCTGCTATGGGAGGGTTAATTGCAGCTGTGAGGACTGCTCCTGCCGCCAGAGCATTACCTATAGTGTTCATAGAGTCTCCCCGTTCGCTCCACTTTTTTTCCTCATTCATTTTTCTCTGTACCTCCTCATATATGCTGCTGGTGTAATGGTTCCCATTTAATTGCACTATCTTGTCTATTTCTTCAAAGAGATCAGCCACCTGTGTGCGATTTTCCATGAATGTGTTGTCAAACACGATATACCCAGCTCTGCAGTCACTGATGACCTCCTTGAGTTTGGGACTTTTGACTAACTTGTTCTCAACCGGTTGTCCTTTGAGCATATCACCCCTAGTGAAAACCACCATTGTATAGTTGGCAGCTTCCTCACCAAAGTTGTCCTTGATCCATCTGACAGCATTCCCCTCCTCTTCTGTGAACCGTGCATCCAGTCTGATCACTAGCAGGAATATATGGGGTCCTGGGAGAGAGAGTTTGATACAGTTCTCTATTTCACTTTTCAACTGGAGCTCTGTCATTGTTGTGTCAAAGATCCCTGGGGTGTCGATGACACTCACAGTTCTATGATCAAAGAATCCTGTTTCTTTCTGACAGCGAATTGTCACAGATGACAGAGAGATGTCCTCTGTCTCAAACTTTCTTTGTCCAAGGATGGTGTTCCCTGTTGCACTCTTTCCTGATCCGGTCTTGCCCAGCAGGACTATCCTCAGGTGGCAGGCAACTAGAGACAAAAAGACAGTGAACTCTTAGGTTTTTGCAGGGCTCACAGAAGGAGAATGAAAGTGTCCACGCAAGAAACTCACCTTCAGTCATTTTCAAAGCCATCGCAGAGAAAAATACCAGTAAAAACAGATCAAACCTGATCTAAGAAATCTGTCTGTCCTTTTGTTAGCCGTCCACATTCCAGCACATGTTTACCTGTGTGTGCTCGTTACTCCTCCCTCTCTTTCCCTATCGCCACTGCAGCAATTTACTGGAAAATGAAACTCTCTCCCTTTCTCTCTCCACCACAGCAGTTTCCCAGAAAATAAAACTAGAACTTTTAGCAAGCTGTTGACACGGAGTTAAAAAACCTTATCAGAAGAAAGAGATTTGGCATCAAAGCTCATTTGTATCGATTTTTTTTGTAGACAGAATCCAGAGATCGAGTCGACAATATAAGGTGACTGAGTGGGGGACATAGGGTGCTGTGCAAAAAAAATCTGCATGTATGACTTGTCAGTCTGCATTGCAGCAATCAAAGCCAAATTTATTTTGATTCCAAAATCTCTGCTGCAGCCTCAGAACTATCAGACAGCTGATTCCCAGCAAACCTCCCTCTGCAATGAGTGCAATGCAAAGAATGAGCACACTGTCCCCAAGTACCTAAAACAATTTGTGATTGGTGGCAGCCACTCTAGTGCCATCTACTGCTGGAATAATGAATGGGTTTTGCTTTTCTAACATATGCAGTCAAAGTTATTATTTTCCAGTTCTTTTGGTGATTTCTATAGTTTTGCACTATAAATTGATGTTGTTTCTGTCAGGTCTCATGTACACATAAGTTCACCTACTCCTCCTTGGTTTCATCTTTGCCTCGATCTGGCTAATCCAACTCCAACAACATGGTAGCAATCAACATCTGAGACAAAGTGCCCTTGTGCTGTCATTTTGTGCATAAGTAGCTGTGTGTGTATGTGCATAAGTGTGTGTGTGTGTGTGTGTGTGTCTGTGAGAGAGAGAGAGAGAGAAAGAGTGTGTTTTTATTTAGTATGCAGTATTACACACTGCTGTCCTCCTACACGCCTGCATATGAGATCCAAACAAACAAGCTGGTCAGTCATAATAGATGAACGACACCAACTACTCACATCACACGGCTATACCACCAAGAAACACACAAAAGATCATCAACATACCATCTGTGGGCATCTGATCGAAAAGTAAGTTTTACTAAGTTTTGCTAGAACAGTGGAGTTTAGTGTTAAATTGCTTCAATGAAAGAAAACAGCAGCTTTAACGCTCATATTTTTAATTTACTACTATTTTATACAATTATATGTTTACTACTCCTTAATAATTGTAACTATTAGCTAAGATCTATTATCATTTTATGCCCGAGTTATTTGACAATCTGCTTCTATAAAGCAAAATTACTGAAAATATTCCATCTTTACATATTTAGATATTAAACAAAAAAAGGATACTGAAGATAAGAAGGGGATCCATCTCAACATCTCAATGCAGGACTGAAAATATACAGGGGGAAGACTTGTTGTTTTACTGAGTACTCAGCTCTCAGCAACCTCCTTGAGAGAAAGTCACGAGAAAAAAACTCAGGACACAGATTTCCTAAGGAAGTGTTCCGAAGTTTTACAGCGAATCATGGCATCAACAGGTCTCCAGCTGCTGGGCATGGTTTTAGCTGTGCTAGGTTGGGTATTTGGGGCATTGGTGTGTGCGGCTCCTCTGTGGCGTGTGTCTGCCTTTGTAGGTGGAGAGCTAGTGATCGCCCAGGTGTTGTGGGAAGGACTTTGGATGAACTGCCTGTCTCAGACCACAGGCCAGATCCAGTGTAAGACCTATGACTCCACCCTGGCTCTGCCCATGTCTGCCCAAGCCGCCCGGGGCCTTACTGTCCTCTCCCTGCTCCTCTGCCTTCTGGCCCTGATTCTCGGGGTAGCAGGGGCTAAGTGTACTCATTGCATGGGAGATGGTAACCAGGCCTCCAAAGATTGGCTGGCTAGGGTAGCAGGGGTGCTCTTCCTTGTGGCTGGCCTTGCCTACCTAATACCCATCTGTTGGACAGCCCATGCAATCATCAGGGACTTCTATGATCCGGATGTTGCAGCGCCTCTAAAGAGAGAGCTGGGACCGGCCCTGTACCTTGGCTGGGGGGCCAGCCTGCTGCTCGTAGTTGGAGGCTCTCTGCTGCATGTTGGCTCTTCTCCACCAGGTGGTAGAGTGCTGCCTGTTTTCGGTGGAGCAGCGAAGGACAACCCACATCCAGGGGCAGAAGAGGAAGTGAAGCAACAGGAAAAATCTTTTGTATGAGATCCTTTTATTGGACATGTAGCTCAGAGTTCATGACCTCATCAGATGCCCTTCTGGAAACTGCAAGATCACAATCTATAAGATGATAATCAGCCTATATTGTGTATTGGATTAGTTACATGGTAAAAGATAAGTTTGTTTCTATAAGTTAAGGTGTACTTGGAACACTTGTTACATGATTAACTGCATATCAATGGGGTTCTAATAGAATATACATTATTTAAGGGTTTTGTGTCAGAGTGGGCATTGAAATGAATTGTGGGAGGATTTGATATGTTTACATGTTTATTAATGTGTGTGACTTACATTTCTAAAATTCCACTCTGCCTCTGCTCTTGTGTGTTTGCTTGTGGGCAGTGGTGTACATGTAGTGCTTCTGTGTATGCTGTTGTTTTCACTGAAAATGTGTGGGCAGTCAGAGTGATGCTTGTTTCTTTACTTTTTTAGCCATTTAAAAAATATTTTGGGTTCCTGGGCAACTTTATTCTTCATATTTGACTTTTTTTTCCATCTATTTCTGTTGACATGTTTTTGTATTTTTTTACTATGGTTATGCAGTTTGCATTTTTCTGAGGCCATTTGTTGATATCAGTTTAAACAATCTACTAATTTTTAGAGCAGTAAAATAAAAACAGTAAAATATCCATCATATGAGATATAATTAGTGATATTTATGTAATATGGAAGTCCAGTAGAAGTAATTATGTTAATTTTGTTTATCAAAAAAAGATTGTTGATCTGAGCAACACTGTTTTAATTTTTCACTGTGTGTTCTCTGAATGTATTAGGACAGTTCAGTGTTGACATTCACTTTTCTCTCAAGTGGCTCTAATATATTATTGAATACATTAGTTTTAATTTGAGTTCACCATTATGTAAAACTATCCTTTGGGTATTCATAGGAAAATGGATATGGACAGGATTAGCATTAGAAAGTCTAGATATGTTATGTATGTAATAATAATAATATTTTCAAATAGCTTTTTCCACCTAACTGTTGACTTAATCTAATTATACAGATACAGTCCTGGTCAAATTGTTGGCCCCATAAATTTCAATTACAAATCCAGAGTATCTTAAGAAAATCAACTAAAATTAATCAGTATTGTATATCAAGAATATTTTAATAAAATCTATAAGGTTATACAAAATGTATGCTTGACACGATTAATGGCACATTTTTAATGAATGGGCTTAATTTTCAATGCTCACATGACCTGAATTAACCAAGGAACAATGGATTTACTTAATAAAAAATGTCTGATTGTTTCCAGTTTCTTTTTCACAATGGTGAAGACTAGAGAGCTGTCTGAGAGCATCAGAGATGATGTTATTAAAAACTCAGTAATTCCACAGGCTACATGGCACCAAAGATCTTGAAATTTGAACAGTTCCCAATGTTATCAAGATGTTTCACAGTCAAAAAACTGTTCAGGATGTGGTGCAAAGAAGAAACTCGCTTAGAGAAGTCGCCAAATGTTTATATGGATTGTCGAAAAAACACCCTGCAAGACACTGAAAGAGCTTCAGGCTTATCTGGATCAATCTGGCGTGATGGGTTCAGTTCGTACTATACTATACACACAGGCCAGGGAGGAGAAAATTACTGAAGGAAAGCTCAAAAGGCAAAAGAAAATCCAACCAACAGTAAATCATGATGGAGGTTCTATCAGCCATGGGGCTGCTTTGCTGCCTCTGGTACTGGAGGCACTGAATGTATGAAAAGAACAATGAAAGCTGAAGATTACTGAGGCATTTTGGAGTCAAACTACCCACCCGGGTAGCTGAAATCTATTAATGCTAACAGGACTCCTGCAAACTTAAAAGATCTTGAACACATGGCAGTGGAAGAGCAGCAGAAACTACCAGCAGACGGGCGCAAGAAGCTTCTAGATGGGACAAGAAACATTTAGAATCTTTTACTGTTGCCAGAGGTTCTGCAAAAAAAGATTAGTGATGAGTGCTAATAATTGTGTCTGGGGTACATTTAGTGTTTGTATTATTTCACTGTTATGGATGTTTTGTATGTATTATCTACCAAAGATGTTTTGTCTGTCACTTTGCTGCAGTTTAGTTGGAGAAACCCCTGAGTAACACCAGAAAAAGCATAGTGACATGCATGCGTGCAAAGATAGTGGAAATTTATTTTAACAGACAATGAATTGAACCCAGTCAGATCCCAGACCACTATGTGTAGTGAAAGCAGACATAATACATTTGGGGGCAGTAGACAGTTAGTAAGCGATGAGATCTCTCTAATGTAAAGACCTGCCACATACCACAGAGTGGACAAGATAATTTAAACACTTAGTGATAAAGAGCTATATATTAATTACATATTCTCATCAACATACTAAATAAATTTGCTTTTTTTTCATCTTCTTTTTGCCATGGCTGATTTGTCCCCTTTGGAGCCCTGTGAGTTGCCCTGTGTTACCTCTAAAACACATCTCATTGTGTTGATTACCAAACCTTTTCTGCAGCTGTCCCACCAATGTAGCATATTTGCAACTGTGATTGAGGCAAGGATATCATTACTTTTGGTTGCCATGTGACGATTATATGGTAAAATCTCTGTAAGTTTCAAACAATCCAGTACGTGTCTAAGGGTTTAGTTGAACTGCTATAATTTTGCTCCATTTTTAGGTGTGTGTTACATTATGTGTGGGAAATAAAAAGCTGCACACGCCCTGCTCACTCAACACAACCAAGAAGAGATTCAGGGTTGTTTTTGGAGGCATTTGGTAAGACATTGGTATGCAATGAACTGCTGCTCTTTGAACTGTGCCAAAAGTTCCTCTTTGTTTGAAAGGACTAAAAAACAAGTCTATAACTTTCCTGATCGAGGCCTTTGTAATTTAAAAATCTGCAAGTTTAGTTTCAGTTGCCAGTGAGAGAACATACTGTATTCACTACCAAACACCTTCAGCTACAATTGAAATTACACAATTTCATGATTAAACAAAGTACTATCTACATAGTGTCCAATACATCTCATTTAAATTGAAGGAAATTTTAATTTAATTTAATTAATATCCCATTCTTATATTAATGTGGAATCAAAAAATCTAGAGAGAATCAGCAATCTGCTGATTGGCTAGTTGTGTGATTTACACAAAGTCCAGTTCCAAAAGGTAGGAGAGGAAAGCTTGGGTAGCTTGGCTCTTAGACGCCAGCCATACTGCGCCGGCTGTTGTTCCCAGTCTCTTTTTCCCCTTATTTCCAGTTATCTCTCTGCTGATAAACTTGACACTAAAGGCATAAAATTACCTCAAAAACACACAAATCAACAGGAGTGAGTTCCTTCGAGAAAAAAAGAAAGAGTTAAAATAGTTGCTGATGAAGGCCAAACTGTAGTGATGGGTGTCACTCAACTGTTGAACCCAGGGGGCAACAATAAGCCCATTAAGAGTTGACAAACCAGAATGTGGCGAGGAAAATGGCACACTTAAAAACAAACTGGACATTCAAAACAAATGTGAGATTTATCCTAGAGTAATTTCAGACACCATGTTTAATTTTTAAAAAGAAAGGCTTCAAGCATGAAGATACTAGCTTAGTTATATATGCTATATAAAGTTAAGACCATAAGTATTTGGATGATGACACCACGTTTCACAAATTTGCCTCCGTACATCAACACCATGCTTAAATTCAGCTTTAATTCAAGGGGTTTCACAAAAATATCACATTAACTGTTTAGGAGTTAAAGCTATTTTTAGATATAATCCCTTGTTTTCAGGGGCTCAGAAGTAACATGACAAACCAACATAATAATAAATATAAGGATTATTTTTAATACTTTGATGAAAATCCTTTGCAGTCAATGACTGTCCGGAGTCTAGAACCCATGAACATCACCAAATGCTGAGTTTCCTCCCTCCTGATGCTTTACCAGACTTTTAATACAGCCGCCTTCAGTTGCTGCCTGTTTGACTTTCTGCACCCCAAAAAATAAAGGCCCCAGTCAAACACAACTAGTTATCGCTTACCCCGTTGTGCTTCTGATCAATAACAGTAATGACTGTATTGACTTCATTTCGATAACCTGGACCGAATGTTCAGGCTTCTTTTACTGTTGTCAAACACGTGTTAAATACGACCTTTTATCTTACTTCCCACGCAATTATTCAATCAAACACTAAACCGGAGGTTTCCTGTATAACCGACGTGGTCCCCTTGGATCGTTTCCACTGATTTCTTTTTTTAGGGCTCTGATATGACGTTCCTGACTCGTTGTCATTTAATATGAGAGTAATAACCCTGAGGTTGCGTGCGCGGCCTTTACCAGCTGTGAACGTGGCGTCTCGTCACGCCCGCTTCCCTCGACGTTTCTTTTTTTTCCGCGGTTGACTGGCCGACGTTTCCGCTCGCCTCTTAAAGAGACAGGCGGCGTCGCGGCCCCGCCGCCGCGGCGCGGCCGGCGCGTACCGCTTTAAGACCCGCATGGCGGCGTGCGGTGGCCCGAGCGGGCTACGTGAGTTCGCGCCGTCGGGGGCCTCCGGCGTCCTCCTACCCCGCACTCGACCTTTGGATCTCGGGCCGCGGGGCGGGTAGGCAGCTCCGCCGTGCGCGGTGGCAATTGGCTGCGCGCTTCCCCTCTTGTCTACAGCTATCCAAACAGCACAGTGCAAACACACACACACACACACACAGAAACACGTACACTCACGCACGGACACGCACACGCACGCATGGTCTCTCACGTGCGAGGGCCAGCGTCCTAGGGGCGTTAGTGCGCGCGATGCCGCCCGAGCCCAAAGTCCTCCGGTCCGCGGCGCACACGTCCCTTATCGAAATGTTTGAAGATTAACGAGGTTGTCCGTGTCCCGCAGACCACAGGCCACTGCCAGCCGGAACCCTGCGGGCCGGGAAGGCGACGGAGCGGGCGGACGGCTCGTCGAGTGCGGGCCCGAGAGCGACCGAGTCACCGCTGTAGCTGCATCGGACGACGGCAGAGGAGCGCGACCATGACGGAGAAGCGGATATCGCGGTGGTACTTCGGCGGGCTGGCGTCCTGCGGAGCCGCCTGCTGCACGCATCCCCTGGATCTCCTCAAGGTGAGGGGCTGAGGGGGACGGCCGGTGTGCGCTGGCGTGCAGAGGGATGCGGGCCCCGGACCCCGGGCTACAGCTGTGGCCAGCGGTAGTCGGCGAGGCGGGCCGGCCCCACGGCTCCTCGTGTTGCCGTTTGATTCCGAGGTGCCATTCGTGTGTTCGCCGTAGCTGCAGGGAGCCGCTGGTGGTCCTGCACAACGGAGGTGTCACCTATGTTGCGTGGTGTCACTGCGACGAACGGGAGGATGTGTAGGGCTGGTACAGAAAATAGGAAAAGTGATTGTTCTTTTTGATTTTGATTTGAAAGTACACGTGTTTCCCAGTGTAATGGTTTAGGTTTGGAATGAATACAATATGGTAATTGTAAGTTCACAGCAACCGCGGGACGGCTGGGGCTGGGGCTGGGGGTGGGGGTGGGGGTCTGTCGTCGCCTGACAGCAGGTGTGTGTGTGTGCATGTGTGAGTGTGTTTCTGTCCGTCTCAGTGGGGTCATGCATGTTTATTCTCGTTGATATAGAGGGGTAAAGCGGTTCATCCTCATCCTTACACACTTTACCTCTCATTAGGCTGCTATGGAGACGGCAGCACATGACCCTTATAACACTAAGTGGTCTTCAGGAAGTCATGTGCTGTGTCATTTTGCAGACAAGGTCAGTAATCACCGCTGCAGTAAAAATGTCATCTAGAGCACCTAGCAGCACATTTCTGCCCTAGTTTTCTCGTTATGTGGTGATGGCATTTAAAATTACACTTCTATAAACCCGAAGCATGAAATTTTGAGTCTGGAGAGTTGGTAGCTTCAGTTTTCATAAACGCTTTACTGTAGTAGCAGTTTTTGCTGCAGCTGTGCGACCACTTGACTTGTAATACTGAGAACATCCTTATTTTTAGAACTGGCCTGTGTTCTCCTGTGGCTTTTTTCCAACATTTACAAAAAAAAAACAAGACAAAACCAGAAATGAACAATTATATATGCTGCACACCTAACAAAAGTGTGTATTTATATAAAGAAAAGAGGCAAGTATCGTTCAGCATAGTAATATAACCCAGACTGTAGTTAGTGTGATCAGGTTGACAAGAGACATTTTCTTGCCTTGTACTGAAATCTGGTCCATGGGTGTTGGGTTGGCTGAGTTCCTTTGCATGTGTGTTTGACTCTAAGATGTAATTTATTGTACATCTGGTCATCTAAAATTTCAGAAGCGATTACTGGCTTATGTCTGAAATAGAGGGACAGTCTGCTTGGCCTTGAAGTTTGTTGTGTCATATTCTTGTCTGAGATAATGGAGTTTATTCTACTTCCAGTCTCTTTTTTTAATCAGGGCTTTCAGTGTTTGACATAGCCCCAAAACTACCCCGACCCTCGGACAAATTTGAGAGATCTGCAGCTTGAGCTGCAAATACCTTATATTTCCAAGTCCATAAAAAACAAAACAAAAAAAAGTGGCTCAATTTGATATAAGGCCCTATATTAGCTTATATTTCATACACTTTGCTGTATGTTGAGTTTGCTATAAGCAGCTCCTTTTCGTTGTACAACCATGGATAAACAGACAACTATCACTAAATTACTTTGATAATTCTCACGTAAGTTCTGGAGTTATAAATAATGTCTCTTCTATGATTTCCAAGATGATTAATGGATGTTGTCTCAGGAAGTGTAGGTCACACTGAATCTAGTATGTGTACCATATTTATATCTTCAGATGTGACTGAGTTGGGAAGCCAAAAAGGACATTAAGATGGACATGAATTGCAGCAGTTGGGCGCTAAGTGTACCTTAAGTATCTTAATTGCCTCCATGAGCTGGATTTGGTGCTGAAAGTAAATACTTGGACTGTTGTGCAATTCCTGTTGTAATTACTCTTCACTCTAGTAGATTAGATTTGGAATTAACTAATGACTGTCAGGGTAAATGTTTACTTTCTGCTGTAAAACTTTTTGATGGGGATTTGTTGCCTACCCAGACCCTGAACCCTTACGATTTTAGGATAATACAGCAGGACAATGACAATGCCGCAAGTTATTCTGTTCATCTAATAGGTTTGTAAATGGCTTCAAATTAAAGCTAAGAGTCAGCACTTGAAACTCAGTCATTGTTTCCCTTTAGTTCAATTGTGCTGCAGCACAGAGACATCAGAACAAAAGAATGTTACTGTACAAATACTTACATATTGCTCTGTATGTGCTCATGTAGTTCTAGACTGATCAAACTGCTGAAGTGGCAGTCAGGTGAAGAATGCTACTGGTGTTGAATGTAGGCGGTACCACGGCCGGTCCACAGTCAGTACTGCTGCTTTAATTAGGACTCACTTCTAGCTGGTGAAGTGGAAGAATTTTCTCAAGTGTTGTTGATCACAAGAATATGTAAAATATAAAGAAAATATGCTCTAAAAACTGCCTGGAAATTTGAGAAATATTGAAAGAATATTGTAAAAAAAATAACAGAAGAATCTTCATTCGTGCTCACTGGAATTTAACCATGTCACTGTCGGAGCCTTGTGTATTTTTAGGTGCTTGTTGAGTGAGTGAAACTACAGCACAGTGACTGTACAGACTGACACTTGAGCTTTCTGGCAACAATGCATTGATAACGGAGGATTCCATGAATTATAAAGATGGCTGATGGTCATATGAATAAGTGCATGATAGAAACAAGAGGAATAACTCACTCAAGCTTGTTATCTACTTTGATAGGGTGGAAATTTTTTCAAATTTTAAACAAGCTTGGTTTGCACTGCATATTCTTCCCTTAGTTTTTTAGCACTGAAGCATCCTGAATGAACCAGTGTTGATTTCTGTGCAGTAGGGATGAAAAAAGGATATTTTTTTAAAAATCAATATCACAATGAAGCAAATCCATGAAAAATCGCATAGGATAATCAAAGTGATGTTCAAAGTTTGCTCCACTGTTATAGATTACATGAAAGCAAACCCTCCATGGGTAAAACAAAAACTTGAGCAACCAATGTTTTAAAAATTTTAATTACATCTTCCTTTTGAAAAAAGAAATTACCACATGATAAGATTTCATTGTCAAAAATTTATTCTGATGGAAAAAATTTTTTAGAATTATTGCCCACTCCTACTGTGCAGACCTTTTTTTTTTATCATATCACCTATTTTAATTTTTTTTAACCATCAACCAATCACCTCCAGGTAACAATGCTCCTGGTAATGACAAATTACAGATCGTTCCTCATTCATGAAGTATTGTTAAGGCATTTTACCCACATATGGTCCTGGTTGATATTATCAGCACCCCTGAATTTTAAGTACAGAACTGACAATATATTTTTAGAAGTAAATGCACATTAACCCATTTGGTCTAATCATAATATTTAATAAATATATCCAAGGTTGCTGAACAAAAAAAATGAAAACTGGCATTTTAGAGAAACAACACACAAAATGTACCCCAGGCATAATTATTATTGTTACCCTTCACTAATCTTTAGTTGTAGAACCTTCGATGTCTATAAATGTTTCCTGTAGCTTCCAGAAGCTTCTTGCACCCGTCTGCTGGTAGTTTCTGCTGCTCTTCCACTGCCATGTGTTCAAGATCTTTTCAGTTTGCAGGAGTCCTTTTAGCACTGATAGATTTCAGGTCTCTCCAAAGGTTTTCAATGGGATTTCAGTCAGGATTCATCACTGACCAGTTTAAATCAGTCCATCTTTTTCTTTTGAACCATTCATTTGTGCTGCTGGATGTTTGCTTTAGGTCGTTGTCCTGCTGAAAGACACAAGACCTTTGCCTCAAACCTACTTTTCTGACCTCGGGTGGGTAGGTTGACTCCAAAATGCCTCAGTAATCTTCAGCTTTCATTGTTCCTTTGATACATTCAGTGCCTCCAGTACCAGAGGCAGCAAAGCAGCCCCATGGCTGATAGAACCTCCATCATGATTTACTGTTGGTAGCTTGTTCTTTTCCTTAAGTGCCTCATTTCTTAGCCTATAAACAAACTGATGCACTGAATCCTCAAAGATCTCTACTTTGGTTTCATCTGTCCATAGAACATTATCACAGAGAGACTGTGTCTCATCTATGGGAGTTTTTCCAACATTAGTCCTGCCTTTTTGAGCTTCTCCTTCGGTAGTGTTCTCCTCCTTGGCCTTGGCCCATGGAGCCCTACTTGGTTTAGTGTGTATTGTTATAGTACGCACTGAAACCTCCTGATGATCTTTAGATGTGTTTTGTGGTGTTTTTTCCACAATCCACATCAACCATTGCGGACTTCTCTCATTGGGTTTCTCCTTAGCTCCATGCCTTGGAAGCATCTTTATAGTTGTAATACTCTGAAACTTTTTGACTAAATTACGAACTGTTGATCCGTAATGTGATTGCCTTGTAGCCTTAGGAATTGATATATATGGGGCGACTGTGGATCAGGTGGTTGAGCGTTCGCCCAACAACCAGAAGTTTCGAACCCCAGCTCCTCTAGTCTGCATGTTGAGGTTTCCATGGGCAACATACTTAACCCTAAGATTGCCATTGATGTAGTGTGTGTGTGTGTGTGTGTGTGTTTGTGTTTGTGTTTGTGTTTGTGTGTGCGTGCACGCGTGCGCGCTTTGAGTGGTTGACCAGAGAAGTGCTATATAGGTACAGTCCGTTTACCATTTTGTTTTATTTGGATTATAGAATTTCTCATGCTCACAGACAGTTCTCCTGTTTTCACCATTGTGAAAAAGAAAATGCCCTTTTTATGCAGTAAAACCATCTTTCATTAGTTATATCAGGTTGAAAATTAAGCATGAGTGAGTTTTCATGTTTATTATTTTGTTTGAGGAACTAATATAAATTAATCAAAATGATGCCAACAGTTTTGTCAAGCAAAAATTTTAATATGTCTGTATTTCTTATTTCATTGTATGAAAGCTGTTTTTGTTGTTCAGTAACTTCAGTAACTTTATTAAATGTTTTAGCTATACAAAATAAGTTAATTTGCATTTATTTATGAATGTATTCTAAATGCTATACTAACATTTCAGGGGTGCCAAGAGTTTCAGCTAGGACTGTAGTGTATGACACACAAATGTGCACTCATAGTGTGACTGTTACTGGACGGTGAGGCAGATGGTCACTTTGTTACAGCAGAGTACGAAGCTTAGAACATTAAAGCTTCATAATGCTATACTCCTACCACATTCCTGTAAAGGATAACAGCTAAATTTGGAAGCACTGAGATGTAATTTAGAGTAGAGACTATGTGAAAGTGGTTTTCAACAGGGAAGTAGGACTTGACTAACCACACTATCACACAGCAAAAAGTGCCAAGTCATGTTTTATTGAGTTCCTGCTCCAGACTTCTATTACACCCTTTAGACAGGCTAATCTAATGTTGGCCTAAACTGATATCGCACAGTTGCTAATGATTTGATAGACCTCACCTAAAAAGACAGGTGCATGACTAAAAGACTATCAGCCCATCTGGGTGTAATATTTACCATGGTGTGTGCACTAGTGTTCCTGTGCATGTACACATTAACCTGCTGATGGCTCAATAGGACATTGTCTCAGAGCTTTAAGGGAAACACCAGATCTGTAGCAGAGTTACAGTCACACAGTTCAGTTTACTTCCCAGAAGTTTTTGGCCATGATAGCGTCCTTTTTAGATATGAATGGTTGGTCCACTACTTTGGTATAGACTGAAATATTTTAACAAATTGTCTTTAAGCTTTGGTTTATGACCAAAATACCTGCATAGTTTTCTAGTTCATGGAGACATCAATTTAAGCTGCGTCTGACAACATTTGTGTTTTCCACATTATGAATAAGGGATTGTTACACATATATCCAAAAATGCATGATTTATAGTACAAAATTACTAAAAAAATGTTTCCTTATCTAGACATAATGAACAACACTGTATTAAAGGATTTTGTTTGTGCTCCTAGTAACTCTCCCAAATGACTGTCTCTAACTCTGACTCCGAAGATATTTTGGAGTTTGGGATTTACTGGATGCTTTAACAAAATTAGGGACCATATATTTAACCTACTGTCTGACTTGGTCTGTGCTGAGACCAGCGTGTAGGTGGTACTGTTGTGGACATTAGGTTTTAAGGGCCTCAGTGGCTTTCAGAATCAAATATTGATTAGAACAGAGGACAGAATCCATGTTGTAGAGCTGCTGACCTCTTCTGTCAAGGGCAGCACAAACATGCCCACACACAACTACTGAGACATTTAGAAAACTTTTGCATGGTATTATAACTCCTTGTGTTGCACATTACAACTACTAACACCAGTTTTACACCGGAAGGTCAGTAACCACAAAAAGAGCACATTGCAATTATTTTGACTTAGTGTAATTGCAATTCATTACTATTTTAGTGTGAATGTTAATTTTTTTGCATGTTCCCTTTTGTCTAGAGAATAGGATTTGTAGGCAGGGGCATCCCTGTAGCACGAGCATCATTTATAATGGCATTCTGTATTACGTTTACCTTTTTTTAATCAAAAAATTGCAGCTCCTGCTATTTTGGTAATGAGATTAGACATATTTAGATTTTGGATGAGATTTTGATTATTTTCTCAATCCCTGTTGACAACCCCAACAGGATCAGCATTGTCGACAGATTTGTTATGTCTGTTTCTTTATCGTGCACTATGATGCCTCACTTAGTATTAAAAAAAGACATCAAGCCTATTACATTATTGTCTTTCCAGGTGCACCTGCAGACGCAGCAGGAGGTGAAGAAGAGGATGGTGGGGATGGCCCTTCATGTGGTGAAAAATGATGGGCTGCTGGCTCTTTACAATGGACTCTCTGCCTCCCTTTGTAGACAGGTGTGTGTGTCTGCAGCTTATTGCTCTTTTCTGCCTAGATGCTTAATTAGGACCAGGCTTTGCTCCTGCTTTTGTAGTCAAACATACTATAGAACTAATATAAATCTTAATATAATTAAACACACGTGATTTTTGTGTCAACCTTATTACAAACAGTATGATTTTACTAATCACAATAATAACTGTATATGGGACTTTTCTCTCTCCAATATGACTCTGGGGAGGGAGATGAATTTATTCTGAGCCATTGGATGATGAAGAGGAGGATAAATTTAATCCTGTAAATGGTGCATCATGTTTGTTGGCCCACTTTAAACGATTATGTTAGCAGAGGCTCCACCTAGCGGCCAAAAAAAGAAAATGTTAAGTAATGAGCAGAGTAAAGGATTCATCCATCTTCTGGACTCAATTTTTTTATCCTCCTCTCTTTTCCTCAGATGTCCTATTCCCTCACCAGATTTGCGATCTATGAGACAGTGAGGGACATGATGGGCAGCACAAGCCAGGGCCCCATGCCCTTCTACCAGAAGGTCCTGCTGGGAGCCTTTGGAGGTGGGAAAACACATACACACACACGTTCATTCTTCCTCCCCACTTTCGCTCTCTCGCTCACTCACTCACTCACTCACTCACTCACTCACTCACTCACTCACTCACTCACCACTCACTCACGTCACTCCTCCAACAGGTTTGTGTGTAACTTCAGTATCACCAACACTGGCATCATGTCTGAACTTTGACCTGTCTCTTGTCCCACAGAGGGTGTGAGGAGACTGTTCTCAGGAGCCACCATGGCCTCCAGCAGAGGAGCGATGGTCACGGTTGGACAGGTAAGTCACATTCCTGACAGCCTGGTGATAGGTAACTTTGTAACTGAAAAAGTCAATAAAATACTTTTAACTAATTAAGAGACCTGAGGGATTCCCAGGTGAATAGGTTCAAATGTTCCATTCACACAACTTTTTAAAGTCTGTGTCTGAAAGTATATCCAAAGGACCCTGGCCACAGACTGGTGCAACTGTTCACGTCGAGTTAGCCAGAAAGTTCTGTAGCTGCAATATAGAGGAGATTGTCCTTCATGCACAAACATGTTTATATACTTGTCCTAGAATTTCTTGTTCATACAAGCGTTCTAAGCTGGATTCACCAAACTCTCGACTCCACAAACTATCCAGACATTGTTTGATTCAGACTGATAAATACCAACTGTTCAATAGGAGATGCATCTTCATGACATTTGATCATTAGCCTAATTAACGCTGCTGAAATTGCCAAATAAGACTGATGGGTCCACTGTGTTTGTAGGAAAGTTTTATTCATAAAAATGTCATACAAGAGTAAGACAGTTTTTGAATTTTTTATTTAACCCAAAACAGTAAACGGATTATTTAAAGACTCCTACTCCTCATTTACGTTGTTCTGCTGGATGCATCTTGTGATGCGGACCTTGACTGAAATCTCCTCTGGGAACTTGAGCTGTCTGTTAAGTTCAACCTTCAGTTCCCAGTCAAGCGCTGTGGCCATTAGACCAAGATGGGGGGAGATGAGGGTCTAGGTTGTCGTTGGTAGCTTCTGCCATGATCTGACAGAGGTGATGGCCTTTGCAGATGTTGGCCGAAGGTGTTTATCCAAGGTGATGGCAGTGCAGATGATGTCTCTTATGGCCCTCAAAAACTTTGCATTTGCTCAAGATTTGCTCCAGAGTATTTTTTCACTGAAGAAGTGGAGAGTAGAGTTTCAAAAGAGCCATTAATCTCATCATATTCGTCATATTCATCACTTGACCATTTCCCCACATGTTTATTGAAACTGTATCGGGAAAATGAGAAATACCAAAATGCAGATGCATTACCCTGTAACAATCTAAATAGGGTTTCTGTTTTCACAAAACTGTAACTGTAAAGTAATTAAATATACAAGGGTCAACCCAGTTAATATACTTGTCAAATGTTATTCTAGCATTTTACTGCTATGTGCACATAAACAAAAACAAAACACAGGCGGACATCTGAACGATGTGGAGGATAGAGGGAGACGGATTCTTAGGTTTTTCTTTTTACTGTTAAAATGACACAGATTTTCTCTTCTCCTTTTTTTTTCAACTTTTAGTTGGCGTGTTATGACCAGGCAAAGCAGCTCGTGTTGGGAACAGGGGTGATGGGAGATAACATAGCCACACACTTTCTTTCCAGCTTCATTGCTGTAAGTAGCAAGTTTTATTTGTGTGCACTGGAGACCTGACTCGGTCAGTGTGTGAAGATTAGCAGGCTCTTTGTCTACTGATCTCAGTTTGTGTTAACTGTTCCTCTTCAGGGAGGCTGTGCTACTTTCTTGTGTCAACCTCTGGATGTACTAAAGACAAGACTGATGAACTCAAAGGGAGAGTACTCTGTGAGTAGACCCATCCTCATCACTCTTGGTTATCTCCTCTAATCCTTTCTTTCCTTTCTGTTTCTTCTCATCCATCTTCTTCATTTCACGGGTTTCGTTCTCACCCAGTGTGTCTCTTTCTCCAGGGGGTCAGACATTGCTTACGAGAAACTGCCAAGCTTGGTCCAATGGCATTTTACAAGGTAAAAAAAACAAAACATAAAGCTCCAAACAGTCCTACACACTGTTCATTAAGATGATTATGGGTATTACTGCCACTGTTAATCAGAACTGTGTAATTTCTTCATTGTATTATTTCAGTTATTTGACTCTGTGTCGGTTAGGATCACCCCTGGATGCTTGGATTCACACTAACCAGTTAGACCTGTTCCTGCCTTTAGCACAGCAGTGATGAAAAGATCTCTGCTCTCTGGATAAAGCCATTCAGTCCAGGGTAGAACAAAGTGAAACAATATAAATGATTCTGCAGGAAAAGTATGGTACATAAAATAAATTTGTAATGTATATATGTAGAGGCAAATTACTTAAGGGATGTATCCTAGATTCAACTTAACTCAACAAACAGAAGTGGGAGGGCTCCACCTTCAAGATGACAGTGCATTTGTTTATCTATGCAAATAAACATTCAAGACTTGGAGCCTGAAGCAGTGGTACATAAAAAAACAGCAATTCAACCAGAGTACCTTGAATTAATCCTGCAGAATCTGCTTAATCACTTCATGCTGGTTGCTACGGTCCTGACTGGTTCACACAGCCTGCTATATGTTTCTCCAAAGTTTCTCACAAGGAAACATGTCCCCATTTATTAGTAGGTCATATGGCCTGAAAAAGCCTTATACACTACTACAGTCAGATTAAGGACACAATCTTTGGGGCCAAGTTAAGTACGGACTCATTAGCCTCCGGCTAGCTCAACCAGGTAACTGTGTGTTACAGCAGGAGGTCTGTTTCTTTGAAGAAAAAATTCACTAGTGATTCTGATGATTAACTTATCCATATGACAGCGATGCAGGTTATTAAGTTATTAACATTATTTTCATTGTTTACAATTAACCATATTAGTTTTGCTTTGTTGGTCTATAAGCGGATTTATCAACATGAATTACAACAAACTGTATAATATATGTTATCATGTTTTTTTAATAAAATTTTGAATGAGCTGCTTGCTACACAACAATAAATCCCTGTATAGTAGTGTAACTAATGAAATTAGTTTCCTCAGTGCATTCTGTCTTTTGGCTGAAGAAATATTGAATTTACATACAACCTCTTCAGTTATGATAAGATGTTGTAATGTTACAGATACAAAATACATATTTAAGTATTCTGACCAGAGGATGTGACTCTTACATCGGTAACCTGATCAGCTGATCCCAGAGCTGTGTGGAAATGTTTTTTAAAATTCGCTCTGCTTTGTATATGGTCAATGTCGGAAAGGAAGACACTCATTTACAGCACTGGGCGTGATAATAAACAATAACATTTCAGAATGAAAGTATTGTATAATTGATTGATGTAGTAGTAGCCATAACAATGTAATGCAACGTTTTTGTTGCAGGGTCTCGTCCCAGCAGGGATCCGCTTGATTCCCCACACAGTGCTCACCTTCATCTTCCTCGAGCAGCTCAAGAAAAACTTCGGCATTCGCATCATCTCCTAAGTACGCTCTGCGCCATTGCAACCCCCCATCATCGCTCCTTTTCTCTACCTCTGTCTCAGTCTCACTAAATGATTTTTAAAATCAAGAGCCCCAACTGCTGGACGGGATGAATACTGGAATAACAGATGATTTCCTCTGCTTAGAAAGAAGTAACCAAATATAAAGGTGCTGTCTTGGTGTTACTAGCATGACCTTCCAAATTTACAGAGAAGATTCAAAATAGCTCTGCAGGTGATTCATGTAGTTTTCTATTATTATAATTCATGGACCTTGTTGATGACAGAATAATTCCTGATCAGATTTAGTGATTTATGTTTTAATCTCAGCGCTCAGTGCTTTCAACCCAATCCCCCAGTGGTGTACAGTGCCTCCGGAGTCCACACTAGTGTAAAAACAATTGTGGCTCGAAAAGTTTGTGCTAGAATTGTGTATCCTATAATTCTCTGCAGCACTTGATTGTTTTTATATTAGGCGAAGACATAGTTTGTGATTTAGCGGAAGCCCACTTCTAAAGCTGTGAACAAACAGCGTAGTCCTTTCATCAGTGCCATTCTTACAATCTATATTTCCCCAAAAGCCATTAGTAAAAATGACTTAAGCTCTTATTTAATGAGATAGTAATCATTCCCGAAAGTGGTGACCAAATGGGATGCACCCTGGATTTTACAGTTTTGCAGTTTTTTTTTTTGCCTTCTTATTACCTAATTATTATTTTTGAACTGCAGATAATCCACTAACAAGTTAAAATTTCATTACCTTTTAACTGATTCTCCTTTATTTCATTCCACGCCTGTCATAAATTAATTCTTAAATCTTTAGGAGAAGAGGACCAAGCCTGTTTGTCTTGTTTTTAAATAAGAAGGGAGTTAGTGGGGAAACCGAAGCAGAGAGAACAGACTGTTGAAGATACATTTGACACTGGCTCTTTTAGTTTTCCAATCCCAGTGAAATTGTGAGTGACCACTTGATCTCTTACTCTTACGTCTTTACTGTTTGATTAGATATGCCTGATGAGAACTGCTGTACAGTACACATGTATCATTTTCATCTATGTTACTGCTTCATCTAGCTGAATGCATGTCTGACTTCATGACTCAGGATGCTAATCTTTTTTATAAGGCACTTTACTGAAAATCCCTGGACTCCTGCTTACTAACCTGCTGCGTAGAAACACATGATGTAGACTAAAACATGTTCTAAATCTAAAAATGGAAATATTTTCATTTGTTTTGGATTCAGATGTTAATGGTTCCCTTTGGGGATGTTTATGGCTCTTGTCAGTTACTGTCCCATGATAAGTTTGACTGCGGTTCAGTAAGATTAAGCGTCCTCTGTGCTGTGCCTGCTCTGTTTAGAGCCCATGTAAAATAATGTTGCCTTACAGTATGTGTCCTGCAGGAGGCAGTATAGTAATGCGTGAAGCGTCTTCTCATGAATCCTAATAAGGTTTGCGCCTTCAAAAAAGAGTCACAATGCCACTGAATCACTCTGTTTGCCTGCATGTTCTTATGTGCAACGGTTCCTTGACAATGTGAGGTGTTGTTCTATAGATCAGCTATAATATTGGTAATGTTAACCCCAATTTTATTCATATGCACAGAAATGAAACTGGAGGGAACCACAGTTCTGGGTGTTGTGAATTTCTGTTTTGTAGATCATTAACTAAAGATTTTGGAATTAAAATACTAATGAAAAATTTGTTTCTTGCTTTGTTTTTGGGTATTTTGTGCTATATGTCTGTTTTTAATACAGTATGTCCAGCATTAAACTTTTGGTAATAAATGAGATTATAGAAAATCACCTGACATTTTATAATTATTTTTGTCTATATAAATCAGCTGCAAGCCCTTGGGCTGTGGCAAGTCAACATTATAAAACAAAAAGAGGGATCTTTGTGTCACTGGATTCTGCTGCCACATGCTCATAGCGCAGTGATGGTTGCTGTGAGTGGATTTGCCTTCATCAAAACAAAGACATAGTTTAATGTTTGTGCTGCCAGTCCTTCACACTGGCCGGCAGACTTAGGATCAGTACTTATTTTGCAGAATTGTAGCCTCCCAGCCTGCACCAAGTGGCAAGGTTGTCCACATTTAATTGGTGATATTCAGCTGTGATGATAAATGGTGTCAATGTGACTCGCTTCCTCTGCCCGTATGAAAATGGGCCAGCCATTCCGTTATTAATACCATCCATCACGTGCAAAACATTAATGACTCTGACGATTCAATCCTACCCGCACATGTATGTGTGGAAATTCATGAGCCGTATGTCTCTGCATGCATTCTGCTCATTTCCTTGAGCTGTCTTTGCACAGCCTCGGAATGCTGCCTGTGTGTACAGTGATGAGGAAAATCAGGCTGTGGGCCTACGTATTGTGATGATCTCAATTCAGATATATGCTTTGATTTTAGGTGGAACCGTCACCCTATAAGCCAAACTCATAAATTATCAAGGCACACTCAAATGATCAAACCCCTCAGCATTGATGTTTACAGATATCTGGAATTTTCACTGATGACAAGATGAATTTGCAATCTGTATGAACACATGGGTGCCAGAAGAATGAAAATTCCATTATTTTATCACATTTTTGAAAGTCCAGTTCACTTTGTCTAAAAACAAACCAGAAAAATATGTGCAGGACAATCAATATTGTCTGAAACATTCAAAGTTTCAGGGTGTAAAAAGCTGAGAAAGCAAATCCTTTTGTTCCTGGTGTTATTTTCCTTTCCGGGGTCTTCCCCCGTCTTTTGCATAAAATAACTAAAATCAATTCGCTGTGGCATTAAGTTAATTATTGATTGATGATTTTATAATTTTGGATTAAGTTTTCTTTTCTTATGATAGCAAGCAAAATATATATTTGTTAACAATTTTTGATAGTGATTTGTCAGGGCTGTGTGTTGGCCAATTTGTTATCCTCCAAGTGTCAAAAAAGAAATGAATAAATAAAACTTTCACTGTTCAAGTAAAAATTAAAACCAAGATAACTTCCATTCACTCAGCTTTGTCCGGTTTATGGTTGCTCTTTTTTCACTCAGATACATTTGATCAGAGAGAGCTTTGGTGGCATTAGGAAGACTGTGATAGGAATAATAAAGTAATTTCCCACCTCACTGGCCAGTGTGTGACTCTGAAGGCCAGCTGCAGTTCAGTTTAATCTGAGCAGGGTTAAGGCTGAGAGAAAGGTGACTGTGGGCTTTGAGCTGAGGCTGATGGAGACACAGGGGGAACTCATATCAACTCAAAGGGCACAGTGAAACCCTGGAGACAGAGTGAAGTTGTGCTAATAATGGTGCCAGCTCTCTGCCTGTTGCTCAGCACATTGTAACTAGTCTGATAACATACATGCAATATGATTTAGAATCTTTTTAGCATTATTACTTAAATGTCAGCTTCCCTTTGTCATTATTTGGTCATATTGCGAGGATCTTGACAGGGCTAATTGTCCCTGTGAATGAAATGTGTTATATATAAACTTACCTATCCAGATATTTTCCTCAGGGATTGGTAGAGACCAAAAAAGAGCTAAAATGTGAATCAAAACTGGACCTGCATTGGCCATGTAGACAAAACCAAAACTCTGAATGAATGTCAACGTGTAAACTGGATGTATATCAAACAACTCCTTAGTGACAACTTTGCCAAGGCAAATAGAAGTCATTGTTCCCCATTTGGCCAGAATAAATGAATAAATGAATAAAATTAAATTTAAAACATAATTGTTGTAGATTTAAGGATCATTTCCATGTTGGAAAAAAATGGAAATTATTTCATGCTACTAAATGAACCCTAAGGTGAGACTGTTTTGTCAGATGAAAACAGTGTTAACATAGTAACACTTGTGATTACTTGAAAATCCTTTAGATAATGTATTTTTTTTTCTTTCTCTATCACTTTTTATTTGCTTGCTTGTTCAAAATTTCATCAGATGAACTTCCCTGCCCCTGCAGCTGCATGCACCAAGTTTTGGAATTGGATCTGCAGAGAGTTAGAGCTGCAAAAACATGATCTTGGAGGGATAAGTATGTCCTGTACACATGGGATTTGTAATGACGCTGGGTGTGAAAATCAGAACTGAATATAAACAAAACTAATCTTAATAGACAAGATTTTGATTTTCATGTTAAACTCTGCCAAAGAACCCACAGCACACCAAAATGACATTATGTGCAGTCTTTTTGCAGGTAAATTGAAAATTCAAAGAACTCAAACATCTTCAACAGATCACTTTGAGTGAAAAATGTGTTAAAACCCCTGAAGTAAGTATGCAGAGATATGATCGAAAAATACATGCCACTGCTGCCAAATAATTCGTAACAATTTGCAGATAGAGATCTGGCTTTTGCCATTCAGAAAATGCTGAGACATCTTCCTGTGTGATACTTGATACACTAATTAGAAAGTAGATGGATCTGAAAGGCATACATGTAGAGGAAGAAAATATAATAACAGACACAAATTTCCTGTTAGAAAAGAGCATTAGAAATGTTAGAGAACAGTACGTGACAGAGTTGTTTCTCTCTTTCTTTCCCTCACACAAAAACCACAACACAGACTTCAGCTCACACTAAGACTGATGCCTCTGCCAACAACCATGTCATAAATTTGATGTACACCAGGGGAAAAAACTCGCCCTCTCTGACACACACATTACATTTCTGCTCAGAGGAAAATGTGAACGATCATAACTCACGCTCTGACTGACCGAGGGAAAAACTGAAGGGGGAGCTGGAGCTGCAGAATGCAGGTGTTTGTCAGTGCTGGGTGTGTGGTGTGTATGTGTGAACGCAGGGTTTGTGGTCATTAGCGTGGATGGGAATGAGTTCTCCTCTGATCAGGGGTGTAAAGTTAAATATCGGCCTTTGTGGTTTATAACCCTGGAGATAATCCCTCTTGACCCAGCCCCACACATTGATTGCTCTCCTTTCCCCAAATCAAAAACAACTGTCAAGGGCTCAGAGACAAATTGTCACCGTGCGCTGTAATTACCTGTCCTCTCTTGTGTGACACAGAGTATATATATGTGGTATGTGTGTGTGTGTGTGTGTGTGTGTGTGTGTGTTGCTGTGGTTGGTGGTGAATTAGTGAGGTGTAGGTGTGCTTGAGTGAAAGCATCAGCAAGGATTACGGGGATTGGGAGAAAAGAGAGGATGAGCAAATCTATCTCTGTGGGTGTGTTGTAAATTATGGGCCTTCATGCCTGTAGTTGTGTGAAAAGATATTGGCGACTGATCTATGAACTCAAACTGACTTCAATTAGGTTTATATCCTAAGTGATGTGTGTCTAAACTTTCTTTACCTTCATGACGTTTCTGATTTCCTTTCTTTCCTCTTGTTTCCAGCTGGTAAGAGAAGCAGAGTGCATTTACATATGTGCATATGACAGGACTCATTTACATCTGTTTTGCTTCAGATTCAGTTGTTTTACATTCAGCAGTATTAAGCTGAATGGAAAAAAAATGTTTTAAATTCAACATTTGATTTCCCTGGCGGGGGCCTTGAATGTATCAGGCATGATTTTATTTGAAGCGTAATTCAGAAATATTTATTTATATATTCAGGAGGGGTTCACTGATGCGGCTGTTTTTGAATCACTGCCTCTATTCACATTTTTCAACTGCTCGCTACATCCTGCTCCTCAGACCTTATCCACTAGTGTAGCACACAAAATCTGGCCTCCATACATATGTAGCCTCCGGTTCTACATTGTCACTGAAGTGTGTCTTTGTCAGCTAATGGTGAATGTCCTGAAGATTACCACTGAAGATTACCAGTGTAACACTAAAATCATACAAATAATGACTCCAGTTCAGCCAGGAGGAGGTGAGATCTATGTAATTCTGGAGGTAGCATGAGCATAATTAATTGTTTTAGAGGGCAAACTGAACCCTGATTCAAGATTTCCAGCTGTGGACCTACACAGACTGAGAGGCTGCCAAGATTTAATAGTATCCTATAAATTTATAGGTTCTAAAAAGTGTCATATTAATTGATATTAAGTTGGGTGGAGTTTAAGGACATTAGGTTTGACATAATCAACAGCATACAAATGAAAATGGATTTAATGCTAATATAACTGAAAGGGAGCAATACTGCATTAAGATATGGGCATTTCGGAAGAAACATTAAAGGAGAGGATAAGAGACATGATCATAATCACCTCAGAATACCTGATTGACTAATTTCTTTCCTATTGTGCTGATGTAATGGGCCATAAATTCTTTACTGTGTGAATCCTAATAGTGGGGGGTTTATATCACTAAGGGTTCGGGAGATTTAGATAACTATCAGAGATTTAACTTACTCTACCTTTTTTGTGTGTGTTTTGATACTTGCTACACTTTGTATAAATTTGTACACATTATAGTAGAATGACATACATAATATTGTTAAAACTGCACTAAGACATAAAATATAACTTTAAAATACAAAATGACGATGATGCCAATGTAAATGACAATTGCGAATGCAGTTACACACCTGAATTATTTTGATTTAAACTAGAATTTCAGAATATGTCAGTTTTATTGGAAGTCTGACTATCACAATTTTTTTTTACACCATTTCAAGGCATTGCAGAGGTGTGAAGTGTTAGGGCTTTGAAACCATTTTCTGAGGGAGAACTGTATTTGCATCTGGCAGATTTCTTTTTATCAACTAGTTCTTTTATGAAGTTTTAATTTTCCAAAGGACTGTGAATGTGTAAATAAGATACTAATACAAAAATGGAAGCATTACTACACACAGATGAAAAAGAATGGAGGCTGGATGCATATTGGGCTTGCAATTAAAAATAAATGAACTGAATGGAGCAGACGGTGACAAAGAGTCTGTTGCAGGCATCGTGAAGAGCTGCAGTTTCCTCCTGCAAAATTTTGATAACTCAAAACATCACTAGCTACTAAGATGTGATCAGAGCTGTCACTCTATTCACAGCATGGGTAAAGAATTAGTCTGTTAATTTTTTATTTTGAACTGATGACTTTAATGAATAAGTAATGACTGATAGAATTGTTATGCTATTTTTATGATGCTGTCACAGGAGTGTGTTAAAAATGAGCCGTTATGTGCAAGTGCAGTTTAACCAATTTATTATACTAAGATATCCACTCTGATGTCTGTAGGATTTCTTTTTCTCCTCACTAATGCTCATAATTAAATATTATATAGTAATGTACTACATAAAAACGTTTCCAAACCTTTGAAATATTTATACTATGCTTGTATATGTGGAGAGAAAGATGGCAAGAGCGAGAGATGTGCCTCAGTAAATTAAATCTTTGTTCATTCAACAAAATACTCTCAGCTGACTGGAAAAAAATAGAAGATGTTTTCTGATGCCGTTCATCAGACTTTCAACTCTCTCTGAACTTTAGAATTGAATGTGATTTCATGGTTTAAAATGCCCTTTATCAATTTAGACTTACTGCAGAGAACCAATGTAACACTTCTACAAGTGAATGTGCATGTTCATGTTTGTTTATACTTTTGGGCACATTTAAATGGCAGTGCACAACTGATTGTTGACATGTTTCCATGCAGTACTGTAAATGCTTGAGGTTCATCCTATAAAGGGTCTGGTCTCTCTGTTTCATCACCGCAACAGCTCAAGGTCAGAGGCCACTCTGAATAGCATTCTTCTTACTGATCACCTGCAATATAAAAGAGAAGAGACAGAATGAGAGAGAGGCAGTGTAGAAAGAAAATAATGCCAGCAGTGAGGCTGTTCAGCAGCTTGCCGGAGATAACATTTCACATTTCATCTGGTAATACTGAGCCAGACCTCAGATTAATAGATCCTCATTTACATCTGTAGGGCTGAAATCACGTGTATACATATATATATATATATATTTATGTATATATATATATATGTATATATAATATATATATATATATTTATGTATATATATATATATGTATATATAATATTTAATTGGTTTGACTGAAGCATCAGATGAAGCTTCAGTATGTCTCCCTCCTCATTTACTCCCATTAAAGTTGCTGCGGGTGAGTTCTGGAGGGAAAACATGAAACCTTGGGCTTACACTCCTCCTTGGTCAGATCTATTTAACTATGGTTTAATCAGGAGGGCTGTTTAATTCACTGTCCCCTAATGCATGCCTAAGAGAAAATATGAACGGACCCATGCCTCATGGGACCGTTCATATTTCCCTGCATCGTTCAGTCAGGTCAACATCCACAGGGCAAAATCACTGATTAAACATCTCAAACCATCAACAACCTTCAACTAGACTGAGATTACTGTCTTATCAGTGGTGTCATGCTTCTAATTATTGGGCATTGACCCTGAATTAAATCTGTCAATCTTGTCAATGATGACACACAGTGTGTCTTTTTATTAATGCAGAGTAGCTGTATAAAAATGGAAAAGCAAAGGAGACAGTGATGTTTGTATATAATAAAACAACATAACTCCTCCATTAAAATGAACACATAAAAGAGTACAAAGTTATATAATATGAATATTCTCATTTTAAAAATAAGGAGGAAATGTATTGCATACATATGCGATGCGAGACACAGATGCAAGGTAAACACTGATGCCATTTATAAGAAGTGAGCAGGTCTAACATTAGGAGACTAAGTAAACTGTCATCTGTACTCTTGTACAAATATTTTTTAATACTGTCTGCATGAAAATCCAGGGCTGCCAATACAGATTAAAAAAAATATTCAAAATAGAGTAAAAATTAATTTGTCATTTTGTGCACAATATGCTTGACAAAAATTCCAAAAACTACAAAAAAACCTTTAATAAGGAAGAAATTTTTTTTGCTTTAATTTTTGAAAATAATACACAGAGCAGCAGAGTAAGAATATTCCTATTAGTTTCAATTTACTTGTCACATTTTAAAGTGTGAAAACTAAATTGTAGTTTCAATTCTTTTTATTTTGTTGCACAAAAATGTAAATTTAAAATGATAATATGCACATCTTGAAATTCCATATTTTGTAACCTTATTTTCTTTTTTTCTTCCTATCATACTGAGGCATACAGGCAGTTTACAGGGCTGAAAGTCATGGGGATTGTAGTCAGAGAATAGATAACAAACAGGGTCCCTAGTACCATTTCCCTTGTGCGTCTCATTGCTTTATCAGCATGTGGGCTCTCTGACACAGCCCTCACTTTGCCTTCATGCTTCAGCGATCTCTTCAGCTACACATTCTGGATATAAAAGTAAAAATGCTATTCTTACTTTTAGAATGTTTAAATTTTTTGTGAAGATAAATTCAGCTAATCAGGTAAATGTACTGGAATGTGTCCTGGATGTGCAGTGGTTTAGGGGTGAGTCAACACACTAATCACAGAGATACATGCAAAAATGCTGCATCAAACATGGAGTGGGAGGAATAAGGGTTCAGAGCTGACTCAAATGCAAAAAAAGAAAAAAGAAAAAAAACATTATGGTCACCTTATTTGGAAGCAACTATTCTTGTACACTAACTGCATAAATATACTTACTTAACAGATATTTTGAAATGGCTTTGTTAAGTGTGCTTAATGGAGCAAGCTTTGCATTAGCAGGGCCCCAGTACTAGTGCACCTTAATGGAAAGTGGCCATGATCAGTGTTGGCAACATATGGTGCCTTTTTTCAATTGAAAATGCACACAGCCATTTTATTTAGAGATGAATAGTGGTTATGCAAATGTTGAGTTTGCTTAATGTTTTTCATGTCAAGGTAGTGCACTGTCGTCTTATTTTGGCAGGACAGATTTGTACTGGCAGTCCTGGACTTCCATACTGCAGACAGCTGGTTAACTGAAGGCCAGATATCATATTTTATATTGTAATGCAGTCCAACCCCCACCCCTGCAACTTTTTTCCCATAAAGGCACAAAGTGAAAATATTCTGTGACTGGTGCACAATCTGTCAGCCCCACGGGCGGGAGTCGACCTGCGTAAAGGTGAACATATTTAGTAAAACCCGTACCGGAAGTTGAAAGAATAACGTTTGAAAACGCTGACATGAAGAAGCAGGGGTGAAGATACTGATGGCTGCTAAAGATGATGCTGCAACTAAAAAGAATTCCAGACGAGCCGAATCCTTTTCTGTCCTCGGGTGCTCTGTCTGTAGATGTGACTCTTAACACACTTCAGGGTTTTGACATCCCTGTGCTCTGGACCAAACTGTTCAGCATCCGTTTCATCTGGTTTATGCTCCTTGGTTAGGATTGACATATGTGTTTTTGGTGGTTTCTTCATTGTTTTATAGGCCTGCATGTGCTCTAGGGATGATGGAAATAATGAAAACAAAATACCCTGTTCATATGATGGCTCTGCTTTGGTGTTTCGGTTTAAATCTATATAGTTAATACATGTGCTTTAGGCCGCAGCTGTAACCAAACACATAAAGTGTAACTTTTATAATGCACGTCTACACTCCCAGAAACTTTATACATACATATCTACCTGGTCCTTTACAAATGTGTTTATGTTTATGATTGCAGTACTCGACAACAATCCCACACTCTCATTGTATAGATGGAGGTTTGCTGTTCTTGCTCATGTCGGGTCTGCGGTTGAAACGTGGTTGTGATGGCCGGTGAGCCCAGCCCTGGAACGGCCAAGCAGCAGGCTCTGAATGAATCTTTATTTATTTATTTATTTATTTATTCATTTATTGATCTCATTTTCATTTTTGTGGTCCTGCCCACCCACAGAGCGTTTTTTGTGAGCTGTATTCTGAAGGGCTTCACCGGAAACCAGCCCCGGTATGTGCCGCGTCTGACGGTGTCTGAGGCGACGCGCGTCGGCGGCGCCGCATTCAGCCTGCGTCGGTCCACGGTGCGACGGCAGCGGGATTCATTCAGGACAGTGAGTCACAGAAAACCACAGAAAACAAACCAACAGAGAGCAAAACGCAAAAGTCAGCCTGGACTCTATCCTAAGTGGACAAGGACAGATTTAAGAAGTCACAAGTCCAGTTTTTCTTTTTCTTTCTTTCTTCCTTCCTTCCTTTCTTTCTTTCTTTCTTTCTTTTTCTTTCTTTCTTACTTTCTTTCTTTCTTTCTTTCTTTCTTTCTTCCTTCCTCTCTTCCTTTCTTTCTTCATTTCTTCCTTTCTCTCTTCCTTCCTTTCTTTCTTTCTTTCTTTCTTTTTTCATTTCTTCCTTTCTCTCTTCCTTTCTTCCTTCCTTCCTTTCCTTCTTTCTTTCTTTCTCTCTTTCTTTCTTTCTTTCTTCATTTCTTCCTTTCTCTCTTCCTCCCTTCCTTCTTTCTTTCTTTCTTTCTCTCTTTCTTTCCTTCTTCCTTCCTTTCTTTCTTTCTTTCTTTCTTTCTCTCTTTCTTTCCTTCTTCCTTCCTTCCTTCCTCTCTTCCTCCCTTCCTCCTCATCCCCAGCGCCTTTCCTTTCTACCTCCTCGCCTCCTGCCGGCTGCGCTCTCCGGACTGTACCTGCGCCGATGGACCGGCCCGGGAGATGAGCAGCGGGCGGTGTGGGGGTGCCAGGGGCGCAAGAGGAGGTCTGGACGCGTAGGTAAAGAGACGTTTGGTCGGTGTTTGCTCTGTCTGTCTCACCCTGGACGCTCCTTATGCGAGGAGCTGGATCTATTTTGTCGCTGTTTTCTTGTGGAGGAGCGCAGTCTCAACTTTTTGTGGTCTTTCCATTTTGCTCGAAGCTGGAATGTGTCTCCTCATCCATTAACGAAACACTTCCCATGCGTCTGCGTTTTATGACTTTTATGTTCAGATATTGATTGCGTGTGTGTGTGTGTGTGTGTGCTCCACTCCACGCTAAAAGCTGGGATTGCCTATTAGATGAAGGAGGTGAAGGACTAAATTAAAATGCAAATCTTCCTCCTGAGCAATGGTGTTGTGTAGCAAAGAATTAGCGCCTTGATGATAATCCTGCGTGTTGATGTCCGGGGCAGATAAACAGTTGTATTTTTGTGGTTGATATATACCACAGACAAAATGCAGATAACCTAGGAGTTATGAATCCAAGCTGTAGTATTGTCTGTTACACTGCTGGTCATTGAGAGGCATATTATCCCTTAAATTTGATTATAAAAAGTTTTTAATATGATAAATACCTCTGGCTTTTTGCCCTCTTGCTCTATCTCTTTTTAGCTTTTGTTCCTCTGCAAAGCCATGAAAGAATAAAGGCAGGTTCTTTCTGCACCAGTTTAGTATTTTATGGCTTCAAAGGAGCCAGTAAGGTGCAGGTGGATTGATATAACATGCCATGGAAGGCTAGATATTATATTGTAATGAGATTGCTGAATGGTTATTTCTTGATTATGGCATAGAATCTGTTGTTTTCATTTGAAGTTGCCACAAATATTTCATAATCTCAACTAACAAAGTAATTTATGCCTGTTTTGCTGCTTGCAAGTGGCATCTGCAGAGAAGAGTTATTGGAGTCTAATGTAGTTACAAACGGAGTCCGTGTAATATGCCCTCAGGGGCTGAGAGTGAAGCTGTGTTCAGCAGTTAATATACAGTAGCCTGTGGTGGACAAATCATACATAAATCACTGTTATATCCCTATAAGGGACCAATAGTGGGGATGAGTAGGTCATCTCTTAAGACAATGACCAAGAGTAATACACCTAAATTTAAAAAACACAACATGGCAGTTTTGCTCATGTGGAGAAAATGATCACTGTCATGATGAGTTTCATAAAATGACTGAACTTAATTGTTGCTTGACACATCACCGTAGGCTGTGGGAAACGGTATTTTTAAGTGTTTTCTGACATTTACAGAAATATCCATCATTAAAATAAACGTCGGATGGAGCTATGTGATGTCAAGAAACAAAGCTGAAAATTGAAACTGTTACACGCATGTCCTCCATGGCCTTCCATATCTTCAGGCACCGCATTCAGGCTGTTTATATTCCTATAAACTACTTATTTGCGCCTCGACACTCGACACATCACTGACAGGTTTGTCCTCAGAGATGCTGACCTTTTGCAAAAATGCCTTCTGCATAAAGTGAATGAGAGGAGCTTTATGTGATTGGCCATTACTGGAAATGGTAACAAAGAAAATGTACCATCAGCTTCCAGCCTGATTTCCTTGATTGTGCTCCACTACACCTGCTTTGCACGAAATGTTCCCCAAGTTTGCACTTTTTTTTTTTTACCCGGTTTCTTGAAACCTGAACTGTTTTCTCCTCTGTGTCTTGTTGCCCCTTTTCCTTTTTCAAAAAGTAATATCCTAAATTGCCGTGCCTGAGGGCTCTGTGTTTTCCCCAGACATCAGACCACTCTTTTGTAATGGTTGATGTCCAGAGATTTGATTTGCCTGGTCAGGATGGTCCGGCGTACACACAGGGAACATTTACAAAGGACAGACATTGATTAACTGACGTTGGTCTTCAAACATGAAACAGAAAAAGTAAGCTAATGTCTTTTTTCCATTAACTTCTTCCTCTTGACACAATTGCCGTTGTCAAAAGCTGGAGGTCTCGCTGGCTAAACTTTTTACAATCAATAAACAGACAAAGAGAGAGGGTTGTTCTAAAACAAGACCGTGCAAATCTCATTCAGCAGGACTGTGGATGGAGCCTGTGGGGGCATTGTTGGAAGAAAGTAATAGCTTTGACCCATGACTTTATGTGCATTAATATATAGGACCCTCTTTTACTTCTCCAGGATACTTCCTGCTCTTTGAAAGTCAATGTGGCACATTTTCAGGGTGATAGATGAAGCGAGGCTTGAATCTGAACGTTATGCATTTTAGCAGATTTACATTGCGCTTCATGATGTTTTCAATTAATTCTACCTACGTGTTCTTGTGAACGCTGGAGAATCAGATCGCGTGAAATATATGACAATGCCGCTGTCGTGTTTTTAATGTATCACAAGAAGGAGGGTAAGAGAGGCTGTACTTTCAGTGAATTTCCTGACTTCAAGTCATTTCGGCAGCCGATTAAGTACATGACCATTCCACAAATGCAACGCTAAGTTAGCCTTAATAAAATTAAATGAGAGCTTTGAGCTATGAGCTTTGAGCTGGATGCTAACGTCACTAGACTGACATGTTCACAATGAAAGTGCTGACATTTAGTAGGTACTGAGTTTGACGTCTTCCTTTGGCTTGTTAGCATGCTAGCATTTGTTAGTAGGTAGGAAACACAAAGTACGGTTGAGGCTGATAGGAGTGCACTTAATTTACAATACCAAGAATTTGGCCGTACACCAAAGTATTGGATAAATAAACATTTTGGCCTAACGATGGTGCAAGAGGAGAAGTCAGGGTTTCACCTAAGTATATGATAACTTTATTATAAACCATCCTGAGGTGACAATGAATGTGTGTAGAAAATTTCCAGGTAATCCATTCAAAAATTGTCAAGACGATATACGGAAACCACACTGTTAAAATAAACCACTAAGAAATGTATAGTGAATGTATTGACCTGAATTTAAATTCAATAGATTTAAGTAAAAGTATTCTGTGGACTTTTTAGTCACTAGTAGTGCTATGGAGCAATGTTTTTACAAGTGCGTCTCTGTTTTGTTTGCCTTGTGCTCATACAATAGTATGTGGCGGTGTGATCCATTTCCTGCGACTGGTCTCAAGCTGTTCTGCTGATTGAGAGCTGGTGGTGGGAATGCGCCAACAAAGGCAAGGATGACAAAAAAGAAGATGAAATCACAGTCAAACACACCATCTTGTTCACTGTTCCCAATGTAATAAGACAGTTGACTGTTGACTCAGTGGGGGGAGTAGTAGGACGCCCACTGATCATCGCCATTTTGCATCCACTTTCACCACTAATGCCACTCAATGCAGTTTTTTCTAATCTATAAAATGCAGAACATTGCATTGTGGGATTTTTAGCAGAAAGTAGTGTATGTACCATGGACACTACCTTTTTCGTTCCAGTGTGGACCTTTGAGGGAACTATATACTGGATACATTTACAAACCAAGAATTCGGACACTCAATTACAATAAATCTCAAGCACGCTATAGTAAATAGGGAGCAATTTTGGACACAGCTAATGTGTTTTGGTGAGAAATTGAACATAAACCTAACTTTGTTTACACAAAAGCAGCACTGGGTACATTTTAACTCTGGAAAATCCCCTCTTGTAGAATTTACTAACATCAGTAGGTGACTGAAAGCAAACCTGGAGCCAGGCTCTTTCCTAGCAGCACAATTGTGATTAAACCGTCTGTAATGTATAGAGTATGTATATATAGTCGGACTACATATAGACAAGTTTATTACAAGCAAAGATCATCATTTAGTCCTCCGGAACACACTTTAACAAATGTATTTACTCTGATGTCAGACAGGAAATAGTTTTTAACAAAGCTGCTGTTGTTGAGCTGGAAAGTTTAATTAAACGTTAATTTCCCTCACCTTTAGACACAACTTTTTGTTTAAATAAATCAATACACAAATGAAAAAGTAACACCACCAGAGGCTTGAAGGTGTTTCTACTCTTTCTTTCAATTCCTTTGCGCTTGGGTGAATTCCAGCATCTCAGTGGTAAATTTTATGGGCTTTCATTATTGATTCTCAGTCATGTTTTACACCGTGAGCTACACAGAGGGATGATACAACACGAAACAAAAACAATGGTAGGTGAGAATTCATCCAGAGGAATTAATTCAACTTAGTAGGGTCGATGTGTTACAAGACCACTTAGTCAGTGGCAAGGACCTCAAAACCGAAGGAAGCACCAGGACAATCTGGCCAAATCTACTATGCAACACATACGTCTGTGTGGAATCACCCAGGTTCATCAAGAAAGAATTACATTACATGGACAAAAGAGAAGTCACATAAGAATCTGATAGGAAGAATTGTGTCTCTAGTGGGAATTTCACAGTTGAGGACTGTTGTACATGCACTCGGGAAGAAGAGATTTAAAAGCCCGTCTTGCATATTTCATGTATATTTTCTTTTGTAGACTCCTCTATTTGATCTCTCTGTTATTTATTCATTAGGGTGAGTTGAGGCGCAGGGTGAGTTATTGCGCAAGGAGCCTCACATCCGTCACTCTCTCCTGCACACTCCATCACATTGCCAGCGCACATCCACTGGCATTCAGTGGCAGCAGCAAATGTTATTTAAAGTTTTGGTTATAGCATCAGAAGTGCTGGGTCGGGTCTCCAAATCTTTAAATTTCCTCCCAGGTCTCTGCTGGAGGCTGTAAAACTCAACATGAACTATGAGGAGTATCAAAACTTCAGCAGTGAGCTGGGAGGAAATTTGGAGATTTTTGGTGCTGAAGTAGAATTGCTTATGCTTTGTTTGCTTGTGTGAATTTTTCATGTTTCTTTCTAGTTAAAAGTGAAACGTGATGCCCAGTGGCTGCTTCATTAACGCTGACTGCCTTTTAAACTAGCCGAGTGACAAAGACAAAATCGTGTGTCAGCAGAGCAAGTTGAAGTGTCGTGGTGTCTGTGTGTGTGTGTGTGTGTGTGTGTTTGTTATGGATGTATGTTGAGTGAAGCTCTGGTCTATAAACACCATTGTTTATTTAATCAACATTGACCCAGACTGCTTTCTGACGCATGCTGTGCTCACACACATATGAACACACACTGATACTCGGAGCACATTAGGAGCAGATTGCCCCTGCCTGGTTAAACAGAGACATTTATCTGTCAGCGATAGATCACATTAATTAATCTCCCCAGTCTGATGCTGAGCCGATGTCATCAGGGTATACGCCCCCTATGGCTAATTAATCCAGAAAATGAACACAGGGCAACGGGACTTGTATGCTTTACACTTTACATGTCTTAAATTGCTGGACTTTCCTTGTAAACATAGTATAGGTAAAGGTTTGGTCAGATCTGTCGTTAAGCTGTCATATGAGAAAAAGAAAGTTGAATATTTTCACAGGTATGTGACAAACCATGAGGGATCAAACACATCTGATAAAAGGATTACGACCATGTTTGCATACTAATCTATGTTCATAAATCTGTTCTAAGAGAAAGAGAAAGATCATTAGAGGGAAATAGACTGTGTATCAATGCTACACTTCATGCTTGCATTGTGCAATACAAAAAAAACCCCAATTATATAGTATGGCAATTTATATCTTTTATATTGTTTTATGTTTTCTGGAAGTGCCTCTATTTCCACTGTGTTGTATTATAAGACAATAGCATCCATCAACACGATGTTCAAAAATCAAGGGAATTTACTGACGAATGCTCACTGACATCTTTGAGTTTATGGCATTTGGTCACTTTTCTGGTTTTAAAAGAACTAAATACTCAAAATCCATTTAAAATTCAACACAAGAACTTGGATGATTCTGCTTAACCCCATATTACCTTCGGTGCCTTTTTTTGCAATATCTCAAGCTTGTCCGCTGCAGTATGTTGAAGAATAAACTACGGTTAAGGTGTGGTTAGGGCTCAGTGTTGAATCACAGGTAGTACTGGAGAAATCGTTCGTTGTCTAATTGCCACTACACTTTATGGCTTTACCAGCTACTAACTGTCCCCAACTTCTACTGAATGCCTTTGTGTGCCAATGAACAAGAAAGGATAGGGGCGTTACCTGAGTCCCGGTGGGCTCTGCTCGACTTCGGCAGGCCCTTCACTCGTCGGCCTGTCACCAGTCTGTCCTCTGACTGACTCATATTGAATATGAAGAGTGACAACTAATCAATAGAGAAACGACGATCTGCGACCAGAACATAGGCGACAATAACATTGGGAAAGATCATGGATAGTGTTATTACGAAAGATAGCTGTATAGCAGGTCTGTGTTGGGTGGATATTAAAAGTCTCCAGCATAGAAGTCAGATGTACAACATACTTGTACACCATCTCTAACACCACTCTCTGCTTCTAAAAAAAGGAAACAGTACTTTCTGCACTGTCATGTACATATGTCACGTGGGCTGTAACTGTCCAGTATGGAGCCCTGAGCTTTTAAAACTAGGATGTGGAACAAAATGAGGAGGGAGCAGATTAGGTCAGCAGTGTCACTATTGCCTGCCTGTTATCTGAAGTCTGTGTGGAAAACAGCTCTCTAACTTGCAGACATTAATAGCACTTAAACAAACAGCGATTTAAAATTTCACATTGGCTATTAGCTTCTATGCATCCATACTATGATGTTTATGTATGTGCCTGAAATGCCAGTGTGTCTGGGTTCACCGATGACTACATCTGTATGAATCTAATCTTCATGCTACTCTGTGAGCTCCTCTGACTGAAGGTGAAACTGAAAACTATGAATCAGTCTGCCACATTCATTACTTAACTGTGTCATCCCTCACTGCACTCTCTCTCTGACTTTCAGTGTTCGCGGCATGCATTTAAATTTCTTATGTCACCTGTTCACCCATCAGTGGTAATAACAGAATCCTTTACTTTATACGCCTTGTGTGATAAGAGAGTCGGTTAAACACACTCCCCTTTTTGTTCTGCTGTTTGTCTTTCTTCGTCCTCCTCCCTTTATTTTCGTTATCTCTTAATACTCATCATTAACCTTCTCTCCCACTCAAATTATCTTGGTCTAAATCTCACCATCTTTTCTCACTCGTTTTCTCGAAGCGTAAAATTGAACTTCTCTCACCTCTGCCCATCCCACTCTGTGCATTGTATGAGTTTGTGTGTGTGTGTGTGTGTGTGTGTGCATAAGTACAGATGTGGTCTGTTCACCTGTTCTCCCCAAAGTCCTCACCCTCGCCTTTCATTTGGCCCCACACTTGGAAGTTTCACAGTGGCAGAATGCATCCTCTATGTAAGTTTGGACAAGTTAGTGTCTGCTCTTCACTCAAAGACAAATGATGTTTCATTAATAATAAAAATGTGTGAAGAAAGGATTGATAAAACAGTAGAGGAAAGAGAGGGAGAATAGATAGACAAGAGCGCAGGACAGGAAATCCAGCCTTCAGAAAGAAAGCTGAAAACACTGGCACTAAAGCTCTTCAGGTAACCAGATATGTTAAGAAAACAGCCAGTTTACTTTTAACCACATTGGTATGGTGGTTGGTCCACCACTTTGAACTAGACTGAAGTATCTCAACAACTATGTAATGGATTTCCATGTAGTTTTGTACATATATTTATGTTCCCCAGAGGATAAAACCTAAGGACTTTGGAGATCCCCTGACATTTGTCAAGTACTAGCAGCAAGTTGACATTTTAGGTTTATAGTGAAATGTCATTTTACACTTGTTGATTGGATTGCCATAAAATTTGGCACACACATTCATGTTCCCAGGACATAAAAGTCCTTTTTTTGTTACTTTTCCAATGGAAAACATAAAACTTGCGTGACATTAGCATGTTAGCATTGCCGCTGTGAGCATTAACAGTCCCAGCTGAAATTGCTGCCAGCCCTGAATTTTAAATACAGAATTTCAAATATCTTCAGAAATAAATGCAATGTAATCAAAACATTTTAATGTTGAGGGTTACAGAACACAGTAACAACAAAAAAATTTGATAGTAAAATAAAAAAATACAGTAAGAAATTGTAATTAAAAATTACTGAAATTACTGACACCCTTTTGCTGAATATAAAAATGTCTCCTCAAACAAAATAAAAAACCAAATAAATGACCTGAATTAACCAATGAATGATGGTTTTACTTAATAAAAAGGGATGATGCTGCCTCTGGTACTGGAGGCACTGAATGTATCAAAGGAACAATGAAAGCTGAAGATTACTGAGGCGTTTTGGAGTGAAACTACCCACCCGGGGTCAGAAAAGTAGGTTTGAGGCAAAGGTCTTGGGTCTTTCAGCAGGAAAACGACCTAAAACATCCAGCAGCACAAAAGAATGATTCAAAAGGAAAAGATGGACTGATTTAAACTGGTCAGTGATGAATCCTGACCGAAATCCCATTGAAAACCTTTGGAGAGACCTGAAATCTATCAGTGCTAAAAGGACTCCTGCAAACTGAAAAGATCTTGAACGCATGGCAGTGGAAGAGCAGCAGAAACTACCGGCAGACGGGTGCAAGAAGCTTATGGAAGCTACAGGAAACATTTAGAGATATCAAAGGTTCTACAACCAAAGATTAGTGAATGGTAATAATAACTGTGTCTGGGGGAAAGCTTTATTTTTTATTTTCTTCTGTTCAGTAACCTCGAACATTTTATTAAAATATTTTTATATATTAGATTTTTTATGGTATTAAATTCATTATTTCGCATTTATTTTTGAAGATATTCTGAAATCTGTACTTTAGTATTATTTTGCTGTTTAACTTAGGCCTAGAGTGTGACAGAGCTCAAAGTTTTAAAGAAGTGCAGTAAATGCATCAAAGACACGCTGGCAGCGAAACTGAAACGGTCCGTTACACATGGAGGGTTATTATATAATGTGATCTAATGTACATGGCCAGAAGAAAAGACATAAGTGGACAGTAAAAGCTGTATGATAAATGAACACGCTTTTTCCTTTTGCCTTTTTTGTTTTAGATAACTATCTCTGAGATACAAGCAGGAGCCCAAAATGTACGGAATGAACAAAATAGCTGAGGATATGTCCAGACTTGACGGCACTGAGATCTCCATGGCAGACTGGTGATGTCTGTCGGAGCTTTACTGGATGAGGTTTGTCTGGCTATTTACACCCTGCATTCTAGGTAGTGTGCACATGCACGCTGTGTGTGTGTGTGTGTGTGTGTGTGTGTGTGTGTGTGTGTGTGTGTGTGTGTGTGCATGCGTGCACGTTGTTATGTAAAAGACAGTAGTACTTGTGGAGACGGTATTTATGATTTGACAGGTGAGCACTGACCCCCTGGGATATCACTTACCCCTCCGTGTCTTTCACCAACCTCCTACTAATGTTTTAGTCATGCCGCTCGACTGTCGTCATGACTCCTGTTGTTGGGACAACCATTATCCCAGCTGTCTATGGGACAGCTGAAGTCTCTCCTGTTGTCAGTCCGCTCTGCTGCAAACGTCCTATCCACCTTGACGAGATACAGTGTGGCTGAACAGCGACAGTGACAACTGAATAGTGAACTAACAGTGGAAATTAGTTATGAAGTTTAAAATCAACTTTCAGCAAATTCAGCTGTTTTAAGTACATTAACAGGGAATTAAGAAAAACAACCAGGGATGTTGTGGCAAAATAATTTAAATCTTTCTTTTGATTTGAGGTGGAGTGGCAGCATGACAAAGTCGGTGTGCTGGTCTGTTAGGTCAAAGCACCGCTGTGCCAAAGTACAGGCTCACAGAGCCATCAGCATGGCTGTAGACTCCTCCAAGCTGTAATATCAAAGTCGTAGCATGAAGTTCTGGGCAACTAGTCCTCTGAATTAAACAACAAAGTACATGAGTAGTAAGTTTCCTCCAGACTGACACATTTAGTGTTTTCTGATCTGTCGCCCACATTAGCAGGATGACATGATTTGTGAGAGACTTTCAAAAGGGTTATAAATCACCATTGCTTAAACAGAGCCATTTTCTGATCTGACGAAGTTATGCTTATGGTCTGGTTGGGTTCAGGCACAAAAACCTATCTCCTGGGAGATTCCTGGTTAATTTCTTTCAGTCATCATATTAAATATTATTTTAAAATACACAGTATTGTCTGCTGGAAATACTGAAATAAGATGCAACATAAAATTTCTTCAGGAATTAAGAAATCTGGAGTCAGACACGTCTTAATGTCACAGAGCTAACGTGTATTTGAATGAAACAGGTGTGGGTGGTGGATTAAACATTTAGGAAACGCGTATTAAGGTATAGCAGATATGGCAGGGACTTGCATGTGCGTGAAAGAAAGAAATCATGTGATACATTGAGCTACAGATGTCACTTTTTCCTTGAGCTAAATTAGAAGTCTTAGTAGGAACGCCCTTTTTTAAATCTTTCTTCTACTTTTACATCTGAAAAAAAGGAAATCTTCCAGTATTTTTCATCAGAAATCGTTTAATGACATTTGTTTGGGTTGCTGCCTCGGTCTGTGTGAGCGAGACCGGCAGGATGTGAGCATCACATGCACCTGATCAGGCATAATCGCATCGTCACACAGGCCAGATTACGTGGTGATCCTTAAGAACACGGGGCCTATTTCACGCAGTCTGTCGTCGGCGCAGTGACACTGTGATTTATTCAGCAGTGTGTGACAGTGAGAGAAGACAGTGGGCGAGCGCGGTCAGGTCTGTGACACTCCAGGGAAATTTATGAACGATTTCTCAGTAATGGACTGACCGAGTGAACACACACAGCCCTGCAGGATTATTGCACTGATTTCTCATCCACTCTCATTCAAATGTCAGCTGTATTTACACTTTTATCAGCATATTTCACACAGAAGTGTAAACAAAAACTTACGTCAGTAACGTGCAATAGAAGTTATTCTATTACTATGATTATAATAATTTAAAAATAAAAAGATAGGATAAAATAAACGTGAATGCAACCTGTTTTACACAGCAAGGTCTGTGAGTATTACTTGAGGGCAGCAAGATATATTAAGGTTTTTTTTTACTTTTTTTACTTACAAAGTAGTCTCTTGTGTATTTTTAAAAATCAGTAATTTTCCTTTTACTTAAGTAATTTTTTTTGCTACAGTTGAAGTTACAGAGTAAAGACACATGTCACATGAAAGTCACAAGATAAAGTCATAAAGTCAAATGAAGTAGCTGCAGCTGTGGCCGTAGCCGCACCTGCGATGCTGCGTTACCAGCAGGTGCATGCTGAGTCCCACTGAAGGCTAAAATTCTCACAGTGCACCCTCCAAACCCTCCGACTCAAAAACGTCTGCCTACAGTGAGCTCTGCGCCACCTTTCTGCCACTATTGAAAGTCCCTGTTGTGACCACAGCGCTCACTCCGCCCAGTGTTAGAAAACTGCGAGGAGCTCAGTGAGACCAGAGACACTAAATAGACTGGTTATATTTGGCAATGAGAATGAAGAAGCAGGAGCAAAGACGTTGAGCCTAGAGCAGATGGAAGAGGACCCTATGGTGCACAGGGCTAACACAATGATTTAGACAGGTGAGTACAACAACAAACTACCGACTGCTGTAACTCTGTTTAGAGCAGAATGTAAGGAATAAAAGAGAAAATATCTCTGGTTCTGCCGTACTAATTTTTTTAAACAGTCTGAAAATGTTATAGGGGCGCAGCACTAAATTGATGGAGTACTCTTCAGCGGTTACAAAACATTACAGATCAAAAAGACACACCACGTGCTCCAGAGATCACCAAATTTGTAATTTGTGTGATCGTTGTTGGATTTTCTCAATGAGTATTTGTACAATAAACCAGTCTAACACTCCTTTTAATTATAACCAATTGTCAGTCAAAACTTCAGTGATCCAAACAGGATCTGGGCTTGTTTAAGAATCTTGCCGCTTTCCTGGATTAGTAAACTCTAGCCAAACAAGAACAAGGAATTGGAAAAAGGAAGAGATAATATCAGTTAGAGGAAGTGGATTATATTTGGAATCTACTGTATTTGAGGATCAAGTGTATAGAGGAATAGGATATAGATGACTGAGTAGAATACAGTGTGATAAGAGCTACAAACATTTATCTAAGCTGTTCAGTATTAAGAACCCGCAAGGGTCTCTCATATTTCATACACCTCTGCAGGGGTCTGATTAATACCTCAACTGTAATTTTAATGTCCTTGCTCCCGAAAGCATGACGGCAATGAGCAGATTAAACTCTCTGCTGCTGTGTGCTCAGGGGTGGTTTTTGATATGTACAGTTAAATATGCGTTATTCCTCCTCCATTGTGAGCACCCAAGGACAGCAACACAAAGAGCAGCAAAGAAATTGCTTCTTTAATAACAATAAGTAATGTATTTACAAACCTAAATCACACTTGAGGTCAGTTAGGAATAACTAATGTCTTCAGCCACTTGATCACTCCCTTGAAAACATCTCACCCAGATCAGCTGGGTAAAGAACCTTATAGCACAAAAGACCATCATCATGATCATCAGTGGGTAGAGCACCTGCCCAGCCCAGATCAATATGCTGCAGACCTTAAACTTTGCAGATTAGGAGACTGATTAAGATCTCTAAGGACATCCTGCATGTTTAATCTCACAGGACTCCAACGCCACCTGGCATCCACATCTACTGTCACTACAACCGCCACAACACAAACATGCATATGGACAGAGGACACGAGTTTAATGTCCTACATGAGACCAGCTTCTGACTTCACGTGATTACTCATCCACTCCCTCTCTAGACGGAAAAACAATTGATAATGATTTATCAATTAATGCACAAGATTTTTATGAGCTGGAAGACATCTCAAAGTTCATGCTAAACAGTCCATCTTCCACCACATATCTCGGTCCAATCAAAATAAATCTGCATTAAATTAAAGCTTTCCACAGTGAGGTTGTGAAGAGTGATTACAAGACAAGACTACTGGCTTAAAAGAGATAACTTATGCACAATCATGCACATTTATTTTTCTCATGACACTTCTGTAGCCATCTGACAATATTAGGACATTTATTAACACCAATCATGAGCAGAAATCTGCAGTATTTATAATATTAACATTAGTTTTCAAGTCTTCAAAATCTAGTTAATTTATCAGCTCAGATTGTCATAAGAAAATTTCTCTCTAAATCAGTCTTTAAAGAGAGCACTGAGAAATCTAAAAGTTCTCTTTTTCCTTGGTGTCATCGCTCTCCGTTTTAGTGCCATTCCACCGCTTTGTAAATGTGAGTACCACAAACCACTGCCACACAGTCATTTTAAGCTAGAAGAGTGGCTGGTTCCATGTGTGACAAAAGGCTTCCCAGGTTCCTGTGTTTGTTGTCACTTGTCAGATACCGTGTGTTCAGATGGAAAACGATGGGTTGGTGGGGGTGTGATGCTTAAGGCAAGACCAGTTTGACTACATCAATGAGTACAGAGGTTAATCAGATGCAAAAACACAGCACAGAGTTTCATAGTATGAAGAGGGATTATGTAGCTCTTCAAAGTTATCATTGAGATATTATTGTACCATATGTTGAGATGACCAGCAGGCAAACACAGCATAAACATTACATTTATGTTAAAAAAGTAGTCTACCAGGAATGTGTGCTCATATGTATTTTCTATACCTGGCTGTATGAAGTAAAGTTGGAGCACCATCATTGTGCCCAAGCAACAGCCTCACAGGAATGAATGAGGTTTTTCATGCAGCCCTGTTCTCTCCCTGACCATGACTTAGTTTGGGCATTGTAACAAAGCTGAGAGCTTCTTAAACACAATGACAAAAATCTGTCTTTCTTGCAAGGAGACACTTTGTTTTTCGGCACAATGACAAGAGTGTGATAGTTAGTCACACAGCTATGAGTGTGCCTTCGACTCTGCTGTATGTACATCTGACTGACAACCACCTACCTTCTGTCTCCTTTAGAAGGAAAATATTTCTAATCTTTTTGGTGCAGTTTTGGATTCTTATTGCTTTGTTCCCTTGTACTGATTATTCCTTGGCAGGGGCTTAACGATAGTGTGACATTGAAAATTCATTCTTTTTGCATGTTTGTTGTGCTATAGTTTCATAATGGTATATGTATGACATTGTAATGAGGGTCAAACACCGGATGTTAAACCATTGTGCAAGACCTATTTTGCAATATAGAAAGTCACTGACTAGAACAGTGGTAATGCCATTGACTGGGACTATATTTCAGATGTTCTCATGTCCAAACGCTGACCAGTCAACAGCCAAGTAAGAAATGAATAGCTTCTGTACCCACTGTATAATGTTTAAATGCACAAACAAATACACATGCTCATGAGAGTACAATGTCTTTACACAATGCTGTAAGTTTTCAGGTGCAAACAGCTTAGGATGACCCTTAAAATACCTCCATGATTTACTTAATTTTACTTTATATTATGCAAGTGTTTATTTGGAATATGACACAAGGAAAAGGGTGACGTGGTTGTGGCAGTAATCTTTCAGCGGGCTCACAATTTCTTGCTACTTCCCAGGGGATCCAGGTGATCTAAAGATGCTTTTCATATGTATAAAAAGTGCTGTAGTAACTTTCAGTAAACGCTCTGGGAGTGAAAACCTCCTCTGCTGACTGTGGATCATGTCTCAACTCATTATATTTTTGTGCGTGCGTACTTGTGTGTGTATCTATATGACTGCGCTTGGTGTTCAGTCTGTGTTATGTTTGTATCACCTCTCTCGTCCTTGCTGAAATCAATTTCCCCTCACATTTTCTTGCTTCTTGTGACAGAGTGAGCCTGAGGCTGGTTGGGTAGATGGCTGAGGCGTCATGTTGATATCTTAATGAAGCCACTCATCTGAGCACTTCTGTTCTGACAGTGACACTGATGCTGCAATGTTATGACTGAATTTTTTATGACTGTTAGGTGTCAGGACTTTTTTTAAACTCCCCTGATTGGTGTTGTTGACAAAGCAATACCCCTCGTCACGAATCAATGCTCTGCTCTGCATGCATGCACACACACGCAGACACACACACACACACAGGCACACACACACACACACACACACACACACACAAAGTCCTGCTATTTTCACCTCGGTTGTTGAGGTAGTTCTGTATTGGCAGTTAACACAACGTTTACTCTGATCCACAGCACTCACACTCATGCAGACATGCACCTTAAGCCTATTGAGTGTAAATATTTGTGTGTTGCGGCAAGTTTGACATACAATAGCTTCTTACTCTCCGCAGAGCAGGCTTGGCTCCATCAATAATAAACACGGGGATGAAACTTGGACAGGACAAAGCAAGCAGTGGGTTGGGATTATAGAGGGAGCGGGAGGGCTGAACATACCAGGTCTGATACTTAGGTTACAAAGACGTGACTCTATAGGGACGTGGATCGGTGATCATGTGGGTGTACACACAGATAGCTGGGTAAAATTAATCTGCTCCTAACAACTGAAAAATCGCTGGGGGTGGACGGTACATTATTTTTGGCATTAATTCAGATGAGATAGCAGCATAATTTTAAACCACAACAGATATCTGAGCTCACAATCACTTTGCTGGTGCAGTGATACTCTCCTTCTGATGACAGAGAATATATGGTCCTCTCCTCCTGCTTCCTCTGGGGCTTTTCTACATACTGTTATGCAGCACTCATTTCTTACTGTGATCCCAACCTCAGCATGTGAAGTACAGAATCTGTGCTGTTCCACAGTGTATTATAATACTACATATACTGTAACTCAGTGAACAGATACTATATGTTAATTAATGTATTACATGCATCGCTACTTGTCCATCTACAGAACATTTCTAAAAGGTCTTGCAGGAAATCGGGTGAGTGCACAGTTGTCTGTGTATGTTTGTGTGTTTGTGTGTGTGTGTGTGGTCTTGGTTTGTGGACCTATGCATTATAATGTTTAGTCAGATGAAAATTAAACACAGATGAACTAATGTGAACAGTTGGCCTCACCAGATGAACACTTTGTTTCTCTGTGGAGACTTCGTACCATTGAGCACCTCATGTTAGCAGCTCCGAGACCCTCCACATAACATCAGCCCAACAGAACACTAACCACTTAGGACACAGCCAGTGGCATGTGATAAAAAGTCAGTAATTTAGTGCAGGATGCACATGTAGTCACATAAAAATAATGTCCGATACGGAAATAAGATGAGTTATGGTAGAAACTAGATCACATTCAATAAATGCATGCATTCACTGCTCTCCCCATGGGCCCATTTTCTTTTACACATCACACAGATTTGTTTGATTTTGTCCAGGAAATGCCACAAGCCTGTTAGAACCAAGCTTTGTCGCACACTTTCTTTAAATACATTCGCCCTTATATGGATAGATGGAATCTGTCGGGGCTCTAAAACTGTTGGACATGATGGAACAAAGTTGGCTATGTGTACAGGAACATTTTCGCCTGTTGTGTAATGCATGTGTAATCTTACAGCGGGGTTGTGTGGCCTGCATCCTGTGGCATCTGGACCACACATACAGCCTAGTTTCCTGCTGAGTGATGCACACCAGAATGAACTGTAGATCTGCTGGCTAAGGCCACTATCAGTTAATTCAGCCTCTTGAATTGTCTGATTTACAACGACAGTTCATATATCTGTTTCCACAGTCAGTTTCCCTACTGTAGAACTACACAGCTTTTTGTTGTATGACAATTCCTTAGACTTTCACCAGTTGCCAGACCTTCATAGTTAACGTGAAAACAGTGATTGAAAACAGCGCTAAATGTGTTTTTATTCATATAAAAATTAACAGGATACGTCCAGAAATTGAAAGAGATATGAAAGACCCGCACATTCATGGTTATGATTAGACCCCCTCTCAGCTTTGTGTGGGCATTGTCATCTATTACTGTGATATGGTACAAAACAAGTTTGTAATATAGCTCTAGGAAAATGCCTTCTCCATCTCTAAACACAGTACATCACTGTTTCTCTTGAAAATAAGCAGGGCAAAGTGTGCCAGTGTGGACTGACTGCACAGAAACAATAAGTGCTTACTTGAACTCATCAGCTATACCGGTTTCAGTTGAAGTGAACAAGAGATGGTACAAGTATTCACAGGATAGAGGGGTGATGTGACTGTACCTTTACACCTTATAGAGCCTTTTGCAGATGTGAAACTAATAACAAAGAGTGACTGCATTACATGTAATTGTGTCAGCTCCAGAGTCCTGGTATTGTCCATGCTCACTCATAGGCAAAGCTCACTAGGATACCTAAACTGAAAAGAGCCATAATTAATGTTATAATCAACATCTGTACTTTTCTTGCCTTACAACTACTTATTCCTATATGACCTTAGCAAACTTCCATCACAGGTCAGCTCAGATTCAACCTAAGCAGAGGTTTAGTCACCCAGAATAATTGAAAGCACCTGTGTGCGTGAGCTGAGTCTTTAATTGTTTTAAGATTTGATCCCTTTCTACCCTGGGAAGGCCTGATTCTACACCTGTCACCACACTAAGTGGAGCCACCTGGCTATTGTAAGCACTGCTTAGGACCCCTTCAACTTCCCTGCAGGATTCAATGAGCCTGCAAATCTGTGAAAGTGGTTATTTTTCTGAGGCCCCGTTCATATCTGGAATATCATGTTCATATCATGCATCTACGTTGGACAGCTCAAGAGAGACACATTGAGAACGCATTTGATATCAAATCACTAAAACACCATTCGGAGCTGGTCTGGGCCGCATATGGCCACATTCTTTTAGCGGTTTGCACTAAAATGAGTCCTGGGCCACAAGGAAGGACCACCTACTCACTCTGATTAGTAGATGTACATGTTCATACTCAAACAAATACAAGTCGTACAAATTCCGTTAGCTGGTTTTGTTCATGATGTCTGAAAGATTCAGAAAGTCCATAGTGATACAGCCCTTCAAATATCTTAGGTGATTCGGTCTGGAACACGCTAAGGAATGAACTCCCTGTATTGTTTAATTTCTTCTTCCTCTTCAGTAATTTCCAATCCAATCCATCTGGTTGCGGCGCATGGTCATTGCAAACATACATAATGAATCTGTTTACTTGGTTATAGACTGAGGAGGTGAGGTCCGATCACAAGTGGTCACTTGTGATGCATGTGGAGACAGGTTCAGGTTCAGGTTTGAACTGACATACATACAGCTGTCCATCGGATGAGGGTCGGATTGGATCACCTGAGACACATGTTGATGCCAGGTATGAGCAAGGCCCGCGAGGTTTACGATGGGGTTTGCATTTTAAATAAAGGGAGGGCTATTCTTTGGCTCTCGGATTCATTTTCATGAAAAGACCTGAAAAAATCTTTTTATATTCATTAAAATTCTCTTAAGCACATGCTAGTGCTTAATAACACTCCACACAAAGCATTGGAAAAGTTTTTTTATGTGTGTGTTTTTTATTAGTGAGTCAGTCATTTGGCTCTACAAAAAAGCTTTTATTGTGTATGCGCACTCATTGATGTCAACAAGTCCTCCAACCTAAATGACAATTTAGGTTATTTGTCACTACCCTCTAATTGACCCATAGGAGCGTACCGCCAGTAGGCATACCAGACCTTCATCATCATGGTAAAAATAATACACACAGTTTGGTTATGTTTAGGCATAAAAATAGATTTAGGATTTAGGAAAAGATTGTGGTTTGGGTTAAAATACGTACTTTGCCGAAGTTAGAGGATCTTTGTCCTTTATGGTTACAATATAAAAGGCATGGCAAGGGTTGTGCAATGGTAATGGATAAAAGAAAGAACGTTGATGAAATAAGATGAAGAAGGGAAATAGTATATGAAGAGCAGTCTCTCATGTCAAAGTCCAACATTTTGTTGACCCATCCATTCATTCACCCCAACCTCCACCTTACACTGACTTTTTTGCCCAATGACAACATAACCTGACTTCCCCCTTTGCTCCTCTCATCATTCCTACGGCCCTTAGAGGTCCCCTAACAAAAAAATGTAACTATGTAAAAAGCTGCTGCACAGTCGGCTTATGCGCTCGTCTCCTGCTACGCCTTACTGGGACGCTCCGTGGAACTGAGCCACCCTTAATATTGTTTGCTTGACCTGTGCTTTTCCTACTTTGACAAGTTAGCGTGTCGGAGCAGTGAAAAGCCTCTGTTGGAGACACATTTTGACCATTTGGAAAACATTTAAATTCACACACATGTTGAAATATTTAACAACAAAACTTATTGTTCACCACGTGTCTTGAGTCACAGCCACTAATTTATCAAGGATCATTTCGGCACGGGGGCTTATTTAGTCTTGAAATTATTGGCTTGAATTTAAGAGAAGATATAGTCAAGTTTTTGATGCAGTTTTGCTTCTTTGAGCTTCTCTGACGAAAATATAATAAATCTGATTATCTGTAATATGATTTAAACGGGGTAAGACTGCAACCAAACAGACCCAGATGAGTTATGAGCCAGGCAATCCAGGATGCAAATGCATGCACACACACTCTCTTTGTTTCTCTCTCTCACACACACACAAACGTACACAGAGAGAAAGCTCAAAGTTTGTACTTCTAGATGCCTCTGGCACATATGGGTCTATTTAGCTTTAACCGAATTATTTGATTATGTTTCGCCACTAAATTTGAAATGTATCTCATCTGACATAGAAAAATGGACGCAAATTTGCTCTCCTCTGTGTACTTGGCTCCCTTTTCACAATACAGACATTCCCTGTTACAAATTGAGCCCATCAGAGAGAAATGGGAAGAGAGAGAAATATGTTGACTTCCATCTTTTTAATGGGTTTTGAATTAATTTCAGTGATACCCCCAAACTGGTTAGTTTATTTATTCAAGATTAAGTGTATCTTAATGCAGCTTTTTAAATTTTTTTTAATATTGAAAGGAAAATATTATATGTTGTGAATGGAAATCAACAAACTTGCTTGAATGAATACTTTCAAAATTGCAGGTAAATTATTTATTCCGGGTGTTAAGAGATGATGAAAACATTGTGTTCCCTGCATTGTTCTCTATATTGTAGCTCAGAGCTCAACTGTCTATAATCCACTGATTCAGCTACACAGCAGTATATGATACCATGAGATCACTAAATCTCTCGATGTACATCACAAATCAGATCCCTCTCTCACAAATGAAAACTCTATCATATTCAGCCATGGCCAAGAAATGCTTAGATTCATGTTTTCTTGGGCACACTTTTGCTGTGCCATAAATAATAGTCACTGATATTAATCTGTCTGGTTTAGCCAAAGTCTTTGTTTTTGAAATATTGGCACAGATTTCTTGCAGTATGAAGTATTTTAATCTGAATAAATATAATGAGAAGTTTGTGGGGTTTGAAGATAAAATCTAAGAATGTGGACCATTGACAGAGTAAAGTGCTGATAGTTTGTTTACAGCTCAGAGAGACTCATGCAGCTTTAAAGCCCCTGAAACCTTTGCTTCAAATCTTAAGCAGTTCTGTAGCACTCAATTCAACATTCATGACTTAGTAAGAAAAAGTGAAAGTAAAAAAAACAACAACAACAACACCAACATGTTTATGTATCAGTTATCAAGAATTGAACACTTGATTATCTGCTTCATCTGAACCTTAACAAAGTTATTTTGTACCTAAACCTATCCAAAACTTACCAGTAGTGTTGTCAAACCATAAAACTGGTTTATTTTACCAAGAGCAATTCCCAACAGTTATGGAGGGCATAGAGGGTAGGAAATCATAGACGTTTCCAGAGTCAGCATGATAATGTTGGTCATTTGGTTTGTTAATCTGCAAAAGATATTTCCAAATACAAGCTCATATCCCCATTATAAGCTTTTCATCATAATAATTCTAATAAATCCTGTACCTTACATTTAAAATAAAACACAAAAAAGTCACTGAGACACAATATTTACAAGTCTCAGCTTTTTTTAATGATAAAAAATAGAAGAAAAAAAAAATGTAAGCAACTGCAAGTAAAATACAAAAAATCCCTGAATCATCAAACAAAGAGACAATAAAATACAAAAGAAACCCATATGATTTTAAGAGTGATTAAAATTTATGTTTACACTTAAAAATACTTATTTGAATATGTGAAATGGTTTGTAGATATTAACATGCCCAGGTTGTCAATCCTGTAAAGACATGCTCAGTTATGTTAAGGGATCCGATTCTCTGCTGTCATGGCGACTATGGTGAAGGTACCCACGTCAACTTCAGACATTACAATTATATTTCAGGGCTAAGTTTGTGTTCAGAGTGTTATTTCACAGTGGATAAGTTGTTGTTGTTTTCTTTTCTTTTTTTTTTCATTTCTTACACATTTCCTGGAGTTTTAATGCGGGTAGCTAAAATCTGCCCAGTTACAACAGCCAGGCAGGGTGTGTAGCTCTGAATTTGTCCAACTGCTTTTCCCTTCAAGCCATAGCAGCTTTTTCTATTGAAGAAGATGCTGCTTATTATACCGACCACTGGGCTTTTTAAAGAGCTTTGAGTTCTTTGTGAGTATAGATAATTTTTTTCAAATTACATCCTAGCATCAGCTGTTTTGGGTTATTCATTGTGTATAATGTGCCAGTTTATTTTGAGGTTATTTATTGGAAGTTGCAGGTTGTATGGTTTATGAACAATGTGTGCTGATTTGCAACCAGTTTTCCAACTTGTTAGTTTTCAAATCTCCTCCACAATTTTCACAGCTCAGAGAATTTGCACAGAATTGAAACGCCGATGTCAATTACAAAAACTTCCAAATCATAAATTTCTCCAGTGCATGTCGGGCAGGTACACAAAGCAAAACTCGAGGTTTGAAATCTCTCAATGCATAATTTAGTGCCATAATTATGTAATTACAGTTTTCCAAATGTTAAGTCAGCGTTCCTCTTTTTCTGTCTGTTGGTCAGAAAAACATGTGTATGCATGAATGTATGTATGCAGGCGAACATGAGTTATGGAAACCTAGCCGCTCCAACTCCAACCATTTTTTTCTGGACAAGGTTATTTTATCATCATTTCTTCCTCAAATGCTACAGCTGACTCTTTTTATATTAGCTTTTAGGCATAATCAAGCCCCCAAAAAGAGCTGTGAAGTGTAGTCCTGTGCACCTTGTGCATCTCGCGTGTGTTTTCATCACTGCCCATCGCCCTGGTGTGTCAAGCTGTCAGCGATGTGTCTGTGTCCCTCATGTTTGCGGATGTCACAGGTGTGATGGTGTGTGTCGGGAAGTGTTTAGCAGATGCACCTCCAGCAAATGCTGGACAGGCAGGTTGGGGGGTTAGTTTGGACATGACACATACTAACACACTCACTTGTGACATTTCTCCCCTCAGGGACAGGGTTGTGGGAGACACTATAGATCAGCCCTAGTTCATCTGTCCTTTTGTCCTTTTGTACACCAGTCTCCTGATTGTGTGTCTTTATATATCAATTAAGAGTGTTGAGCAGTTATGTATTACTTATTGAAGCATTATGATAATGCGATTATTTATTTAAGAAACAAGTATTTTTAGGATACAGTGTCAATTTGATAATTATATTGAGGCGACTAAATGTAGAATCACTCCTTTAGTTTGACATTTTGGTGTTCTCTTTACTTGTGTAGGATATCTCTTACTGTAGCTTGCTACCATTAGCTAATGGAAAGATTTCATTAGAAAGTCATCTTTACCTTTTTTCAAAGAATCTGTCCAAAACTACCAAATTCGTCCTTCCAACTTATCTAAGGTGAACTACTTTACAGGGATTTTTATGTGCAGAACTTACTTGCAATCAAAACCCTCCAGTAAAACAGAAAATTTTCATTTTTACATCTCGGATTATATGAGCTGTAGAAGCATTGCTTGATGGGTTTAGTCACCTTTGAACAGAGCCAGGCTCGGCATTTCCCCCAGTTATTTAGTCTTTATGCTAATCTACGCTAACTGTCTGCTGGCTGCAGCTACATCTTTACCATTCAGACCCACAGTATATGGTAATACAATGCATTTTCTACTTTGCGATTCATATGTTTGTGCAAGGGTTGTTTGTATGTATCTGTGTGTGTTGGCAGGGCAAAGTGGTGTTGAGAGGGGTGTGTATGGGAGCCATGAGAAGTTGAAGGAGGATATAGCAATGAGCAGGATATCTGTGGTATAAGTCAAGCATTTTTATGGGGGAGTCCAGGGAGAGCATGGCTGAGGATTTAGGGCCTGGCCCTTGGCAATTTCCATGGGACACTGAGAATGGTATGTACTGGCCAAGCCTTCTTCCCATGCGCTGCCCCTCTGTATCCATCTCCCGCTCTCCCTCCTTCATTCACACACAACTTTTATGATGCTCATCTGGTTGCCGCTGGGCTCATCCACACCCACCTCTAGATGCTTGCTTTCAGATGCAGTGTTGCCATGAGTTCATCTTATTGGGCAAAAATACCACTTTATTCTGTATGTAGTCACAGGCTCAAAGTGGCTTGGCCCATCTGCCAGTGGCTCAGCAGCACCCAAACGCCTTTCCAACCCAGATTTCTACTACCTTGATGTGGCGATGATTTGAGCACGATATTTTTGTCCATGCTGGAAGCCAAACTATCCACACTATTTAAAATTGACAGCCACGAAGAAAAGAACCGAGTCTACTGCAATTCCTCTCATGCAGTGAGGGGAAAAAAACACTTTGTCTTCTTAATGAACAGATACTATGGGATTTTATAGGCTGACATACAAAGTGCAGGCCACTGAGTTCATTAGTGCAGTGCTAAAGAAACACTATCTAATGGGTTTTCAGAGTAGAGACACTTTTGAGTAGCATATGTAACTATTAGAAAGTATTTTGATCAGCTACTGTTCAGATGCTGGTCCCTGTCAGATCCTCATCTGTATCTCTGCATGTTTCTGACTACACTGATGTACCATATGAGCCAAATCAGATATGAAAGAGGAAATTCTCCCTCAAGAGAGCAAAGGAAATAATAAGAAAGAGAAGAGGGCAGGATTCTCTAACAGCTTTGGCTGATGGCGTTTTTTTCCCCACTTCTGACAAGCCAGTTTGCTTGTGAGTGGATGGAGAGTTATTAAGTAGGAGAGCGGATGAAGGACAAGGTGAATAAAGAGGAGGAGAGGGCGAGAGACGTAGAGAGACTTTGTCGGTTTGTGAAGCGTAACATCTGCTGAAGGAGCAGATTCTGGGTCACAACCTTCATCCAACTCAGTTAATCATAACACACGGCTTCACACGCTTGCTTGCATGCATGCACACACAAACACAGCCGCACACATGCCCTTGTGATTGTCACCAGTCAAGTGCACCTGATTTGCCTAAACTATTGTTACTGAAGAGGACAGCGACCTGAAAAGAAAGCTACATGACAAGTCTTCAGGGATCTAATTCAATTTTCTTGCACTTGAGTTTACTGACATGCAGGAGAGTTGAATCACAGTTGATCAGAAGAATGAGACACAACTTACTTCTATTGGCATCTACACTTTATTTCCTCAGGTTTTGAGATATCGATTTTTGATATTTCTGCTGCTACCTCATGGCGAGTGAAATTTTATTTGTGTTGCTGGAAGTGTTGAAAAATTACATTTGAAGAAAAAATTAACAGCGGCACAACTTTCCAGAAACAGTGTTGTCATTACTCACTGTTGTCATTAATCAGAGAACTGTACTGTCAGTAGTTGTTTCTTTGGTAGAAAATATTTCTAGTGAAAACTGGAGTATGGATATTATATTATATCCAGGAAAAAAAAAATCGGAAGACACACTATAGTGAAATGTTTAGTACTTTGAGAGGCACATACTAAATTTCAAAATGATCAGCGTGGTCACCTGGTCAGTGGGGGTCTAAAACTTCAAGTGGGGGTTCAGAAATCTTTCATGAGGAATGAAATATATGGAACTACATGAGAAAAAAAAATAAAAACATGACCATAAGAGAATATAGCAATGTAGCCTGATTATCTTCTAAAAATATTCAACCAAAATCTATAAACATCTTGTATTATAGACTTCAGACTGATAATGAATTGCTTATTCATGTCCCAATTATGAAATTGCTTTTTAACTTAATTTAAAGTAATGACAATCTCTGACAGAGTGCTATAGGTAGATATATTTGAGTTAAAATAAAACAAATTAGTAGACACTTTAACTGCGGTTAGCATAGCTCATGAACAAACATGAAACAAATAGAAGCAAACCTTGGTCATATATACTGCCAGAAATTAATAGAATTTAATCTGCTGTTTTTTTTTCTAGATAAACTGATTGATTGTTTTGTCAATAAAATGCCAGAAATCTGTGAAAAATGCTGGTTTGATTTTCCCAAGATTCGAAGTCAACTTTTTTAAAAATGTCTTGTTTTGTCCAACAAGACATTCAGTTTACTGTCATGTATGAAATAGAAAAGCATCAAATCCTCACACGCAGAAGGTGGACGTTTTTAGCATTTTAGCATATTATCAAAATAGCCACTGCAATTATGCTGCCACTTTCATAGTTCAGCTTTTCTTTAGACAATTAAAGCCACCTTAATCAGCAAATGTAAACTTATAAGCCCTGAGAGAAGTCGCAGGGCATTGATAGCTTACACACAAAATGAATATAACTCTGACAAGATGTTATAATGTCACTCAATATCAAACATAAAATTAAAGATACCACAATAAAAGAAAACCACAATTTTAGCAAACCCAACTACTACGCAACTACACAAGTTTCCGCGGGAGGTAAATGAAAAAAATGTGTTTTTTGTCATTTGGTGGAACTGACCCTTTAAAATATAGATATTGTCTTTCTAACATGCAAACAAAGAAAAAGAAATAAAGAGGCAAAAAGTCAGGCAGAGAAATTTTATTGGGGCTGCAGGTCGTTGCATTGCAGCGGCTCACTGAGGTAGAAATGAAGTAATTAGAGCTCTGTTTTGCACCATTTCAGCCACTGCTCTCCCGTCTCTGTTACCACCTACACACTCACATACTCTGCCTAATTGCCTGCTCCTCATCACATAAAGACAGCATATTGATTCAAACAACATAATTGGGAGGTGCTCGTGGTAGGTAATGCAATTATTCAATAACACTATCCCACAAATACAAAGACACAGCAATGTCGACAGCATGACCTTAATGATAACGGGTCTGTTTTTCTGATTGGACTTCATTATTGGTCATTTGATCGTTTGAGATCAATTTCCTTGATGTGTGAAGTAGGCCTAGATTTCCTTAGATTTTCAAATGATCTGCTGTCCCCAGTTTTCCCACTCCACTTCCTTCCCCCACTCTCTTCCTTGTCTGTGTTTTTCCCAGGACAAGCATACATATTGTGCACTTTGATGGAAATGTGTGGGAGGAGAGCAGAGATGCACTTACTTCTCGCACAGGATCAGTATGACAACTGAGAAAGAAAATGAAAAGAGCAAGCTACACTCTGTGCATGTGATGAGGATGAAAACTGTGAATGCAAGAGAGAGATTGACTGATATTTTTCATTCATGTTATAGTTGATGATTCAAACAAATCAATAAAATGCAGTTTTGATATGAGAAAGTAGATGGAGGATGACAAAAAGCTGCCATGGCCTTATCTGAAGATCACTTGTGTTGTGAACTAAAAGTGCACAGTGTACAGTCGGTGATTATCTTTTTTATTTCCACCCTTTTTTCACTGAAGAAAGAAAGGAAATGTGTGTGAGTGAATGTGTGTGTGTGCGACAGCCAAAAAGAGAGACAAATGAACAATACAAATAATTGCTTAAACTCAGTCTGTTAAGCAAATATCCTTTTAGCTGCAACACTAATCTCTCTCTCTGTCTCTCTCTCTCTCACACACACACACACACACACACACACACAAGTGTGTGGGTCTGCTGGTCATGTGTTTTGATATACATTCAGCTTCATATGAACAGCACATTATTCAGGAATATTCCAAAGGAAAAGCTGTGACTCACTTAGGCTGATTGTGCCCATACGAATCAGTGAGCATGGCTGTGTAGCTATTTTTTTTTTGGCACACACACACACTCACACACTCTCACACACACACTCACACACACACACACACTAACACACGCAAACACACGCAGCTCAGTATTCATCATATGATTATTGGACAAGGACATCGAGTTTTTTCCACTCAATTGTCTTGTAGAATACGTCCAACCCAGATATTTAGAGGACCGATGCGAGCACTGGCTCAGCAACAGCAGCAGTTTGGTGCGAGTTCCTCTGGCTGAATGTACATAAAACAAAATGAAATAAGATAAGATAAGATGCTTATTGGTAATTGTCATAGGGGTGTCAATTGTATGAGTTATATTTAATTCATAATTCAAACCTGAGCCTGAAAAGCATTAGGGCTATAGGTTCATGTTGGAGTATAAGTGTTGGGTAAAACACCAACACAAATTTAGAGGACTTTAATGAGTCTACCTTCACCAAAAGAAGATTTGCGTTCTGATAAACGTTCATAACCTTTTGGAACTTTATTAAAAAAAAAAAAAACGCACTATCATCAAGCTGATTTTTTCCCTGAGACAAGATGGCATGTTGTAGATGCAATAGCTATATCCTACCACAGTGATAAATTTTACCCAAAAGCTGTGAAAAGCAGCTACTGCAAAATGTCTGGAGGATTTAATCACTGGCCTTGAACCTGAGGTGCTCATACCCTGGAAGCAGATATTTACAGTGACTGAAACCACATTTGGATATCCTCATTCCACAACATTTTGGTCTGTGTGTGTGTGTTTGTGTGTGTATGTAACATAAAACCTGCCAGTAAGGTCGATAAGGCTATCAGTTTGAGACAATCCTGTGATTATGCTCTTTTCTCTGCCCAGTATTGTGGTTAAATAAAAACAGACACACAGGTGCTAGCAGCCCAGCAGCAGACATGCATGAAAACTCACATAAACACACACATACAAATGTGAGTTTGCATGCACGTGCATGTGTGTGTATGCCCAGTTATGCATGAAAATCTCTATATGTTACTATGGGGGGGGGGGGGGGGGTACAAAGATCCTCTTTAACAGAACACATTGGGTCAAAATTGACCTGACTGATCAAGACTTAACTGATCTTCAGATTGATTATTTTTATTCATAAAGCAGCATGTTCTATATATTGTGACAGAAGAACATTTGAGTGATAATTCAGACCTTTTAGTGAATCTTGAAGTGGTTTAAATACATTTTATTCATGTACCAGCAGTTAAATACATACCAGTGCCAACAATGGGTTAGTCCATCTCTCAGTAATTTCTAATATCTCTAGCACTTGCCCAAGCTCTAAGGTTGCTACTGAGGAGGTAATAATTTATTTATGTATAAGGAGTAAACAACATGAGTCAAATAGTTCTTTTATTGGGAACTATTTGCAGGGGTGGATTAATACAAATTTGGTGCTACAGGATGTAATGTCAGCAGCAGGAGGGTGTGTGAGGGTCTGACTCAAAATAAACTACCATGTCCATGTTCACGGTAATGAAGGAATATATCTCCCATGTAGCACTGTGGCTCTCTGATGTGTTCCTAATAGTTTGGACCTAATGGAGCTCTACGACTCAGTGGAATAAGATAAATCAGGATATAGATGCGCAGACAATATGTGTTAGTAGGAGGAGTTCATCATTGGTTTTTGTCTTTTCATGGGATTTGCTGGCTGTGCGAAAATATCAAATATCACCCCCAACCTGTACCTCAAGGTACAGGAAAGCAGGATAGAAATCCCTTCTTGTTTGAACAAGCAAACCATAGCTTTCTTTATAAGGACCCATCCTATAATGTATATTATTCTTTATATCATTCATTTATAGAACTCACTTTGAATTAAGTAAAGGAATTTAATTAAACAGATATCAATAAACAGTGGTACAGTAATCCCTCAGATTAAAAAACCTCTTTTCTTCTGCTGTCTCTCTGTTTGGCTTTGTTCCTCAATTGGTAGGAGCTGCCTGTGGTTGTATAGAGGAAGGTTATTACTGTAGCACTACCAGATCAAAAGGTCTGCTGCTGGAAGAAAACAATGCAGCAGTTCATTTTGTTGTTTTCGCTCTGTGGTCCCTTTAAAATGAAGATACTAATTGGTATGCTTAGATAGCGTGTCAGGCTATTCATGCTAGGCTTAGGTCTATGTCAGGGTAAGTGATTCACTGTATGGACACAAATACATTCACAGAAACATTAACATACAAACGGCTTGGGATGCTCTTCAACAGAAGCACAGAGACTGGAACAGAATGGAATTTGAAACGTTTTAGCCAAAAATGTTTCCATGGTCAAGGTGTTTTTTGCAGAAACGTTTCAGATTTCATTTTGTTCTCCAACTGCGTGGGTGAAGATGACGCCACAGGAAAAGCCCCAACCACAAAAAAATCACACGCATAAAAAAAATTCTAGCTGAATAAAAGAACTTGCAGAATCATTCAACAGACTCTAATAACGTATTTTAGACAGAAGGCTAAGCACAGACAAACAAACATGCCAGCAGAAGTCTGTTCCTATGGGGAAATCACTGTTTTCCTTGAAGGCACCATGGCAGCCTCTGACCCACTCCCCCTCACTGTCCAGTCTCATCTTCCAATTATCTGTTAAGTTCCACCGTTTGATGCTTTAGCGTTACAATCATGTAATAAATGCATGGAAAAAATAGGCAGAGAAGGAAACAGTATATTGAAGACAACCTTGTTTTTTTCAGTGCCATGTGTGAAACCCTTTGAATAGTCAAATACTGGCGATTTTCACTTAAGTTGAGGTATCCTAGCTTTTCTATAGGATGAAGAATGTCTTCTGCTCAAGAGAATGGTGGTCAAGTTTGAACATGGGTGTTAGTTACTATTTGGTTGGGTTCCTGCACAGCTGGAAATGTCAAGGTACGTGGTTTTAAATTGACAGCTGTGATTTATGCGTAAACACATGGTGTTGTGTGTGAGAAAGAGAAGCAGTCCATATACTTGATTGTTACTGTTTCTTCTTTCTGTTCACTGATTCTAGATGACTTCATTATTTCACTTGATCTCTCTTTCAGTTGCAGTTCAAAAAACATCCAATGCACTCACGCAAATAAACGTGCTGTCTCCCACTTACAAGCTTCTCCATATTGTGTGTGTAGGCTATACAGCTAGATACGGCCGAGACCGCCTCATGTGTTGGGCCTCCTCTGGGTTCTGGTCCCCGCCCACCCCCATCCTCCCAGCCTCAGTGGGATGTCCCAGGTGTGTCTCCTCTTGGCCTTGCTCATGCTCTGCAGCTGCACAAAGGTAGGACTCACGGTCTGCCTCTGCCTCTGAGACTGAGATGTGCACTTGATTTATTACATGCTCTCTTAAGTACTGCGGACTGTTACTCATAGTCTACAAATCCAAAACAAGAGCTTTAGGATGAGAAAAGGCTTTGGTGGAGTTGCTGAATCATGACATGAAGCGTCAGGCAGTTTCCTTTCCTGCAGGTCTCCTCTGCAAACTCCCTAGACCTTGTGAAGGAGCAGTGGAGCAGCTACAAGAACCAGTGCCTAGACCACCTCCACACCACGCCACCCACTAAAGGTGAGCCCCTCTCCTCCAACCATGAGCTGCATGATGACTGCATGCAAGAGAATGAAGCATGACTGACCCCATGTGAGCCCTCAGCACAGATTTCACAGTTCTGCTGTCCACTGCAGGGCTGGTGTGTAACAGGACCTTTGACCTGTATGCCTGCTGGCCTGACGGACCCCCAGGAACCACCGTCAATGTCTCCTGTCCATGGTTCCTACCATGGTATTGGAAAGGTCTGTATGTGAGTGCGTGCATGTATTTGTGTGTGTGTGTGTGTGTGTGTGTGTGTGTGTGTGTGTGTGTGTGTGTGTGTGTGTGTGTGTGTGAGGTATGGGTAAGTTGGTTGTGTTTATATCTGTTTAAGCAAGACAGGAGCAAGAGCAAGATGAATACTGTGGCTGTTATATTATGTAAATATGCCACATATATTTACAATTAAAGCTGCACTAAACTAAAAATGTTATAAAAAGTTAAATTCTATAGCCTGAAATATATTTTCACAAGAGGTAACAGTACAGTGAGTAATTAAAATCATATAACCACCGAAATGAATTCATCACTTTTTAAAGTTGCTGCTCTGGTTAAAGAAAAAACCTCAAATGTTTTTCCACTTTTGTACTCACATTTTCCTGTTACGCTCTTTTCTGTTCTGCCAGTTTTTTGATCACAGAAAGATTTTCTTTGACTTTGATTTCCAGATTCTCTTTCTGCACCTATCATCTTCTGACAAACAAAAATCTGTATTTCAACTCTGTATTGTGTATTTCTTGACATAAGACTAATACAGTTTTTAAGGTTATGATGTTAGGAGATTATTTGCCCTTGTTCAAGGTTTAATTCCTCCGTATCACTAAAACATGTAACATTTAGTCTTTGAAATTTTTAATATATCAAGAATTATAACAGAGTTTATAGTACTCACTGTTCAACCATGTTTCATTGAAGGGTGTGGGACTGCATTGTCAGAGCTCCAGTCAAGCATTGAATGACTCAGTGAACAGAACTTTTTAATGAACCGGTTACTAGTATTCCAAAAAAAAAAAAAGGTTCTTTGATCATCACTAGTGACGTTAACCACCAGAAAACTCATGTTCACACTTGTGACCACATTTTCAAGCATAGCAACTAAAATGACATCTTGAATCTAAAAAGCATAAAATCCTAAGATGTGTGTGGGAAATGTCCCTTTTCAGGCTAGAGCCCCTCATCAGCACATCTGTATGAGCAGCATTCAATTTGTGCATTTTTCTAACCTATTGGTTTGGCCAATATGTAGCCCCACTTGTTGAACTGAATCACTGATGTCAGTTCATTCAAATTGCAAGGATACGGCACCCATTCAGTGACAAGATGTGTGAATAGAAACTTCAGGGAAAGAGCTTCCAATTGTTCTTATTTAAAGTCATCCTGTGGAGTGAATGGAAAACATCGCAATGGCAACACTTCTCATCATATGTCATTCAGTGGGATGAAAGGTCCCAGCAATCTGTTGGATCAATTTTGATTGTACTGTGGTTTCAGATAGTGGATAGTGGTTTTAATTGGATATGAGGCCCAGTATCAGTCAGCTTTCACTCTATTTTCAACCTGAAAGTGGTGTCAAGACTTCCCACTGTATCTCAGGGAGTAGCACACCTGTCCTGTGGGGCTTCCCAAATTATTTTCCACGGATATGTAGGCTTGTGTCTCAGACAGTAAACAGTGCTCGCTCATAGCATGAAGGGCTCACATTTGATTTCCGGCTTTTTCAGTACCGACTGTTTATTTCAAGGTTCAGGTTTGCTCCAGGTGGTTTGGAGGCTCTGAATAGGTGAGAAGTGGAGCTTCTCTCTGTAATTTCCTGTTGACTGGCACCTCTACAGTGTGTGTTAAGAGCTGATTCATTTTTACATGGAGGGTGTTAGATCTGTCTGTCTGAAAAAGCAAATGCTGTAAATTTGGGTCAGGCATCATTATTACAATTTCCTCTTTGTTTTGTACCGTGAACAATTTATGCCATAGAACAACGTTTATGTGAAATCTTTGAGACTGGTGAAGATTTATTCCCTGTATTTTTAGAATTTTAAATGGGTCTGTTTTATCTGCAGCGCAAACCTAATTTGTTGATGCAGTAAAGCCAATAATTCATTTATTGGTTTTAAAACAAAGTTACCAACGTGGGACTGGGCATACACATGCCATTCATATGAATATGTAATATATGAAATCTCATAATGTGTGTATATCTGTGTCAACAGTTCAGCAGGGCCTGGTCTACAGAGTCTGCAAAGAAGATGGTCATTGGGCACAAAAGAATACGAGCGAATGTGAGGATGACCCCAGTGAGGTGTGTGTGTATATAGTGCAGCGTGTTTTTTGTGCACGTCCCTGTATGAAAGTGTAAGTAACTATTACCACATTTGAAGCTGCTTGCAGTGGTAGAAAGTTCAACAATACTGTGAGTATAACTGACATGATACTTTAACTTGACACCATTTGAAATGACTCAGTGTGTGAAAGTCTTCTCAACTGTTCAAATACTCTTCGGGACCCTTTTTTTCTGTCTTTTGTGCCAAAATTAAAATACTGCGTGTTTGTGTGTGTGTGTGTCGAGGCAACACATTGAAGTAAATGACTCTGTCTCTGTTGGCTCTGCAGCAGCAGTATGGGCACATCCTCGGTCAGCTACGGATCATGTATACTGTGGGCTACTCGCTCTCCCTGGGAGCTCTGCTGCTGGCCTTGGGAATCCTGATCACCTTCAGGTAGAACATGTACAAAGAGTGAAGAAGGGAAGGAGAGTGGAGGAGGGATTAAAAGATAGAAAAATGAAAAGGAACAAGGAAAGGAATGCATCAATAAGGATGGCAAAGAATAATGAGAAAAAGGAAAGAGGGAACCGAGAAAAGTGGGAAGGAAGGAAGAAAGATGAAAAGAAAAACACACAGAACAAAAGACTGGAAAAAAATGAGGACAAGAATGAAATGAGGAGAAAATAAAACAATAAGGAAAGGTTATAGGAAGATGGGGGGGAAGAAAGGAATGAAGAAAATGATGGGGAAAAGACAGAGGGAAATAAGGAAGAAAGCAAAAGTAAATTCAGGATCACAAAAGAGGGAGAATGGAAGGAAGGGTATGAAAGAGAGAAATAAGAACTGCAAGAAAAATGAAGGGCAAATGATGAAATTATGAGAAGTGCAAAGACGAGAAAGGAAAGTCCAGGAAAAAAGAGGGAGGCAGAAATGAAGGAAGGAAGAAAGAAAAAGCAGGAAGGATAAAATTCATCAGCAGGAAATCAAGGACAGAAAGGGACTGAAAGAAAGATTGTAAAAACCTCTGGTCATGTTGCTGCATGCAGAGTAGTGAATACAATATATAAAAGTCAAAAGCTACAACACACTTTGACACCCCTGCTCCAGGAAGCTCCACTGTATGAGGAACAACATCCACATGAACCTGTTTGCCTCCTTCATCTTGAGAGCGGTGTCCATCTTGGTCAAAGATGCCCTGCTGACTCTCACACTGGACCCTAGGAGCAGCAGCGACACGCCGACGCAAGCCTGGGTCAAAATACCGGTCAGAGCAAACGCACCACACGAAGCTCGTCTGCCATGAGTTGTGTGCATGCGGAGCCTTTTCGGATGACAGTAGTACATTTCATGCAAACTGTAATAAAAATGTCAGTGACTACTTATGATATGAGACACAGACTTGCAGAGCCAATTCACCACCATGAATTTCACTCCCTTGCTCATTAACCTGCACTGAATGTTGCCACTGAACATAAATTCCAAATGCTTAATGTTGCATATGAAAAGTTGAAAAAAAACCCCAGAGGGTTGCACCACATTTTACGGTACATACAGAAACCGCTTCACATCTATTAATGTGTATATATATATATATATATATATATATTCAATAGCAAAACTCACCTACAACCCTATTTTTATACAATGCATCAATTCCATGTAAGTTTTCAAATTCAACCAACATAGCTAAGGATTTATAACTCAATAAGATACTGATTAGGTATTGATTGGGTGTGACTGGACACAACAGATCTTTTATCATAAGAAGCTTTTTTTTACAAAATACTATTTACTGAGCAAGTAAGTGAAAATGTTGCTTTGGGTGTGTTTGGGTTGTTTTTGGTTTGCTGGGAAAAAAATCTAATCAGAAAATCAAACTCCTCCAACTTGCTTCCAGTTCCACTTGCACATTTCTTCCTGTGCTGCTCTACATTTTCACTCAACAAACATATATCTCATATAAATTGGAGGAAAATGACATTGTCTCCACATCAATCCACATTAAGTTTATGCAATAAAAAATGATTGGTAGTTTTTGGAAATGTATTCACAGTTATTTTGTAAGTTAACATATTGTGAGGGATAGCAGGCAAAAGGGAAAATATATGTGGATGCCAGAATTGAATAGTTCACTTGGAGGAAAGCAGTCCTTGTTTTCTGAACTTCTATGGGAAGCCAAGAACAAGCATTGTATTGTACCTCAGTGGGACTCACAGTTAATTCAACTGAGTTGAGGCCCTGAAACCTGTGGAGCTTGGACTTAGGGGCCTTTCTCTACTTTTGCAATAACAGAGATGTCACCTTGTCCCAATGTTTGTGTCCTCACCCTCCCTGTCCTGTGTACGTGTCAGGCTGTGACGTGGTGTCGCGGTGCCGTGGTGATGATGCAGTACAGCGTGATGGCCAACAATTATTGGCTGCTGGTGGAAGGCATCTACCTGCACAGCCTGCTAGTCATCACAGTGTTCAGCGAGAGGAAGTACTTCTGCGTTTACCTGGCTATCGGCTGGGGTGAGAACAAATACTCTTACTCTGTGACTGAAAAACTCAAGGTGACCGTGGTTCTGCTGTTTTTGTGGTTACTAGAATACACAGTTTCTGTGAGACTGACACTGTTTAGGGTGTGACATCAGTGAACAAGTAAGTTGGCTACAGGAATGCCCCACAGGTATGTAAACAGACTAAAGAGCAAGCAAAGAGCAGATTGGAAGACAGGTGAAGGTTTTTTGAGATGAGACAGGTAATTCACAGGTTCACAGTCTCTGAGGACATCTAGTGGGCAGGTGTGGCATTAAAGGCTCTGAAATGCCAACACAGGGTGAGTGAACGGAAGAGGAGAAAGATGGCATATGGTTAGCCTACGCTATGTTCAATGCTAGGTCACTATCATTATCTGAAATGTCCAGGACTTTTTGCAGCTCTGAGCCTAAACACAATGCTAGTTCCCTGTTTTCAGCGGAAGTGGCTTTTAGAGGCCTCTCCAGAGAGATAGGGGCCTTAAAGTTCACTGGAAACTGAAAAGTGTCAAAACAAAAATATGCTATAGCTGATATATAGGCAGCATCGCACCCCCCATCAGACTCATCATGTACAGGGGGGGGAAAAATCGCTGCAGCAGAACCACTGATAGGTTTTTTTCAAACTTGTAGTCTTCAGCTCAGGCTGACACTGACTCAAGTCACAAATATAGTAATTTATCAGACTTTGCACATTTTCCTCTGGAGCCACAAAAGGCTTCACACAACATTTGGTAGAGTTTTACTTTAAAGTGAAGGAATGGAATATCTCACCTATCATCATGAGACAGTGAAAGTGAATTTGGTTTACTATAAATGACTATGAAAAATGATTGTGCAACAGATCAATAAGTTGTTGACTTGAAAACGAACCTGAAAATAAATTTAGGGATAATTAAATCTAGGTTTTTTTTCTTAACAACAACAACATTAAAATATTAATATCATTAATAATAATAATAATAATAATAATAATAATAATAATAATAATAATAATAATAATAATAATAATAATAATAATAAAACATTCATAAGCCCAGAGCAGCTGTGGTTTTTCATTTCAGCCCTGCTGTCTTAAGGGCACATCTTCTTTTTCTTAGTATCTTTAAATAAATAAATGACTTTAAGATGCACATTTTAAGTTTTCAGCCTACTATTCTGGGATAACTATAGTTATCTTGAGATTTCAAACTGGGTTTTTTTCCATGATTGAGGAAATCCTCCCTGAACAGAGATAACAAATCATGATCCTGCTACTCTCAAAAAGAGACATTAGCTTTATGAAAATCACTATAGATTATATTTTTTAAAAAACTTTCAAATCTTTCTTAGATAAGATGAGAAAAGAAATATTTTTCTATGCATATTGAGATTTTAAACTCATAATCATAACAATGCTTAGAGGTTCTGTGTGTAACATTCAGAAAACCCTTGATACTGACGGCACCAGTTGCTGTTAAATGAATTGTAGTCAATATCCTGTTGTAGGCAGGTGCAATCTAGCATCCTGGGCACTGGCCAAAACAGCCACATACACAAGACTGGACTTGACTGACCAGCATCATGTTGACAGATGATGTAACTAAACTTACACTGTTATTATAGTTGGACTGGAAACGATATCTATGGACTATATTTGTGACTATGAACTAACTTTGACTCTCCAGCACTGGTACAGTGCTAAAACGAAGTATGGAGATAGATCTGGCTATGCAAGACTATTGTTTTACTAAAGTTAAGGTTTTTTGAAAAAAGGATTTGTAATACATGATATAGCTATCAGCCTGATAGCTGGCACAATATATACTAGCGACATGGAACCAATCCATTCCTGTTATATGAAATATTGACTGCATTTAAACTAAACTTTGACGTTAGCCAGCCATAGTAATCAATCTCTGCTTGCTTAGCTTTCACCGAGAGGCTCAGCAGCGTCCTCATGGCTGAATTTACTGGATGATGATGGTTAGTGAGCTGGATCGAATATTATAAATAAGATGTGTTGCAACACTTCATTACTGACATGATAGTTTCCATCACAAGCTAACAAGCTAACGTTAGTTAGTGTTGCAGACTGCTGGCGCCGTAGTGGAACAGAAGAGGTGCATTAAGGTGACACACTCGGGACCTAGCAAACACTTTGGATTTTCCAGATCACCAAACCGAGAAAGTTGGGGAAGGTCTCATTTTTTAAGTCACGTTACAGCCTGTTCACACATTGTCAATGAAACATGTAAATTGCTCCTGTGAATTGCTTTTCATTCTTACATATCGTACCTTTAATGCTGTGTCATGGGTAATGATGTAATAAGATCATTTCATCATGACAACTGGGTTATTAAATCAAAAGTCTGTTCACTCTCTCATTTTACCTCTGCCATTCTCAGGTGCTCCGCTCATATTCGTGTTGCCGTGGATCACAGTGAAATATCTGTACGAGAACGAGGAGTAAGTTTAATCAGTTTCATAGTATCATCCAATCAAGCGAAAGGCAGTTTAGATGTAACGGGTTTTTATCTGTGGCCCGTGAGGAGAGAGATGTCTGTAGTTTTAATGGCTTTTCCTTTTGATTTCCTTAAATCCATTACTAATCTAGTGAATGAATATGTGATGACCCTTTGGATTCAGTGAGAAGATCAGAATTGTAATAATAACAGCAAGTTATACTGGAAAATGTGTGCGTGTGTGTGTGTGTGTGTGTGTGTGTGTGTGTGTAGGTGCTGGGAGAGGAATATTAACATGGGATATTGGTGGATCATCCGTTCTCCTATACTGTTTGCTTATCTGGTAAGACCGTCTAGATGTCTGTCCCTTGTCCTTTTACTCTCGGCCTTGCATTTAACAATCGAACAATGTGATGAGGAAAATACATGCCCACTGTTTGCTGAGATACAGTTGCACACAAACACACACAGAGAGCAGCTGACATTCTCCAGAGCGTGTAGAACAGACAGTTGTTGGAAACGTGGTTGAAGGAAAAAAATCACCTAGGAACACAGAGATCATCTTTTGCTGTCACAAATCACAAATTCCTGACATTCATTCCTGTACATCAGTGACATTATAATCCATGAAATGGATGATAGAATGGGTGCTGTCAAGTGTAGCGCCTAACAGTGATGTTATATGGTAAAAGATAATTCACCCCTCAGCAATGTCTTATTAGGAAGAAGGAGCATGACTTTTACTGCAGGCTCTGTGCACTAATATAATATCAAATCACTAGTAATTTTATTCTGCCACAGTTTTAATCATGCTTCAAAAGGCAGTTAACCAAACTGGTATTAATTGGTGTAAAAGTCACCATTTTTATTTTGAAAGAGGCAGAAAAAAAGAGTTTGGGAGAGTTTGAGGCAATCTAAAGCAGTTGTTCCCCACCTTATCGGCTCGTGACCCCTAAAAAGAAGCTGTTTCTGCTTGTGAACCTTTATCACCTTTATCTATTAATTTCTCCTCGTACACAAAGATTCTGCTGTGCTCAGTGGGTAAATCTTGAGTTTTCTGACAGTTTGACTGCTGAGTTGCAGTCAACAAACCAAACAATGGTCCTCTTAAAGAAAAAGGGTTGAAATCTTCAAACAAGTTGCACATGAGCAAACTTTAGGCAGTTTATGTATGTGGAGTTTTGATAAAAAGCCCTTATAAGTTGTTCACAGCTTGGTGAAGATGAAATATCGACCAGTTTCAGTCTTGGCAGGTCTTAAGGCCTGGGCACACCAGGATTTAAAATGGTGAAATTTCGCAGCAAAATCATATCATTCCACTGGAACTGCAGCTATGAGAGGATCTGCTTGAGGCGGTGAAAAGACTACATTCAAATGTTCAACTAAAGTTCAACTTGGGCAAACATGGGCATGCAAATTAATGCCTTTGACCAGAGTAAGTAGACATAACAGTGCTGACCTTTGAGGCAATGGAGAGTCTGAGAATCCAACACAGTGGAAGTGGTTATTAGCTGTGTTACTCCATCCAGTTTTATTGAACCTGCTCCATCAGAAAACTGTTGCATAATAAAACAATGGTGTGCAGAAGGTTCTGAGACAGGAGTCAACAATTACAAATACAAAGAAATCTGAATATGTCTTTTGAATGTTGGGGAAGCAAACAGAACAGCAGGGAGAAAATTCAGAGAGAAGCTCTAAGAGTCATATTTGTTGTACAAAGGATGCACAAGAAGACACACAGGATGGATGGACGGTCCAATGGGAAACCATTTTAAAGAGGCACAGAACTGTAATGATTGTTCATTTAGAATTGAGAGTTTGGAATGGGTCAAACCATTGGGGACCTTTTTGCACACACTCCTCCAGAGAGAGAGAAGAAATTTCAAATGAATTAATTTTTTTTTTTAATATATAGTATGTTTTTCATTATAGCGACTAACCTTGCCAAGTTTGCTCTTTTGGGCATTTCAAGAGTTTTTTTTTTTTTGCTTTTTTTATTTCAATAACCTTAAGAGAAGGAAGAAAGAAAGAAAGTAACAATCTCTTTTGGCAGAAATATAAATTTTGTTTGTTGTCCTTTCTTGTTAACCCTTTCACGACCCTTCAGAAATATCCTTTTTATCCTTAAAAAACAAACAGTGGTAAAAGTTAGGATAGCTTCAATACAGTGTGACCTAGGGGAATCTAAATAAAATAATTCAAGAATCCCACCCTAAATCTGAAGATTGACATATAGCTAGACTACATATATGTATACTCGCTCGCCACAACACACACACACACACACACACACACACACACACACACACACACACACACACACACACACACACACACACTGGAATTCCTCTTGTGTTTCCTGCCTTCTGTTCCCATAGAGACAAACAACTTTTTGGATCAACACACTTATAAACACAAATGCACGTTAACAGTTACAGTTGCCACCTTAATGACCTCATACAAAGCATATGTCTGCACATAAACACTCACTCAATACATTAATGAACCCGCACATTTCCTGGATTGTGTAAGTTGTGCAGTAGTCTATGCGCTTTGTGGAAAAAATCTCTTTATTGTGATGGTTGAAATAGTTCCCATTTGGTTGTGTAACACATGTTACATCATTACATGCTTCAACAATCCCTAACATAACTCTGCCGTTCAACGATTGTTCACAAACACATTCGCACCGAAATAAACTGTTTTTGTGCACTAAAACAGACACACAAACACACACACACACACACACACACACACACACACACACACACACACACACACACAGACACACACACACACACACACACACACACACACACACACACACACACACAAACATCTGTCAAAACAACATACACACATTACCAAACTTGGAGTGTTAATAACTTGAGTGCTGAAATAATTAATGTTCACTGTCAGGGGTTCTGCACTACATCACAATGTGTGTGTGTGTGTGTGTGTGTGTGTGTGTGTGTCTGTGTGTGTGTCTGTGTTTGTGTGTCTGTTTGAAGGGCCAGGTCAAATCTCACAAAGACAGAAAGACTCAGAAATTGCAAAATGACAGTCCAGCTATAGGCATTGTAGACAGTCTCTGTCTCTCTCTCACACACACATTAAATCATCTGAAAATTTACTAACTATATTTTGAAGATTTGTTTACCTTAATTTGACTCCGATCTCTTTTCATTTCAGATTAACTTCTTCATATTCATCCGAATAATCAAAATCCTGATGTCTAAACTCAGAGCTCATCAGATGAGATACACTGACTACAAATTCAGGTAGAGAACTGTTTCCTGTTTCTGAGACAATAATGATTGAATTTAAGTTTATTTGCACTGCAGGTTGCAAACAATGTGTTTGGAACTTTTTCGCTCAAGATGACAAGAGTAAACCAAAACAGAATTTCATGCCAGAAAAACATAACGATGAACGTAGAGGTGCTAACTGATCTATAGAGCTGGGGAGAACTGCACCACTACGTCAACCCCTTTCACATAAAAGTAGTCATGTGATCCATTGTTAATAAAGAAATGCTGATTGTAGCTGCTTTAAAATCTTATAAATGAATATTTTCCAACCTGGCATTTCATTTCAGAAATAGTTATTGTACTGAAGATCATAATGAAGTGTTTTATGAATGAAGTTTAATGACAATGGTCAATCTAATCTTACCTGATGAAGGTCATACATAAGTGAAATGAATAGCATCTAACTTTCCGGGTTTCTTGTAAAAGAATCTTTGCAATTTTTTTCCTTTTCTTCTCTGGTCCAGACTGGCAAAGTCTACTCTGACTCTCATCCCCCTGCTGGGGATTCACGCCATCCTCTTCACCTTTGTCATCGACGAGTCAGTTCCCAAAGGTTCCATGCTGCGCCTCATTCGCCTTTTCTGTGACCTTCTGTTTAATTCCTTTCAGGTCAGGAAACTTGAAACTCTTTGTTTCTTTAGTGTGTTTGATGGGTTTTCTTTCTTTCTTTTTCCTCTGGGGCATTAAAGATAATTTCTAATCGTCTTTTTTTCTTTAAATGCATTTTTACTTTCAAGAACCTTTGATTGTAATAAAACTGGATGTTTTGATATTTGCATTCATATGTTCACTCATCTTACACTGAGTGTTATTTTCTATAATTAATATTCTACCTGGAAGGGAACTGATTTGTGTTATATATTTCACCACTTTTCAATGGGGGAAGAGGGGTAACATTGACCTGGAGTATACCACAGTACAAATGGACGAATAAAAAGTAGTATTTGCATTTGAAGGTGCCCTAGAATTTTCTAGCTTAACAAATACATTTTCCGTTTACATGCAAAACACATTTTGTGTATCTTTGAGGCTCAACAACCATGTTGAATTAATTTCCATCCACTTAAAACATCTGCAAAGCTTGCGCCTGCACATTTTATATCTATGTTTACTTACTAGAGGTTTTCTTCCTTCCTGGCTTTGTTGACACATTGCTGTTTCACATCCACCTGCAGATCAGTGGAATCATGTGAAACCACTGGGAGGAATGCGTATTGTTTCAGCAGGATTCTTACTGGTCAAACACTCCATAGGGTTCCTTTAAAATGTATTCAAGAAAACCTAAACTGCAATACATTCTTTGCAGTTTAAATTGCATTGATGCAGTATGACAACCATTGCAATGGTATGGCTCTTTCACATATTAGTAATTACTTTTTAGGAGTTTTTAGGTCCAAAGGCACAGGTGGAATTTGGATTTGTTGATACTGATAAGAAGGATTAAATATTTATGACCTAGTTAACACAAGGGGGAGGGGGGTTATTTTAATTTCAATATCTGACATCACTGAAATGTTAAAACCCTGCCTTCCATTTCAGGGCCTGCTGGTTGCCATCTTGTACTGCTTCGTCAACAAAGAGGTGAGACAGATGAGCTTTCATGTTGAGCACCACTTTTATTCAGTCTTTTCTATATCTGCAGTTTCATAATTTCCTTTGCAGAGAAGATTAATTTGACACTTTTCATCATCAGTGTTCCTGTTGCCAGCCTTTATCTGTCTCTAAAGCTCCATCTTTGCTTAAGTCCCACTATAATCTTTTGTCTACAAAGTCCGACAGACTTTATCGAACATTATCCATCTACTAATCTCAAAACTTTTAAATGTAGCCTTTGGCAGGAGATGTCCATCTAATGAAGGGCTCAGTGTCTTCTTTAATCTTCATCACAAATCTGTCTCTCTGCTGTCTGCTCTCTCTCTGATATCCCTTCATCCCTCAGGTACAGTCGGAGATGCTGAAAAAGTGGAAGAGATGGAAGCTGGGTAAGGATATTGACGAAGAGTACCGCCACACCTACAGCCAGACACCACACATCAAGAGCGGCAGCCTCGCCGCCGGCAATCTGCCTGACCCCCATGACAACAACGCCAGCGACCCCAGCGGTGACTCGCCTCGCCTCAACAAAACAGACAGTGATCCATCCTGCTCCGCCGTACTGGAGGAGAACCGGCGACTAGTCGTGTCCTACAGCAATGGGACGGGGAAGGGCAGGCCCGCAAAGGGCAGACACACCCTGCAGTTCTCTTTCCTGCCACACCGAGGCCCTGCCAGCCATACCAGCACCACAACAGAGGACATGTGTCTGGAGGAGCGGGCAAAACAGCCTGACAACAAGACAGCCTGCGCAGAAATGAGGAGAATGAGGAAGTGACCCGCACGGATCAGTATGCTTGCCGCTTCATGACTGAACTGGAAATAGTGTTTTGAACTTCCCAGCTGCAGATGAATATTGATTGGTTTGGCACCTTGAGCAAAAATGCCCTTATTGACCTCAGTCATCAGGAATGATTAAACTCTAGTGTTTTCATTCCGACCCTTTGCCACTGAACCTATCCATAACTTTCCATCCGTGCTGCTGTTGTCATTGTGTTGTGTTGTGTGTCTGTTTGCAGCAATGGACCCTCATTTGTGGTACCCTCCAAAAAAAACCCAAAAAAACCCTTTCAGTGTCAGTTTTTTTGTTTTGTCTTGTTTTGTCTTTTCTTCTATTGTTTTATGAACCTGAATGAGGACTACAGCAAGCAAGACCCCTGACATCTTGGTCATGGACATCGCAAAAAAGACAGTAGAGAGCAATCCACTGGAGGCCACTGACTCCTATTACACAGCCATGCTGATACAGCATCAAAGAGGATGGAGGCTTTCATCCTCAAGACTCTGATATGATGTTTAAGTTATTCTGGTTTTGAACAACCAAAGCCAAACAAGAAAATAATAATATCCCATTGTCAGTTTTATATTGTTTGGGCAAAGCATTAAATCCATTCTTACATTCACATTCCTTTCCTAAGTTGGTTTAGTACCAATTCTATCATTTTCCCTTTTTGAACAGTTTTACTGTCAGAATGTATATGAATTGGAGAAATATGGGCGTTAATGTTTAAGTGTATATATGTAAATAAGAATAAAAACTACATCCACAACACCTGGATTTAACCAGGTATGAGACTTAATTTAAAATCTTGATTTGCCTTCGTACAAACTAATCTTGAGTAAAAATTCATTAATGACACCCTGGCAGTTAAATGCATGAAAATAAGTTTAGCAAATATGACTGCTCCAGTCGTCCAGTCATTTATACAGTTATACAGTATTGTATAGAAATAATGGAGGCAAACAAAGAAAATTACATGTTTTTTTTGTACACAAAATTAAGTATGTAAAGATGAGAGAAGTTCTTTTGTATGCCAGGAAGGATTTTAAGGGAAAGAAATGTTTCATAACATGATATGTGAATATTTTTTGTTGAAAAGAATACCACATTTCCAATGGAGGGAAAGATTTCACTCTTGTGTTTTCCCTCTGCAGATTGGATCAGGGCTCACATTTCATGACACAGAAAGCAAATGTGCCTCACAGAGCCACTTTTATTGCTTTGAATTCAGTGACAATTCAGATTCAACTGTGTATAGATTCCAATCACAATGGAGCCATCAAGGACTTTTGCAAAGAGGTTCCTAATAAAGTTCTTGATTATGGACAGAAACAAATGTGTGTGATAACTGCATTGAAGAATGTAAATATTGAGAAAAAGGAATATTATAAAGACAAAGAGGGGGTAGGTGGAGGGATTTGTTGTTTTGCGAAATGAAAATGAACATGACTAATTATCCTGAGAAAAGACTCTGTTTTGCAGACCATGATTGTACCTGTTTGTTAGTTGAAAATGTTGCAGATGTCAGGAGGAGCCTAAAGCAAACAATGTCATGAGTGAAAGCCAAAAGTTTTATATAAAAGCCAAATTGTTGCATCTCATATGTCTCTGTGGATCCAATTAAAGTGAATTCTGTCAGCAAAAAAAGTCTCAGTATATACTTTGTTTTAATATGAGACATCAGTGTTAGAGATAGGATCATTCCTTTGCAGATATGCAATGAGTCTAATAATTAGGAATGAACATGCATGCATCCATCATTTCCCACTTATCCATATAGAGACCAGAAATCAATCACGCTCATATTCACGCCTACATACCTTCAATTTGGAGTCACCAGTTAATCTGACCTACATATCTTTGGACTGTGAGGGAGCAGAGAAGGCTTAAACTGGGGTTTAAACCCACAACCGTGCCCACCACTGCATCACTGTGCCAGCTGCCAAATTTGTGATATAAAGGTAAAGAAAAATGTATCCACTGTTATTTTGCAGTTGCTATCGCTGCAGATATATTCCCCCTTTGGATCCGTAAAACATGTCTCAACGTCACCTGAAAGAAAGGACAAATAAATTGAATCAATTCCTTTGTGTGTGCACACATGTGTGCATATCATTGTGCAGTTATTCAAGACCATGTTTGACTGCAAAGCTGAACTTATTATCAATCGATACACGTTTCTTTTGGAGATAACTGCAACATGAAATTATAGACTCATCTAAGTCTTGTTGGGCAAAAGGTAATAAGTTGTCAGCAGATGAATTATGTATTGGTCACACACACGTCCAATAATGTGTGTGTATGTGTGTGACTGATCTCGAGATCCCCCTGAAAACGACTCCCTCGCCATGCTTGTATAACACAAACCACCGGAGGCGGCTTCATGAATGGCAGTATAAGGCCAGCAGAGAATATTAGTTAGGGAATAACGTCTCACACGGGAACTGCCGTGACATTGACTTTCACCATAGGCGGAGACAGTGATGACTACAGAATAAGAATAAGAATAATAGTGGCTGGGAGATATTAGAATTTTTTTGTCTTGTAGATGCCTTTTTGAGACTCAAACAATTTCACCACTATTCATCATTTCAGCTATAAGGCTCACCCTCCCGGACACATCCATTTATCTGCTTCTCTTTGTCTCTTAGTGTCAAATTTGCTTTTATTGGTCTTTTTCAGGAGAACCAGGGTTAATTGCTTTCAAAATGTATAACAGATTATAGCCATATGGAAAAAAAACTCGCTGTTAAGCATTTTAGTAGAATTTCAAAGGTGTTAAGTATAGTAGCTAACTACAGGATAGTAATCCAGCTTTTTGGGGAAAGTGGCAGCAAATATGGTGTATCAACAGCCTAAATAGCAATGAAAAAATAAAATAAAATGTTATGTTGTTTTGATATTGGAAAGACAGACATTTTGTTACATCTTGAGTGTGTTTTGGGAGAAATATAAGTGTTTAATTATGGAGTTTTACCCTCAACAAACTAAATTGGAAAATAAAAACAAAAACACCCAAAGTTGGTCAAAAAAAAAAACAATAAAAAAAGTTAAAAGAGGCTAAAACTGGTAAAGTGCAAAAACAACCTTTACTCTGGTTTTACTCAAGTCAAACCATGTTCCTAACTTTTCTTGCTTCACAGTCGAGGGATCGCTGCTATACTGTGATATGATAAAACATGCAAAAGCATCGTAAGTTGTATTAAATTGAGTTAACATAAGTTTGTTTTTTTTTTCACAGCAGAAAAAAAAATTTGATACATAGAAAAAAAAGAAAGAAATAAACAAGAATACAAAAAAAATGAAAAAAATGAAAAAAAGAAATATAATAGCAGTTAAAGGGCACTGAATACCATTGAAGGTCTAGGTAATCAAATTTGTTGTATTCATGAAAATACAAGACTTCTACCTTTATTGTTTGCAGCAAAGGTGTTTGATGTCTGACATCAACATTGTGGGACACCAGGTTGCATTAAGAAGCCACTATTAAGGCTTAAAACGTTGGTTTGCATCAATTTCATTTAATTTAGTTTTATTTCAGAAAACCGAACTCTGAAGTGTGGGCGGACTGTGCATTGATTCAGTCAGAAGGAACTGAGGGAAAAAACTTTTCACTTCTGAGCACCAGCACAAACTATTTTGTGTAAAGTGACTAACACGATCTGGATGTGTAAATACATATGTTACACTTTTCTTGCCTGAAAACCTATTTCACATTTGTATTCCATTGCCCTACTCTGTAAGCACAGAATGATAACATACTAGTATGTGTGAAGCTAAACACTTATCAACACAGGCAGTGAACGCACATTTTTACCAGAATCAATGCATCATAAACATAAACTTTATTTTTAAGCAGTAAAATAGTGACCATCTTTCGAATAATAATACTAATCAGGGCTGCTTTTTCAAAAAACTCAAAATTACAAAATCACAGCCAAAATAAAAAAAGCAAAACACATCTAATAGTTTATTTTGCAATGACGCCAACCATACAGGAAACATCAATTTTAAGGACTATCATATTCTGACTGCTGGGACCAGTTAATGCTCCGGATGGGCATTCATGAGGTTGCAAGTCTACAGGGAGGACTGTGGAAAATACATTATGTACACTAAAGGTCACTGAAAACATATTGCAGTGGTCAGAAATCTTCCATGCATCCTCCCCAAAAAACTCCCACTCGGGCCACTCTGCTGAAACCATCAGTCTGTAACAGATTCAGTTAATTGGGCAAACTTTCCACAGCAATAGCTTGGATTTCAACCAAAGCCAAAGGGTTTGTAGGTGTGTAAAAACACATCTATTCCAGGTTTCCATTCATTCATTTCCTATTAACGTTACCTACATTCTCTTACCCAACTACGTTTAAGGCTGTCATGAATCCAGCAAATATCCAGTTCCATAAAGCTCTCCAATCCGGTGTGAGGTGTGAAAGCAGAGGGTGAAACTGTGAGAAGGCATTTTGTCATTACTGAGAACCATCTTCAAAGCAAAAGGCCAGAATAATTACTGAATGAATGATTAAATTTACATGATGTGATATTGAACAAATAAATATTTAAAGCCTAAATCCAATTTTCCTTAATGGTTCCCTGACCTTTAGTGGCTAGAATTTGGTTTGAAATCACCAGGTTCATTAATACAACTTGTGTGTGTGTGTTTGCGTGTGTGTGTGTACGCGTGTGTGTGTGTGTGTATCTGTGTCTTTGCAGGCAGATTTTCTGATTGAATACCTGCTTGCATCTCTTTCGTATTGCTTCAAGCTGTGACTTCCTGTGAGTTAAAACTGGATAGGAAGGCGTTTACACGTGCCACACGAAATCAGGCGATGTTATTTTTGGATCAGGACAAAAACAGTTCATAACAAGGATATAACAATGACAAAGAAGCTAAGTTGAGCAGAAATCAATCAGTGTGCCTCTGTGACAGGTCTATTGTGGAAAGTACTTGAGTCTGAGAACAAGCAAAGACTGGGTGAGGTTTTACAGTCCCCACAACAGTGAAGGAAGAGGAAAAAACACTGTTCACATCTGGCTGAGCTGTGTAATACTATGGGTCTGTGTGTGTGGGGACAGGAGGGGTGTCAATATTGCATAAAAACCAGGATAAGCCTTGTGAGCACAATTCAGTTAGGTCTTTGAGAAAGTTCAGCTTTAAGATCCCTGCTCACTGTAAAAATGAAAAAGTTAAGAAAATTCAAAGTTTCAAGGCAACAAACTTCAATCAAATAAAGTAGGAGTAAAATTTTACATTGTCACAACTTTTTTTAAAATTAATTTAAGGTAAATCAACTCAAATCTGTATGGTTTACCCACTCAGGGTGAAACATAATTTCATATTAAACTCAAAATATGTTTATTTGTCACAAGTAAAATAGTGTCAAGTCTGATCCCATAAAAATGGCACCATCTCATCACACTTTTTCTGTATTGCTAGCAGCCTTGTTCATGGTTTTGTAGTATTTTAATTTTGATCAGAAAGAAGAATCGTACTTATGTACTGGGGCACTCATATAAAAAAGCATAAAACTAGCTCCAATAAAATTCAAAGAAAACTACAATCAATGCTGAGAAGCATGCATTAGTATGATATCAGTGTTTTAAAAACCTAATTTAACAAGCTAAGTTGGTTGATATTTTCACATCTCATTATTATTTTTAGAATGAACTTACACCAAGAGTAAGACCATGTGTGTTAGCAGCAGCTGCAACAGCTTCAGTCTTCCATACACTGAATGTGTTCAGGTTTACAAGTGTGTACAGTCAGTAAAATGAGAGCTGTTGTACAGCCTGTGTAGACAGCAGGCTTGAATAACATGGAAGCCTGGTCTGTCAGATGCACAAGAGGGGGATGCCTAAAAAAACGCAGCAGAAACGCTTTCTGTGCAGATACTCCACAGTATGTTCATATTGACAATGCTAGAGTTCTGTTTTTGGCAGATATGAACCATGGATATCTGCACAAAATTTCATGGCACTCCGTCCGCTTTCTCATAATGGTACTGAATTAGAGCAAAAGTCTGCCAAGACTCACTCACTTTTACTGGCGCAACTTCATTATTTTACCTAAAATCTAATTATGTATATTTCCAAGTCCTTCCAATTTAGAATCTGTAATAATGTCCAAATATACCAAGTATATGGCATTTTTACAATTTGTCTGTGTCCTAACGGGGGTGGAACAAGATGAAAGACTTAGTGAGATTAACAGGGACAAATTTGTTTTTGTCAGCTGTCTGACTGCTATGTGAAGTAGTTCAAACTGTGGACCCAACATTGGAGTTGTGTTTGTTTATTTATGACACTTGTGGTTTGGCTTCTATGGCTGAACACTTCCCATCATCTGTGTTTTCCTGAGTCCATCCCTGAAGACCCATCATATAAGACTTCAGCGTGACTCTACAACATTGGTCCTGCAGGCCTGAGTGACTGATTCAGAATGCAGACGACTGATGGCTCATCAACTCCTAATATGTGTAACAGCAATGGCACCAGACAGAGATCGATGCTGATTTCTTCCGTACTTGGCTCAGACTTCCATAACCACACGTCAGCTCGTCTGCCAGAAAAGTGCCACTGCTGCACCTCTCACCATTAAAATGAATTGTTCCTGACCCTGCAACGTGTCCTTCTATCAAACTACCTATAGTCTCCGTGTCTTATAACTTATGCAACCTTGTTTGACTGGATGAACTGCACTCATTTTTCTTACATTTGTGCTTAACCACTGTGAATTTAAATTACTAGGGGAGAATCCCGGAATAGACCATCAAACATTGATTGAGTGACCACTGATCACCCAAATGATAGCATGTAGAGAAGGGAAGAGCATGCTTAAGAAAGCAAATAAACAATACAGTCAGTCTTGGTATTGCATCTGCTGGTAAGATATCCACTTTTTTATTATAGCTTCTGTCATTGACACTTGATCTGCAACCTCACTCCAAAACCAGCTCCTAATACCTTCCTGTCACTATATGAATAGGAGCCAGTCTCAACTCAGGCAACTGAATGAATGTCCCCTAAGGCAGTCAACCATCAACTCTTCACCATGAAGATTTATAATCAGCATTTTTAAAAGGGGAGAGTCTCCCTGATTACAGTGGCATGAAAAAGTTTGTGCAACCCTGGTCAAAATTTTTGTTACTGTGAATATCTAAGGGATTAAAAGATGACCTGATTTCCAAAATGCATAAAGTTAAAAATGAAACATTTCTTTAATATTTTAAGCGTGATAACTTTTTTTCATTTTCATCCTATACACTTTTAAAATGTTCAAAAAAAAAATGAAAAGGGCATAAAACAAATGTTTGGTCACCCCTGTGGTTAGTACTTAGTAGCTTATAAATACTTTTTATTTTTAGCAGCTAAGAGTCCTTTAGCTCTTGACTGAGGGATTTTCACCCATTCTTCTTGTAAAGGACTTCTAGTTCTGGGAGATTCTTAGGCTTTCTCCCACGCACTGCTCTGTTGACATCTTACCACAGATTTTCAATGATGTTTAGGTCAGGCGCCTGTGAGGGCCAAGGCAAAACTCTCAGCTTGTGCCTCTTGAGGTAGATGGATTATGTGGATTATGAGGTGTGTTTAGGACCATTTTCCTGTTGCAGAAGCAACTTCTTTTCATATTCAGCTTTTTGTTTTTATAGACGGTGTGATTTTGAATCTGCTAGTAATTTATTGAATCCATTCCTCCCTCTGCCAGTGAAATGCTCACTGTGCCACTGGGCATAACGCATATCCAAAACATGATTGATCCACCTCTGTGCTTAATAGTTGGAGAGATGTTCTTTGGCTGTGAATTCTGCTGCAATTCTTTTTGCTCAATGGAGCCAAAAAGTTCTGTTTTAACTTTTTCAATCCACAGGACTTGTTTCCAAAATGCATCAGGCTTGTTTAGATGTTCCTTTGCAATCTGCTGACACTGAATTTTGTGGTGAAGCCACAGGAAAGGTTTTCTTCTGATGATGTTTCCATGAAGGTCATATTTGTGCAGGTGTCGCTGCTCAGTAGAACAGTGCACCACCACTCCAGGGTCTGATGAATCTTCCTGAGGGTCTTTTGGAATCAAACAGCGGTTTTGATTTGCCTCCTATGAGTGTCTCTCTTAAAGCTTTCTTGGTCCTTCAGACCTCAACTTCACCTCCACTGTTCCTGTTAACTGCCATTTCATAATAACATCACAAACTGAGGGAACAGCTGCCTGAAAACTATATCTTCTTACAGCCTTCACCTGCAGCTGCTTAGAGGAGCCCATGGCTTCTACTTAGGACAAGGTTAGAGGAGTTAGACTATTTATGAAACCTTGAAATCTGCATCACTTGGCTTTTCCTAGCAATGAGTGTGAACAAGCCATAGCCCTAACAAGCTAATTAAGCTCTGAGACCTTTGTAAAACTTCTCTGAGTTAAAATTACTTGGGATGTCTAAACTTTTGTATGGTTCTCCTTTCTTTTTTCACCCTAAACTTGTACAAAACAAAAATAGTACATTAATAAAAAGGAATGTTAAATTTTTAACTTAATGTATTTTGGAGATCAGTTCATCTTCCACTCACTGAACTATTCACAGTGACAGATATTTTGACCAGGGAGACCAAAATGTTTTCATGCAGCAGCATGTCGCATTAATCATCTTTAAACAAAATTCTTTTAGACACCAACGTTTTCCATCTTGCATTATAAAGTCTAGTCTTGTCTAAAAACACAAAAAAATATCTGAAATATGTATAAAGTTTGGATGAACTTAAATTAATGAAACACATATGCTGTACATTTTCCAAGCCACAGGTTTTTGGTTGCAGAATACACTTTCCTATCTTCCACACAGGCACTTGCCTTTGCTCCTTTCAGAATGGTTTAAGAATCAACTTCCACAGACTTATACTTCACTCAAGGTAATCAATCACAGTTACCACATGTCTTTTATCTTTGTCAGTGTTATGTTTTATTACCTGCTAAAGTAGTTAAAGGGAAACTCCAGTGATTTAACACATCAAAATCAGTTATCTAGACATGAGCGGCACCATGGAGCCAGTGAAAACAAATTCATCTTTTTACCATCCAGAGAAGATCTGACAAAAAATGAACAAAGAAACCCTTCTTTAGTGAGTTCCCTAATTTTTTAGAGCATTACTAAGTGGTGCTTTCAGGTGCCACATCAATAAGTCTTAAAAGTAGTTTGAAATTGCTGATTTAAAAGAGAAAATTCTGATCTTCTATGAGCAGACCTTATCTGATTATGCATAAATGAAAATCAATGGACTGTATTAGCAGCCATGGGTACCCTGAGGGCCTCTCTCATGTTAAATCACTGGCCTTCTCTTATCGCCTCTCTCATGCTTTGGTCTGTATAAACAGAAGCACATTTTAGGAGAAATGTGTCCACAGAGACTCTGCAGTGTTTGTTCAAAGTTTCATTAATGACAAACAATGTGGCCAGTTCATGGTCACCAACCTCTTTAATCATCCCATTAGTGTTTGCCTGTATGTGTCTGTGTGTGTGTGTGTGTGTGTGTGTGTGTGTGTGTGTGTGTGTCTGTGTGTGTCTGTATGTGTGTGTGTGTGTGTTCAGGGTCAGAGTTAACTTAAGACATGTGGTGGTTAGAGTTTGGTTTAGGGGAGTGAATGTAAACACTCATCATAAGTGCAGTGAACTGAATATTTTTCTGTGTGTGTGTGTGTGTGTGTGTGTGTGTGTGTGTGTGTGTGTGTGTGTGTGTGTGTGTGTGTGTGTGTGTGTGTGTGTGTGTGTGGGTGTATGTGTTTGTGTGAGCACGTGCCTGCATGTGTGCTGTAAGTTTAAGAGCTTATCATCACGATATGTTCCTCTATAGAATAGATTCCATATTTGAAATGCAAAGCCATATTTGGCACTGATGGGATCTGGATTTCAAAGAGAGCAGACTGTGCTCAGATTCCCACAGGAACCAAATGAAGGCATCAAAGCTGCAGGGCCTTCTGACCTTGAACAGTTTTGTTATGGTCAGTGGAGATAAAAAATTGTATTGCTTTCTTTTTTTTTTTGAACTATTCATTTAAATTAAGACACTGGGTGCGTGCATGTATCTTTGTGTTTGCCTGTAAACGTACTTGCACACCTACACCTAATACTGAAATGTTGACACAGTTTTAGTCCTACTGTCAGGTAGACAAGAAAGCACTGATAATACCTGCACTCAATAATAATAATAATAATAATAATAATACCTGCACTCAAGTACAATAATTGTGGATTTCAATAAAAATGACTTACAATCATGATACATCAGAGATAGTTAAGAGTATACATTAAGCAGAATATACTGGCTTCACTGTGTATACTGTATTTGTTGAGATGGGAGATTAAATGTGTGTGTATGTGGGAGGAAGAATAATGAGGCCCATCATCAGGCCGAAACATTAATCATCAGGGTGACAGTAATAAACTCAGAGTACAATGTTTATGTGATTGCAGCGTCCCTGATACTCTTCTGTGTTCCCAAGGCTCTTCAACATTTTGCTGCCAGTGCTGTTGGCCATGCTTTCAGCTAGTGAAAAAAAAGTCATCTTTTCATAATCATGTGTAATTAATTCAAACCTCCTACATTCTTAGTTTGTGTGTGTCTGTAGTTGAGCCTGCTGTAAAATTACACAGTGGTAGTGGAAAGGGAAGAGAATTATTTTCTTCTTATTATTCTTTAGATTTTCAGTCAGCAGACTAAATTAGTGAGGCTCCAAGGTCAGTGACCACATTAAAAGATTCATACTAAGAGAATAGAAGTCTGTGGAGACTTGAAACTGCCAATGAGTTGAATCAACATGAATTAATTAAGCCGATAAACAGTGTGCATAGATTAGTTTCATAACTAATTAGAACTGCTGCAGCATAGACGCCATCCCTCTCTGTACTCCTCACTTACATCTGTTGCTTTTCTCCTTAATCCCTATTGTCTCACCTCTTGGTTTCTCAGTACCTGTCATTTTAGTCTGTATTAACCCTATAATTTTTACTGCATCTGTGGGGAACTGCTGATGCATGAGAAATGAGGTAGCCTGAAGCTAATTCTATTTACACCTCCTCATCAGGTGGGCAAACAATAGATGACAAGTTTAGCTGACCTGTGTGTTTACATCTGTATCCTCCTCCCCATCATCTCTCTATAATCTAAAATAATTTCTTTATGTGATCTATTCTTCTGCCCCACTCATATTTTAAGATGTTCTTTTCTCTCACAGAGTCAGACTTATTGTGATTTCTCCTCTTGTCCTTGAAATCCTTTCTTTCCTCTGCTCTCGTTCCATCTCCCATCTATATCTATTTAATTTGAAATCATGTTTATTACAAATAACACACAGGACTTGATTAAAGGCAGCTTTAATTTGACTTCCTGTGCAATCAAGACATCTGTGTTGGTGTGTGTGTGTGTGTGTGTGTGTGTGTGTGTGTGTGTGTTTGACAGTAGATTGGTGTACTGGTAAGAAACAAAGCATGAGGAAGCATGAACCTCCACTGGAATTTTCTCCCTCTGTCAGACCACTGAACCTTGAGTCTGGGTCTGGATGTTTTGGTCATTAACCAAAAAATTACACACTTCAGTGAACACACACACATCATCTGTTCTTTCTATGGCATCTTGCTGTGCAGGAGATGGAAAAGTCAGGAGAGGGGCCATGACACTGGAGTCTCCTGTCTTCAGGATATTTATCTCCTCTTTTGTCAGTGAATGAAAACATAGATGAACAGATTTTTAATCAAAGGGAAGAATGCTCAACCTCCTGTTTGTCATTTTAATATGACATATTCTTTTTGAATTTATTACAAAAAAAACCCTATTCTCGAATAACTTAAATGTTATCCCTTCTTTTTCTACTCTTATTGAATTTGTTTTGTATTTAAAGCTATAGTATGTAACTATTTTTCTTATGTCTTTTGTTAAAATAACATATCAAACATGTCTTTATGTTAGGAGGTGCTATCAAAGGATTCTGAGGCGAAGACTCATTGAACAGTCCCTCCAAAAAAACAGAGAAGTCCAAAGTAATGGCTGTGAGCTTTTAATTGTAGGTTAATACTTGAACTGTACTATTCCTCTCCTCTCTCTCGTTTGTTGTTGAGAGAGAGAGAGAGAGAGAGAGAGAGAGAGAGAGAGAGAGAGCTTTCTAGCTTCCGGGTTTACTTTTGCATTGTGACTTTACACTACAGTGATAATGTAGGGGAAGAAAGTCCACTAACATGGCGTGTCTGAAGCTTTCAGCCACATCTTGTGGTCTTCTTCGGAAGGTTTGAGGTTTGGTCTAGTGTTTATGGTGTTTCCATTCAGTCCCTTGTTTAATGTCCTTGTTATTTGACAAAACTAGTGTTCCAGAATTCATAGCATAATGTTGTCATACATCATTCAGTTTTCCTCTGAGAATTCATCCAGTCTTCAGGGAGTATCTGAAGAGATCTTAAGGTGCTGAAGGGTTTACATTACATTTTCTCATTTGGCTGATACTTTTATCGATAGCAACTTACATGTGAGGGAAAACACTAAAGATGGTGGGAGTGGGAGACGTTGAAGAAAGCACTTAAGATAACATTAGGAGAGAAGGTGCTGTCAGAAGGGAGATGAGTCCTTATGAGCTTCTTGATGATAGAGAGGGACCTAGAAGCAAACCTAGGTGTCCCTCTGTAGGCAAGCATTAGTGACTTAGTGTTTTATTGAACAAAGCAGCACGAACAGGAGATGGATGCAACTTGGTCAAGGGAAGGATAGCAAATCACCCACATGAAACCAAGGTTTTTCGCAACCTTGGGCTTGAAAATTAGTCAGATCACACTATCAGGCTAAGAGTATTAGAAATACTGCTACAGAAAAAAAGTAAGCCCAGAATGTAAAATAAAGCTGGTGAGAATTGAGAGATAAGGTTACAGAGAAGGATGAACTCTAAGGACAAAAAACTGACTTGTGCATTGAGAAGAAAATGTACGAAAGCAGTTTTTAAAAAACACAACCCAGTTTCTTAAGATGTAAAAGGTTATTCCTTCTGTTTCATCTTTGTTTTTCTGAACTTTTTGGACTCACCCATTTCCCTGCCTCTCTCCCTCTCATCAACTCCATAAGTCTTCCTCTCAATAATCCATAAAAGGTATCTATGAAACATTAATTTTGGAGTTAGTAGACCATGGAAAATATAGAGTAAGTTAAATACAGAATGACAATGCAAAAAAATGAACCTTAAAACTGGTGCTCTGTAACATAAAGGGGTCAGCTGTAAATTTTATTATGTCTGAACATTCAGTGAAATATAGAAATTCCGATTTTTTCATTGCTTGTCATTTAAATTCGATTGACCAGCATATAAAAAAGGAAAAAAAAAAAATCTGTACTACTCAATGAAATACACCACAAATGGCTTCTTTGGCCTTGAGAGAAACCCATTCAAACTTTCTCTTTCAGATTAAACTTGGAAAAAAAAAAAAAAAAAAAAAAATATACACTGTGTGTGCAGGATGAGGATGAATGATACCCTCTCTCCTCCCCATTTGTTACTCATTGAAACTGTATAACAGTTGCTGGATAGAGTTAGCTAGTATAAAAAAGGAGAACTGCTTGAGCTGAGCCCGTTTATGTTGATAATGCTAGCATGGTAATGTTTAGCAGGTGACCACGTTTACCAGTTAGGTTTTTTTAGCATTTATTCAACAACATTCTCATCAAAAAAAAAAAAAAAAGAAAGATTGAGATGTGTGTGTCATTAGTCAGTAGTAGTTAGTAGTAGGTAGTCCACAGTCTTGGGGGGGGCATTAGTAGTATATAACAATCAACCAACAACAAATGTGTGTGTTGTTTGTAATTCAAAGTTGCTGAGACATTTCAGACATTTCAATAAAAAAAAAAAGTCAACTGGGGGTGGTGGGAGAAAGCGATAGGGGTCACATAAAAACAAAAAAATTAAAATAAATGGATATGTATATAATATATCCAACCAAATCCAATATAGTTGTATTATTTCAACAACAAACACCAACAAACAACAAAAGGAAAAAAAAAAAGGATCATTATCATTATTTATATTTATATTCATCATATCCAGATATTTCAGTCTTGACTAAAGTGGTGGACTGACCAAGAGGCCAAAAGGATGGTCCTAATAGTCCTGGGTATAAGGATGATTTGAAATTTGTTATTTCTACATAGTTTACATTTGTAATGTCATCAACACTTGGCAAATTTTACTCGTCTGGTTCTTCCAAGAAGATCACATCCTCAGTCCCCCATTAAACTTCTGATTTACTCAAACAGGGAATCAGCCAACAGTGAGCATAAGAGCAGATTTACTTGAATCGCTGAAAAAAACTAGAATGAAGGTAGCAATTCATTGGTCTGGAATCGGTCTAAACACTACAACAATTATTCTGATAGTTGCCGAGATGTGATCATTGACGCACCTCAGTTTAAGTTTGTTAATTAGCGCTGTCCTTGAGTGTTTTGTGATTTCTTCTGTTTTTCTCTGAGGTGTGACTGGCTAGGAGGCAACGTCTTGACATGCAACATGACTTGTTATCAGTCTCACGGCTTAGTCACACTTGTTCTTTCCATTTTTGTTTCCATCTTCTCATTTCTCTACTCATGTTAATGTTTATACAAGCTCAATTATTCATCTAAACACGTCATTTTATTTTTCTCAGCAGCAGCACCGACAAAAATACTCTGAAAGTGCTCTTGTGGAAAGTGAAAAACACTTTCAGAGTGTCAACCAACCAACCGCACTGTAAAAGCCTAATATATTTCTAAACATTTTTTTTCCAACAGTGTCTGTGATTGTACCTGACAGCAGATTCAAGTGATTCAAGTGTTTGTGAGCTTATACTTATTTAGGACTTTAAGGAAGGGCATGAAGCTTCTGGCTTAGGCTACATGGGCAGTTGCCTAAGGTGCAGAAGGTAAGGGGGGTTCTGCTAGAGCGGAATATACTACCATCATTTTATTAATCATTGTTATGCTGACATTATCAACAAAAACAGCCTTTTAAATACAATAATGAATACAAGTAGACAACATAAACATGGACGGAATAAACACTGCTGCTCCTCACAATTGTTCATCTGCCCTGCACTGCACTTGTACTGTGCACACTGTGCACTGAGAGTGGGGGATGATGAGAACCGTTTGATGCGCAATTGTGCATCACTCAACCCAAGTGGGGCTGACCGACACTGACTGACTGATGGCAAATGATAGTTTGGATCAGCCGGAGGGATGCCTTAATTATTACTGAGCTTCAGGTGTACAAGGAATACAACAGAGAAAAGAGAAGGAGGAAAAGACAACCCAGTATAGAGGTTTTTCATCTTATAGTCACATTAAAACGCTTTTGAAAATGACTCGTTATATAGAATAGCGAGCTAGATATGTAGCAATAAATCTAATGCTATTTAATGGTGCTACAGTAGCTGCCAGACATGGATACAGACTGAAGGATATGAATCTAAAGGGCAAGAAGTAATGAGATCATTTACCTAAGTAAAAGTTCCAATATAGCAACGTTTAATATTAGAAGAAAAGGAGAAGAAAGAGGAAAAAAAGAATGTCTGATACACAAATCTGTTCTCAGTTTTTGGCCTACTTCCTAATCTTTGATTTGTGGTGAGATATTGGATCATTTGCACATTTAGTGAAATGAAACCATGTGAGAAGTTTAGAAGGAACAATCTCTATTTGTTGGAGCTGTTAACATTTCATAAACCTCTGAAATGTGACACCCGCTATTTGTGAGACGACAGAAACCAAAAATGTTGGAAACCACTTGTTTAATCTTTAACAACGTGTTGCATTTTAAAAGTTTGTTATATTGCTCAACGTATGAAAGCTTCATTTTAAAACTAACTAATAACCAAATCTTTCAAATAAATGTAGTGGAGTAGAAATACTATGTTTCCCTCTGAAATGTAGTGGAGTGGAAGTATGAAGTTGCATAAAACAGAAATACTCAGGTGAAGTACAAGTACCTCAGAACTGAACAAAAGCATGATACTTGAGTAAATGTATTTAGTTACTTTGCACCACTGCAAACAAGAAGCCAGTTATCTGGATAACTGCTCCTATGGCATTGTGCTGAAATTTCACCAACCAGTATCGGTAATAATGGCTAACGCTAGATCTGTAAAAACATAGATTTGGGTAGTTTGGATCGTTATGTTGTCAGGTGGGGGTTGGCAAGCCTTTGTAACATAAGGCCAGACTAAGAATGTTTCAAACCCAGTGGCCATACGATACTATTACTTCCTCTACTATTTCAACTATTTCTAGTTTTTTGGTAGTGTGGCAGGGGGGTAGGGTGGGGAACCAAATCTGAATATCACCTAGGTGCCAAAATGGCTAGAACTGGCCCCGCTTTAAGGCTTCTGTCTTTGCTGTCAATTCTTATGTTGGAATTTCATGTCAGCATTTGTTTATTCATTGTCTTTTTTCTGTTGAGTTGGATGTGATTTATTTTTTTTATAAGTTCTATAATGACATGAATAAAGAAACACCAGCAGGAATCAATCCATGAGATGATAGATGGAACAACCTAATTGCTTGAAGGCTCTCAAAAAGGGTATGTGCTCAAAAAAGAAAAGGGCACAGGGTTGAAAGAAAACAGTTATTAATGACACATCTGTGAAGAAATATAGTTACTAAGTATGGCACACTTCACTGATAAATTTGTTTTATGAAGGTTGCTTTCTGCCACCATGCATGCATTTTTTGTAATACTTTATAACAGTAAGCCCACTGGTTAGCCATTGTTAAACCAAAAAGTTGATGCAAGCCCACTGGCCCTGCATATCCTACCCTGTTAAGTCATTTCAAACATCCTGCAACTAAATAGATGTGATGTTTAAGTCAAACAGGTCAGTAAACATGTGACCAACACAATTCTATTGCTGTTTAACTGGGAACAGTGAAACTTAGTACATTAAAATGACCTGTTCTCTGTTTGTGTAATATGCTCACCACTGAGAATTCATCTTTCCTTTAGGGCCTTTATCTTCTTCTGTATTCATGTCTTCTCTCTGCCCATCCATCCATTCTTCTGTCTGTTTGTCTATACATAGTGGAACCTGATTGTCAACAGTAGTTTGATTAAACACAGGCAAGACAAAAAAGAGAGGAAAGGAGAAGGGGGTTAATAGGTAGAAAAAAGTTTAAAATAAAAAAAGGCAGAGACATGACTTTTCTATTCTTAAATAAAAGACCACAACCCTGAAAGAGGAGAAAGAAACGTCCACCAACCACTAAGTTCTTATGCATGCGATGATTCAGCATCAAAGCTCACATATTTATTGATATCCAAAAGGTTACAAAATGAATATATAGGATTTTTTCTTTAAAACAAACCCCTCCAGACAATGTTTTTTAAAACAACCTGCTTATTTAGAAACAACACTCAACATTCAGATGGCTATTAGTCTAGGTTTTCTGTGAGTTCTGTGTTTAATGATGCAGGTGATCATCCACTGAATAATTACTGTGCATTTTCAGAAACAACAGAGAAATGCCATGAAGTCTGAGCTTTGGAAATTTGAAATCTGTATGTATGTGTTTGTAATTTGTTCATGAATGTGTATTCATATATGTTTTTGCCAGTAAAATGATCTCACACACACACACACACACGAGTGCACACACACACACACACACACACAAACGCACACACACACACACACACACACACACACACACACACACACACACACACCACACATCAAAAGAGAGACAGCAGGAGGTTGAGGAAGCACTGCAAGAGACGCAGAATTGACGTTTGTAGTCTATATACATGTAACTGCTCCCTTAAGACATATTTCATGAATTAATTCAATTTACTTGCTTTTGGCTTGTTTGTTTGGATGTTAATTAAATTGTTTTGCTTTCCTAATGTCCATAATTATGATAATGGGATAACATAAGGGATATTGGAACTGTGTTGTGCATGGCAGCATATGTGTGTGTGTGTGTGTGTGTGTGTGTGTGTGTGTGTGTGTATGTTTGCAGGGGGGCATAGGCCATACCTAAATATATATGCAAGTGGGATTTTTACCTATGAAAAAATTGTTAAATATTAATTTTCTTTTTTATTTGTTTTTTTTTAATGTAAGCTCTGCCCTAATTAAGTCTATAGAAACAGACATGAAAAGCATTGTATCTGAAGACACGTGCCGAAAAACACATTCACTTCACTCATGTGTCATTTTTGCATGCGTCTGTGTAATGCTGTAGAAAAGGACAGACTCTTGCTCCAGAGATGTGGGCATTGTGAGATGACTCAGAGAAGCAGCTTGCAAGGAAGAACTGTAGTTATTTTGATGATATCAGGGACTAACATTTGCATTAAGGAATTGCATTAAACTAAGTATATTACCGAAAGATTTCCACACAAATTCTCTCAGTACAAATTCTTCATAAAGTGAGAAGCCACAAATTAAGAGTAGCTTCCCATGTCTTAAATCACTTCCGGAATATAAAAACATGTGATCAGTAGATTAAAAAAATGCAGGAATTAAGGCAGGACAGTTACTGAGGTTGTTTTGTTGCCCTGTAAGCTGTGGCACTGATTCTACGACGACTTTGCATGTTTTTATTTGGTTTCTCTCAGGTGCTCCACTTTCCTACCAAAATCTAACATGGGGATTTTAAATTGTTCTTAGAAAAGAACAAGGATGAAGGAATCATAGCAGAGAGAACTGAAACAAACCCCAGTGAAGTTTGTCATTGATGCTGTTCCCAGCTTTGTAATTTCTTTTAATCTTTTGCTCAAGTACGTTATAGCTGAAATAGCCCCGACAGTATTCATTCAGCATCAAAGGATGTTTGAGAGCAATTATTAATTATCTAGATAAATACACTAGAAAGAGAATCATCTTTAACAGTGAAACACATCAATGCTTTCTATAGAAGAAAGAGAAGGTGGCCCAGCCAGATGAGACGCATAAAAACTATATTTTCCTGATCTTTGTTGCTATGAAATCTCGGTGTAAGGTGTAATCAAGGCGTAACGATGAATGTGATAGGGACCCAATCAATGTGATGATGCATCTAAGTGATACTGAACATGGCAAATGAATAACAGTTTCATAGGTCTCATGGTCCCTGCCTCTTTTTTAAAAATTGTACCTACTTTAATGTAGAAAATCTATGAGCCTCATGTGTCCTGTATCCTACATGTAGGACACAGAAATCTTTAAATACACCCAAGGCAACACTGTGACCAATATGGCCTATTCATCAAAACTCGATGACCTTGTTTACTCATCATAAGAGTCGTAGGACAAGACTCTTTCATCCACATTTTTCATTTCATTTTTCATTTCGTGGACATATTTGTGGAAAAAGAGGCTAATATTTCCCATGGCAGCTGACATTTGAAAGCCAGCATTGGTATGAGACATGCTGTCAACTTCTGTTGTGTTTTACTGACTGAAGCACGTTCCAGTGCTTTGAGACTACAAAAGTTGATGCTACAAAAGTTTACTCCCCTGTTCCCCTGTTCAACAAGCCCACACAGTGTTGGTTATATACCATAAACAATTTAAGACATCTGTACCTTTATAATATAAACTTTTTTCACACAGACTTACGTAGGAGTGCTCAAATCACAGATGGTACAAAGTCTCACATTTTATGTAAATCACATTGCTATATCAGTATACACTGTATATATATATATGAAGGTGTTTCACACCACTGATGGAAAATCCTTTAAATCCAATAAAGCCATAGGCAGAGCTGCTCATTGACTTCCAGCATTGCCCACAATGGTCCTGACGATATTAAAGGGGTAGTAAACTTTTATAAAGTGGAAGGTAGAAAGGGTAACAAATTTCTATTATCTGATGGCGCATATCATCATATTACTAAAAATTAATGCAGCCTGTAAATAACAGTCTGGCTGAGTTAAGAAATTGCTATTTGTTTTTAAATGCAGACCCTTGTTATCATTTTATATAGTACCTTTTAAATTATATTTATTTCTATTGATTTTTTATTTATTTTTCTTCTTTGTGGACAAAAAATTAAATTCTGAAACTGAGGTGGAATGACAAGAGGCAGATATTCTTTTCCAACAGATGCAAATGCTGAACATGTAAAGACAAAGAGGAATAAATCTTAAGACATCCATATGCCAGCGCTTTGACACACTGCACTCATACAAACACACCACACACCCACAAAATCTCTGTCTACCACTCTGCCTCCTTCAGTACATCACTGTATTTGCCTGAACTGTCACACTGATCAGCAAAAATGGCCAATAGCCAATTCTTATCAAATCCTTCTCAGTCATACACATAAACAAGTTATAAATGGTTTCTGCAGGATTCTACTCCAGTAATTCATGTATCACACAACTTTTATTTACCTTTAACAGTAGCAATGGGAGTGAATAGCTGCTCGAGATAAACACTGAATAACTGCAATAAAAGAGCCTTGCATGACAGTGTGTGGATAACACAATAAATTATAAATTTCTATTACACAGGTAATTAAGTTGTCCTTCTGTCTCCATTCCACCTGTCTTTACTTCTTTGATCCCATTTTCACTTGAAGTCTTTTTCTCTACTTTTCTTTATTGTGTGTGTGTGTGTGTGTGTGTGTGTGTGTGTGTGTGTGTGTGTGTGTGTGTTTGTTTGTGTGTGTGTGAGTGTGTGTGTTTGTGTGTGTGTGTGTGTCCTTTTAAAGTGCTGAGTACCCTCTTCAGTGATAGGTGCTTCCAACAGAATGGGTGGTTTTATGACTCTCCTTAATGAGAGGGAATATATCTGCCAGCTCCTGCAAATAATGACAAAGTGCTGGTCAAGTGTTCCCCTCAGTGTAACATATGTAAATAACCATGAAATCTATGAGCAGTATGAAGGTGTTTTTCAAGTGTGATGTTTTTACAAGGCATTCTGGAAGGAAAGGGTGGGTTAGATGGAGAGTAGATGTAGAGCAGGACATGCAGTGATGATGGCCATAGTGATGATGTGGGAGGGAAGGCTGCAAGAGAAAGACAAATGTGACACTATAGAAGAATGTGAGCTGAGGCATTAAGGATTTGATGGAGCGTTTTGAACATACAAAATCAGGATACGTTCTTAATGAAGGTCAGTGGGCTCTGCACACTTCATATCCTCGAAAGGAGAGGTGAAGGCAATCTCAGCAGAATGTCATGTGTGTGTGTGGGGGTGTGTGTGGGTGTGCTCCACTCTCTTCCTCAGGCATTCAGAAGTCTGTGAAAACTTAATGTGGTCTTGAAGAAGAAGCCTAATAGCAGTATATTAAAAAGGAAGATGAGAGAACAGGTTAAGAGTCAGTTAACCAGAGGCTTCAATTTTCATCATCATCTTTCATAAGTAAATCAGCCTTAGAAATTTCTCATATGGGACCCTAATCATTTATCAGAATTGGAAATAATTCACAAGGCAAGCTAAAGGAATTGAAAGCAGGCATGTTCAAATGCAGACAGTACTGAGATAGATATAAGAAGCCACAAAAAGAGCCCCATTATTTCTGTGTTCAGAGACATTTCATCAGATAGATTTTTGTTTCCATAGCAGTATTGTAGGGTTGCAATTTAAAGCATTCATTATGCAAAATCTATTGCAATCAGGATTAGGAATTGCCTTTATCGAGATATGTGAGTAGTTATATGTACAACTATATACACATAGCAAATAAGATGTGACTATTTTTTTTAAAGGAGAGAAGGACAGTAAAGATACCAGAATCAGAAAAAGAGTAAGATCAGCAGTGCAACAATAGATCTCTACCGCCCCTTGGTGGATATCAGTTCTAACTACAATGGTGTTCATGCCTTGTTGAAGCTGGCCACTGACCACCACTCACAGCACGCACAAAAAGTCCTCTAAATTGTATTGTTTTGTTTTGCTTTGTTTTGTTTTGCTGTTGTGCACCGATATCTGTTAATATTATTGAATGTTTGAATGTGTATTGAATATTGTTATAAACCTGGAAATCAAGACAAAAACAGAAATTACAACTCTACTCAACTTTGAGCAGTGCAGAATACAAAGAAGGAGACTTTCAGGTCTACTAAAAGTAATGCAATTATATAATTATGTTACTCTAGATAGTAGCTTACAGATGAAGTTTTACGTATACTATAAACAGTTAAAGCTGCACTTATCCATGATTTGTCATTAACAACTGATCAAATGACTATGTCCAGTATTAACATGGTTGCTCACATGAACCCCAGTGAATTATACACACACTCTGTAGTTCTCCTCAATTTTGTTTTGGATTTACAGCTCACAACTTTTATGTTTTGATCCAGCCTCGCCAGTCTCGTTAACCTTGTAATTTAAGATTTCTTATTTTTCAAACGAGCTATGCTGATTAAAGTAAGGGGAATTCACTAGTAAGCCTCATGTGATGATCTTTTCTACACTGTATATGGCTTCAGCGTAGAGCTTCAAGGAATCCTGTACACATTGTCATCTTTACGGCCCACCATCAGTAGCCTTCTGAACTGATAAATTATCAAGGTTATTCGAGGTAAGGAACCATCTACCTATAATGTGTACTAGTTTATATATCAGTAGAATAATCGACAATCTCGAATCCAGATGCTAAATGTCCACATTGTGTGGGGATCTGTCTGATATAAGATGGCTGTAGCATGAGTCATGAGTCATCACTTGTTTTTAGATATCACCTACTAACTTATCTTTACTGTTTTTTTTGGAAAGGTCAAACTGCTGGAATAAAAGGTTGAGGAATGCTATCCCATTTGAAGAATATCCCATTCTGCTTCCTTCCTTGCTCCCTTCCAGGCTCTGTTTTCAAACTTCCTGTCACCCCAGGCAACAGCACAAACAAAAAAATAATGAGTTGATTCCCAGTGATGGACAACAAGTAATTGGGTTGTCTGTGCAAAATATCACTGAGGACAATGAGGTCATGCCCTCTGTATTTCTCTCAAGCTATAGCCTGCGATGTGCCAACGCACATGCCGAGTCATAGGACCAGGTTTGTTTGAAGAATAATGAAACGGGGCATGTTGGGGCCCAACATCAATTTTTGGCCTGGATTGAGTTTTATCCTGTTATGACAGAGATTGTGTCTGTTTGGTTCATGCAAAGATCCTGTCCCAAAAGCAGAGTGAGACTCATAACCAGAATACAATGGGTGCATGTGAAAAAAAAATGGCTACTTATAAGATTTTATTCATCCACAGTGGGTGCATTCATGTGTCACATTAGTACAAGAAACAGGCTTAATAGATAACATATAAACAACTATTCAAAGTGAAGAAATACAGCAAAATTAGAATACACGGCTCTTGCCTGTCCCTGGAGTTATAGAGGTCTCCAGGCTGCAGGGCCTGTAGACTGTGCTCATTCTCCTCTGGAATAGCCTCCCTACTGACATCCGACTGTCTGACATTGTTAAGACTCAAGACTCGTCGCTGTCACCTTAACTTTCAGTCCATGGCTCATTCTTAGATTACTTCGGGCCTTGCACCTGCCACCAGTATCCTTTCACCGGTCAGCGTCAGTCTCAACGAGATTACGGTAAACTCCTGGACCATCTGCCGTCCTGGGACCGTCCTGGGACCTGTCTCTCTCTCTCTCTCTCTCCTGTCTGTCGGTGCGTCATTCGGGATGTTTCGGATCTTTCGTTACCTCCCTCCTATAGGTGCATTCAGTGTGCTTGAGCTTTGCCTCCTGTCTGTTTGTGCAGTCTGCCCTCACGGTGTGGGAGGTTGTGTGGCTCGAGTCTGCTTTTGCAACACATGGAAGTCGCTCGATGTCCCCACAGATCACATTTTCCATGAATGTTTATGGTCTATAACGTTGTCACTCTGATTGTTCATACTGTATCTATATCATGTCTGCCCGTCCTGGAAGTGGGATCCCTGCTCTGCTGCTCCTCCTTAAATTTCTTCCACGTTTTCCTTGTCAAAGACATCTCCCTGTCTAAGGCCATATGATGCCATGATGCTGTACAGACCGTTAAACCCTCTGAGGCGAATCAGTTGCTTGAGATACTGGACTCTTGTAATGTGAAAATAAAATGGACTTAACTGCGTGGATGCCGAGGCAAAAGCTCAGGTTGCTGCTGGTCGCTGCATCCCAGGGAACCGGTCTCACGCCAGCGTTGGCTCTTTACCCACTGAACCTTCATCACACTTGGGAACGAATACGCTGCACTGGGCGGCGGCGGCGGCGGCGGCGGCGGTCGGCGGCCCGGGTCGGGCCCTCCGGCCCGGCGCTTCGCCTCCTTCCTCCCCTCGGACGTGCGTCCCCGCCCCGTCTCTCCTCCGGCCGGTCGACGCAGCGCGGGCCGAGGCTTTCCGGTCGTGCCCGGTTCCCGTTGCCATGGGGATGACGTCATGCTGCAGCACCGGGCGCGCCTGCGCAGTCGCGGACGGGCCAGACAAGAGAGCTCGCGACGCCGCTCCTCCGCCATTCAGCCCGACCGGGGACCGGAAGCGAGCGTCGCGCCGTCAGCCTCCTCCGCACGGCTCCTCTCCAGCGGCAGCAGCGGCAGCATCAGCGGCGGCAGCGGCGGCAGCTCTCCCGTCAGACCCCCCCAACCTCCCTCCACACTCCGCAGCGACAACATGCGTGAAATAGTGCACCTGCAGGCCGGGCAGTGCGGGAACCAGATCGGAGCAAAGGTACGAAAACGCCGCCGGCGTCTCGTCGACCTCCCGTCGGCCGCGGTCGCGTCGGAGGCTACGGGATGGGAATCGGGTGTCGGCCGTCGAGGGGCCTCGCTGTCCGCGGGAGACGCTAAATGGGTCGACCCGGGGCGGCGCGGCGGGGCGGGGCGCGGCGGGCGGACAGTGTTGTGTAAGACGGTGGCAGCGCACGGTAGCATCCTTCGGGACGGGCGGCGGCGAGCGGAGCCGCCGCTCGGTGGGCGCGTCCGCTCGGAGCGGAGGCGGCTCGGAGGCGTCCGTGTGTCGGAGGAGCTGGATTTAGCTCCTGAAATAAGAAGGTTTACACGGGACATTGATCAGTATACGACAGTCCGGTGTGTGTCTGTGCGTCTGTGTGTATGAATGTGTGTGTCTGTGTGTGTCTGTGTGTGTGTGAATGTGCGTGTGTGTGTCTGTGCGTCTGTGTGTACGAATGTGTGTGTCTGTGTCTCTGTGTGTCTGTGTTTGTGTGTGTGTGTGTGTGTCTGTGTGTGTGTGTGTGTGAATGTGCGTGTGTGTGTGTCTGTGTCTGTGTGTGTGTGAATGTGCGTGTGTGTGTCTCTGTGTGTATGTGTTTGTGTGTGTATGTGAATGTCTGTGTGTGTGTGTGTGTGTTTGTGTGTGTGAATGTGCATGTGTGTGTGTGTGTGTGAATGTGTGGTGTGTTTGTGTGTGTGTCTGTGTCTGTGTGAATGTGTGTGTCTGTGTGTGTCTGTGTGTGTGTGAATGTGCGTGTGTGTGTCTGTGTCTGTGTGTGTACGAATGTGTGTGTCTGTGTGTGTCTGTGTTGTGTGTGTCTGTGTGTGTGTGTGTGTGTGTGTCTGTGTGTCTGTGTGTGTGTGTGTGTGTGTGTGTGTCTGTGTCTGTGTGTGTGTGTGAATGTGCGTGTGTGTGTCTCTGTGTGTCTGTGTTTGTGCGTGTATGTGAATGTCTGTGTGTGTGTGTGTGTGTTTGTGTGTGTGAATGTGCATGTGTCTGTGTGTGTGTGTGTGAATGTGTGGTGTGTGTGTGTGTGTGTCTGTGTCTGTGTGAATGTGTGTGTCTCTGTGTGTCTTTGTGTTGTGTGTGTATGTGAATGTGTGGTGTGTGTGTCTGTGTATCTGTGACTGTGAATGTGTGTGTGTGTGTGTGTGTGTGTGTGTGTGTGTGTGTGTGTGTGTGTGTGTGTGTCTGTCGCCAGAGAGAGGGAGGGGTGTGGCTCAGGCACCGACCGCACTGGAACGCAGGCAGTTTTTCAAAACACATTTGATCGTATTAAATTACTAAAAAATCGATTTCATCACCATACCTGCAGAAAATAATGGACATGACGTAGCAGTTATTCTTGGGCTGCAACCAAGTACTTTCAAATAAATGAATCTTTCAATTATTTTTTTGATTAATCATGTTAATAATTCAGTCTATGATACAGAAAAACTAACCATCACACCGAGATCGCTCCTTTTATCTGACAAACAGTTCAAAATCCATAGATAGATATTCGATTTTCAGTCAGAACTAAAAGCAGCAAATCCTCAATATCAGAAACTGGTGCCATGAAATAGTTTTTTTGTATTAAAAATGACTTAAATGATTATTCTATCATTAGATTTGCTGTCTGTACATCTTCCATCATAAAACTAATTGATTAATTTATGGCTTCAGAACTAAAATGCTCTCATGGCGAGGCCGCCGTGGCCGAACAATTAGACCACGATGTAAAGTGCAATAAAAACAGCGGGTCATTTACTGTACATCCCTATGTTAAGATTTTAAAAAAGTCAGGAGATAAATTCAAACTGTGTTATTTGCGTTTTTATAATTAGTCTCTCCCTAATCTCACCCATCGACCTGACTGTAGTTCTGGGAGGTGATCAGTGACGAGCACGGCATCGACCCAACGGGAACCTATCATGGAGACAGCGACCTGCAGCTGGACAGAATCAATGTCTACTATAACGAGGCTTCAGGTCAGGACTGTTAAAACACAACCACGCACATGTATTTCTGTGAGCTTCTAATATTTTTCTTTTTTTGATAAATTGTTTTGAAACGTGCATTTGTGTTCAAGGTGGAAAGTACGTGCCCAGGGCGATCTTAGTGGATCTGGAGCCAGGCACTATGGACTCTGTCCGCTCCGGTCCCTTCGGACAGATCTTCAGACCCGACAACTTTGTCTTTGGTATATACAATTAGTAACAAACCCACACGTATGTTGGTTATTACATAGGAAAGGAAAAGGTCATGTTAATTTATCAGCATATTAGTGATAAATGAAACAGTTTTTCAGTCTGAATGATAAACTAAGATCTTTAGGCCCAATAGATAATGCTGAGTATTCCAAGGGGTGATTGTAATAAGTCCGTTCCTTCCAGGCCAGAGCGGGGCGGGTAACAACTGGGCCAAGGGCCACTACACAGAGGGGGCAGAGCTGGTGGACTCTGTCCTGGATGTGGTGAGGAAGGAGGCTGAGAGCTGCGACTGCCTCCAGGGTTTCCAGCTCACACACTCCCTGGGCGGTGGCACCGGCTCTGGCATGGGAACTCTGCTCATCAGTAAGATCCGTGAGGAGTACCCTGATCGTATCATGAACACCTTCAGCGTGGTGCCCTCTCCTAAGGTAGAGCGATTACTTCACACTTCATTTGGGTTTTTTTTTTTTCCCCCCATTTTCTGGATCTTCATCTCCCTGACCTTTGTGTGTTCTGCCTCCAGGTGTCAGACACAGTGGTGGAGCCGTACAATGCCACCCTGTCTGTCCACCAACTGGTGGAGAACACAGACGAGACTTACTGCATTGACAACGAGGCGCTGTATGACATCTGCTTCCGCACCCTTAAACTCACCACACCCACTTATGGAGACCTCAACCACCTGGTCTCTGCCACCATGAGCGGGGTTACAACTTGCCTGCGTTTCCCCGGCCAGCTCAATGCTGACCTCCGCAAACTGGCTGTCAACATGGTGCCCTTCCCTCGTCTGCACTTCTTCATGCCCGGCTTCGCGCCCTTGACCAGCAGAGGCAGCCAGCAGTACAGAGCCCTTTCTGTGCCCGAACTCACTCAGCAGATGTTTGATGCCAAAAACATGATGGCTGCCTGCGACCCGCGCCACGGCCGCTACCTGACCGTGGCTGCTGTCTTCCGCGGCCGCATGTCGATGAAGGAGGTGGACGAGCAGATGCTGAATGTACAGAACAAGAACAGCAGCTACTTCGTGGAGTGGATCCCCAACAACGTCAAGACGGCAGTGTGCGACATCCCGCCCCGTGGGCTCAAGATGGCCGCTACTTTCATAGGCAACAGCACAGCCATCCAGGAGCTGTTCAAGCGCATCTCCGAGCAGTTCACCGCCATGTTCCGCCGCAAGGCTTTCCTCCACTGGTACACCGGCGAGGGCATGGATGAGATGGAGTTCACCGAGGCAGAGAGCAACATGAACGACTTGGTGTCCGAGTACCAGCAGTACCAGGACGCCACAGCTGAGGAGGGAGAGTTTGAGGAGGAGGGAGAGGAGGAGGTGGCCTAAGGCTAAAATCACTTATCATTTCTCCACTGCACTCATCCTAACTCCATCCAACGATCCATCCGCTGATTTCAGCCCTACTCTGCTCTCTCTCACTGACCTTTTTTAATGCAGTCCTCTCCCAGCTCTCTTGTCCCTCCCTTGTCCTTTGTTTCCTTTCCTCTCTGCCTCTCCTCTCTCTTCCGTTGACAGACCCCTCTCCTCCACCGAGAGTGGAATTCACAACACTAAACCGATACTCCCATCTCAGTTCTCAAGTAGAGGTAGCTCACACAGGTGTGCTTGTGGTCTTTTGTCAGTAGTCTTCTGTTAATGTTCATTTATCTTTATCAGTCGAGCAGTTCCTTACCTGGGCCAAGTACACAATAAAACTGTTCAATACGCTGAAATTTAATCACTTGTCTAATTTGGCATTGATTGAAATAAACTTGATGGAAAAATATCCCTTTGTGTATTTGAAGTTGTTTTCTGGTATTTTTTAAATTTTAATAAACTTTAAAAATATATAGAAAAAAAATGGAACAACAACAATTACAGGTAACGTTTATGTAAGTAAAGCACGCTTTGTAAATCTTTTTGATATACCTTTCCAAAAATATACAACTCACAAACGAAATAGACCAAACAGAGTATCATCAGCCCCTTTAGGGTTTTACCTTGTGTGTTGAAGTATGAAGGAAACCAAAATGGAGACCTGTAATGTCTACAGTTTAGGCAGTGTTGCCTGAACACCACAGGGAGGCAGTATGAGACCTTTAAACCCCATTTCCACTATGAAACCTGTAACAGTGAATGAGTTGTTATGATATAAATACATGCCTAGCCTGTTTATTCCAGCAACAGCTAGACACACCATGCCAGTCAGCTTTCCATGTAGGCTATATGAGATATACTCAAACAAGAGCACGTCTGTCTATAAAAATCAAGCAATAAACACCATTTGTTTCCTTTCTTCCATGTTTATAAGTGGCCTTTCCTCTTCATATAAAAGATTGTTAGCTGATTAAAAACGAAATCAAAAGTGAATGAAAGACGGGGACTTTTTTGATGCAAATATCACTGAGGTCATGGAAATTTTATTTCTATAACTTGATTATTCTTGCAGCTGCTCATTCAGAAACACATAATTTTTTTTTCTAAATAAAAAGACTACAGGCTAAGTAAAGGAGAAGTAATGAAAAGTCAAGAGTGAATAGGACCAGGGATTGAGAGAGGTGGTCTTATAACAGACGTCATACACACATTGACACAACACACATAATGAGGTAGATCAGGAAGTGCTCAGTCACTCTGGTGCTGATTGTGCAGACTGCTGCTTCTGCTATTCTTGTTCATTTAAACCACCATTACATCGAGGGGTGTGTGTGTGACCGTTCCCTCACACACCTGCTGAAGATTTCTTTCCTCCTGGACAAACACATGGACACAGGCACATCCAGACAGCATGGGTTCCAGACTGAAGTAAGTAAATCTTCTCAGCTTCCATCATCATCACTCTGCCTGTCTGTTCTTGTGGTTTTTATTACTTCCTCTCACAACTGCACAGGAAGTTTCCTGCAGCAACTCTGTTGCCCTGTACCAATTGCCATACCCTTCATGGTAGACCTGTTTTCATTTAAAGCAGAGAAAAGATATCAGTGTTGGTCACATGCAACCAGCATTTGACTATTTTACTGTAATCACACCTAACTCTTTCTTTACAACTATACCTGTCTCAAATTAATTTATCACATTGTACCTTTTGTCTTTAAAAGCACCTGTTTAAGATGTAATATTTACATTTACATGTTAGTAAATCTTTCAGGTTTTGAAAAAAATAAGTTAGTAATTGATAAAGGTTAAGCAGATTCAGTCTCAACATTAATATAACCATGTTTGGTGGTATAATATGACATTAGTGTTGTGAATCTCTCTCGTTAGACAAAACCCTGAGCGAACCTTCTACTGGTTCTTTGAAGCAACTTGCCCTGTAGCCAGAGACAAAGGTAAGGCCCTCTTTCACAGCAGTGCTACCTGGGCCAGGTTGTATTTGTAAATACTTTGTTTCCCAGCTTGTGTTTCAGCCACCGCGGAGTACTAGCAGCATGTTGTCTGCTACAGAGCAATTTGTATGTGCAGAGGGATTTGTCAGTAACACAGAAGTTGATTAAAACCGTTGCTCATATACTTTCCTGTGACTCTATTCGTCATCTTCTTGTCATTTTCCTACATGCTACACAACGGCTCAGGCAGTTGATCAATACCTGAAATCGGCTTTGCACTAAAAGCAACATTGTATCATCTCTGTGTTGTAAAATTATAAAATGTAAGACTTAGTGTATTTGAAGGTGTTTTCGCCAAACTGAGAGTTTCTAATACTTCCTGTCATGTGATCAGACAAACCGCACAGGCTGTCTAGTCACACTTGAACCAGATGGGGCCATGTTGTGGTAATCAGACAAAGTGGTTGGGCATGAGCTAATGGGGTCAAAAAAAAACTAGATACTTTTTATTGTCTTGCAACATTTATTGAATTTGCTCATTTTTTAATAATTTGCCAGTAACACTTTATTTTATTTTTATTTCACTCCTTGCTTCCGTTTAAAACAGAAAGACTCTGCCTCATTTACTTTGTAGGTAGAATTGGTGTATTATCAATGATCTTGATTTGTTCCTTTTATATTACAGATCCTGGTGTATTGTTTCAGTTTCCAGAGGACTTCAGTGATGAGGTAGCCACTCATTTCCCACTGAAAACATACTGTATAGTATAGTAATTGTGGATATACTGTCACATCAAAATGATCATGGCAGCTTGTTTTTAGCCACATTAGCAGCAGGGCCCTAGGGGTTATAATGTCAGCTGGTTGGGCTCCCGAATGTAATATCTCAACAAGTGTTGTTGATTGCTTTCCATTAATTTTTTTTGCGTATTTTCAATGTGCCCAGAGGATGAATCCTAATAACCTTGTTATTTGGCGACTTTTCCTCTAGTGACACCATGAGGTTTACATTTTTTGTTTTGAGTGAAATGTCTGGATGTACTGCCATGAAATTTGATTCAGACGTTCATAATCCCCTCCCGAAGAATGCTGATAACTTTGGTTATCCTCTGATTCTTCATTTCATGCATCATCTAGCTGAAATTTTAATTTTCAAAACTAACTAAACTAGACTGCATCCCTATCGTCCTCAGTTGTACTTTGTGTTTTAATACCAGTTAGCAAATGTCAGCATGATGCCTGTCAGCATTTTAGCACAGGCCTTCATCAGGGTGAAATCACTGAAACACATCAATTACATAAAGAAGATTCTTACTTTTAATCAGCCATTGTTGTTTTTTTTTTCACATTTATTCCTTTGTTACTTGAGCACTTAGTTGGCTGAAGTAGCGATAGCCCACTTCAACAAACATCTACAAATACAGCCCCACAGAACCGCCAACATGGGGCCTAGACCGCAGACTGGTCTTTTTCGGTGATTTGTCAGGTTTCATCTTACACAAACAGTTATTTCCCACTTTGCAGGAGTCCTGCCAAACATTGCCCAGATTCTGCTTCCCATATGACATACAAAGGTGAGTGTACACTGGCTGCTTTGCTCTTTACTTCTAGCTTGTTTGTTTTTCATATGTCCACCTCTCTCTACTTTCTTCTGCTCAGAGTGAGGGATGGAGTGGCTGTACAGCACTTTACTTTTGTTCTGACTGATCTTGAGGGATGCCAACGCTTCGGCTTCTGTCGTCTCACCAACAGCACACAAACCTGCCTTTGCATACTCAGGTATCTGCGCGCGAGGGTCTGTGAATGTGTCTGTGAGGAGAGTATGAACAGAGTCATTCTCGTGCCAAGCTAAAATACACCTGTAACACCATGATACCATTTCTATTCATTTCAATTACAGCTATCTTCCATGGTTTGAAGTGTTTTACAAACTTCTCAACAACATGGCAGATTACCTGACAAAAGGACAGGTGAGTTACCACTGCTTGCGTATGATGTTGCTGCTCCAGCATTGGTCTCTAATTCACACAATATCATTAACATAATGAAAATCATCTTCTCAACAGATCAATGAAACGCGAGTGCTGCTGGCTGCACTCTACAAGCAATCCATACCATTGGCAGCTGGATCTGTCACTTTGCAGATGGTAAATCTCTAATTAGCCGATGAGAACCTGGGTTCGCACTTGACTTTATTGCTGTTTTCTGTCAGTGGTTAGCATGTTGTATTTTTTTCTGAGGGAGAGCAGCTATTGGTCAGCACAGAGGTGTCCCATCCTGTTGGACACATAGAGGGAGAAGAGGGGGTGAGTCCCAAAGGAGCTCATGTGGTCCTGAATAATGTGTAAACAGAGACAGACTAACCCCTGCTGGAAAACCTCAGTTGTCTGAGCTTAATGGCTTAACCTGGTGTGTGTGGACTAAGACCTTATCTCTCAGTCTTCTAATCAATTTTTAATCAACTAATAATTAGTCATTATGGCCTTTGGAAAAGTTAACTGTATATATTCATAACCTTTGAATAACCCATGACCATACTTACCCCACAACAAATATTTTGTCTTAGAGGAAATTACTTCATGAGGCTCAAAGCTATGCCAAAATTATTCTGGTGAATACTTGGGCGACATGTTTGTGTTTCTTCTGGCTCAATATATGCCCTGTTCCTTGGCCCACCACAGAAAATCCTCCTGGCTTTCAGCCAATGCTGGAGAATAACTAGCCAAGATGTGGAAATATATGGGCCAGACTCGGTCCAGGACCCAAGCAGAAGCTTTCACCAGAAAAATTGTGTTAACTGTGTATTTTTGCATTTGAAGAGTTTCATTCCAAAATGATAAATCCTTGACTCAAAAGAAACATTTACTCTTCTAAAACATATCTATGGTATGAAAATATAGAACTATTATTGAAGTTGTAATCCATGTAAGTTCAGTCCCAAATGATTTGGCAACACCTGTGGTTATCGGCAACTACATTTTAATACTACAGCTCAAAGAACTCTGGTTTGCACTAGCTGTAGCTTAATACAGACCTGATACAATGCAGGAATGAAAATTGCCACATAGAGAGGTGATTACCAATTGTAAAAACAATGAATGACCACTGCAGAAAAAATGACAACCTTAGATAATATCAAAATGGGACTCAATTTACTCAATTACAACTTTAACATTTAAGTTACAGCAAGTACTAAGCTTACATTAGCTCATTATAGTTCGAATTTGACATTGTTGTTTAATGGATACAGAATTTTGGAAAGAAACCCCAAAGTCTGATCCTGTAACCTTTGATGCACACAGCTACATGATGCTGCAGATACTAATCCATCCCAAAACAAAAACACTTCCATTAAAATCCCAGAGTTTTCTCAATAACATTTTCTTCCACTAATTTTGACCAGGTTCCATACTTCATTGCTCCAGACCCCAGAAGTCTTCCTTCCATCCCCGAAAACGTGAGAATGTTTGAATAAACTAAACTCAGGGTTGTACATTGTATATCCTGTACTAAGCAGGTGGGTTTGTTTTATGCACAACATTTTGCCTGTTTGAACTGACATATGTGTGTGTGTGTGTTTGTGCGTGTGTGTGTGTGTGTGTGTGTGTGTGTGTATGTGTGTGTGTACCTGGGTTTACCAGAGGAACTTGACAGAGCTGATTGTGGCAGTAGATGTGGGGAACCTACTCCAGCTCTACGCCAGCATGCTGTTTGAGAGACGCATCCTGCTCTTTTCCAGCAAACTCAGCACTGTAAGACACACATCATTCTTGTTTTATAGTGTTGTGTTTACATCTGTGTAAAGAAGCATGTTCATTCTCTAGAGACCCACCCAACGCTAAAACCATATTTGACATAATGTCAGGCCCTGATTCTTACTTCTGAGCACAGGGGACACATAATTCATTGAAACTGTAATAATCGCTATTGTGCTATGTGAAGATCATACATTAGCCACCACATGTGGCTTCTGACAAACCACACAGGCATGCTTTTATATCCTGCGTATTGTTATTGTCTTAAACCAACCTCGATTTTGTGGTGTGTGTAGCTGACGTCATGCGTGCATGCACTCAGTGCTGTGTTATATCCCATGTACTGGCAACACATCTTCATACCTGTCCTGCCACCCCACCTCCTGGACTACTGCTGGTAAGAAGTCTGTCTATCTAGCCAGCTAGCTATGCATTGACTTTGGATTCACACTTTCGTTTCAATTTCGTTACAGTGCACCTATGCCTTATCTAATAGGGGTCCACACCAGTCTGTCCGAGGTAAACTAGTGATTAAAACTATTTCACTCACTCAAATACTACCAAACCTATGAATCCACCAGGTTCGTCCTTGCAAACAAACTCAACTGATCTTAATGTGTCTCTGTATGTGTCTGACAGAGGGTCAGAAGTCGTGGGTTAGAGGAAGCTGTAATTCTAAATGTGGACACAAATACTCTAGAAACCCCCTTTGACGACCTCAAGAGGATACCTTCAGATGTGGTAAATAATACTCTGTGTGTAGGGTTTGTATGATTATATATGAGCCTGCTTGTTGTTTCTCAGTTAACACTTTGGCATTTTGTTTCAAATAAAAGAAAGTGTGACTAAAATGTTTACTAAAGACAGTGGACCACAGCACAGAACCAGGTGCTGCTCATTAGTTAAAGGGCACATGAACTAAACTAGAAAGTAAAGGTCTATTTTACATATCCCTGTTTTCAGAACCGTAGAGATCAGGCAAGTTGAGCCAATAACAATAAAAAGCATCTGTGTCATTTTAGATAGTTACTGTGTGAATGAATTCTGTCCACAGATTGTAGCAGCTTGAGTTTTGGGATTAATCAGTGATCTTCAGCACTTGACGATCTGCCCTGAAAGTTACTTCACAATCTGAATAGCACAATCACCAGAGCGGGGACATTTTGGGGCCAGGAACTGTCGCAGAGGAACTGAACATAGACCCTGGTTTCTCTGGTTAAAACAGTTAAAGTTACTAAAATGGTTTCCTGAGCCCCTGTAAAAGTTCCTGCGCTGGAAATGGGCTAGACTGCATTGTAAGACAAAAGAAAAATCTCAAAGTTTATTCTCTCTGGCACCTTATGTGCTACTACCTCATCTTCACTTGATCAATCGCTGATTTGATCATGTATACTGCACAGCAGTTGCACTGCAGGTTTCACTAGGATGGTTTATTGTCCCAGCTGTGATTGTCAATATGTTTCTAGATGTCTGGGCTGAAGGTGTGTTTGAAGCGTCAGGCCGTGTCTCCTGGCTCTGGTGTGTCACGGGCCTTCTTGAAAGCTCAGGCTCTGCTGTTTGGAGGCTACAGGGATGCACTGCAGGCTAACAAGGTCAGTGTGTCATAGCCCATTGTATTGCAGGTTTTAATATTATTGTTTTTTCATTATTGACAACAACAGCAGTGGAGTACATATCTAATAGTTTGTTAAAATGTATTGTTTGCACTTAAATATACAATTAATACACTAATTTAATTATTTAAAGTGTTCTCTGCATTTCTGTTTCTGTTGAATCTTTTATAGGTAGCTCTGCACATAGGACTGTGTGTATTTTTAGGACTCATTCCTGTCTTTTTGTGCCTGTCTCTCTCTCCATACTCCTTTGCAGGATGGTGAAATAGGTTTCAGCAAGGAGCTGTTTCTAGATCACAAATCTCACAGCATGAGGCAGTTCCTACAGGGTGCCATTCATTTACAGTTCTTTAAACAGGTACACCATGTGCCTCATTTAGTTTGTGGCCCTCTCCTGGACAAATACTGCACCTATAACGCTAGAGAAATTCTTGTTGGGCAAAAAATAAAATTAAAATGTTGCAGCTGGTAAATAAATAGCTCAGAAATCCTTTGATGTAGATTCATAATCTAATGGACTAAGTGTTGCAGTGCTGCCTGAACTGTATCTCAGTTAATTAGGTTCAGTTTGTTGGAGAGTTACCGGGACTAGTCCATGAGTATCCATTTTCTTATTTTTTTTCTTATATTTTGATAAAATGATAAATAAATTCAAAAAATATAAATATTTTCATTTTTTAATGATTTTTTTTTTTTTTTAGTTCATTGATGACCGCCTGGGTATTCTAAACAAAGGGAAGGAACCAGATGACCTCTTTGAGGATGAGATCCTTAAGTGTGAAACAACAGCCGGTGTGTCTGTATGTTTGTGTGTGTGTGTGTGTGTGTGTGTGTGTGTGTGTGTGTGTGTGTGTGTGTGTGTGTGTGCGTGCGCGTGTGTGTGTGTGTGTGTGTGTGTCTGTGAACGTGTGTGTGTGTCTGTGAACGTGTGTGTGTGTGCGTGTGTGTGTGTGTGTGTTCCTCAATTTTTCTATTACTGTCTCATCATCTTTCCTTTGTACTTTGTTTGCAGGAAGAGGCAAATCTTATCAGCAGTTAGTTGGTAATTTAAAGGTAAATTCTTCTAATCTTTTACTGAAATACTTCTACTTTTACAATTGAACATTTGTTTTCCATCTTGTTGAAAAGTACCACACAGATGCATTTGTACTTTTGATAGAAAGGGGGAGGAGCGCTAATCCTCAACATGAAGTCCAAAGCAAACATGAGGGTGAGTACAGGCTGAGCTGTTTTTGCTGGTAGGAGGGCAGGTGAATTCTCTCTTCAGTACCAACATGGTTCTCTGCATAAACTTTTTAATCTCTCCCAGGCCAAAGGTCTCGCCAAGTCTGGTTTGAAAAACCTGCTGATGCACAAGGTGGGCTAATGTTTAGGGCCTATGCTCTTTATTGGAGCCAATTCTGCTGTGGTTTTACTGTAATACTTCTTTGGTGTGTGAACGTTTATAGACCCACAATGAAGAACACAGCCTTCAGAGAGGAGGATCAGTGTCACACCGACGTGCCCGATCTGACTGCCTGCAGAGTCGCCTACCAATCACACAGCACTTTGGGATGGTGAGATCTTTCCCGAAACAGTCCAGCATCTCATTTTCATGCACCAACTGTAGATCTCATTCATCTTTGACGTCTTATTAAATTGAAGATACCATCATATCACCACTTATATCATATTCATGAACTAATCTACCTTTTCCACTGTCTTATACTGCCTCTCTTTGCTATTTTTTCCTTTTGTCACTCTGTTCCTGTTGCTTGATTGCTGTTCACCCCAACAATTGTCATGTTATTTGTGGGGATGCTGCTTTGCAATCCCTATGCCTTGTTACCATGTTGTCTCATGTCAGTCACGTCCCCGTCGTCCTGTTCACAAATTTAGGGATTCTAGAGACCAGGACAAAATAAAGGACACTGGAGACACATGGGATGGGTGAGTAGTGGTGCAAAGTAATAAAGTACAAAGTATTACTTGTAATTAAGTACTTTACCTCTTTTGCTCTGGTAGAAAAACCCTTGTAGGTCCATGCTGGTTCTAAATAAACCTAAGGTGCCCATAGTGCTCCTGAACACTTGCAAAAAAAAAAAAAAATAGCAAAGGAAAATATGATCTAAATAATAAAATACTGACAATAAATTAGAAACTAAATAGGAATCATAATAATAAAGTAGTTAAAGGGTTATTATTGGCTCCAATGTATCTAATAACACTATGAAAGGGACCATTCTACATAATCATTACTTTTACCTTTTATATTTAAAGTATATTTGGCTGTTGATGATTTTAAAAAAGACTGAGAGAAAGACTTTTATTACTGCTTTACTTAAATGATCTGACTACATCTTCCACCAGTGGGAGTCAGAGAAGTGGGTAAACCAAGGAAAAAGATAGTAACACGAAGCATGTCATTTCTTGTTAGTGTCATTCTGTGTGTTATGTTTGTTTTCAGGGCTGTGTCTGGGCCTGTGGTTGAGCCTGAAAATGAGCTCCAGAAGGAAGAAGATGAAAGGGAAGATACACTGCTGTGTGACCCAGAGGAGATGGATCTGCTCGGGGAGATTTTTGACACACTCAGCTCCCGGAGCTCCCATGACCGCGGCCTATTGTACGGCACACGCAGCCTGGACCTCTTCGGACCAGACAGCCATGACTATATCACCAAGGTAGGAAGAGGATGAATTCAAACACACACACACACACACACACACACACACACACACACACACACACACACACACAATGATTTCTGGTCTAACACAGGCTTTTGCTGTTTTCCAGCGTGGTCTGGTCAACCCCAGCCAGGAAAGCCTGTCTCTTTCCATCAGTGGCAGTGACAGCCTTCACAGCTGGAATCTAGAAACCACAGAGGAGCTTTCAGACCTGATGGAGGACTCTGATCGGCCGTCCCTGGACACCAGCGTAGCAGAGGAGGAGGGGTCAGAGAGACTACTTGCATGTAAAATCGTTGAACAAGAAAGGGCACAGAGGGAGGACAGAGAGAAACAGGAAGAAGTAAAGGTGGTGATAAATGGGAACCGAGGAGAAGAAATAGCAAACAGAAACAACTTTAAGGAAGTGAAGTTTGAGACAGAGAGAAAGAGAGAAGATCAAGAAGAGAGAGTGAGTTTAGGAAAGACTGAAAGAGTGAAAGAATCATCTGAGAAGCGAGAGGAAGAAGGGTCCAAAGAAAAGGTCGAAGATGAGACAAACCAGAGCGAGGAGGTAGCTGAGGGACGAGAAACAGAAAGCAAAACAAATGAGATGCAGAAAGGTGTAGCAAGAGAAGAAGAGGAAAAAGAGATCCAGGAGGAGAAAGACAAAGAGGCAACAGGATCTTTAAACAAATTTATAAAACTGAATCCCCATGATCCCAACACAGTGGAGGAGCAGCAAGGACAAGAGGAGAAAGCCAACCCAGAAACCACAGCTTCTCCTGGGCCTGGGAGCTTGGCTGCTGACCCTAAACCTCCAGCAGTTCTGGAAAAGAGGAGTGAAGAAGCAGTGAAGAAAGAGGAGCAAGAGATAAGAGTAACCCCCCCTCTTCCAAAAGTGCTACCTGCTGTAGTACACTTCCAGTCTCAGGCATCCAGCCAGAGCTTCCAGGTGAAGTCCAAGTTCAAGGGCTCGGCTGAACCCGAGAGAACGTGCAAGGTGTTGTGGAGCAGGGAGAACACACAAACTCACCCGCCATGTGAATCAAACATCTCAGAGGAGGTCAACCTCTCCGGGGCGCATAAGGAGGAAGACCCCCCCTCCATCAAAGTGTCGGAACTGAAGAAGAGATTTGAAGCCTAAAGAATAATGCTGCTGACATTTTTTTTTTATTGTTGACAAATCACATGAAAAGACCAAAATAAAGAGCACGTAAGTCTCTCATTGATTTCCCCAGCTCCTCTCTGACTCCCTGCCCCAAGCTCGTTTGTTGCTATTGAAAATGTAAAAAAAAAAAGAAAAAAAAGGCTCGCAAACATAGAGGTTCATTTACAACAGCCGGACACTGTAGTTTTAAGCAAACTGTACACAAACTGGAGTAAAAAGTGCATTCACTGGTGACTATTTTCAACCGTAGATTTGACAGGGCACGTATGACTCAGTCTAAATAAACCACAGCATGTGTGTCAGTGAAGCAACACTTCCCCTAGCACCACAATGTGGCTCAGTGTTTTTTTTCCAATATTTTCATGGGATTTTTCAACAATTTAAAAAAAAAAAAAAAAACATATCAACAGACTTCACTTGGCTGGCAACTTTGACAAGAATGATCAAATATTTAAAACCAATATTTGTTTATTTGAATATTGTATACTTAGGGAATAGACTGGTGAATTGCACTTGGAATTATGCCGACTAGGCTGCGTGGCTGAAATAAAGACATAAATGAATTTCTAGAAGCTTATTTGTCACGTATACATGAGCATGTGAGTATTCTACAAATGTGTGTGAGATAGATGTGCTGTCCATCGGCTACTGCCCTACAAAAACTGACAAAATCTGAGGACAATTATTTCATTTTTGGTAGCTCTTTATGCAGAATCTAAAAAAATAATTTAAACCATAATAAACTAAACAATATGAACATCCAGTCTTTCAGTCTTTTTCTTCAATGTGCCAAAATAAGGGACAGAAAGAGTTGTAGTAGTGGGTGTGAACATTGGTTTATTAACAGAACACTGGACCATACACATTGAATTTTATGTTTTCTATGAAATTGAGCTTCTCAGAGTTGACAAAAGTGCATCACAGTTATCTACAGTTTTTTTTAATCTATATCCTTCAAATGAGAATTGCATAAAACACCATGTTTTTTCACACACACACACACACACACACACACACACACACAGTGGAGTAAAAATAAGACTAACATCTGTACAAATATAAAACATACTCAGGCTCATGTTCCTCATGCAGCAGGTTAATAGAAGTGACTTGTTAAAGAGGGAAATAATGAGAGTCAGCAAACCTTCCACACTCCAAATTTCCTCTTCTCATGCAGTGAAACAGGTGATAGAAATGACAGTCTGATAACTTCACTCGTTGTCACTGAGAATGAAAAGGTGCAGCACAAACAGTGTTCAGGGTGTCTGAAGATTTCTGGTGCAAAAGACAAACATGGATGAGCCCAGATGACAGCAGCACTGCAATTATCAGACAACAGGAGGAGTGTGTACACAGTGACAGAGGAGAAAAGGTATGCAAGGCCTCTTTTATCATATGAGACGTTCCTCTTTGGGCAAAGGTAGAGGCAGGCCGGGTTTTTCAGATCCAGCTGCTCCTGTCTGTTTCCTCTCCTCTGCACTGGGCCTGTATGTTCCCTCCATCCTTCTTTTCTTCCTGAGGACACACAGCAGCAGCAGCAGAGTCAGGCTGAGCAGGGACAGCGCAGTGGAGCCAAACGCCGATACTGTAAGTGGGATTAACACCTGCATGGTCATGGCGTCAGAGAGCTGGGGAGGGAATCACACACAAAAATTACAAAATTTGTCTACTTCCAAGCATACAATTCAACATTTTTTTTAATAGATCTCTCTCTCTCATTTTACTTATTATTATTATTATTATATATATATATATATAAAAATAAATAAAAATATGTCCATGGCTTAAAGTTTTTTTTTTTTTTTAAGATAAAGTTTAATATCATCTTCATGTTTGACAAGCTGGATTTTTTTTTAAATTGTTTTTATTTAAAATGATTTTAACAATTAATTGATAATCAAAGTTGTTGCCAGTTAATTTTCTGTAGCCTGACTAATCAATCAAAGTTTACTTTGAACAGGAAAAAGCAGAACATGGGTGGCACAAACAACATGGGAATGGAGAAGTACTAAAAGCCCATGATTGGATGGACTAAGTGACCTGAAACTATTGAACTGTCGGAGGAAATGTTTTTCTTTCAGGTCGGGGAGAGCTTTGAATACCAGCAGAAAGATCTTATCTGTTCTCCACACTGACTGGAAGAAAACGAAAATGTCAGGGTATGAGATCATTGCCACAACTTAGTTAAGAAGAGCAGCAGCATTTTGGATAAGTTGTAGAAAAGTCACTATTAGATTCCTCCTTGAAAAAAAAAAAAAAATTAAACAGTGCTACAGTAAATATTTTTGTCCCGTGTATGGGAAATTGGAGAACGGTCCTTCCAATACCACAACTCGAGAAAGTATGGACTCGAAAGTTACCAAAGAGCTGAATTAAGTATTTACACATGTAGTATTTACAGCAGGCCCATCACACTGGATTACATTGCATTACATCGTTGAGAGGTGCTCAATTTTCTGCTCAGTGAATGCTCTATTGCCAAGAGGCCAAGAGACCTCAGATACTCAAAGTTGCTAGTAGAAGCAAAGAGAAAAAGAACACTACGATAATACGTCTCTAGAGCTGCAACTAACATTTTTCCCCCCATTTTATCAATATGCAGATTATTTTCTAAACAAACAAAATCAGAATTTTTAAAGAATGTGGAAGGTGATGTCATCATGCCTTATGAATGGACTAAAGTATTTCATTTATATTCACACAAAGCGAAAAGAAGCAGAAAGTCCACATAAACGACATTTCTGCTTGACAAATTATTTTGATAATGAATTATCAAAATAGCTGCAAATGACAGGTGTTAGTTACAATTATTGTATGTCAAAAAACTGACTAATCATTGAAGCTATAATTCAAGGAATAAAAAGCATTGCGGCTGAAACACTTGGGTTATTTAGAAAGCTACAGAAAATGAATGAACCATTAGGTAACCAATTCTCAAATCTTTAGATTTGCTGCTTTTCTTTAGAGATTGGTCTCTAGAAAACTGCTATTGACATCTTTATTTAATAACATTTCATAGATTTAAAAAAAAAAAAAACTGATCAATTGAGAATAGAATAGATAAAGAAAAGAATCTTTAGTTTCAGCCATGAAAACATAATGCTGAACAGTTTAATGTACAGATTCTGTCAAATAAAATTATATTTATAGATTAGGCAACATTTTACACGGACAGGTAGACAGGAAACCACAGATGAGGTGTTGCTTGAAACCAAAGAGATAAGAAAACACAAATAATGATGCAGTAGAATGTAGGTAAGACACACACACATACACATGTGTGTGTGTGTGTGTGTGTGTGTGTATATAGTGTTCTTAAAAGATACAGGCAAGTGGTTCCTTCTCCTCTGGTAAAGAAATTGTCTTTACTTCGACTTATTCAGGGTGAAAATGCTCATTTTCTCACTATTCCTCGATAAAGCAATTACACCCGGCCAAGGCTGTGAGCTGCCACAGGTGGACGTACGCCTGTGGACGGCGGAATGCCGCCGGTCCTGCTACACCTGTCTAACCGGTGCCTTCTCCGGCGGGTCGCCGTCGCCGCCGCCGCCGCCGCCGCCGCCGCGGGTTGGGCCGCCGGGCGGTGGGGGGAGGACGGGGCTCCGGCGGGCATCCTGAGCCCCGGACGCACTCAGAGACAGTTTCGGTTGCGTCGCTCGACTCTCAGCCTACGTCGCTGTTTCCTTCCTAAGGGATAAATTTGATCGATCCGGTAGGAGTTAGTTACCTGTCGGTTACGGAGCGTCCAGGTGAGATGACCCACGTGCCTTGTGCTGGCCCCTGGTTCAAAGCGAGATGCTCTGAGAAACCGACAAAACTCATAATCCAGCAGTCAGGGGTCGAAGCATGTCCTCGTAGCTGAACCTCTTTTCTCCAACGCTCACCTGCCCGTCCATATGCAAATGAGCCCGGTCACCTGTACCTTCTGAACCAATCAGAAACACCCGCCTCTCTCTCTTTCTCTCCACCTTTCTCTCTCTCTCTCTTACCCTTTTAACATCAAATAATCCAATTCAAAATATTTATTTTATGATTTAATTTTTTCTTATTTATCATTTGTATTAAAACACGTCGGAGCTCATCATCGAGACTATCTGGATTGATTGTATTTGCCTTGACAAACGCCAATCGATCACTCAGTTATCATGACGGCTTAGGTTTAATAATTAGAGAGAAGAGGCCTTGTGCCAGGTCAGAAGGCTTTTGTTTGCAAGCTGAGGACAATCTGCTTTTTGGTGTGGCCTACTTTCATTATTACTAATCAAACAAACTTTGTTCATGTAGTAGGGCTAGTAGGGCTAACGACTGATATGCAGGACAAAGACACACTATGGCTGCTCTGGGCTGAATAAGAGCTCACCAGAAACCAAGAAAATAAAGTAAAAATTAGTCATCCTTTTAAAAAAATGATTAGAGCAAAGACATAATGTCCATTTTTATCCATTAGTTACCTGGAAAGGCTTCCTTATTTGTCATAAATACTTTTCTTGTCAGTGGTGGAATGAGTATCAGAATTTGCTGTTAGATGAGAGCTCTGAAATGTAAGAAGTCAGAGAAATCAAACTCAGTTCTTCAAGTGAAATTAGGAAATTACTTGTAAAAGTTCAACAACAAATGTAAAGCCAGGTAACTGCTTGAACTTTTCCTACTGTGGCAATAAATATAGTGCCAGGTCTGGATCTCTAAGTTTATTGATATTTTTTAGCTTTCGAGGATTGGTTGTTGTTCACCTTTCAGGCCACAAGAGTGCACACTAACATGACACACTAACATAACATGTGGGTAACTAGAGGAAGGAAAACAATATGCATCATTATCCTCCCAAAATATGAAGCAGTAGGTAAAATTAAGCTTGTGAGAGAGAACAGCAGGAAAGAGAACATATCACAATGCAAGCTCCGCATAGAGATGCACAATAACAATATTGAGAATACGAATAATAAGAATATTATTAAGATTACTACTGATAATAAGAAGGCAAATTTTAATAATTGAAGCAGTGTGTGTCGAGATGGATCGTGGGGCAGTAGGTGGACTGCAACAACGGACACAGACTCAGGAGCATCAGAGGCAGAAAAACCTGCAGAAAGTGACAGGAGGAAGAGGAGAGAGATGAGAAAGTACATAACTACAGGAAGCAGAAGTCAAGTTAGTAACAAACATTTGAGATTTGAATGTGTACAGCCTACTAATTAACATATCGCAGATTGTTTGTTTTATCTGTAAAAAGGCCCTAAAAAACAACCCATGTTTTGAATGGGATGCCAGTGTATGTGCTGGACTGTGTCTTGGCCTTGCACAGTCAATTCCTAGAGACTTGTGGTCACCCTGAGGTTGACAGAGAGGGCTGAGGCTAGCTGTTTCCCCCTGCTACACTTCATTGTGCTAAGCTAAGCTAACTGTCTCCTGGCTGAGCCTTAGGTTTTAGGTTATAGACATAATAATAATATCAAAGTTATCATGTAACTCTCAGCAAGAAAGTGATCGTCAAATTATTCCTTTAGGATAAGATATGTTAATGGATAATACTCTCATTTCCAGATTTCTTGCTATATATATTTTGTTAAAATCAGTACTAATGTAGATGGACAATATGGCTAAAATACATGGTGACAGTAGTCTTGTGTAGCCTCTTATACTCATAGTGCCTTTTCATTATTCAGAAGGTTTCTGTGGATAAAATACCGGAGATATGTTTGTTTTTTGATAATCCAGCAAGTTAAATACCAATTATCACTTAATCATATTTCCAGCAATGGCCCAATACAACCAGAGTAATTAAAAGCCTCTGCATAAATGATATGGCTAAATCTTTGATGGTAGGCTCTCATTGTCATGTCCAGCTGTATTTCCCTTTTCTGTTCAGTTGTGTCACAATTACTGTTTTATTTTGTCCCTCTCTCTCATTTTAGATCCCCCCATCCTGTCCTCATGTGTTTTCCCCACTGTGATCGTCTGCCTAAATCCTGATTTGTCACACCTGTGTCTCATCGTCACAGGTGTGTTTTCTATATAACATTAATGTAAATTAGAAATCTTGATTATATAAGCTGGCATTTAATAGATTTTCCACTGGAAAGATTCAGTTCAATGTAATGTATAAGTTAGCAAATAATATTTCAGTGTAATTGCAGTGCCCTGGTATTGAGGTTCCTACTGTGAACCACAGTGTCCTTGTAGTGTGTAATTATTAAACACTGGGATCCACCTTTTAGTGAATCCAATCATTCTCTAGACATTCAAAATATCCAACAACATTTGCAACATCAATTAATCATGGAATAATATCAATTCTTTAAAAAACTATAAAACAATATAATGGAAAGAAATGAATAAAAAAGCACATTAAGATTACAGACTTCTTTTATTTTAATCCAATTGTCATTGGATAAAATTCCCTGTTGTTGAAACTCTGCCGAGAAAAGCCTTGCCAGATGATTAACCCAGAAATTTCTTAACACAACTTTCCCTCCTCATATCCCTCCAGTATGTTTGAATATATGTGTTTGTACTGATTAAGCAAGCTCAGAACAACAGCATGTGACCTAAAGTTTCTAAACAACAAAAAGACACAAATACATTGTGCTATAACATTTTGTTTAGAAATGCAGAATAACTGTTTTTCTGTTATTCAGCAATAAACTGTTAATCTGTAAGTTTAGCAATCAGTCAAACATGTAAACCCTCATTGATTTTTTTAGTGTTTAATTTTCTCTGCAGGGCAAAGATAACATTTATCAGAAATGAACAGTTTCTCAACTGCTGCTGGGAAATGCTGTGTGAGTGTCTTTGTATTTACATGTGTACGGGAGGGGGATGGATGTGAGGGTAGTGAAGCGAAGTTGAGGTGCAGGAGGAGGGAGCTGAAAGGATAAAAGAAGGGAGCTGCAGTGCCCCACTGACGGAAGAACAGGATCTGGTAGGAGAATGAGTAGGACTCGACTGTGGCTGCTGGCCTCTTTGGCCTTTACCTCTCTAACTTCTCTGGCTGAGGGATCTCCATTGTGAGTAGATCCTTCTTCCCTTTACACATTCTCCCTGAGCTCAAATTAAGAAAAAAAAAAACAGAGCTAAATGATAGAGCTTTATAGAGTAGAGAGAGTTAAACTATAATGGGAGGAACAATGTTATCTTTAGCTTTTATGATTTTATTTAAGTGTATGGATACACATATCGATTCAATTCAGTTCCATTTGTTTCCACTTGTGTCTTACATAATGAGGGGCTGTAGTTCAGATTGCAGATTGTCACATAAGTCAAGGTAATGCAGTCTTTCAAACGATGGCAGTAAGTGAGCCGAAATTTTGTTCTGAGTTTTCACAGTGATGAGTTACCCCAGATACAGCAGACGGAGTCCAGAGCCATAATATAATGTTGTGTGATCTAGTACTGGATCTTAATCAAGATAATCAGAGCTCATTTATTTTATTTAAAGTCCATGCTTGAGGAGATGACCCTCATCTGAGAAGATACTTTTTTTTTTTGTTATTTTGTTGAATGGAAACTCAATGCATAAAATAAAATCAACAGATTTATCACTAAGTCAGTATGTTGTAAACAGCACATGGTGTACAGTGGCAACAGTATATTCTTTATCTTTCTCTTGTCCCAATGCTCTGCAGGAAGGTACTGTCTGCTCCCAACTTGTTGCGCATAGGGACAGCAGAAAAAATCTTTGTGGAGTGTCAAGACTGCACTGGTGGAGAAATAAGGGTTGATATCAACGTGATGAACCATCCAACGCAAACCAAAAGGCTGGCTTCCACATCTGTGACCCTTAAGAGAACAAATAAGTTCCAGGAACTTGGAGAAATAACGGTAGATGAAAAATACTATTACAATTACTTGGCTTCATGTCCTATTATGACCTCAAACAAGAGATCTACAATGCAGAAATGCTCCTCATATATGCCCATCCTGCTCCTTACATACTGTTTGTGTCTCTTCGTACTGGCCTCAGATCCCTTTAGGAGACTTCAGCAAGGATCCTAACACGAAGCAGTATGTCTACCTGAAAGCTCAGTTCCCTGATGTAGAACTGGAGAAGGTCGTCTTGGTATCCTTCCAGTCCGGCTACATCTTCATCCAGACTGACAAGACCCTCTACACCCCCAACAGCAAAGGTGAGTCCAGTACCACATCAGTGCTGAGAAAAAAAAAATACACCATGAGAGTGTATCACCCTATGAATTTATTTATAGCATTTACATCATCATAATGCATTTTTCCTTCTCTTCCTGTCAGTCTATTACAGGATGTTTGCAGTGACACCCCGCATGGAGCCTGTAGAGCGGAATGATGCAACCCAAACTGATGCTTCCATTGCCATTGAGATCACGGTATTGTATTTTAACTTTGATAAGTTAAATCAGAATCAAAAGTCATATTATAATCACGAGTCACTGCTCAAAGGCAAATCATATCCCTCGTTTCACCTTTGCCTCCTGCATGCTCCTAAAATTACAAAATCACAAAAATATATCCACTGAACCTTGTTCCACAGTAAGTTAGGTTTTATGTGAATTTCTAGTTACAGCCACACTACCACTCACTGTAGAAATGAATAAAAGTTACACATTTGAACGCAGCCTCTACCCAAAGACATAGTCGGGGAAATTTTTAAAATGGCCAAGTCTCAATCAAGGACCTTATCAGCCTCAGGGATGGTAGACAAAAGTCTTTGTTGGAGCATAGTTTTACTGCCTTCTTTTGTTAAGCGGCAAGGCTTGCTGTTAATGGATTCTCAATGCTGTTTATTTTTAGACTCCTGAAGACATCATTTTACCTCTTGATCCAGTCTCTCTAGAATCAGGGATCCACTCTGGAGATTACCAACTCGGGGAAGTTGTCAGGTGTGTGTTTGATTTCAATTAATTCACATTCCTATACATTCTGTTTACTGTTTGGTAAATTTACATTTTAACATGGATAACAGGTGAATTAAACTCAAATCAATGGCAACTATCTATTCTGTTTCAAGGATATCTGAACATGTTTAAGGAATGTTTTATACAGGGAATGTTGCCTGTTTTGGGTCTGGACAACTAAGTCATACTGGACAGAAAGTGTGGAGACACTTTGAATGAATATTATTAGTTAAGCAAAACTCCATAGGAGAGGTGACATAAACTGGACAAAGAATTTTGCAAGTGTAACTTAATTTGCTAATTTTAAACGCAAACATGGATAGTCTGACAGACTTAGCAGCTAAGCTAATGTTGACTCGCTAAAAGGTAATTTACCTAGCTTAGCAGAGTAGCAGTAACTGCCATCTGTTTTAAAGCTTTAGAGCTAATGGACCTGTTGTTTGGTGTGGTAGAACTGCTTTTGCATATTTTAATACATTAAAGCAATAGCTTTACATTTCAGGAAATGATTTATTTGCTTCCTGGCAGAGAATTAGATGAGATACGACTCTCATATCGGTCCATGAAATATAAGGCAACATCCAGGACCCCGCTAGTGTCTGTCCGATGACTAAGTTAGCTGTTGCCAGGCAACTGGCAGAGACTCCAGAAATATATGAGCATTCATGTGGCGTTGGAATAATCAGAAAAATCAAAATTGACATATGTGCCCTGTCAGGTCAGAAAAAGTCAGTGGTTTGTGGTACAAAGCTTATTCAAGCTACAGTATATACACAGAGACAGAAAATACTTGGTTCCTGGTAAGAAAACAAACAAACAAAAAAAAAAACCCAACTTACTAAGCCTTTTATAAATGGTGCAAATAATCATTTTTTTGTTAAAATTTAATTTGTGTTATGGTAGTATGTTGTAATTTTTGTTTACTGTCCATGTAGTGTCCTAGATTAGTTAGAAAAAATATTTTTTAAGCAGTACACCATGTTTTTCTCATCTTCAGTCCATGTAGAGCAGTTTATTTATCTTATATTATAGTTGTTTTCTTGATTATTGACAAGTGTGTTCTTGCACGTGTGTGGGTGTGTATGTGTGTTTGTGTGTCTTTTTAGTCCTGGACTTTGGAAAGTGACGGCCAGGTTCAACAATAACCCTAGGCAGAGCTTCTCTGCAAATTTTGAGGTCAAAGAATACGGTGAGTCCCTTTTTACTTGAACTATTGTGTATTGTAAAACCCATCAAACATTCACTCACTTTTTAACTGATGTTGGACACGCACAAAAATTGTTTTAATTTTTCAGTGCTGCCAAGTTTTGAGGTGAAACTGATTCCTAAGAGCTCCTTCTTCTATGTGGACAGTCCAGAGTTCATCGTTGACATCAAGGCAACGTATGTGAAGGTTTTGTTTTGTGACCGTAGATTACGGGTTTGATTTTGTTCATCCTTTGTTGTTATTACATTTTGATCATCCCATTTTTAATGATCCTATGCTGGTTTAGGTATCTGTTCGGTGAAGAGGTGTATGGGACAGCATATGTGGTGTTTGGAGTTGTGAGTGGTGGTCAAAAGAAGAGCCTTCCTAACTCTCTCCAGAGAAAGGCGGTGAGCACATACTTACATTTTTGCTGTATTTCTGTCCATCAGTTTGCCAGTTGATGAGTCGTTCTGTCTTCTACAGTATGTGTTTTACAGTTTAGCTTCTGAGAGTGATACACAATTTGCAAGACTCTAAAAATTTAAAAATGTAAAGGATTTACTGGTTTTCAGATTTTTGCTGTAATTTAAATATATATTGTAACATTCCTATTAGCAGATATTAAGTATTCATTATTTTCAGAACAAAATCCATCTAACATGAGAGTTTACATATATTATACAATACCTAACTATCTGCTGATTGTATTTCTGTGCCACTACATTGTATTTCAAGGTGTATTTGAAATACTGTAATTCTAGTTGCGTTGTGTAACATTAGATCGAGGGCGGTATTGGAGTGGCCAAGCTGAAGAGAGAGCACATCACACAGACCTTCAGAGACATCGGTCAACTGGTGGGGGACTACATATTTGTGGCTGTCAGTGTGCTGACAGAGAACGGTAAGAAAGAGAGAATTTGAGTTTTAGCCTGTTCAATAGGTCTGTGCAGATGTGATACATCATAAGTCAGCAGGTCAAAGGCTTTATTCCTCATTACCTGCATCCGAAATGTTTCAAAAGAGAACAAGAGGAATAAAAGTAAATTAAGACCTCATATTAGAATATATATGTCAGAAGTGGAATGCAAGTGCTGCTTTTATTCATTGGGTAAAACACTCTCCGGTAATAAGCTTGTGTGTGCATGTGTTTGTGTTTCTGCATCAACACACAGGTGGGGAAATTGTGGAGGCAGAGTTAAAAGGTATCCAGATTGTCACATCACCCTACTCCATCCACTTCAGCCAAACGCCCAAATATTTCAAACCAGGAATGTCCTTTGACGTTACGGTAAAGAACTTCCTTGGATTTAAACTGACGTAAAATGACAGCAACTGTATAACAATCCTTTCTAGAAAAAAATTTTGTTACTGTCAGTAGAATCATAGATGACTGCAGTACATTCCCCAAAACATAACTTTTTATTTTGTAAAACATAACTTTCATGCTGCCAAGCTTTTTCTGTTTTTTTTTTTGTTTTTTGTTTTTTTGTTCAAATGCCACATTCAGTTGAATGCACTCGCAGTAAATATAACTGATTAGTATGATGGTTAATTCTGTCATGGATCTTCATCACAATGTGTAGGCAGAGCTTAACAAATAGGTAATACTCCAGAGGAAAGTTCACCCAATGATATTATGGAGCACTATATGATATCTAACTCGTAATACTTAGTACACAACTAGTGCAATTTGCAAAACTAGTGAGATAAAATAGGATGCAGTTCATTGAATAGCTTAATAAGACAGTTAAATGTTTTCTGATTGTTCAACTGTTTGGTTCTTTGATGGCAGTTTGAAGTTATGAATCCGGATGAAACTCCAGCAAAAGGTGTTGCAGTGGTTGTGTATCCAGGTGCCGTGCCTGGTGTCACTGCAGCCAATGGAGTGGCAAAGCTTACCATCAATACAGAGCTAAGAATACAAGAACTGACAATAACTGTAAGTCTTCAAAATGTAATTTTTTCCCCCTGTTTTCATTAAAGCATGTTTGGAAATGGAAGCTTAGACCTCAGTTAATCAACATTTTTGATGTTACAATAGTGAAATCAAGCAGAGCTATCACCCAACTCTGAAGCAGATCACACAACCACTATATGTGTTGTAACTGAAGGACATACCGTAGTCAAGATAAATTTCTTCTCTCTGGTGGCCAGTAATTTAATAGTGCAGCTTTAAGTAAGAAATCTATTGTCCTAAAACCAGTGTCAATTCTTGTCAGTGGTATACCACGGCAGGAGAAGATGGGATAGGATAGTATATACCTGAGACCTTTTGTCATATATTTCTTTACATAACTGTGCTCACCTATGTTTGTCTCAAATATCAGGCAAAGACCAATGATCCTCATATTCCACCTGAAAGGCAAGCCTCAGCCACCATGAAAGCTTTCCCATACAAGACAAAAAGCAACAACTACATCCACATAGGTAAAGAAAATCCTGAAATAACATGGTAAAACGAGCTGGTGTTGGCAAATATGTACCATAAACAAGATCTTTTCAGTATCTAGCACTTATTACAAAATGTCATTTTTTTCAGGTGTGGATACAGCAGAGGTGAAATTAGGAACCAATCTGAAAATCAACCTCAACCTCAACAGGCAGTCAAATGATGACATTGACATCACATACCTGGTGAGCGATGTTTTGCACCTGTGCATGTGTGGACATATATATGCCGATTTTTTGTCATATGTTACGACCAATGTCATGGATACACTCATTTGTAAATCTGTGCCCCTAGATCATGAGCAGAGGTCAACTGTTCAAAAATGGCCGTTTCAGGACAAGTGGTCAAGTACTGATTTCCCTTTCGCTTCCCATCACCAAAGAAATGCTGCCATCGTTCCGCATCATCGCCTACTACCATACTAGTGACAATGAAGTGGTATCTGACTCTGTTTGGGTGGATGTTAAAGACTCCTGCATGGGCTCGGTGAGACACACAACACTGATTTGGCAGAGTTCTGTGTTTCTAGGACATATTTTTATGTGTAACTGCTTTAACAAATGTAAACTCTCTTCACATTTAGCTGAAGTTGGAACCATCACGAGCTGCTCCGTCCTATGAGCCTCGCAGGATGTTTGGTCTGAAAGTCACTGGAGATCCAGGGGCCACGGTGGGACTGGTGGCAGTCGACAAAGGCGTCTACGTCCTGAATAACAAGCACCGCCTCACCCAGAAGAAGGCAAATTCTTTATTCTGTCTTTATTGGTGAAAATATTTGAAAGGCATTACATTAAAAAAATGATTAAAGAAAAAGCATGTTAACTTTTTACTATATGTAAGGTACAGATTATTATACTCTTTGAAAGTAAACATACAGTAATGCAAGTGTAGTATTGATAAATATCTAGTATACTGTATATATCTGTTCTATCTATTCTGTGTGTTCAGGTATGGGATGTTGTAGAGAAATACGACACAGGCTGCACACCAGGTGGAGGGAAGGATGGCATGAGTGTGTTCTTTGATGCGGGGCTGTTGTTTCAGACCAGCGCTAATACTGGGACTGAATACAGACAAGGTGACACCACTTTACTCGACACTCTCATTGTTTTGCCTTCCTCTACTAGACTAATTTCAGTCAACTATCAAGATCAAAATATTCTTTATTTATCCCCATGCAGAAATTTGTTTTGAAGAATAGTGGGTGTAGAAGTTTGGGGCTCACCTATTCATCATGTGCAATAAATTCAAGTGCAGTTTCCCTATTGTCTCGTGGACAGTAGGAAAAGGGTGACTTAAAAGGTCTTTTCAACCAAATTGCATTTTATTTCTTGCTCGCCTTGCCAGGCAGAGACTCATTTCTTAAATTACTTGTTGCTGCTCCGTTTCCCTTAATGCAGTTTTTCAGTACCACAAACTTCCAACCACCAACTTTGTTTTGAGTTGGAGGCAGAGGAGCACAAAGATATATTAAGCTCTGAGCACATAAAACCAAGATTATCTGCCATACAGGCATACTAGGAGTAAAATGAAATGAAATGATGGTTAGATAGCAGAGAAACACAACTATAAAGCATTTCTGTGTTGGCTTCAACAGTCAGCCATGGTGATTGCCAGATAAGCATATCACAGTCCTGTGTGTTTTGGTACGGGTGTTAAAAAATTTACTTTAGTATTTTTTTACAATGTATTTATATAAGGTTTTAACAGTCCAACAAATAAGGGATGCAAAAAAAAGTTTTCTTGTTTATACCATGCAAAACTCAAGTCTGGGTCCAACCTTGTTGGGCTGTGTCAAAGATCTAGTCTGTCTTGTGTTTCCAGAATTGAAATGTCCAGTCCAGAAAAGGAGGAAACGAGCCACTACTATTATGGATGTCACAACCAGCTTACGTAAGAACCACAGCTCTAAACTCCCCAATAACTTCACATTTAGTCATATGAAGTCTATGCAATTGTGGACAGAAACACAAAACCTGAAACTCTATTAACGTTATCCTTTTTTTTAGTAAACTTTACAAGGGTAAACTTGTGATTTTGTAGTTAAAACTCACTTGACCTAGTTTATCTGTTTTTCCAATCTGTCCTATTTTAAAATTGCCTCATTTACTTTTTCCAGTTCACCTTTCTTCTTGGGCTCCATTCCTTCTCACCTCTTCTCATCTCTCCTCCACAACACTCTTTCTTTCCAGTGAGTCAGTATAAAAATGAACTACAACGTGAATGTTGTTTGGATGGCATGAGGGACAGCCCCACTTCATACACCTGTGAGGTTCGCAGCGAGTACATCACAGATGGCGCAGCCTGTATCGAGGCCTTCCTGCACTGCTGCAAGGAGATAGAAAGCCAGCGAGCTGAGAGGAAGGAGGACCAACTGCAACTGGCTCGCAGTAAGAGACGGTGACAAGGGAAAGAGGAAAAGGCTATGGTGGTTATCTATGGTCATAAAACTATAACATCTTTAATGACGCTCTAGGTGAAGAAGATGACAACAGCTACATGGACAGCAATGAAATTGTGTCTCGCACCAAATTCCCTGAAAGTTGGCTGTGGACATACGTCAAACTGCCTGCTTGCCCTGGACAAGTATCCCAGTGGTAAGGCAACTGAAAGATGCACACAAAAAATACAATCAAATATTCATGTCACCACTCGAGTTCAAAACCTCTCTTCACCGCTCTGAGTCTTAATGCTTTTTTTTCTTTCAGTGACCCCACATCATCTGTTAAAAATGTTCCTTTGCAAGACTCAATTACAACCTGGCAGTTCACTGGCATTAGTCTGTCAAGAACCAATGGTGAGGATTCACTGACTAAAATCTGTCTTGTGTTTTACTTGTACCTGTTTAATCTTAAATCTCTCAGCCCTTAAAGCTTTTTTTTTTTAAACTTTCTCCATTCAATCACTTGTTTTCTTTATCTCTCTCATCTTTAAGGAATCTGTGTGGGTGATCCATTAGAGGTAATTGTTCGGAAGGACTTTTTCATTGATCTTCGGCTGCCGTACTCTGCTGTCCGTGGAGAGCAGCTGGAAATTAAAGCTATCCTCCACAACTACAGCCCTGAAGAAGTAACTGTAAGTCTGGGTCAATCAAGCAGGCCAGCAGGACCATATTCTGTTATTGTGAACCAATCCAGGGTGAAATGACAGAATTATATTAGACTTTCATATAACATGGTTAAGAGAATTTTTGCAAATAATTCAGACTTTTCCATTGGTTTGTTTTGGCTGCATTTTTGAGTCAGCACTGAAACTGGATTTTGGACAGGAATTATTATAGTTATTATTATTAAAGGTAGTGACATAGAGTCAACTCTATGGCAGGTGTTTATCTTTAATTAACTTTACATACCTCAGTCTCTTTCTCCATCTTTCTCTCTTTTTCAAGGTGCGTGTGGATCTGATTGAGGACGAGAATGTGTGTAGTGCAGCTTCTAAAAAAGGGAAATATCGTCAGGTGGTCAAAGTTGGGTCCGGAACTACGCGATCGGTACCCTTCGTCATAATTCCCATGAGGGAAGGACAATTCCGCATTGAAGTCAAAGCAGCTGTTAAAGACTCATCGCTCAATGATGGAATCGTGAAGATGCTGCGGGTTGTGGTAAGAGAAACGGAGCCTGTAGTGGGTTTAGCTCTTTATTCTATGATATCAAAACTGTTCTCCTGCTGCAGCAAGATGTTCAGTCTGCAAAAAATTACTCAGTCTAAACTTGAGATTATATCTCTGTTGTATGTAGCCACTTGCTTGAGTGAAATCAAGTCATATTCAATAACTCCCCCATAATAGATGGCAAAATATGTGGTTTGTACATGTTCTCTTGAATGACACACAGAGACGTTTTCTATTCTGACGACACTGCTGTTTCAAATTACTGTTGAAAAATTAGTTGTCATTGAAAGAAGTATTATCTTTGTTAAAGGAGCCTCATCGCCATGGTTACAGTAATAGCTATGTGGTTAAGATTAGGAGTGATTGTGGTCATGCTTTTAAAAAGCAACATAGCCTGTGTCCCGTATCACTCCCTATGTCCAAATTCTGAGCATGTGAATGTATCTACATATATAGCATCATCGGAAACTCCAAAATGGAGCAAAAAAAGCTCTTACACTACTTTCTACTAACAATCCTACAGTGCAATACCGATTTTCATATTTTATAAATGCTAAATATACCATCACGCATGCCTGTTAGTGATGAAGCAAAAATAATCATGATGGAAAAAGTTTCAAAAATCTCTATTTACAATAAGAAAGTAAAATGAATATGAATCATACATCATTTATTTGTTGGTGTTTCTATGCTTTAGAATGTCTTTTGGCTTCTTATCATTTGGTTGATATGAGGTTGTTTTTAGAGTAATGGCCAATCATCTTCTGGCCTTTTGTCTCTAAGAAAACCCTATAAAATGTTAACCTCTTTAAGACATATCCTTCCCTGATGCTTGTAAGTTATTTACCTTGATCTAAATGTAACTTGTATCAGCCCTTTCAAAATGAACTGTAAATGAAAATGGAAAAGATCAAGAGGGATAGAATATCTCAACAAGCAAGCCACTCTGTTTTGTATATATATATATTTTATCATACACCAACATATAAAGATTATTTAAAAATAGTTTTAATTTTCAGTGTTTGTCCTGCTGTTTTTCCAGCCAGAGGGCGTACTGATTAAAGCTCCAAAGACTGTAACTTTAGACCCCGTTAATAAAGGCTCAGGTGAGTTTACCAGTGAATTAGATATATTTTATTGTAAAATAGTAATATAATGTTTTTCTCACTTAAACTGATGCCATAACTTGGCCACTATTTCTCCCTTTAGGTGGTAAACAAGAAGAAATTCTCAACAGTGGAATTTCAAAGACAGAGATGGCTCCGAACACACCTACAAGCACACAAATCTCTGTGACAGGTGAGATATAATGTTATGTTTGAACATGTTATGTGATACAGTGCCTGTATGCTGCACTCTGCACTGTTGTAAATATATTTGACAATGACCACCTCACTGGTTTTCAGGGACCTCTGCAAGTTTGTTTGGTTGTGTCTTCCTGTAGATTTATAGGATTTGGGTTTTTTTGTGTGTTTGTGTGTGTGTGTGTGTGTGTGTGTGTGTGTGTGTGTGTGTGTGTGTGTGTGTGTGTGTGTGTGTGTGTGTGTGTGTGTGTGTGTGTGTGTGTGTATGTGTGTGCTTGCAGGGAGGGAGCAAGTAGCTGCACTGGTGGAGAACGCCATTAATGGGAAATCTATGGGTACTCTGATCTACCAGCCATCAGGCTGTGGAGAGCAGAACATGATTCATATGACCCTGCCTGTTATTGCAACCATTTATTTGGACAAAACCAACCAGTGGGAAGCTGTCGGCTTTCAGAAACGTAATGAAGCCATCCAGCACATCAGGACTGGTAGGCTCACCCAGATGTATTTATCTGCACATACCTGAAATATTATTGATTCCAGCAGAAAATATTGCCATTAGAGTAATTTGCTAATTTACAAAATATTCACAGCTCTTTTGAAGGAGGAGCCAAAGTTAACAGTGCTTCAGTAGAGCCTCTACGATTCAGTAGAGAGCTGGATGGCAGTCAGTTACAAAGCTGTGTGTTTCGTTTGTGTCCAGGCTACCAGAATGAGATTGCCTTCCGTTCAAAGGATGGCGGTTTTGCTGTGTGGGCTGGTCGCCAAACTAGCACTTGGTGAGGCATCCAAACATCTTTGAACTCATGCGTAAATGTTTGCACATCCTCCTTTGATGTAGAAGTTTGCTATGTGGGGATGGATGTATTTCAGGTGCAAATAAAAGAAACTAATAACGATTACACCCTCCCCTCTCTCTAAGGCTGACAGCTTACGTTGTCAAGGTGTTCGCCATGGCCTACCATCTGGTGGCAGTGGAAAGAGAAGTGATCTGTGATGCTGTCAAGTTTCTGATTCTCAAAGCACAGCAACCTGATGGCTTGTTTAGAGAAGTTGGAAAAGTGAACCATGGAGAGATGATTGTGCGTCCACTGCTTTTATCAACATTAGTCTTTAACTTGATGCAAAAAAGCAAATAGAGATGAAGACAATTTTATGGCATTCATTATGAACTTAAATGACTAAAAACACGTTTGTGTGTTTGTGTGTTTGTGTGTTTGTGTGTGTGCAGGGTGATGTGCGTGGCAAAGATTCAGATGCCTCCTTGACAGCCTTCTGCCTCATCGCCATGCAGGAGTCACGTGCACTATGTGCTGACACTGTTAATGTGAGTACACCACCTGCATACAGTATTTCTTCACTTTCTCCTGCCTCTTTTATTCCCTAACTTAGTCCCTCCATACCAGTGACAGGTAATTTTATCACGAGTATAGCGAGGCAAGGTTAAATCAGACTTTCTTATTTTTTGGTGGTCTTTGTTGGGGTTCTTGGAGTGTTAAGTTACTCAAATACAAAGAAAAGTTGGCCAGACAGAGCTGACATTGTCAAGTTAATGAAGCGATATAATGATGAGCCTTAAAAGTAACGCTTGGTTGTAAGTTGAAAGCTAATCAAACAGACATGGATGATTGCAGCTTATGTTAGAGGAGAATAGCATACTGTTTAATCTGTTGCTTAAATTTTTACTCTTGAGTTTTTGTTTTGAAAAACCTAAAAATTATTTATATGTATATATTTAAATGAGAAGTATCGCAATTACTACAATCCTATGTACATCGCTTGAACATGTGGGGAAATAATTCAAAGCTTGACAGACCTGCTCTGCCTTTATGGTTGCTAAACTACAACTGGACAATCAATGGGCAAGTAGTTTAAGAAACAGTCAGTTGTACTGACAAGGTTACAATGCATTTGACACATTCAAATTGCCAATATTTACTACACACCCTTAGTGAATTTGTTTGGTTGGATTAAATACAAGACCATTATTACAAAGAAGGTCAGAATAGAAGGGGCTTCATTGCTGTCATTTACTGGTACTCTGCTAAATAAAGGTTATATTGTAAAAAAAGACTACTGTACTACAGTCAGCAGCTCTGCTCTAAAATACAATACTAAATATTATACTATACGATAGTGCTATAATTAGGCCACATTGGTCGTGTGGTTGGTTGTTGGTGTGTTGAAGCGAGGCACTAAAACATCTTGCTCCAATACCTCTTGAAGGTGGATACTGTGTTTAGTGGTCTGGCTTGAGTAATGTAACTACCCCACACCTCAATAGTGACTGGAACGAATGCAGCTCAGTACGACTCTTAAGACACAGGGGAAGATATGCTGTCTATCTGTTTTCTTGTCACACTGATTCCACTTTCCTTCATTTTTTTCCTGCTGTCCAGAGTCTGCCAGGCAGTATAGCCAAAGCAGTGACCTACCTGGAGAGGCGTTTGCCTAACCTCGAGAATCCATATGCTGTTACAATGACATCATACGCCCTGGCCAATGAAAACAAACTGAACAAAATTATCCTCTACAACTTTGTCTCCCGAGGTACTGTCATATAACAATAGTATACTGATGTATTGATGAAAAAATAATACAGATCCATTAATTTTTAGTTTTTTTTCAATATTTTTTGTTTAAGTTAGTTACATCAGATATCAATACCTGTATTGGCCTTAAAATTCATTTATCATTCTGACACTCATCTGTACAAGCCTATATGTGAGTGTCCCCTCACATTTTACTTTCCTTTTTGAAGAAGTCACTGAAGTTTATTAATAAAAAGGTATTTGTCTGTATTTTGTTTAGAGTTGTCCCACTGGCCTGTACGTAACTCAAAAATTTTCACACTGGAGGCCACAGCTTACGCTCTTCTGGCTCTGGTCAAGGCCAAGGTGAGCATGTCCCACTTATGTGTATTTCACTAGCATGTCAAGCTGAAGAAAACATACAATGCAGTTATCGTCCATGCTGCCTCACTAAAAGGGCAAAGGGTTTATAAGGGGCAACCATACATCACTTGTGCACTTTTAAATATCCATATTTTCAAAATGTTTGGCTCATTTATTAAACATAATGGACCCTTTATATTTCTGCTGATGACTTTCCAGGGCACTTCATAGTTACAATGGACATTTGAAGGCATTTTCTGTCCCTCCTCGAACATTTATTTTACTACGGATTGAAAATACACCTGCAGTGACTTAAATATTAACCCGGCCCACGGAAAATAATTTTGAAATGTAGTTTTGTTAGTGTTTTAATATCATCCGGTGTTAATACATATAAAAAATATATAGGATTGATGTGAAAAGTCTGTGATGCAAAACCACTAAGCAAGTTAAATTTGACAAAAGCAAAGCCAGACACGACGTTTTTGTGATTGATTGCTTGTGTCGGTAAGTGCTGTGCGTATGACCGAGAATTTAACGCCTTGTCTTGCCTTCTGTTAATAAAGTTGTTTGAGGATGCCAGACCTGTTGTGAGGTGGTTCAACCAACAGCAATTTGTGGGCGGAGGCTATGGATCAACTCAGGTACCACAGGACTATCCATCTTGACCTTTAACTTTTTTGATGTGTTTGTGCTTTTTGTTAATTCATCTGGGCCTACAACTCATCAGTTTTTTTTAAGTCGTGCTTTTCTCCCTCTCACTCTTTTTCTCTCCAGGCTACCATAATAGTGTACCAGGCTGTAGCAGACTACTGGATCAGTGCTAAAGAACCAGAATATGATCTGAAAGTGGACTTATTGTTGCCGGGCAGGACAAAGCCTGACAGGTTCAGCTTCAACAAGGCAAACCAATTTACCACGAGAACATCTAAAGTGAGAACATACGCACACACAAACTGGCAGTGGCTCATTAATATCATCATTGCTGTTTCTTTCTGTATGTCCATTTCTTTTGCTGATCTCCATTTATGCGTGTTTGTGTGCATACTTGAAATCTCCGAAGGTTAACGATATAAACCAGGATGTGAAAGTGACTGCCACAGGAACAGGAGAAGCAATAGTGACAGTAAGTAAAACTTTTTGTATTGATTTGTCCTTTTTGAATCTCAAATGAGACTAATGATATTTTTTATCCTTGTGTGGACAATGCTATTAAGATGGACATCATTATTATTATTTTTATGTTATCACAGTGCATGCAGTATTAAATGCATTGTTTTCTGTGTGATAGATGGTGTCGCTATATTATGCTCTGCCAACAAAGAAGGAGAGCGACTGTCAGAAATTCAACCTCTCAGTGGAGCTCATCCCAAGTAATTTTAGTGTCTTCTTTGTTTTCCTGTGTGTTTGTCTTCATTTGCTGTCATTTTATCTGTTTTTTCTGCTTTTATTTTATTTATTTTTTTGCCTATCTGCAAACCATAGGTTTTTCACCCTAGCTGTCTATCCATCATTCTAAGTTTTCTTCTTTTATGAGAAAATGTGTTATGCTCATCTGGTGTTTTGCTCCTCCAGGGAAATTGGATGAGGATGAGAAGATATATGAACTGAGAATAGAGGTTCTGTAAGTACAATCAAGAAGTCATACTGACAAGTGATACAAATAACAGCTTTCTAAAAAATATTCTAACCAGCTGTGGCCCTTTCATTATTTCACTTGTTAGTCATTAATTTTATTCATATTTTGTTGATTGTCCAATTAAATTGTACATTGTCCATTTTCTTGATAGCTTTAAGAACAACGAGCATGATGCAAGGATGTCAATTTTGGATATTGGCCTGCTAACTGGATTCACTGTGAACACAGATGACCTGAACTTAGTAAGAGCTTTTACAGATAAACATATACCAACATGGAGTTTAAAAGTCAACTTGAGATACAAGATGTTTTATGGTTTTGAAGGTTGTCCAACAGTATCTGTTAATATGTTTGTGTGTGTGTGTGTGTGTGTGTGTGTGTGTGTGTGTGTGTGTGTGTGTGTGTGTGTGTGTGTGTGTGTGTGTGTGTAGTTGTCCAAAGGACGTGCCCGCACCATTGCAAAATATGAGATGAACACAGTCCTTTCAGAAAGAGGCTCGCTGATCATCTACCTAGACAAGGTAAGACTGCAGCCTTCTTCCTTCTTTCCCTTTTTCTCTCTGCCTCTTTTTCCTCTATTTATGTCTAATCCCACATTTCCTTAACATTTCTCCACAGGTTTCTCACACACGACCAGAGGAGATCACTTTTAGGATCCATCAGAAACTGAAAGTTGGCGTCCTACAACCAGCAGCTGTGTCTGTCTATGAATATTATGACCGTAGGTCTCAAAGCCTTTTAGAAATATATGCTCCTTCAGTGAGCATCAAGATTTATACTTTGCTGCAGATGGATGCCAGAGTAGTTAGGTAGATAAGCAGCCTTAGATTGTCAAAATATTTAATGCACATATTCTCTGATGTACTGCAGTTAGCATAGGATGTTTTTCAACCATCTTTCTTTTTGCTGCAGAAACACATTGTGTGAAATTCTACCATCCAGAGAGGAGAGATGGACAGCTACTGAGGCTCTGTAGAAATGATGAATGCACTTGTGCTGAAGGTAAGTAACATGATGTTCCTCTGAAGATTTAAACAACCGAGGGAATAGTAAACACTAACATTGTGCTTTGTGAAGCAATGATCATTTGTCATCCTGCTAAGTAAGTTAACCTCAGGAAATTTGTGTGTCTTGAGACCAAGAGAAAATTAAATAATTAAACATTTCCCCTGTGCCTGTCTTGTACTTTCAGAGAACTGCAGTATGCAGAAGAAGGGCAAAATCAGCAATGATGAACGTACAGCTAAATCTTGTGAGACTACACCCACCAGCAAAATAGATTTTGGTAAGATGTAGTGGAAATGGATTGCATTTATCTAGCACTTTTATCTAAAAAAATTGATTTGTGTGTTTGCATAAGTGGGAGATTGAAAGAACAAGTAAGTGGGTGAGGTAACAATCTGCATCTTGTCTGTTCTCAGTGTACAAAGTGAGACTGCAGGGATTTAAAGATGAGTTGTCAACTGACGTTTACTCAATGCAGGTACTCGAGGTCATCAAAGAAGGTGGGTTTTAAACTATTTCACAAAATGTCCAAGAATTGATCTGTCTTTAAGCATGATTCCAGTTGGAATATGTAAGAATATAACACTAGTGTTATATGCTGCTCATTTACTGCTCTACGTATTCAATCCTTTACTATCTTCTCTTTCTTCTGCTATATTTCAATTACAGGAAGCTATGATGTGGGTCCTCGGGGTAAACTGCGCATTTTCCTCAGTTATCCACACTGCAGAGAAGCTTTAGATTTAAGGGTAGGCAAAACCTACCTCATCATGGGCACATCCAAAGATATTCACAGAGATGAAAATATTCAATCGTAAGTATGTTCTTTGTATGTGAGTATGTGTATGTGTTTTATGCAACTCCCTCATAATAATGTCTCTATTTAAACATTTGAACTGTTTCACTGCTTTCTGTTACTAAATTATACACTGAATCAAGTTTGCCTATATTTTGCGCTAGACTATGTGTTACTGAGCTTTTAAATATATATATATATATATATATATATATATCTTTTTTTTTTTTTTTTTTTTTTTTACAAGGGGGGACTTTTTGTACTTTTTTACATCATGCAGTCGTCATTTCTCTTCGGCACTTTGCTCTTTACAGGTTTCAGTATGTGCTTGGTGAGAGAACTTGGATCGAGTACTGGCCCACAGAAGAAGAGTGTCAAATTGAGGAATACAGACCTACCTGTCTAGGCTTGGAGGAGATGGTCCAGCAGTATGCACTCTTTGGATGTCAGCAGTAGAGAAGCTCAGGGAAATAAAATGTTCTCTAATTGTTTTTATTTAGAATTTTCATTGTTATGTAAAACTTTCACTGTGAAGAGACACCAGGGATTCAAAAGTAAAATTTACTTTGATTAAAATCTAATGGTGTTAATCTCATTGTCTGTGTTTTATGTACAGATTAATTTTTTTTTTTGTAGAAAATTAGACTAATAGTTGATGTTTACCACTTGATTACTATTTGGTTACTGTATAGAATGGCAGAACTAGAGGTAGAAGTGTAATAATGTAAAGTTTGCAAATGTTGAGCTCATGGAGTGATTTAAAGGACGTTCAGCAATGCAAAAACAATTTTTTTTATGATTTGGAATATATCAGACAACTCATACAGTACTGCAGTAGTATGATATATACTGCAACTGATATAAAACCACCACCACGCAAGAAGAAAATTAAACATATACTGAAATGCCTTGGTTTTATTGCCTGAAATGGTTTGGCAAGAAAATCATGTCAAACAAATGCTGTGAATCTTGTATGCAGCAGGTGCAGCAACCTCTCAAATAAAAAACAGATAAATAAAAGTGAGTCATGACTTTTAATTTTTGGATATTGTTGGACGAGGATTAAGGTAAAGTGTGGGCAATGAGTCTATGATAACTGTCCATCCTTTCCCACACCATTTTGAGAGGGTCCTTTGCAAAATACTCAGCAATGTGACTATGAAGAAGCTAATTCATATGAGTCATGGTATATCTAAAATCACTTAGTTATAAGATGAATGATCGGCAACATGAGATAAGCATGAATGCTGTACTCAAAGAACTAACTAGCAAAAGTGAGAGTATGGTGCAATATCAAATTGAGGAGTTTTTGTGTCAGAAATTACAAATACAACAAACATACTACCACAAAAGAATGATAGAGAGGCCAATTTTTACATGTGTGCTCAACTGCAAAACAGTGGAGTGCTGCACACATTGGACACTAACATGCTGCACTAACCACAAGCAAGTGACTGTAATTAATGATTGCTGTGCAGACAAATTTGGGTTTGGTAGGTCTCTGAGAAGTTACTGTGGTCCATGTGTAAGATTTGACCTGAGTTTGTGTTACATAAGTAAAAATCCTCTGGTCTTTCAAACCCCCCTAAATTGCCCCCAACTTTCTATTACACCAGACACAGCAAACAGAGTCTAGAACACTGATGAAATATCTTTATTGAATCAGTGTTGGCCAGTAAATAATTTACCCTTTGTGTGTAATGTCCATGCTTCATCTGATTATCCTTATCTGCACTATTTTTGTTGTTTGTTGTTTTTCTTAAGTATTTAATCAATATGCAGACTCCAAGAGCAAACAAACCGGATAATAATTCCTGTGTGGGCTCTGCATTGTGATGTTACGTATTCATTCCCAATCAATCCTACTAACTATAGTAATCTCTGGACTTTTCCTTTAATACTATCAAGAGGTCAAAATTTCATTCTGTCCAGTGCTTTGGTTCATGACCAAATACCTTAAAAAACTACTAGCCTTAGCTGTACTTAGCATTTAGCTCAGAGCACCACTTCACTTGTGGTTCTGCTTTGCCTCACAGGGCCACTATCATAACTGTAGACTCTTGGTGGAATGTATGTTGGGTTTACCTCCTATATTTTGTAAAATGGCATGTAAAGTTAGCTTTAAATTGTCTCTCTGAATAAGAAGTACTACACTCGCTCAAGATTGCATACATAAACAAGAGTGTGGAAATTATCGTGACAAACATACGAACCGAAACCAACTTGGATCCTTACCAGAGTAGAATCTTTCCATGACCTTGGACAAATTACAATACTGTAGTAATACTGAACATACTTTGATTCATTGTAAAAATCCAAAGTGGTTATTGTCTTAAGTGATTAAGTGTTTAAGTGATTTTGATGTTAGAACCGTGTTGGAATTCACGAATGGCAGTGTTTGTTGGCCCTGGTCCTGATCCATTCTTAGGTTTACATGGGCTCAAAGTCAATTTTGGACTAGACAAAATTCAGTCTCAGTTTGTTTTTGACATTTCTGTCAGCATTTTGTCTTATCTGTCACGCGAGCCATGTAAAACATTTTCAAATATGATATACTATTGATTGTTGTTCTTCTGTGCTGACGAATCGGGCTGTTGTGCCGGGTTTCCCCTCAACCAATGGCATGATGAAGCTTGCCATTAATACAGTTGAAATCTTTGAGCATATACTATTACAGTATGTTCTAAAATTCTACAATTCATTTGGCAGACACTTTTACCAAAAGTGATGTACATCTGCGAGCTGAAACAACACAAGCAAATACCTAGTCAGAAGAGAACAACATGAGTAAGTACCATGAAGCATAGTTCAAGTCTGGGAGGATGTAGGTGACTACAGGCGGTGTGAGAGACAAAGCTTAGAGTGAATAGGAGGCTATTTTTTATAGTCTATTGGTCTATTTGTTAGTGTCTGCAATCACAAACACAGTGTTTTGATAGAGACAAATTCGCAATATACTTCTTCTCATCTATATATGTTTCTCTTCGGCTTTGGTTTGGCAGTGAAACAAAGCCATCAGGATGTTTTATCAACAGCAAACCCCAGTCTATAACCTACCTACCTATTCAGAAAAGGTACAAAAAGACACAACATACAGAATGACTGGAGGGCAGGAAACTTTCTACTAGGTTCACACAAGTCTACTTTTACAAGATAAAGGACTTAAAGCCTGTGATAACTGTCTCCAAAATCTCCTGAGCCATATATCTGACGTTAGCAGCTAAATGCTCCGCTTTGTTCACCAGCTAGTGTGTGTCTGCCAATTGCTGCAGAGCAGATATTGTATAGTGGAGTTTTTTTTTCTAAAAACAGCTGCCCCCTCTGGCCGAAAACGGACAGTGAACCTACAGTAAAGTAGTAAAATACTGGACTGGAATGGAGAGCTAAACAATGGGTGGATACTAGCCTGCCCTAGAACCAGATGTCTCCCATCAATGGTTCAGAGTCACAGTTCTGTCAGGATAAAATAATGAGCTTCCATATCCAAGTATCAAACAAAATGATCAATATATCAAAAAAAACACTGTATACTACTATATTTTAGCTTGTTTGGAGAAAATGGGGAACTCAGATTGGTAATATGAGACCTTTTCTTCCCATATTCATCTATTTCTGCTTTTGATTTATAATATGATATTTAAGTGTAAGGCTGCCTCATGTGTGGCATTCAGGTTTTGGGAGGTTACAGTGCAACTGGCATGGCGTATGAGTGTGTGTGTGTGTGTGTGTTTGTGTGTGTGTGTGTGTGTGTGTGTGTGTGTTTGAGTGTGTATGTGTGTGTATATATATATATATATATATATATATATATATATATATATATATATATATATATATATATAGAGAGAGAGAGAGAGAGAGAGAGAGATAGATAGATATAGCACTACTACATATTGACAGAATAGTCCTGTGTGACAATGCCAAAAATCTGCAGGAAAAGGAGACACGTTCCTACCATTGTTTGAATATTAAACGGTAAATCAAACATTATGTGCTAGTACATAATATTTGTCAGTGGAGACACAGATTAATGTGGACTTATAGTGCAGCAGAACATGTCCAGGCACTGACATTTTATTCAAACTGGTTTCACAGGAAGAACTGGCAACTTTCACTATTATAAAAGAGGACTTATCTTGAGATTTATTGGAAGAGACAGAGAGAGGAGATGTAAAGCTGCAGGAGGAGGGAGGTAAGTGAGCAAAAAGTAGAGTGCAGCAGAGCAAGAGTCTGTAATAACAGCAGGTATGGGATCAGGCAGGAGGATGTGTAGGACTCAGCTTTGGCTGCTGGCCTCACTGGCTTTTTTCTCCTTGACTTCAGCTGATGGATCTTCAATGTAAGTAGGCCTGCATTACCTTCCTTCAGTGTCTGTGCAAAGAGGGAGAGGTAGTGAAAGAGTTTGCGGTTCTAGTTCCCAGTTCAGTCGACTGCGTTGTATTGAGGCATTTGGTCTTACTGTAAAATAGCAGCATTCATTTGTATTTTTATTACTGTTACAGTTTGGTACTTTCTACCTACGGGCCCATTAAAGGCTCATGGCCTAACTCAAGCTAGGAAGGCCAAGAAAGGCCTTAGGGGGAAAGAAAAACAAAGAATTCCTGGGAGAGGCACAAACTAGAAACTTCTCACCAACAATGAGAAATGTGAATAGAGATTTTTTTAACATGAATTTAGATGTATGTTGTTTGATTGGCTAGAGAAAACAATTGGCTTAAATTAACTTTGTATGTCTGATTAACAAGTGAAAAAATTAAGCTTTAGATTTTAGTGGATGCAATCGTATCTACATAATTCCTTTCATCTTTGTCTTTATTGTCTTACGCAACTAGAAAGGATAATCTAACTTTGGTGTCAGTGATGCACTCACTGATGATTTTGATTAACTTGTTGTCCTGCATAGTATACCAGCATTTTACCTGATGTTTTGACAGTGTTTGGGAAAATGTACTAAAGCTGTTAGACAAAATCTGTAATAGGAGCAACGTTAAGGCCAGGGACAGCCTGCCTTTGGAGGCAATTTAAGAATTATGCATTTTAGTATTCATTTATGGTTTAGTATTTATTTTTACTCAGTTCCAGACTTCTGTGTTTTACATAATAAAAAGTTGCAGTCCGGTCTACAGTTTGTGTTCGATAAATAAAGGCTGAGGCTGCCAGTAAGCTGGCGGAAGGGTTGTTTGGAATTTACACAGTAAACAGAGTCAAGGTATGGTATTAATCAGTGCTGGATATTATCTAAGAGATAAAACAGGTCACTTTGGTTAAAGTCCATGTTTGAGCAGATGATCCTCATCTGAGGAGATGTGTGTTATTTATTTATTTATGATTTATATATTTATTTATTTTGCAAAGTTGCAAACACACTCAAACGACTGTTGAGAAAAGCAAAGCAAAAACAAATCAGTAAATCATAATTGTCCTTGTTCCTCATTTGGTCAGGGTTTCGACACGTCCTCAACAATAGTGTGGTTCTTTCTGTACACTGTCTACATTCTCTATTGTTGTCCCGTCCCACCGCTCTGCAGGAAGGTGATGTCTGCCCCAAATGTGTTGCGGATAAGAACACCAGAAAACATCTTTTTGGAGTGTCAAGACTGCACCGATGATAATGATTTCACAGTTGTGATCAACGTATTGAAGTATCCGACCAAATCGAAACAGCTGGCATCCACATCTGTGAACCTTACCAGAGCAAATAACTTCCAGGGCTTTGGACAAATTAGCGTAATGTAGAAATACTGAAACATATGTTACTGTTATTTGGATTTGCCTGATGAAATGTATGGGTAATTTTAATAATTGAAAGCCCTGCCTGAATGTACCACCTATCTAAAGAACTTGATTTTTAAATTTAGCATCATATATGCCCGTCCTGCTCCTCGCACACCACTCATGTCGCTTTGTACTGGCTTCAGATCCCTTTAGGAGACTTCAGCAAGGATCCTAACACGAAGCAGTATGTCTACCTGAAAGCTCGGTTCCCTGATGTAGAACTGGAGAAGGTCGTCTTGGTATCCTTCCAGTCCGGCTACATCTTCATCCAGACTGACAAGACCCTCTACACCCCCAACAGCAAAGGTGAGTCCAGTACCACATCAGTGCTGAGAAACAGAAAAAAACACGGACCCTTGTTAAAATACTAATTTCCTGTTAGTAATTGAATGAATTTAATATCATATTTATTTTTAAGATAATATCTTAGAAAATATATCCAGTCTTCTGTTTTAAAGTCAGAATGGCCAGTATTGAATTTATTTCCAAATTCAATGACAGGGGTATCCTGGTGGCCTTGGGAATTAATATGATACTGTACCACTGTCACTGTCACAACCTTGGTTCGAGTCTGACCATGGACTGTTGTTTTCTGCCTTCCCCCATCTCTCTCATTTCCTGTCTGCTCTGTAATAAAAGCAAGAATTTGGACTTTATCAGATATTTCTATATCCAGTGTGAATGACAGTCCTGTAAAATTCTTCAAATGAACCCTTCTCCTAATGTTAGTGGAGAATTTAGTTAAATGACTAAGCACAGAATAGATGTGAAAGTAACAGCAGTAATGACTTCATTTCAGTTCACTACAGGATCTTTGCGCTGACGACCCGCATGGACCCTGTGGGGAGGGACAGTGAAACCAGAATTGATTCTTCTGTTGCTATTGACATTGTGGTATTGTATTTTACCTTTTGAGAAACAGAATTGGATTTGAAATTAGAGGACTTTGTCTTAGATTATTTCACCTTTGTCTGCCACATGCTTCTAAAACGCCTGACTTACAACAAGACTAAGATTCTGAAGCCACGTTGGCTACCAATATTGCCATCCCTAAAGCCATGCTGCTACTATAGCTAAAAACACAACCACTGAACTTCGCATGTCCATCTCTAGTAATGCTGTTCTACTAATTCTCTGGAGAGATGTGCATGTCTCCCTCTAGTTGTTAATCGGTTTATTTGAATGCAGCCTTTCCCTCAACAGCAAAACAGAGAGTTAAGAAATAGCTAGTGTCAATCAAGGAGCTGATCAGACTCACAGATGGTAGAGAAAAGATAAGTACTTCTCTTGTCAAGGATGAAATTAATGATTTGTAAATTGATGAGGTTCGCCATCCATGAATTGTTCCTTGTTTTAGACCCCTGAAGGCATCATTTTACCTCTTGATCCAGTCTCTCTGGATTCAGGGATCCACACTGGAGATTACCAACTCGGTGAAATTGTCAGGTGTGTATTTAATTTCATTTTATTAACTTGCAATTTTATACAGTTCTCTTTAGTTTAATTGTGATTTTCCCTATTTTGCATGCATAGTTGAGTTCAGTTGCATGGAACTAAGAAGACTTGGACAGTGATAGTTGAGACAAAGTAGTGGTCAGTATCTTTTTTCTCATTAATCTGTAGGTGTGGGGCCATGTTGAGCATGTAATTTACACACCCTGCTTCCACACGACAGTTGTTTTCTGACATACTCCGCAACCAGACACGACAACAATGTCAGTCATTTGTTTCCGTGTGCCACTCTTCCTTTTTATGTCCCGATAACTCATTAAATACACACCGTGTCTCTCTCAGCTTTCCCCTGGAGTGTAGCTGGGAGCTTTCTGAGTGTGTTGAGTTTAGCAGGGGGCACAGGGCTGCAAAAGCCGAGGGTCATACACACGGAATAGCCGCAGGTTCTGTCCCAGTTTTTTTAATATGTATGAGATCAAAATCTCACAATGGCGAAACCTTTAGTCATATAGACCTTATAGTCATACTGGAGGTAGAACATATAGTGAGTCATAATTATGAGAAAGCTGCTGCTAAATGCTCCATTAGGTGCTGAGCAGGTAGTGAGCAGTGGGTTTTTGCAACTTTTTCACTGAAAACAGGTGCCTGCTGCAGCTGACACTGATACTAGGACTGAATCAAAACAGTAAAGTTATGGGCCATAAATGTGACTATAAAGCTCCATAAAGCTGAGCAGAGCTGCAAAGTTGGGTGATAATTTTGGTGGGTTCATCACTATGAGAAACCCCTTTCAGTTTGTCACATTGTTTTAACATTATCATTTGATACATTAACATTAAAAATAATGGCTATGGCCAATTTAAAGACATGTTTTAATACATTAAAAATGATGCTTTGAATAATAATTTTAGGGTGTGTTTTCTACAAAAAAAAAAAAAATCTCAAAATGACATCTACTCCTCCACTGAAAAAGTCTGAATCTATGAATATGACAATATATTTGATTTCAAAAGTTTAACGTCTGCTTGCAAGTTGTTTTCTAGTTCATGATCAGTTCATGTGCACTTGAGGTTACCAAATTTACACTTCACACCTGTGTAAAATAAATATTGGACCGCATTTCTAGTCATGATGTACCCAAATCCTCTCAGTATGTTCACAAATTAAACTCAGTTTTAAGATGAGTGCCACTAGTGTCCTCTGGTGTCGAACTCCGAATGGACATTATACACAGTGAAAGACAAACATCCAGGTGAAGTAATAATGGCACAATTTTTAAGTTGAGAGGGGATTTAAGCAATTAAGAAAAACTGTAATGTAACGATCAAAATACAGGCCACTAATGCCACTAATACCACTAACAATTGACACTAGGTAAAGTGCCATTAATTTAACCTAAAATCTTTATAGAAGCCAAGTTTTGTCAATACAGATCCTTTGCATCTGTGCATGTGTGCATGTGTGTGTGTGTGTGTGTGTGTGTGTGTGTGTGTGTGTGTGTGTGTGTGTGTGTGTGTGTGTGTGTGTGTGTGTGTGTGTGTGTGTGTGTGTGTGTGTGTGTGTCTGTGTCTGGGTAGCCCTGGACTTTGGAAAGTCGTGGCCAAGTTCCACAGCCAGCCACAGCAGAGCTACTCTGCAGAGTTTGAGGTCAAAGATTACGGTGAGTCAAAGCAGAGGTCATTTTTACCTGATAACCTGTTATTAAAAACACTTTTATTTACTTTGGGCCTAATGTTGGACACACGATAAAATGTTTTCAATTTTTTAGTGCTGCCCAGTTTTGACGTGAAACTAATACCTGCGAGCTCCTTCTTCTATGTGGACAGTCCAGAGCTCGTCGTCCACATCAAAGCTACGTATGTGAAGGTTTTTGTTTTGCTTTTGGATTTCCCTTCTCTGTTTTAGCTCCTTCTGAAATAAGTAAATGATTTACCAATGGTTTTAGGTATCTCTTTGGTGGAGAGGTGGATGGGTCAGCCTTCGGGGTATTTGGGATTGTGCATGAAGGTCAAAAGAGGAGTTTTCCTAGCTCTCTTCAGAGAGTGTCGGTCAGTAAAAACTTTTACAAACCTCAACCTTGTCTTACAGCTTGGCCTTTTATCAGTGCTGCAAAATCTGCAAGCAAATTTAACAGTACCTGCCAACTGTCCAGGTTTTCTATTTCAAGATGTGTTTATGTGTAAGATTAGATCGAGGGAGGTGATGGAGAGGTCATACTGAAGAGAGAGCACATCACACAGACCTTTGAAAACATCCTCGACCTGGTGGGGAGTTCCATATTTGTAGCTGTCAGTGTGCTGACGGAGAGTGGTGAGATAGAGAAAATGTGTGAGTGCATGTGTGCGTGCATCCTAATACAAAAAAAGTGGAGGGGATTTCATTCAGTTTGAGTAATGTATTTCTATGCATTCATGATGAATACAACTTGGATTCCTGTACTTACTGTATTTGCACTGTATGTGTTTTTTTTTCTATAGTTAGGGTACCATGAAGTTGTAATTAAGTACTTTTTTGTCCTGTTAGACTTTTTAACATGTACTCTGTGCATACTTATAAAGTATTAACTTTTATAGAATTTTTTTTACAAATACAAATATTAGTCAATATTTATTATAGCAGAAGAGTTTGTTTTATTATATATATATATATATATATATATATATATATATATATTTTTTTTTTTTTTTTTTTTTTTTAAACTGAACAGAGCATGCATACATGTAAACATGAGCTGGTTGTTTTCAGTTACATTGTTGGAAATCAGTCAAAAGAGAACAATGGGAAGAAAGGAGATGTAAAAACATTTATACTTAATAATAATTTTGCCGTGCATTTGTCTTTTTGTGTGTTTGTCTGCATGTGCACACTAAATATCTGTGCACAGGTGGTGAAATGTCGGAGGCAGAGCTGAGAAGTACCCAGATTGTCACATCACCCTACACAATCCACTTGAGCAAAACGCCCAAATATTTCAAGCCAGGAATGTCCTTTGATGTTTCGGTAAAGTACACTTGTACCGACTTTTCCTCAGTCCCACATCTCATTTGATTGATGTGCCATTTTTCTCAAGTGTCAAATGTATATCCATACACTTTTTTTTACTACCATTATTTCTGTTATTACTGCTAAGATTGCATCTGTCACGGATCTTGAGTGTTATACAAACAGAAATCTCCTTAAACAGATGAGTTTCCTGAGAAAACTAGGATTTCATACGTAGCCACAGAGATTATCATCTCAGTCAATAAATATTTGCTGCACAGTTACTAAAGTTGCATTAACATTAGATTAATGATTAATGTTTTTTTTCATGAGATAGTTGGATGTTTTGTGACTGATTAGTTGTTTTTGTTGTGGCTGGCAGATTGAAGTTCTGAAACCTGACGGCAGTCCAGCACAAGGCGTTGTAGTGTATGCAGATAATGTGGAAGGCCTGACTGCAGCCAATGGCATGGCAAGGCTATCCATCAATACAGTAAAAAACACTCAACCCCTGACAATCACAGTAAGTGTCGATAATTGGTAAAATTGCATTTATTTATTTACAATTTGTTTCAAAGCATCTTTAGTAAATGTATGCTATAACTTACCATAGTAAGCTGTCAACTTACCATTTACCTTACCTTACCAGTATGAAGCTCAAAGAGAGGGCTAGACGGCTGAAACTGTCTGGGCTTTTAGACAGGGAGAAAACTTTGAACTTGATGGTGCAAAGAGAGAAAGAAATTGGTGCAAAGTCCTGCAACTATGCCTCCCTAGGTCCCTCCCAGAAAATTCCCGAGGTCCTCATTTTGTTGCAAATTGTCAAAAACACCTGGTCCTGCCTCGTCCAAGTGCACAGAGACAGCCATTGCGCCTTTCAAAGAAAGTGAGCATTCCTCCATAGACTACTGGTTGGGAGCAGACCAGAACAGATTTTGATAGATTTGAGCTTGGCTATTAACCAGGAAATGCTCTGGACTCCACCTAGGTCATGTCTTCTTTATGAATCTCGTTGAAGTCCACCTCATGTAGGACTCACCTGCAACAGAAACTGGAGCCACATGTGGGTTTATTAAGGGTTGGCTAACACATCTTACTCAGACTGTGTCTGCAGATGCTGGGTCTGATGGCATGTTCACTGGTAATTCCTATAGACAGTCAGTGAGTGGCATCACAGGAGAGGCCATTACCATATTTATTGCAGTGTTAGAGAGAGCGCCGACTGCACCGCAGGGCTACACCACTGGATGAACTCTAATCCCATTTCACATTTAGGAAGGAGGTAACCTCAGATGTGATTCTCATTGACTGGGGAGACTTCTAAGAGGGAAGAGTTGTCAGTAATGTGTGGGGCCCGCTCCAGAGGGCCACTCACATAAACTAGCTGGAACTCTTGCAGCATTTCTGGCCCCTTGGCACTTTCTGCCATTAATAAGACATCACCTGAGCAGACACAACTGCGGTGGCTTACATCGACAGACTAGGTGGCATTGGGTTTCATCCTTTGGACATGGTGACTCGCAGTCTGATCATGTGGAGCAGGATTCAGTTCTGTCACAGAGAACCACTCAGTCCAGAATTTGCAAAGTCAAGCCGAAAATACCATCTCTAGGTAGTAATTCAGATTTGGGCTTGCTTTGGCCAGTCCAAGGTTTACCTGTCTGCCTTGTTGCTAAGTGCCCGGTGTATTTTCCCTTTTGGACCAGAAAGCTCTGTTGGGATCAGAGGTACAGGCCCACAAGTGGCTACCAGTTCTGCGTTATGTGTCTTTCTCTCTGGCCTTGATTTCCCTCTCGCTGATGAGTGAGAAAGAGGGGTCTTTCATAGATTCCAATTACCTGTATGTGGGCAATGAACCACTGGACAGAGGAAACTGTTTTGCTCTTCTGGAGCCTGCCATGGTCTATTCCTAGTTGGACCTTGTTTCCAAGGCCACAAAGGAGATTGAGCTTTCCTAAACTATAATTGCCACTATACAAAGAGCAAGAGCCCAATCTGCGATGTCAGCTTAAGGTAAGTGGCAGGTGGGAAGAGGGATGTGATAGGTCAAAGTTATATTCCAGTTATCCTAATACCCTGTGACAATCAGGCAATCATGTCTATTTCTTCAAGGGTGAGATTTGTTAACGTCTACTTGGCTTTTGTTTCAGCCTGTAATGTGGGTTTGGTGCAGTCCTGTGAGCCGACACCACCATATTTGCTGTTTCATCAAAGGGGCAAACTGGCTCTGCTCTGCGTCTAAAAAACTTGTCCCTTCATAGGATTTATCTCTGGCGGTAGGCACAGCCTCCCCACCTCCTACTCACATCTGCTTGTGCAGCTGCAATGCTTTCTGTCTAGTGAAAGCTCTACACATTTACATTAAGTGAGCAAGGGTCTTAAGTGGTCTGGAGTAAGGATAACGCCGAGATAGCGTTCCCCACAGTGAGACCCCTCACTCCTGTTATCGGAGAGCAGGGGTAATGGGACAGGTAACCTCAAGACTTGTGGTGGCAGTCTGTGTAGACATGGTGTTGATTCAAAAGATAAGAAAAAGGGACACATTTTTACCTTTCTTTGCACATGCAAGAATGTAGTTCAATATGAAGTCATAGCTGCCCTAGGCTGTTGATTGTAAATTGCCATGTACATCGCTATGCTCACCTGTGTTTTTCTCTAATATCAGGCAAAGACCAATGATCCTCATATTTCACCTGAAAGGCAAGCCTCAGCCACCATGACAGTTCTCCCATACGAGACTAAAAGCAACAACTACATCCACATAGGTACACAGTGGAATAATATCACAGCGCTGGTGGTGATGGTGGTAGCGGTGGTGCTTTCAAACTAATATTCAATTTTTTTAAAAGCTTATCACTAATTTTGCTCATTTGAATCCCTTTATAATAGGGGCGGATGCAGCTTTCGTAAAATTAGGAGACAACCTGAAGATCAACTTCAACCTCAACAGGCAGGGAAATGCACAAAATGACATCACATACCTGGTGAGACATGCTTTGCACCTGTGTCTGTGTGTCTTGATCCAATCGCCTGAGTTTTTGTGTTGCTTCATAGGAACCTTTGTAGTACAGTACGCATGCATGTTGAATAAGTATTGATTTTAGGATCTGTGTTTCCCAAGATCATGAGCAGAGGTCAGCTAGTGAAATATGGCCGTTTCAGGACAAGAGGTCAAGTACTGATTTCCCTTTCGCTGCACATCTCCAAAGAAATGCTGCCATCGTTCCGCATCATCGCCTACTACCATACTAGTGACAATGAAGTGGTATCTGACTCTGTTTGGGTGGATGTTAAAGACTCCTGCATGGGCTCGGTGAGACACACAACACTGATTTGGCAGAGTTCTGTGTTTCTAGGACATATTTTTATGTGTAACTGCTTTAACAAATGTAAACTCTCTTCACATTTAGCTGAAGTTGGAACCATCACGAGCTGCTCCGTCCTATGAGCCTCGCAGGATGTTTGGTCTGAAAGTCACTGGAGATCCAGGGGCCACGGTGGGACTGGTGGCAGTCGACAAAGGCGTCTACGTCCTGAATAACAAGCACCGCCTCACCCAGAAGAAGGCAAATTCTTTATTCTGTCTTTATCGGTGAAAATATTTGAGGGGAAAGTGATTTGATATAAGCTTATATATTTTCACTTTTAAGTATTTCTAAATTACAGATTTTTACGCACAAGTGAAAAACAGTGTATGAATGTTTGTTTGTCAGCCTGTGACTTCAAATAGATGACAGAAAAAAGCTATTCCACAGCAGATATATTGCATACGTAAATATTTCTAATTTCATATCAGATATGTCATTTATCCTCACTTGGAAAATGTACTTCATTTATACAGTGTTTTCACATTTTGCTTCTCAAACATAGACAAACACCAGTGGCTTAACCATTGGGAGCAATTTGGGGTCACTCAACAACACTTTAACACGTGGACATGTGGAGGAGCTGAGGAACAAACTGCAAACCCTGAGATTAATGGACAGAATGCTATACCTTCACATGTGGCCAAAAACCTAAACCTTGTCTGTTTGTATTTCTATGTATTCAGGTATGGGATGTTGTGGAGAAATACGACACAGGCTGCACACCAGGTGGAGGGAAGGATGGCATGAGTGTGTTCTTTGATGCGGGGCTGTTGTTTCAGTCCAACGGGGCTTCTGGGACTGCCTACAGACAAGGTGAGACTTTACAGTCTCAATGTTTTCTCTCCTTCTTCTTATCTTGTTCCAGAAATTTTAATTAGGGCAACAAAGATGACTCTAGGTTAAGGTGAGAAAGAGCAAACATCTGATAACAATAATAACTTGGTATAAATGCTTCAGCTAGCTATATGCTAGCTATAACTAGTTGCCTGTCACAGACCAAAGGATTATCCCCCTTCTGCTTGACAAGCTCGAGCCTTTGTCACCGGGACACGGCCACGAAAATGAGAGAGATGATGAATGCAACAGCTGGTAGTCAACCTAGCTAACAGAGACAATGGCCTACTGGAGTCACAAGAGGGCAGTAAATTACAAGATTACTGCAAGCAGCCATCATCAGATTTTCTATCAAACAAAATGATGTTCTCAGATGAGACAGATATGTGTGTAGATTGTTGGCTAGATTGTTGGCCAGCATATAATAGGCACATATAGGGAATTTTAAATTTTTTTTGAATTTTTTTTTTCAATTTTCATTTTTGGAGTTACTGTCTGCAAATTTGTAGTTCACCCTCACCAGGCCCATATCAGTTGTTTTAACCCTGGCGCTGCCCTCGGCGGGTCAAAAGGACCCCACGGACGGGCCACGCTAGGGCTCGGCGAGGGCGGGACGGTTTGACCCGGAGGACACGGGGACCGTGTAGGGAACCAGGACAACGGGAGGGTGAAGCAGAAGGCAGCTATTTTTGAGAAAAATACTCTAAAATTCCACTGTGCACCTGCTACCAGCACTAAACGTTAATGTTGTTTATGAGTTAATTGCTGATAACAAGTTTGCCTAATTGATAGGTTTTAGTATTTCAGCATTAACAGCTTTTTTGCTGCCTTCAAGTGGTCAGACACAACTTAATGCAGGTTTTTTAGACATAATCATGTAGAAGATGATAGAGGGACCACACTTTAAAGGGTCAGTTCCCAAAAAAGGCCAAATCTCACTTCCCATTTGACAGTGCAGACAGTCCATGCTTTCAAAAACAGCTTGTTGGGTCTTTTGTGCTTTGTGTCTCTAAAGGTAATCATTTTTTATTAACATGAATAAGACCAAAAAAATGTATTTTCACTTTTTTGATGTCAGGGGAGAGGCAAATATGTCTGAGACGGATATCCAGAAACTGGCCAGAACTATCAGAATACCACTATAGGTAGATGATAAAACATGGTTTTTGCAATTTGGTTGAAGTAACTCTGGACTTAAAACCAATGAATGTCTGTGCTGTTTAAAAGTTAACCATTGTAATTGCCGCCAAGTATTATGATATAAGAGTTAATTACAGTGTTTTCTTATGGGTTTAAAAATGTACTCTTGTTTAATGTACTTTTGTGAAACATTATGTTTTAACACTCCAACAAATTTTTCTCACACCCACACCAACGTGAAACATTAGCTTTGAGAAAAATATCACATGATTTATGCCATGCATAACAAAAGTCTGGGTCAGACCTTGTTGGGCTGTGTTGAAGTTCTAGTCTGCGTCATGTTTCCAGAATTGAAATGTCCAGTCTCCACCAGAAGGAAACGAGCCACTACTATGATGGACGTCACAACCAGCTTACGTAAGAACCACAGCTCTAAACTCTTTAATAACCTCAAATTCATTCATATGAAATCTCCTCTTCTTTCTGTAGTTGGACATCATGTGTCATTCACTTTCACAATACTCAGCTCTGCCATGTTATGAAATAGTGGAAGGATACAAATAGGCTGCTTTTAATAGACTGTATAAAAGGGCATTTTGACTTTTCATCATTCAAATCAAGTGTCTAAGGGTAAAAGGCATGTAAATAAAAGGTGACTTGACCTAATAGAAAAAAAATTCCTAATTTGCCCTGTTTTAAAATTGCTTCATTTACTTTTTCCAGTTCACCTTTCTTCTTGGGCTCCATTCCTTCTCACCTCTTCTCATCTCTCCTCCACAACACTCTTTCTTTCCAGTGAGTCAGTATAAAAATGAACTACAACGTGAATGTTGTTTGGATGGCATGAGGGACAGCCCCACTTCATACACCTGTGAGGTTCGCAGCGAGTACATCACAGATGGCGCAGCCTGTATCGAGGCCTTCCTGCACTGCTGCAAGGAGATAGAAAGCCAGCGAGCTGAGAGGAAGGAGGACCAACTGCAACTGGCTCGCAGTAAGAGACGGTGACAAGGGAAAGAGGAAAAGGCTATGGTGGTTATCTATGGTCATAAAACTATAACATCTTTAATGACGCTCTAGGTGAAGAAGATGACAACAGCTACATGGACAGCAATGAAATTGTGTCTCGCACCAAATTCCCTGAAAGTTGGCTGTGGACATACGTCAAACTGCCTGCTTGCCCTGGACAAGTATCCCAGTGGTAAGGCAACTGAAAGATGCACACAAAAAATACAATCAAATATTCATGTCACCACTCGAGTTCAAAACCTCTCTTCACCGCTCTGAGTCTTAATGCTTTTTTTTCTTTCAGTGACCCCACATCATCTGTTAAAAATGTTCCTTTGCAAGACTCAATTACAACCTGGCAGTTCACTGGCATTAGTCTGTCAAGAACCAATGGTGAGGATTCACTGACTAAAATCTGTCTTGTGTTTTACTTGTACCTGTTTAATCTTAAATCTCTCAGCCCTTAAAGCTTTTTTTTTTTAAACTTTCTCCATTCAATCACTTGTTTTCTTTATCTCTCTCATCTTTAAGGAATCTGTGTGGGTGATCCATTAGAGGTAATTGTTCGGAAGGACTTTTTCATTGATCTTCGGCTGCCGTACTCTGCTGTCCGTGGAGAGCAGCTGGAAATTAAAGCTATCCTCCACAACTACAGCCCTGAAGAAGTAACTGTAAGTCTGGGTCAATCAAGCAGGCCAGCAGGACCATATTCTGTTATTGTGAACCAATCCAGGGTGAAATGACAGAATTATATTAGACTTTCATATAACATGGTTAAGAGAATTTTTGCAAATAATTCAGGCTTTTCCATTGGTTTGTTTTGGCTGCATTTTTGAGTCAGCACTGAAACTGGATTTTGGACAGGAATTATTATAGTTATTATTATTAAAGGTAGTGACATAGAGTCAACTCTATGGCAGGTGTTTATCTTTAATTAACTTTACATACCTCAGTCTCTTTCTCCATCTTTCTCTCTTTTTCAAGGTGCGTGTGGATCTGATTGAGTACGAGAATGTGTGTAGTGCAGCTTCTAAAAAAGGGAAATATCGTCAGGTGGTCAAAGTTGGGTCCGGAACTACGCGATCGGTACCCTTCGTCATAATTCCCATGAGGGAAGGACAATTCCGCATTGAAGTCAAAGCAGCTGTTAAAGACTCATCGCTCAATGATGGAATCGTGAAGATGCTGCGGGTTGTGGTAAGAGAAACTGTAGACTGTTAGAGGTTTTTCTATGCCATCTGCAACTACATAATAATGTATGAAAACATCTTATTGTTTACATTAAAAGTCTACCGTCATCTAAAGGCAGCTGGATTGATATGCGGATAAATCTGCAGCCTTTGAGAGGTGCCTTGTCAAAGCACAGGGCCATACACACGACTGTCCACTCAACTTATTTCCTACATAATAACCTCTACAAACAACAAATTAGTCAGTTATAATTGATTTATTCATTAAAGCAGTAATGTGAGTGGTTGACTACATGCATTCATTAATCACCACACCTTCTGGTCTTTATTTCACTTTTCCCAGCCCTTTTGTACTTTGCTCTTCTGCCCAACATAAACCAGAACAGAAGGTGCACTTGAAGAACCCAACAGAGTCCGTGTGCCCACGGCCTACCATTTGCAATATCCCGATTAAAATCGGGCCAATAAACCAACTTCTGTTCCTACAACAGAACCCAGATATCCCAGCCTATGTTGGACATCATTGTTTTGTCTTTACTGGAAAGTCAATTTAGAGAGACAGGAAACATGGGGAGAGACAGGGATACATCATGCAACATTTAAACCGTGTATGTTTCAATTATGTGGTGTGCATCTTAACTATTAGGCCACCAAGGTGCCCCGGTAAAATACATGTTTATTTCATCAAATACTTCCAGCTAAAATGCTGTAATATGTTTTCACAGTGATATAAAAAGTTGTTTTCCTAAGTTGCTCTGCTAATTGTTCATTTAACTCTTGGTTTCTATTACATTTTTCAAAAAAAATTACATTTTTTGCTGACACCTAAAGTAAATTGCCTAAATTTATTCAGTTGTTTATGGTTGAAAGATACATCCACATATGCACTGGGACACATTATCAATCATGTTTCCTGAAATAATCAGGGTTTTTGGGTCTTTCAACATCATACATCCTCGCTCTGAGGACCCAGCCAGCAATGATCAGACCTCGGCTTGTGTCCCAGCAGCACTGGCCCATGGATCACTCCTGTTTCAAGGCCATGTAGAGACCTTCTCTGCAGCTTCTATGGTGGACTTGATGGCCTTCCTCTTTGAAGCTCCAGTGATGCAAAGCAGGGTGAAGACCTGGCACAGTGAGCAGCCAACTAAGCATCCACATACCACTCACAGGCATTCTAGTCTCTTATCCGGCACCGCTCCACCAGCCCCTGGTCCTTGGATTACTTCTGTTCATTTGCCTCCTCTATACGGTCATCCCAGGGAACTTTCATCTCTTTTAGGAGCACCTACTTTGTGGAGGCTAGCACCACGTCACAAAGTTGATAATGCAGTCTGGGAATTTGAGCTGCCTTCCTAAATCCACTCACAGGTCCCAGTCTGATGCAGAAGTGAACAAACCAACAGCTGAACTTGGCTCTATCCTAGGCTGCTCTTCAGTCCTGAAAAAGGCTATGTTCCTCTTGCTTGATATTAGCCACAGCTTTGGAGATGGCCTCTAACACTGGCTTCAGCACCTGCTCATGTTCCAGCAGTAGCAGCCCTCCCCCAGACATGTGAACTGAAGAGGATCTTCACGCTGATCGGCAGCCCTCTTTGGGTATCCAGACAACCCCACCTACCATCACTGGTCAGCAACAGTTCACTTATGTAAAATCACTTGCAGGACCTTCCAAAGGATTCTGAGGAGCTCTGGTGAATGCCTGTACACTTGATAGGGTACTCCACTGTGACCTGGAGCTAAGCTAGCTCGGGCTGTAGTAACAACTCTTGGGCTCTGAGGGGCCCTAGCTCCTGCTCTCTCTGATCATGTTCTGGAGTTCGAACAGCGGTGGTTTCTCAGTCTCAGTTGCTACCTTGAACTGTCTTGCCAGAGTAAGAAGCTCTTTCCACCGTTGGTGGATCTTGTCTGCCCTTCGGTTCATGGTTTAGTTGGTTCTGGTGGTCTTGTGCTCTGACAGTGATGCTGGTCATCGTCTGGAGCTATTTGGTTGTGTCTTGCTTTGCTGTTGGATTGATAATTCTGGCTGCAATATCATTGAACTCTCCCAGACTCTTTGTTGGTCTTGCTGGAGGCCACTTAATCCGATGGTGCTATAATTGGAGTTGGAGAGCTGAGCACTTGGAGGGTCTGTGCTCTGTGGGGTGTTTGTAGGCTGGGCTCCTCTTGCCCCTGACCAGAAATGGATCCTGTGCACTTTGCTGCTCTCCCCATCACCAAATATTTCATTTGGCTCTGATGGATTTTAAGGCTGGGCTTGTTCTGGCAGACCTCACCACAAATGCATCTTTCTGTGGTCATTGTTGGTAATCCGTTTGCCAGGATCATCTATATTAGATACATCTTATTGGGGTTCTCTCAGGCTCCCTTGCAGGTATGTTTCTCTACGTTGGTCTTTGGCTTCTTTGGGTACATGTGCTTCCTCATGCACAGGAACTCAGCAAAATATTATAAGACTCTATCATAATAGCGCCATAGTGCCACAAGTGGTCAAAAACTTCACAGGATATCTTTAACTGCTAGTTATGTTTTATGTGCAAATCAGTGGACTAAGCAAGAGTGAATGATTTGGCACATATTTTGTTTGAGTTGGAGCATGAAAATAGGACCCCATTCAACTCACTGAATCAAGAACCAATTTTGAATTGATAATTGATTATGAATTGAACTGTGACACTTCGGAATTAAAGAATTATAATTAATTCCAATCCTGAGTTTCCCTGAAATTCCCAACCCTAAATTTGTTACACACAAGTTTTAAGAGTTAACTTGAAAATCATTATGACTCCTGATGTTTGTCCATTTTTCTTCTAGCCTGAAGGCTTACTGATTAAATCTCCTAAGATTGTAAATCTGGATCCGAAAAATAAAGGCTTAGGTGAGTTTACTTGTCAAGAAGCTGCAGTATGACAAAAAACAATCATTTATTATCTTTTTAACATCTTAATTCACTGGCCATTAATTACATAATAGTGTTACCAGAAACGGTAAAAGTGCAATTACTTACAGCTGGACAGACACTGAACAGCTGGGCAGAAAGTAGACATTATGTGGACAACAAACATGAATTCCATTTTGTTTACACATCTGTTTGTCTACAAAAACATTGGGTGTGTGTACTCATATCCACATTTGAAAACAATATGTGCAATTCATTTATACCATTTTCTGTGATAAGAAGCTTTGTATAAACATCCACATCATCTGCCCATGTCCATGAATCCACGCTGCAAGTCAGCCATGCAACCATCTAAAAATTAGAGGACCATTATACATTATTTTAAATAATTTTAAGGGATGGCACGCTGGAACAGCTTATTTTTGGGGGAAATTTTGAAGGTACTCAGAAGTAAAAAAGGTAGAACCCACTGAACTGAAATGAACTATATACACACTTGATGGCATCCTTTTCTCAGAGTTTGGAATTACCACCTACCAAAGGGCCAAGGATCTCATGGGGTCCTTTGCCACAGTCATTTTGACCCTAATGAATTGTGGGGGCTGGCACTAAAATCGAACCCTGAAATCCAAGAAAGGATTGTGGAAACCCAAAACTCTGATGCTAGGGCAACCTAGTGTCTGAATTTATGTGGGAGAAACAGTTAAGATCTGGACCTTTGCAGTCAGATTCTTATCCCATGGCCTCTTGGCACCTTTCAGAGTTATCTCTTAACTTTATCTTGTGGAGGAATGGCTTGTTTAACTGTGGACTGACTCATCTCAGAATTTTGTCTCTGACCTACTAATCCATTGTTTTGTTGGGGCTAGAGAGATGAACACCGACTATGCATCCTCTCAAGAACAAAAAAGTAGCTCCAACTGTTAGGTTACATGGCTAGTGGCATGGTCAACATACATAACATACATCATTGCTTAATGCCTAAATATGTATATGCAAAGTAATTTCTGTGTAATTAATGGCCTGTTAATTAAAAAGTTTGAATATCTGTTTATTATTTGAGAACTGATCCCAAAAACCTGCAAACTCTTCCTACCTTTTAGATGGTACACAAGTGGAAATTATCAACAGTGGAATTCCTAGGAAATATTTCCTTCCAAACACACCCACTAGCACACAGATCTCTGTGAGAGGTGAGATATGTTATGTTATGGTATGTGGTAGACTGTCTGTAGTATTACTTTTGCATTAGTTGTTACTGTTGCAGGAGATGTTTTCTTCTTTTTTGTCAGTGGAATGTACCACCTCACTGATTGTGGGAATGTTTGCAGGAAGAGAGCAAGTAAATACACTGAAGAATGCTATCAGTGGGACACCACTGGGTACTCTGATCTACCAGCCCTCAGGCTCTGGGGAGGAGAACATAATCCACATGACCCGGACTGTCATTGCGGCTACATATTTGGACAAGGAAAACCTGTGGGAATCTGTGGGCATTGATCAACGTTACAAAGCCCTCCAACACATTATTACTGGTGGGCTCTAACAAATGCTTGAAGCACAAATAGCAGAAATTTTGTTTTAAGTCCTTGTGTGTAAAATATGAAGCTCAATCACTTTGGCAGCAATTGCATAAAAAAGACATTTTGATTTACAACAGTACAACCCACCTAATCTAAACGTGCTGCTCAAACAAACTTTCAGTGGATAGAAATTTAGTGCAGAGTTTGAACGGGTGTCAGTAAAAAGGATGTTTTTATTTGTTTGTTTTATTTAGGTTACCATAATCAGCTTGCCTACCGTAAAAAGGATGGATCTTTTGCTGTGTATCTCAATCACAAAAGCAGCACCTGGTGAGGCCGGCCAACATGCATGAACTCTTCTGTAAATGTGTGCACATCTTCCCACTTAGACTTTAATGTTTTTCATGTACAAATAAAAGAAACTAATAACGATTACACCCTCCCCTCTCTCTAAGGCTGACAGCTTACGTTGTCAAGGTGTTCACCATGGCCTACCATCTGGTGGCAGTGGAAAGAGAAGTGATCTGTGATGCTGTCAAGTTTCTGATTCTCAAAGCACAGAGACGTGACGGCTTGTTTATAGAAGTTGGAAGAGTGAACCAGGGAGAGATGACTGTACGTCCACTGATGCCATTAATGTCAATTCTTCATCTTATTGCTAAACAAAAGACCATATCAAAAAGAAAAACATTACATTTCACTATGGCTATGTTCTTGTCTGGATAAAGCAATGTTTTATACTGATGATAGCAATGGTAACGATGGTACTGATTTTTCTATTTCTTTGTGTGTGTGTGTTTGTGTGTGTGTGTGTGTGTCCGTTCGTGCAGGGTGATGTGCTTGGAACAGATTCAGATGCCTCCTTGACAGCCTTCTGCCTCATCGCCATGCAGGAGTCACGCACACTATGTGCTGACACTGCTAATGTGAGTACATCATTCAGTGTTTTGTTATGATAGAGACAGAAGAAGTCAAAGCAGAATTTATATTGCTGCCTCTGTCATTATCAGAGACCAATTCAGTCCCTAATTGTGACAAAAGCTCTGAACCATCTACAGTTTCTCTTACCACCAACTTCTTGTCTAACGTTGACGTCAGTCTGAATATGAGAGCTAATATGTGTGTCAGTTCTGTGATAGATTGGTGACCTCTCCATTTAGTCTCTCCCCCGATACATTTTGAGATAGGCTCTAGCTCCAAAAGTTAGTTTTACTATAATCACCCCATTTTACTACATGTTACACTACACAGACCCCTGAAATAAATCTGTTCTCTCATTACTCTCCTTGCTCCTCTCATCTTTGATCTTTTCCTTATGTTCAGAGTCTGTCAGGCAGCATAGCCAAAGCAGTGACCTACCTGGAGAAGTGTCTGCCCAGCTTAATCAACCCTTACGCTATTGCCATGGCATCATACGCCATGGCCAATGAAAACAAACTGAACCAGGACATCCTCTACAAGTTTGCCTCCCCAGGTTGCTTCAAAAAGAATTCATAAACATATTCAGAAGTAGAGTCTATAGATGAATAGATCAGAAAATACTGCAAATCCACAGATTCACCGTAACAACTATAACATGTATACTTGAGCCCAGTTCATTAGTCTGATGAGGGTCACCGTTACTTAGTTTGTCAACCTCATTACATATCCTGGCTTGTCACAAGTACAGTACAGTAACACAAAAATGTGTCCGTGTTTTCCTTAGAGTTGTCCCACTGGCCTGTGCCTAAGGGACGTGTTTATACACTGGAGGCCACAGCTTACGCTCTTCTGGCTCTGGTCAAGGCCAAGGTGAGCATGTCCCACTTACTGTATCTGCGTGTAACCGGCATGTCATGCTATAAAAAAAAAAAAATGTGTGGTAGTTCTGAGTTATCATCCGTGGTACCACACTAAAGAGTAGAAAGTAGCTGAGGACAGGCATTTTACTGACTGCATTTTCCAGTGTACATTGTAGTTCAACAGCATAACAATTTTTAAAATCTATTTTCAATATAATAACTATAAAAAATCAAATGCAAAGTCAAATGCAGGTTTGAAACTTTGCTTTATGCTAATAAAGGCTTTTCAAGAAGCCAGACCTGTTGTGAGGTGGTTCAACAAACAGAAGAGAGTACGCGGGGGCTTTGGATCAACTCAGGTAAAAAAGGACTATCTTTCGCTCTCTATTTTGATACAGTAGATTTCTTTAGCTTTTTTTTAGTACTGTCTTATTTAATGTGTCGTAATCTGGGCTCAAACCATAAATCATTTTTCTCTCCAGGCTACCATAATAGTGTACCAGGCTATAGCAGACTACTGGGTCAGTGCTAAAGACCAAGAGTATGATCTGAATGTGGACATCTTGTTGCCGGGCAGGACAAAGCCTGACAGGTTCAGCTTCAACAAGGCAAACCAATATACCACGAGAACATCTAAAGTGAGAACATACGCACACACAAACTGGCAGTGGCTCATTAATATCATCATTGCTGTTTCTTTCTGTATGTCCATTTCTTTTGCTGATCTCCATTTATGTGTGTTTGTGTGCATACTTGAAATCTCCGAAGGTTAACGATATAAACCAGGATGTGAAAGTGACTGCCACAGGAACAGGAGAAGCAATAGTGACAGTAAGTAAAACTTTTTTGTATTGATTTGTCCTTTTTGAATCTCAAATGAGACTAATGATATTTTTTATCCTTGTGTGGACAATGCTATTGAGATGGACATCATTATTATTATTATTATGTTGCATGCACAGTGCATGCAATATTAAATGCATTGTTTTCTGTGTGACAGATGGTGTCGCTGTATTATGCTCTGCCCACAAAGCTGGAGAGCGACTGTCAGAAATTCAACCTCTCAGTGGAGCTCCTTCCAGGTAATTTTAGTGTCTTCTTTCAGTTATTAGGTGGTTGTCGTTTTAACCATTTACCTGCTTGTTTATTTTCATGTTTTTATGTTCATCTGGTGCTTTGCTCCTCCAGAGAAAATGGATGAGGATGAGAAGATATACAAGCTGAGAATAGAGGTTTTGTAAGTAAACTGGAGAATTAATACCAGCAAACATCATTGCCATTGTTTTTAAATGCCCTCTACATCCCCGAAATCCTCATTACCAGCTGGTCTGGAGTTTGCCCAGTAATAATGTTAACGTTCCCTTTTCTGAGAACTTAAAGGATTCTCATCTATGCTGACTTATTCCATGATTTAAAGTTCATTTTTGACCTTGGCAACAGCAGATTACAAAATAGTCTGACCACAGGGCCAATTTGTAAAAAACAAAACAAAACAAAACAAAACTTGTTCAAGGGTAAAACATTTGCTTTATAGCAGTTTATAACTAATTATCTTTATAGTGGTTTATTCCTTTATACTAGATAGGTCTTTTAATTTTTTTTGATAAGAAGCTTTTCCTTCTAATTCCTTCTGTATTTTAATCTTTCTGTTTATTTTCTGTGCAGGTATAAGGACACAATGCGTGATGCAACCATGTCAGTCTTGGATATTGGCCTGCTAACTGGATTCACTGTGAACACAAAAGATCTGAGCTTAGTAGGTCTCTCTCACACACAAAGACAACACACATAAAGAACTGATGTCACTGTTAATGGTAAAAAATGTGTGTGTGTGTGTGTGTGTGTGTGTGTGTGTGTGTGTGTGTGTGTGTGTGTAGTTGTCCAAAGGACATGCCCGCACCATTGCAAAATATAAGATGAACACTGAGTCAGAAAGAGACTCAGTGTCCATCTACCTAGACAAGGTAAGACTGCAGCCTTCTTCCTTCTTTCCCTTTTTCTCTCTGCCTCTTTTTCCTCTATTTATGTCTAATCCCACATTTCCTTAACATTTCTCCACAGGTTTCTCACACACGACCAGAGGAGATCACTTTTAGGATCCATCAGAAACTGAAAGTTGGCGTCCTACAACCAGCAGCTGTGTCTGTCTATGAATACAATAATTATCAATACAGTAATAGTGAGTCTCAAAGACACCTAGAAACACGTTGCCTGTCTCTGACCCACAGGCACACACAGCTATACATGTCTTTCTTTCTTGCTGCAGAAACACATTGTGTGAAATTCTACCATCCAGAGAGGAGAGATGGACAGCTACTGAGGCTCTGTAGAAATGATGAATGCACTTGTGCTGAAGGTAAGTAACATGATGTTCCTATGGGTGGATGTAAGCTGTCTATGCAAATATATGTTATACCTGAAATCCTTGATGCAAAACATCTGAAAGAGGAGGTAAACCAAATATTGATCACTGATTTGGGGAGGAGATGCTCATGCAGCATAACCGATCATAAAAAGTTTTTGTCAACAACATTCTGTCAGAGGCAACAAGCCATCTGGAGGATCCTGTAGAAACAAGGCAGCATAAAGAATAACTCACCAACATAATTAACACATGACTGTGATACAGCAGCACTCAGCCATCAACCCATCCACATCCATACACACAGTATGGTCTTATTTAATTGGTTTATGTCTATATATTTCCAGAGAACTGCAGTATGCAGAAGAAGGGCAAAATCAGCAATGATGAACGTAAAGCTAAGCCTTGTGAAACTGAAGTGAACAGCAGAATAGATTTTGGTAAGTCCCTGTTTGTGTATGTGTTTGTATGAGAGTAGGAGATTGAGGGAATAAGTGAGGTAACAGTCTACAACTTGTCTGTTCTCAGTGTACAAAGTGAGACTGGAGGGATTTAAAGATGAGTTGTCAACTGACGTTTACACAATGCAGGTACTCGATGTCATCAAAGAAGGTGGGTTTATTCCTTTAAACCTTGAATTGTTTGAACTGCTAAAGCTTTTGCTTCCCCCCGTTTGGCTTAGAGCATCTCGAGGGTGAGATAGAAAATTTCTTTCCTTTACTGAATTTATTGACACTCTGGTAACTGGGTAATTTTACTATTCGCCTGTGTTCTCTCTTCCGAAAAACTCAGTATTTAGTGAATACATTGTTCTTATAACTGAATAAATGATGGTGGTTGGAGCTACAAAAAAACCCAGTGTGTGTAGTGGACCATAGTTCTCCTTTAAGTATCTTCTCTCTCTCTTCTATATTTCAATTACAGGAAGCTTTGATGTGGGTCCTCGGGGTAAACTGCGCACATTCCTCAGTTTTCTACACTGTAGGGAAGCTTTAGATTTAGGAGTAGGCAGAACCTACCTCATCATGGGCACATCTAAAGATATTCACACGGATGAACAGAGTCAATCGTAAGTTTGTTGTGTCTACATGTGATGTGTTCATTCCCCTCGTAACGCCGTCGGTATTCAATCATTCGAGCTGTTCTCTGCTTCCTTTTTTTTTTCTTAATTTTTTCTAAATCAGGTTTCAGTATGTGCTTGGTGAAAGGACCTGGATCGAGTACTGGCCCACAGACGAAGAGTGTCAGACTGAGGAGTACAAACCTACCTGTTTTGGAATAGAAGAGATGGACCAGGACTACAGACTCTTTGGATGTAGGCAGTAGTGAAACTGAGGGAAATAAAATGTTATTCTTACTTTGTTTTTATTCTGCATTATTATAATGGTTTAGATTGCAATCCATAAATTACAGTGTAAATATTTATCAAATTTTGCTTTCAGTAAAAGGCTTGATACTGTACTGAGACAAACATGTACAAGTACAGTCCTGGTTGAAATTTTTGGCACCAATTTAAGTAGAGAATTCAGACTATATTCAGAAATAAATGCAAATCAACCAGTGTGAAATAAAAAACACAGACATAAAAATGTACACTTCATGAAATTATTTTTATCTTTTTCATTAAATTCACTTAGTTCCTCAAAAAAAAAGAAAAACGTTAAGAGTCACCTATGTTAATTTTCAGCGTTCACATGGCCTTTACCTACCAATGAATGATGGTTTTACTGTATAAAAAGGGGCTGATTGTTTCTAGTTTCTTTCTCACAATGGCAAAGGAAAAAGCATGTGCAGGGTGGTGGAGTGGCTCACGCCAACGTTGCAGTGCACCAGTTTTCTGTGTTTGATCTGCTATTAGCTGCTCTGCCATTATTGAGATAAATATGATAGGTGACCTGGGCACAGGCCTGAGAGACCTGCAGGACCTTTTTCCTAGTTCTCAATTCTTTTAATAAAAAATTAAAACAATTATTCACATGTGAATGGACCTAATTGCATTTTCAGATGTTTGTTATGACTTGTTTTATTGATAGTCCCTCTTGGTTTATACCTGTATTTTTTGCTTAATGTCTATTCCTTGCAACAATTTTGCTAAATAGATTTAAATTACTTTGAAAATAAATGTTGGTAATATTTTAACAATTACAAGGGACCAGTAATACAATTTACCTGTTTAAAATAACTATGAAACATCTTTAGTGCTTAGGAAACAAAATGGGAGAAATGTCTGGATGTCATTAACCCATTAGATTTCAATGTCTTGCATTAAAGGGGAAATATGGCACCAGGTTGTAATAGAAAAGGTTCATCCTCTGATGGACATGAATTTAAGAGCAAAGTTAGTGGAAAACAGGTGAGTAGTTGTTGAAATAATGGGACAAATGCATGATGGACAGACTGAAGTGCAGTCTGTTAACTCATCCTTCCAAAACACACAAACCCATCTCAAACTAACTACTTTAGGGTACTTCAAGTAGAGTTTTCGGAAGATTAAAGATTAAGGAAGAATTGTCTAGTTGTGACAATTTGCTGCAAATAGTGGTAACAAATCAAACAACTATTAAGTGATTAATATCAAATTGATAGGTACTTATGTGAGCTTTTTTTAAAAAAATATTACTAAAAATGTGTATCCTTGGGTTTTGGATTGATGATTAAAACAAAAGTATCATCTTGCACTTCGGGAAATTAGAATGTCTATTTCCAACTTTTTCTTGACATTTGAACAAAAAATTGAAGTTCTTTGGATGATTTCTAGATATTTTATCTTTTTCATTAAATTCACTTAGTTCCTCAAAAAAAAAGAAAAACGTTAAGAGTCACCTATGTTAATTTTCAGCGTTCACATGGCCTTTACCTACCAATGAATGATGGTTTTACTGTATAAAAAGGGGCTGATTGTTTCTAGTTTCTTTCTCACAATGGCAAAGGAAAAAGCATGTGCAGGGTGGTGGAGTGGCTCACGCCAACGTTGCAGTGCACCAGTTTTCTGTGTTTGATCTGCTATTAGCTGCTCTGCCATTATTGAGATAAATATGATAGGTGACCTGGGCACAGGCCTGAGAGACCTGCAGGACCTTTTTCCTAGTTCTCAATTCTTTTAATAAAAAATTAAAACAATTATTCACATGTGAATGGACCTAATTGCATTTTCAGATGTTTGTTATGACTTGTTTTATTGATAGTCCCTCTTGGTTTATACCTGTATTTTTTGCTTAATGTCTATTCCTTGCAACAATTTTGCTAAATAGATTTAAATTACTTTGAAAATAAATGTTTGTAATATTTTAACAATTACAAGGGACCAGTAATACAATTTACCTGTTTAAAATAACTATGAAACATCTTTAGTGCTTAGGAAACAAAATGGGAGAAATGTCTGGATGTCATTAACCCATTAGATTTCAATGTCTTGCATTAAAGGGGAAATATGGCACCAGGTTGTAATAGAAAAGGTTCATCCTCTGATGGACATGAATTTAAGAGCAAAGTTAGTGGAAAACAGGTGAGTAGTTGTTGAAATAATGGGACAAATGCATGATGGACAGACTGAAGTGCAGTCTGTTAACTCATCCTTCAAAACACACAAACCCACATCTCAAACTAACTGCTAGGAATTACTTCAAGTAGAGTTTTTCAGGAAAGACCAAAAGGTAAGGAAGAATTGTCTAGTTGTGACAGTACTTAAATAGTGTTAACAAATCAAACAACTATTAAGTGATTAATATCAAGTGATAGGTACTTATGTGAGCTTTTTAAAAAATATTACTAAAAATGTGTATCATGGGTTTTTAGTTGATGATTAAAACAAGTATCATCTTGCACCCGGAGATAGAATGTCTATTTCCAACTTTTCTTGACATTTTGAACAAAAATTGAAGTTCTTTGGATGATTTCTAGATATTTTATCTTTTCACCAATGTTTAAGCATCTGTGATTTAAATTAATTGATCAAACAATCATGGTTTGATTTCCCAAGAAAATACACAAAGGAGTTCAAGTGAATTTGTTGTCTATTGACATCAGGTTAAAAAATTCAAAGTTAATTTGAAATAATTTACCAGGAAAAAAAAACACCTGTGAAGATTCTCAGTCATGGGTTCACATTAGGCCAAGTGTGAATGGTTTTAGGAGGATGGTATCAAGAAGTTAACTCAGGTCAATTTTCATATAGAGCAGGTCTAGGTCATACTATTTACAGTATTAATTACAGAGAGCCAACATTTCCTCATGAGCAAGCAGTTGACAATAGTAAAATAGTAGTAAAACTTCCTTTTACCTGAAGATAAAGAGTTCCAGAAAACCTCTACTCTGAATGGGAGAACAAGGGTTTGAAAGAGGAATGAAGGAGACTATCTACCTAAAAGTAGAAAAACCATCTACGAAACTGCTTATCCCCCACCTACAATGTGTCCTTTCTCTGCCCAGGAGATTTAACCACTATTTTCGGCCTCCTCTAAGAATGCCAACGACTGTCACATGGTAAATGCTGTATTCATACACTGATAAGCCACGACATTAAAACCAGTTGCCAGCTTTAATGCTAAGGCTGATTGGTGTAGGAATATGACACTCACCATTTCTCTAGTCATTTCTTTTTCAGTTCAAAACAAGGTCCTTATTGAC